>JANUYF010000003.1:34733338-35933338 GCA_026167975.1 Phrynosoma blainvillii
TGTAAGGAAAAACCAAGTTTAATCCCACCCACACCACCTTTCCAAAATCAAAATAGGTTTTTTAACAGAAAGCTTCCAGTCCAAAAATGTAACAACAAAAACACCAAAGATGGGCCCTGAACTCTAGCATTCTATCAAAATCATTTTTCCTGCAAACTAGATTAATTAGATTTGATTACTAATACAACAGTCAATCATTCTGCTCTTTATGAAAACAAAACCATGTAAAAATTTTACTAGCTAATTAGACCTGATGGAAAATATGCCTCAGATCAGATGGATATACAAGAACTAGGCTCTTCAAGGTATCAACAGCCCAAAAAGGAATATTAGAAGAAGTTACAACCGATGGAGTTAGAATTGAGGAAATCTCCAGTTATTACAAACTAGATGTATTTTTTTCCCTTCAGTGACTGCAGATGGAAAGTTATTGGCAGACTATGGGGTCAAACCGATGGACCAAAAGAAGCGGTTTCAGGCTGCTTTTGGAGCGTGGCATGTAGATGACGCATGCCCCTGCAGCCAGAAACTGCGCCACGGCCGCACTAAGAGGGGAAAAGCCAGACTACAAAGAAGTGGAAATAAACCGCTCTAGCTAGAAAGTGTGCACCTTCAACCATGCATGTAAATGCCCCAACATCAGAGCAGTTGGAAACGAGAGATCTACCCAAACCCTAATCCTGCGTGTAAACGCCCCAGTGCAGGTGCACATTTAAAAAGGACAGAGCTGCCATACCCAAACAGTCATGGCGGCAATGCTAAGAAGTGGAAATATGACACCTCTAATGGATGTAATTACAAAATACACAAACCAGACCGTCCAAAAGGGGGCATGTAGGGGGGCATGACTGTACATTACTAGTGTTTCACTGAGCCCTGCAGGGGATCGCAGGTGCAACTATGTGGCCGATCAAAGGGACAATCATCCAATGGGATGACATCTAGGCAGCAGGCAGTCACCAGTGATGTGTTTGTGCAATGGTGTGCATGGATGGTGGGGGAATTTTAAAAAAATGCCCAGCAGTGCGGCTTGTCGCCGTGCCACGCAGTCATGGTGTGCACATGCGGGACACCTTGCGAGCAGGCTGTGAGGTTAGCGGGGCCTCAACACACTCTTGGAAAAAGCAGCTTCAGGTCGCTTTTTCCTGCCCATCTGCTTGAGCCCCATGTCTCTCTCAGATTATTGGTTCACAAATGGATGTTCTTCATTTAACAGCTGTAGCCTGACTCTGACACACTTGTATAAATGAAACATCAGATCATCTCTGATACAATGCTTTTAATAGCATCAGTACACAGTCAGCTGCAAGTATGGTATTGCATAATAAGGGATGAAACAAGGTGTGCACATTCATTTCATTGACCATTAAATGCACGCACACACGCACACACACACATATTCTCTGAGAGATTATGTACATTTTTGCAACTGGTTTTTACCTGTAAAATGTGCAGTATTGAGATAATAGAAGAACTGATGCTTCTTCCACACATAAGTATTAGAAATTGATGGTGTTTGTGTTTTTAAATACATCAGTCCATCCTTTTGTGTTTGCTGTGTTGTTGCTGCTGCTGTTATTTTACTTATTTACATCCCATCTTTCTCCTGATATGGACTTAGCTTCAGAAAGAAAAAAGACATTAGATGTGTGCAAACATGTAATGCCAATTGCAGGAAACACTTTTTTAAAAACCAACCCTGCTTGGTGTCTGTTTTATGCTGGAAAGAAGATCTGTAGTTAAAGCCGGGAAATCTTATCAAGATGGGCTGTCTCAATCAAAGTCCAGTCAATGGCAAGATTATTCCCCATATTCTTATTCCAATTCACCAAAACAGCCACTTGCGTATCCTTTGATACAAGTGGTGATTGGAAGGAATCTCACCTAAGACCACTTTACATGTATTAGTTATCCATTAATACTCTCTAAACACCTTGGCCTCGGTCCTACTGATAATCCCATTAAATCAACAGAATTTATGTAAGTGTTGAGTTTCCAGTCAACAATTCATACAGTGGTTCTTGTTCAGCTGGAAGGAGATATTGGATTCAGGAGTCAGAGGGAATGTATATGTTCCTTATATATTCAATGCATTATAATGAGTGAACTAAACCAGAATAAGCATCTACAGTCGGCCCAAATCCATTAGCATGTGAAGGAGCAGCTCCAAAGCTTGCTTTCTGCTTCCTTCCACATCTCTTTATTCCATTATAGCATGTCTATCACATTTTGAGCATATAACACAAGGCAGACTGGTGGATGTTGCTTCATCCCAAAACAGTAATGTGGTATGGTCAAGCATAGATGAATGAAGACATAATGGTGAGAAGGAGGTGACAGATTATGGTACACAGATTGCCCAGTAAGTTTCATGGCCGCTACCATAAAAATGCTGAGGAATGCTGAATGGAGGGCTGCTGCTCTATCCAGTGATAGATGCTCTGAGGGCCAAATTCAATTTAACACTACAATCTTCTAAATGAACAGCAGTGATTATCTTTATTTGACCAAGAAGAATGAACACCAGCAGCTGGAACTGCTGGTGGCAGCAAATACAAGTGATTGGACTATCCACATTGAGGCTGAGGCAGACCCTAGACAACTTTCCTACAGTCCATGGCTAATGGTGCCAACTGGTTCCTTCTGCCCTCTCTTCACTGGAGGAAAGAGCTTTTGTCCAGGGAGTGTGTCATTAAGCATCAAGGTTCAGAAGAGACCTCAACATACACACTCTCTCTGCCATACTGCATTGACATGTGTTTTAATTATTCTGAGCTCCCATGGGAGTGAATATTGGCTGAAGTACACAAATGTACAGTAATATATAACAAATGAATTAAAATAATTCAATTAATTTAATTTTGCTTTGTTTAAACAAAGGATAATGTAATTACTTTTAAACTGTGGGTTTTTGTGGGTTTATGGGCTGTGAGGCTGTGTTCTAGAAAAATTTCTTCCTGACATTTCACCTGCATCTGTGGCTGGCATTTTCAGAGAATGGTGGCATAGAAGTGAGTGGGGTGTATGTGTATATATATATATATATACTGTGTGACCCTTGGTTGAGAGGATGTGATTTGCATGTTAATTTGTGTATTATTCTGTTGTTGAATGCAAGGCCTCAGGGTAGGAGGGTATGCAAGAAGAATTAGTGTCTATTTAATTAGTGGACCATTGTCTGCTGGTAAAAAACCCTGCCCCTGGATGAAGTTCATTTGCACATGCTGAGTCTTGATTTTGGTGTTTTTCAGGACTGGTAGCCAAACTTTGTTTATTTTCAGGGTTTCTTTCCTGTTGAAGTTGTCCAGGTGTTTGTAGATTTCAATGGCTCCCCAACGCAGTCTGACCTGATAGTTGTTGGCATGGTCCAAATAGAATTTTATGCCCAGGTTGGTTTATAAGCAGTGTTCTGCTACTGCTGATTTTTCTGGATGGCTCAGTCTGCGGTGTCTCTTGTGTTCCTTGATTAGTGTTTGAACACTGTGTTTGGTGGTCCCTATGTAGATTTTTCTGCAGCTACATGGTATGCGGTAAACTCCTGTGGCTGTGAGAGTGTCTCTTCTGTCCTTGGCTGAGCGCAGCATTTCCTTGATTTTCTTGGTCAGTTTGTAAACCATTAGGAGGTTGTGTTTCCTCATCAGTTTCCCTATTCTGTCTGACTCCTTTGATGTATGGTAAAAATACCTTCCCTTTAGGTGCTTGTTTTTCTTCACACCTGTTGTTTTTCTGGTCTAGCCACTCTTCTGATGTCTGAGCTAGAGTAATCATTAGCCTATAGAGCCCAGTTTAGGTGCTTCAATTCATCTTCCAGGTAGTGGGGTTCACAGATCCTTTTTGCCTGGTCTACCAGTGTTTTTATTGTGCTCCTTTTTTGTCCTGGGTGATGACTGGAGTTCTTGTGCAGGTATCTGTCCATATGTGTAGGTTTTCTGTATACCATGTGGCCCAATCCTTGGTTTGGTTTGCAGATGACCAGGACATCCAACAATGGCAATGTTACTTCCTTTTCTTTTTCTATCATGAATTGGATGTCTGGGTGATCTGTGAACCCCACTACCTGGAAGATGAACTGAAGCACCTAAACTGGGCTCTAGAGGCTAATGGTTACTCCAGCTCAGACATCAGAAGAGTGGCCAGACCCAGAATAAAACATACGAGTGAAGAAAAACAACTACCCAAAGGGAAGATACTTTTACCATACATCAAAGCAAATGCTGTCCCAAACATTGCCTGCTTGCAACAACATAAGAATATAATTTATCTCCCTTCATTTTCCCCCCAATTGGGAACATGTTTTGCTATAACTTTTTGCATTTTTAGATTACAGGCAGCGATACAGAATATGAACTCAGCCTCATTATTGGTGATACGGCTATTTTTGTTTAAACCTCTACAATAGTAGAGAATATAAAGCTATGGAGCTATATCTGGTTAGAAAATTAATTTTTAGAAATCAAAAACTTTGAATTATTCATTTCCCCACAGAAACACACAAGCAGTTATAAAAGAAATTCCCAGTTCAGTGGCTAGACAAAGCAAAGAACAACCTGGGTACACTAGTTAGCCTAAACTTACAAAATAGTCTATAATTAAACTACTTTTTAATCTACAAAGTCATTATCATGGGTTTAGCAGGATGGAAATGGTACAGAGCATTATATACCACAACAGCCCAAAAGAATATCTTGCCACATTTATTTATTTTTCCTTTTGTTACCAGTACATTACTTCAGTGGCAAAATAATAAAACATTCACATGGCAAAATAGCATGAATTAAAATTACCAAATAAAATAGCCCCAAAATAAAAACAATTTAGGAAACACTAATTAAAACAATTGTCATGTTAAAGTGGAAAATATATTTAGTTAATACATGATCTGATTATCTTCAAATGTGAAGAAAAATGTTTAAAAGGATCTCCACATTTTCCCCATGAATAAAAAACAATATACCGACAAAAAGCATGCCAAACCCTTCTTAAATGTCTGCTAATACTTCAATATAATAACATTCTAAAAGTATGCACGAGCTACCCAATTCATCTTATGACCTCTCAATATTACATAAAAGGCATGTCACAAATATTATAAATAGTTTTCACTGTTCTATAATCAGTCACATGTTTACTTTCCATTACAGTATGAAGACTAAATAGATTTCTCCTAGTGAAACAAAGGGATGTGATAAATAAATGCTTTAAATAAATAATTAAATAAGATTAGCCCTCATCAATAACAAACATATTTTTAGTGAAAACTGCATTCTTTTGGGACTGCACTAGGAACTCACATCCCCATGATTTTTTTATCCTCTCAGGTCAACAACTGCAATGACCCCCATATGGAATTTCCTTCAATGAAGCTTCAACTGTGCAGAACACTGCAACCTGCTCAGATTCAGAAGACAAGACCAGAACTACCTAACGTTACAGCAATTGCTCTGGTGGCCAGTTAAGTAACAGGTACAACTCGCAGTACTCCTTCTCATGCTTATAGCTCAGCACAGTGCAGGACCTACAAACCTGAGAGATTTTCTTGGGTATAAGCATAAGCCCTCTCAATTGTCTATCACAGACTACACTTTGTTGCTGGTGTCCTCCCTACATGAAGTCATCCCAGCAAATTTGCCTGGCCTGGGACCTTTACCAAATATACTTCTCTGTGTCTTCAATAATAGCCTTGCCCAAATGATAGTGTGTCTCCTCTGAAGGAATGCCTGAATGTGTTGGATGAGGAAAAACAAACTGAAGCTGAATCTAGACAAAATGGAGGTGCTTTCTGTCAAGGGTCCTAACTTGGATTTGGAGATGTGCCAACCAGTTGTGTTTGGGGTTACACTCTCCACAAAAGACTGTGTTCACAGCATGAGGATGTTCCTGGATCTGTCACTCCAAATGACAGCTCAGACAGATGTGACAACCAGGAGTGCTAACTATTAGCTTTGGCTGTTACACCAGCTGCACTTCTTCCAGGAGCTGGAAGATTAATAATGGCAGACCATACTTGGATAACCTCAAGGTAAGGTAAGAAAAATAATAGTAATAATAATAGTAGTTGTAGTATTAATGCTATGGAGAAGCCATACAACAATAAATACAATAATTAAGAGAGGATGAAATACAAAGTTTTAAAAGTTCCTTGCTACTAAAGCCAACAATAAACATAGAACAGACTATTGCAAAGACAATTAACTGAAGCTGAGCATCATTTTAGATCACATCGCTTTAAAAAACTTAATGTATGATATTGGCAAACCAGTTACTGCTTAAGTGAACTCTGAAAGGACACCCTGGTATAATACATCAGCAATATCACATCAGACAAAATCTATAGAAGAAATACCAACAAAATAATGTTTGCACAATAACATTACAAACAGCAGTCAAATGAATATTTTAATAATTCATGTGATCAGATTACTCGGGATATAAAGTGCATTAACTGTACGTGGAAGTGATAGCCACAAATGGAAGAGATTCTTAAAGAAACAAATTTTATGAACCACAAGGCGAAATTCTTAAATGTGTAGTGATGTTAAAAAATTAATGATTTATTTTCTTCCTAAACTGTTATCATTCAGCATCCCAAATTATTTTGTAATTCTGTAAGTTTCACCATGCAGTACATCATTTCCATCCATAGGGAGTCACTTCATGTCCTCCAATCCAAAATGGGCAAAGTGCAGCTCTCCAGATGTTGATGGACCACAGTTCCCAGTGTTTTTACCATTAGCTATGTTAGATAGAGCTGATAGAAGTTACAATCCAACAACATCTGGAGGGTTACACTTTGCCACCATCACTGTAGACCATAACAGATTTTGTCACAATAACATTAAGATGTCTGGGGAGGTCCCCCCACTAAAAACTTGATTTATTTCACTAAAATGCCTTGTTATTCAGTGGCACATTAAACCATACACCACCACTCAGGTTTGTATGCACCTTCCTCCATCTTTAACACAATTTTTCAAAAGAGCTTGGAAGCATTTGCTTCCACTGCTACTCACTAAAGTACCTTGTCACAATATGGAACAGGGGTAGGCAACCTTTCCCCTTTAAGGGCCGAGGGACTTCAACTCCCAGAAGCCTCAGCCATGTTGGCCAATAGTCCCATGTTGGCCAATAGCTCCTGGGATTCTGGGAGGTGAAGTCCTTTGGCCCTTAAAGGGGAAAGGTTGCCTACCCCTGATATGGAATATTCAGAACTGGCTAATAGTTATTCTGTTTTGAGAGACCCAATGTCCTAGTCTTCCTCTTTTATTTTTATCTTTCCTGTTTAAAATGGTGCACTCTACTGTGATCCATATAACATTTTCAGTTACAAAAACAAAATATTTAAGGGTAAAATCAGTTTCAGATGAGCATTTGAAAATACTGTTAATAAAAATGTAAACTGAATGCTAACATTTTCAGTACTGGCTTTTGTAAAACCTAAATCCATGCTCTGTTCTTCCAACACATATGCACATATAGTCCATTGTCCACACATTTAAAGTAAAAGTACTGCCTATTTCTAAGTGTTTCAGTACCAATAAAGTTCATTAATAATTTTACTAGCAAAGATAAGCTGCCCAGCTTAGAAACAGCTTTTAGCAGCCCCTGTTGGTGGTTATTGATTAACATGTTACAAAGAGAATGCCTACATTGCTGAAAGGCAGTAACTGTACACAAACCACTGATGGGCTAACAAGCTATTAATGACATTCTGTAACTCAACACTTAAAATGGTCAGATGTCTTTTCTTGACCACAAGGACAAGCTGGTCATCATTCTAAAACGTCAGACTAGAAAAGACTGAAAGAGATCATTCATTTCATTTAGAAAAAACCACAGGTAAGGCTTCACAATCATTAATGGAAAGGAAAATTGGCTAATGACACTTAACCTGCCACAACTCTTGCAATTCATTAAATATTACAGCTCAAAGAACAAGAAAAATTGACTGTGGTTAAACAATAATACTTATACTAATCTTAATGTCACTCAAATTCCCCTGAAAGTCAGACATTCCTACTTTTGTTTTTAATACATTAACCCAGTTTTTCATCTCTAAAGGCCATGAGTTCACCTCTAAAGCCCTACTGGCATGACTTTCTCAAGTCCAAGTTTAAGCCAACATGTTGTGCTTGAGGAAAAATCAATTGAAGACATCCTTACACAAGTCCAATGGCTGTTTCTTCACAACCTGCTGACAGAAAACCAGCTCCCTGAAAGCCAACTCTGCATCAGATGCATTGTAATGATTTATGTTATCGTAGCAAAAAAAAAAAAAAAAACCACCTGTCCCTTTTTCCTTTACATATTTTGTTTTACTACTGAGCCATGGTATGGGCTATTTTATTAAGAACAGATCCACAATTAATTGGAATCCTAAGAGTTTTAACCCATCTCTTTGCAGATGATGGTGCCATTACAGTTTCAAAGCCATTACTTGTAAAATACCCAGAGCTTTATTCATTTTACAGAAAGGTCTTAGAATTAGCAATTATTTAAAGTCTATTATTGCAAGCTTCAATATGTGCAGAGAGTAACTTATTTGGCTAAAAATTTGATATTCCTGTTAATCCTAATTCTATAATGTATATATATATGCTACTAGTCAGTTATCCCAATTATTAAAAACTTCAGCAATCACCCAACCTAGCCAAGAGAGTTTAAGTTTGTATTATTTTAAAATATTTTCTTTAATTATTTTAAAGAATGGAGACTTCTTTTTTGAGTAGTAATCTGTGCCTCTGTGTGCTCATACAAATAGGCTCTTCCCCCTGTGCAAAAATTAAAATATAATGTTCTACAGCTTGGGAGACCCTCCCATCTACAGTGCACGTTCAAGGTCACCAAGTTACTCCCTACAGTTTCAAAGTACACCAAAAAGTAAACAAAAAGACCTGAACCAAAAGGGAAGCAGGGTGGGTTGTGTGGCAGCACAGATGACCACTCAGAAAACCCCAGTTATAGGTAAGCAATCTTTTACTCCTCTTTGTTGTCTCTGTGCCTCAGACAAATGGGTAAATATGAAGTTTACCAGTGGAAGTGGGTTAAGGCACTGGAGAACATCAGAAAGAACAACATGACCAAATTGTGCATCTATTCTAGTTCTGCAGTCCTCTCTATAGTACCATATAAACATAGACAGTTGAGACCAAATTGCTATTTTACAAAGTTGAAGCAAATGCACATCATGAAGCAAAGCTGAAGAAGATATAACTCTAGTAGAGTACACCTTAAAATCCTCAGGAACAGGCTGCTTAGCTATTCATAAGAGAGTCTTATAACATCTATCACACAAGCTGATAGTCACTGGAAGGGTATCTGCTGTCCTTTTGGGGGGCCTTCCATAACAAATGAATAATCTTTCAACTGACAGAAATTAGCAATGCATTATACACTGAAGACTACCACGAACAATGGAGCATCTTTTCCAGAGGTTATACTGGCTGTAGGTAGAAGTTAGTAAAACAATATCTTGATTCAAATGAAACAGACACCACTTTTTGGAGAAAAGTAACATTTGGATGGAGGGCAACCTTGTCAAGGTGAAACAAAAGGACATGTTTCAACCTGCAACAGTACCTGCAACAGTAGAATTCAAAGATATAGCAGTGTATGTAGAGAGATCTTGAGAGAAGTTGGCAGCATTTGAGGAAGTAGACTTAAGTCCTTGGAAGCTCATGCTGCCAACTTCTTTCTTTCAGTTAGTTTCAAAGGTGCTACAAGATCTATCCACACCTGTAACTGTAGTTCTTCGAGTGGTCATCTGTGAACTCACACAACTAGGTTAACCTGCACAAAGCCTCTTCGAAGTGTTCTAAATCAAATTTTGGCAGTAGCCTCACCCACCTCCTCCAGCCCTATATTGGCTGCCACCAATAACTGCTAATTCCATAAGAAGCCCATACAGCTATCCCTAGGAACCAGAACAGAACAACAAGGGGAGGATGGGTGGGGTTATAGTTCACAGAGGACCACTCAAAGAACTACAGTTACAGGTATGCAACTGGTCCTCCTTCTTCATGGTCTCCATGTCTCATACAACTGGGAGACTAGCAAGCTAACAAAAAATGCAAGAGACAGAAGTCTCAGTGCAAACAACAAAATACTTTACTAAAACACTTCAAGTGAACAATATGCACCAAAACATAAGCATGCACCATGAATGAAAGGTACTAAATAGTAGTAAATAGCATTCTCATAGAATGGCATTTGATACCAAACCATACATTTTCAAGATCATAAATCAGCAGCACGATTTCAGAAGGAAAATCCTTGAAATTGAGCAATATAGTACCAAGAGACAGATGGATTCGAACACATCCAGTAATTTAGTAAAGAGGTATATGTAAATAGAAACACAAACTTAATAATATAACATGAGTAAATATGGTAAGAAATTGATGTAATACAGCCTTCCCAAACACAGCATAAGCTCTAGACCTTAAGTCCACCCTATAACATGAGATAAAAGTAATAGGTTGGTACCAGGCAGGCCCACAGCAAATGTTGTCAACTGGTACACCAGCCATAAAAGCACAGGACACAGCAACGCCCAAGTGGAATGAATGTGCTTGAATTCAAGTGGGAGGGTTCTTTTGAGTCAACTCATATGAAAGATGGATCACCGACACTATCCACTTTGAGAAATGCTGGGAGAAAACTGGCAGTCCACTCCTCAAGTCTGAGTAACATACAAAGTCTGGGCAAAGTGCGAAAGCCAGCAGTTCTGTCCATATGAAAGACAAGAGCCCTTCACACATTGAGGCGGTGCCCACGATTCTCAGAGACCAAAGTGGGGCTCCGAAACAGAAAGGCAACACAACGTCCTGGTTCAAATGAAAGGCTGAGAGAACCTTCATTGGAAGGTAATGTCCAGTCTCAACACTGCCTTGTGGGGATAGAACTGAAGATAGGATTCATCCATCTGCAAGGCACACAACTCACCAGCTCTCCTAGAAGTCACAATGGCAACCAGAAAGGCAGACTTACAAGACAATGAACATAAGTCACAAGTTGCCATCAGTTCATAGGGTCCCCCACAAAGCTGGCACTACACTAGGTCTAGAGCCCATTTAGTAGACTGGCCTGATACGGGGGGGTGCAAAAGCTTGTGCTCCTTCAAAAACTTCACTAAAGGATGAACAAAACAGGAAGGCTTGCCCAACAATTGGAATTGGTCCAAAATGGCAGCCAGATAACAACAAATCGAGGACAAAAGAGGCCCCAATTAATAATAATAATAATAATAATAATAATAATAATAATAATTTATTTATACCCCGCCCCTCTGAGTGCAATCGGGGCGGCTAACAACATAGTAAAATTACAGATACAATCAACGTAGTCAAACCCCAAGCCCTCCCCCCCCTTAAGACAGTATTAAACTAGTGCATATTAAAATCAAATGATTAAAATAAACAAAATAAACAAAATTAAACATCAGTACAATAATATCCAGAACTCATCAGTTGGCAGCATTGCTTTTTTTTTGTATACAACTGAGGGAGAGACCTCTCAAGGACATTCCAAGGTAAGTAGCTGGATACCCCGAGGCTGGGATATCTAATCTGGATACCCCGAGGCTGGGATATCTAATTCAACAAAAGGAGCATGAAATCCAGAATATGGAGGATGGTGGCATCAGATGCTTCAATGGACAGTGGAGACAGGAACTCGAAAAACCTCCTCCATTTATACTCATAAGACTGCTTGGTCGAAGGTTGATGGATGGCATTAATGATAGTTCTCACCTCAACTGGCAAGACATTAAGGGGAGGATCCTCCATGCCAACAAGTGAAGAATGTCAAGGTGTGGATCTCGGGCATGTTCACTGTAGATGGTGAAAAGATCCAGTCTGAGTGGCAACTGAAGATACTACCCTCAAGACATGAGCAAAAGGTGGCTGAACCAAGATTGTCTTAGCCACCATGGAGCAATCAGGCGGCACCATGCTTGGTCCCATTGACTCTGGTCAGCAGAAGAAACAGAACAGATCATGCCGGTCAAACACGAAGGTATCTACTTGTGACCAGTCCTGACATGTCCTCAAACAAAAACTCTCAACATTGAGCATTGTGAACTGAGATGAAAAGGTCAAGTTTGGGCAGCCTCCAACACTGAAAATTGGGCCTCAGAACCTCAGCATGGAGTGTCCATTTATGGCTGGAGTGCAACTCCCGGCTGAGGGCATCCACAATGACATTCATCTCTCAGGGAAGTCAGATGGCCACGATGAAAATGCTCCTCTGAATACACCAGTCCCAAATCTGAAGAGTGAAATGAAGGAGAGTGGAGCATCTTGCTTGCTCAAACAGTACATGAATATGGTGTTGTCGGTTATTACCTGCACTACCTTTCCTGCAACCTTTTCCCCATGGTATTGAACTTCTTGCCCTTCTTACTTGCAAGAGTAGAGTGAAGACAGCATGAAGCCTTGGGCTGGGCAGCATTAACAATTATAGAGTTCGGTTTTGGATACTGACCCAGAGGAGCAAGGGTGGAATTATTCACTTTGTACAAAGTCTCCAGCTTGCTCAATGTTGATGGGACGGAAGACAGTGTCAATCATGACTTCCGATTCAATCGAGCAAGGTACAGAAACACTGGCAAGGCTGAAAAAGAAGTAGCCTGTGACTGGACCATCTTGAAAACAGGGTCCTCGATGGGGGTATGCTCCTGCTGAACCTTGAGGTTCAGGGATTTATGCTTGATGAAGGCCTTAACATCATTTGTCAGGGATGAGGGATCTGTAGCACCCAGATGAACTGGAGGTAGTTTATTGGTAGGAATTACATCCAAGTCCAAAACTGATCCTGATCCAGAGGTAGATGTGGAAGAAGGGATCTGGATGGTCTGACTGGCAACGGCAACAGAAGAGGCAGGTTTCTCTCCAATCTTTGTAGAGGTTTCCTGTATCCCCCCATTCCAGGTTGAAGGTTGTGCTACCTCAGTTGAGCTCGTAGTAGCAGACTGAACTACCAACGAACTGCTTTGTTTCACCGTGGCCACTACCATAGACTGAGAACACTCTAAATAGTGTCAATGCTTGGAGTGATGTTCAGATCTATGATGTGGACTATACCAAGAAGACCTGCTATCCAACAAAGAATAACTACTATCTGAAAAATAAGACTCCTCAGAGGGGGATTGATAAACATGTCACCAGTGTAGAGAATAAACCAGCACCAAGAAATGACAATGACATCTATGACGACTATATCTCAGCGAAACAGACCCCGAGTTTGTAGAGCCGGAACAGGACCTGGAACGGTGTCGATGTCGATGTCAATGTGGAGACAGAATCGCAAGGAGAGGTTTCTCTCAAACCAGAGTTGGAGCTAAGTATAGAGAGACTGCCACTCTGACACAGAGGATTCATGGATCTCCCTTTCCGAACGGTCATCCAATCCTTTGTCCTGGACTAAGTTGTCTCAATAATCACTGTACAATGTTGTGGAGAGGCAAGCAGCTGGCACGCCATGACACCATGCAAAATTATGTCCAATGTATCCTCTCAGATTGATGTTGATGGTTGAGCTACAGATGCAGCCTCAGCAATCAAAGTCAAAGAAGAAGCCTTAGGTGAAGAGTGCTCTTTAGACTTCTTATTTTTCTTATGCTTGCGTAGCCGGAGCTCCGCATCAAGAGATCCATTTGAGGTCTAAGGACGATGGGATGCTTTATCACCATCCTTGCACTTGGCAGGAGTACTGATGACATCCATTACAGTACTCTTGGCCTTCCTCTTAGAAGGTCTGACATCCATTGGAACTGAGGCCACCTTTTCCCCAGTCAACATACTTTAGATTGAGGGGTGATTCCTGGAATTGTTGTCTCTCTTCAACATCAAAAGTTTCCAAGAAGATTCTTGTGTGGCTAAGACATGCTCGTACAGAAAAGCCTTCAGAAAACTCTCTCTATTCCATCTAGCCTGCGGCATGAAGGCAACACAGTGTACACATGAGATGACAATATTGGACCCGCCCAAACGCTGAAGGCACTTCAAGCGCCTATCTGAACCTGAAATCTTCACACCACATTCAATGCACTTCTTAAGAGAAACCTCTCTTTCCCACTGCCACAACTGCATCCAAATCTTGAAAATCTTCTATGGATTCTGCCAATCATCAGAAATCTACCAATGTTATCCTTGATACTGATAAAGGTCCTGAAATTCAACAGCACTTGCAGCATTTTGGCAATCTCTACATGGACAATCTCTTCAACACTTACTTCATTTGAAAAGTTTCTTATGTCATCCACATTGTGTATTGCTAGCAGGAGATTCAGGTGGTCAATGGGGTCAACACAAGAGACTGTTCAGATGAAGTCAGTGTTGCACAGATTGACATTGATGTTGCAAGTGCTGTCAGTCCTGCAAATGTCTTAGTTGATATCAAGATCTGTGTCAATATTGAGATGGATGTCAGTATCAATGGTCACATTGGTATTGAAGTAGTTGTAGATTTCTCTGTTAAGATGGGTTATACAGTCAAAGGAGAAATGCAGAGATGTGTGTATGAAAAATTCTCATGAGAACAGTGTCTACTGAAAACAAAGAGAACTCGACAGCAGGTGGCCGAGAAGTCAAAACAAAGTACAGTTTGAGCTGGGAAATAGATAGGCAATACATCAACATATGAGCTCATGGGAAGGTAGTCACATGGGGGATGATGGACAGCTAGAGGCTGGGTCATAAAGTTAACACCCAGAGGGTGGAGTATGGGAAGGGCCAAGAGTTTCTGTGTTTCTCTTGTTTATATATGCAAGCAATGTGATTATGCTTAAGCTGGTAGCTTTTTTTTTTTTTTGGCTTATGCTTACACTTGGAACTGTTTTTACAATGTAACTGTAACTCCTGGATCTGGAAACATGGATCTGTAACTTTTCTATTCTACAACAACATCAGCAAGATGTGATCCTTTGGTGGATTGTATGTTTTCTTTTCTTTTTTTTATTTACTTTATGGAACAATAAAGCTCTACTTTAGAACTACAAGAAGTGTCTGCATGCTTTTAGCATGGGAAAGACTGATGGAGGAAGCTATTTACTGTACTCTGCTGCACTGCACACCACATCCAAATATCAACATTCTCATGATCAGCACAGACCATACAAGATGAAATTGTGAAAACTGAAAAAAGAGGCTTTTAAGTAGAAGCCTGGTCTGCGACTTGAAGTGACTGCTCCCAACAATGAAGCTTGATTCTTTAAAGCTTGAAAAATGAAGCCTCTACAAATGGAACATTGTTGAACTAAGTGTCCTTCACCAAAGCAGTAAAGACATTGAGAATGCCCAGTAAGCAATTAAATCTTTCATTCACAGGTGGAACAAAGTTTAAAGTGAGAAGTTGAAGCCATAAAAGAACAAAGAGGAAATGGGTTGAAGCCTGGAAGCAAAGATATTTTTTAACAGTAGAGTAAGACAAAATAAAGGAGAAGAAAGGTAAGTAGACAGAAGATGAAAGGGAGGAAGCTACTTAACCACACAGGAGAACACTCATAAAGATGTGTGTCAGTGGATGAAAAGAAATGAGGGGAGTACGCTTGGCAGTCTTGGACATGGGTAGGAGTGGGGTTCCCACCAAGCTATCCAGCTCTTGAACATTCTGAATGAGTCTCTGCACAGCCACAAGAACCTCGTTTGTGTGAGGCAGAGAGATCACAAAGAAGAACTCTCCTTTATTTAAAACAAATAAATAAACAAAATCTTTAAAAATAGGACAAACTTACATTCTCTTGACTAGGTTGAGTGACTGCAGCAAAAAATTCAGAGCCATAGCCCTTTTAGTGTGGAATATCAATAAGTTAAAGGGATCTTGTAACACCTTTGAGACTAACTATGTAGAAGTTGTAGCATATGCTTCCGTAGATTTGGTCTACTTCCTCAGATGCATGGACAAAAAATGGTGGTCTATGTTCAAATTTTCAAAATAATGCCAACTCCTTTCCCTTATACAAGTTTGTCCTACTGACAAAAGATAAATGTGGGCTTCATTAATAAGCATTTTTTTAAAAAAGTAGGATCCTAAAATTAGTACTTTAAAAATACACTTTGGAAGACTGAGAGCTCAGCTGCATATTATAATGATTTTTAAGTTAGACATCAAATTTGTGTGGAAGGATAATGATAATGTTCAGATCTGCTAGAATTTAGCACATAATTTGGATTGGCTAGTAGGGTTGTCTTATCCTGTTCTCTGTCATCTTTTCTTTATTAATATAGATAAATTTATATTGTTTCAAGAGTCAGAAGAGAAAACTGTATTATCATATTTGTGACATTTTCTGTAGTAATTATACTATCAGGATTGAAACTGTGAGAACAACTTGGTTATGTTGATGTTTCATGAAGCAAATATCACATTATCCATTATTCCAATTATAAAAGTGTTGGTGCCGTAAGCACAGAGTAGTTTTTTGGGAAAAAAGTAAATGTTTTAATATTTAAATTCATTTATTGCAAATTAGTTTAATACATCTGGGGAAAGACTGAGTCTGAGGATAGATTTTGGGATGCTTTATGATTTAAATCCCCATTATAATCAATCTGGTCATTGGAGAAACATAGTTAGAAAGTTTTTCATAGATTGTATTTAACAAGTTAGACTGAATTATATTGTTGTTGTTTGGTGCTTTCAAGTCATTTCCAACTTATGAGGGCTCTAAGGCAAACCTACTGTGGAGTTTTCTTAGCAAGATTTGTTCAGACGGGCTGAGATTTGTTCAGGCTGAGATAGTGTGACTTGCTCAAGGTCGTCCAGTGGGCTTCCATGGCTTACTGGGTATTCAAACTCTGGTCTGTAGAGTCATAGACCAATTATCAAACCACTCTACCATACTGATTAATTATATCAACTCTAATTTAAATGGATTACAATTGGCCCTCTGTATCCATGGAGGGACTGTGATCTGGGCCTGCCCTTGGCCTCAGCACGCTCCGGCTTTGCCAGGCCCTGCGGACCCGGTGGTGAACGGCGCGAGGAGAAGGGCGGGACCATCTGGGCCTATAAAGGCCCCATCGAGCCCTTCCTTCCCCCCCCCCCCAGCAGCAGAGGGACTGTGATCTGGGCCTGCCCTTGGCCCCAGCACGCTCCGGCCTTGCCAGGCCTGCGGACCCGGTGGTGAACGGCGTGAGGAGGAGGAGGAGGGCGGGACCATCTGGACCTATAAAGGCCCCATCGAGCCCTTCCTTCCCCCCCCCCCCAGCGGCAGAGGGACTGTGATCTGGGCCTGCCCTTGGCCCCAGCACGCTCCGGCCTTGCCAGGCCCTGCGGACCCGGTGGTGAACGGCGCAAGGAGGAGGAGGAGGGCGGGACCATCTGGGCCTATAAAGGCCCCATCGAGCCTCTCCCCCCCCCCCCAGCGGCAGAGGGACTGACATCTGGGCCCAGTTTTCGGCCCAAACGCTGCTGGCTTCGCTCAGCCATTGGATGGCCTTGAGGAATCACCTCCCTCTCATATCTGCTTGGCTTTCCATGCAGCTGCAGCTGGAACCAAAAATTGGAGTCAGCTGGGTACTCGTCTCTCCCTCCGTATGTTGGAGCTGACCATAATCTGGGAGCGGACATTCAGGTGGTGCAGGGGAGGGGGAGGTATGGCGGTAGCAGAGCCAACAGATGTTACAAAAGAAGGAGGGATCGATGTTTGATATCTATCCCTCCTTCAGTTGGCTCTGTTTCCCAAGATAACTTCGAGAGCGCTCCAACCATTCCACTGACCCTCAACCTGCTCCTTTGCAATGCCAGGTCAGTTAAAAATAAAACACCATCATCCACGATCTTCTGGTGGATGAGGCAGCCGACCTGGCATGCTTTACTGAGACCTGGCTGGGGGATGCCAGCCCTGCGACCAGGCTCTCCCGGCCGGGTACTCAGTTATTGAGCAGGTGAGGGAAAGTGGGCGGGGGGGGTGGTATAGCCTTGGTTTATAGGAATACCTTAACCATGATCAGAAAACCTATCCAGAAAACGACGCGCTTCGAGTGTATGTACCTCAGCCTGAAGACCAGGGATAGTTTGGGGATTCTGTTGGTATACCGGCCACCCCGTTGCTTAACAGACTCCCTGACCGAGCTGACTGCCCTGGTTTCTGAGTTGCTGTTGGAATTGCCCAGACTTTTGGTTCTGGGCGATTTCAACATTCCACTCGAAACCAATTTACAAGATCTAACTGGCGCGGCTCGGGAGTTCATTGATACCATGACCAACATGGGCCTATCCCAGCTGGTCAACGGGCCCACACATTGTGCTGGTCATACACTCAATGCGGTCTTTAGTACGGAGCAGGAATATCCGTGGGCGGAGATTAAAAATACCTCCGCCCTGTCATGGACGGATCATTTTCTGATCAGGGCAGAACTAAAGGCTATTATCCACCCTCTCGGGGGTGGCGGACCTATTAGAACGGTCCGCCCTCGAAGGCTAATGGAACCAATTGGTTTCCAGAAAGCCCTAGAGGGTCTAAAGGTTGGTAACGCCGGTGATTCTGTCGAAGCCTTGGTGGACACTTGGAACACCGATCTCACCAAGGCTATTGACACGATCACTCCCAAGCGTCCTTTCCAACCCGCTTCAAATCGTAAGCCCTGGTATACTGAGGAGCTTAGGAGGATGAAGCGAGCTGGACAACGACTAGAGTGCGAATGGCGGAAGACTTGTCTCTTATCCGACAGAACTCGCCTTAGGAAGCATCTTGACTCCTATAGGGAGGCTTTGCGTGCAGCATGGAAATCTTTCTGTTTTGCACGCATTGCGTCTGCAGAGTCGTGCCCGGCAGAGCTGTTTAGGGTGGTGGGGGAGTTGACGACGGTTCCCCCTGCGCCGAACCCCCTACTTAACCCGACAACAGCCTGCTGTGAGGCCTTTAATATCTACTTTGCAGATAAAATCTCTCGGATAAGAGCCGACTTAGACGCCATTGTTTTGGCAGAATCAGTAGACGAGGCACCCAGGAACTCCGTTGATGGCACTTTATTGGATCAATTACAATCTGTGAGTACCGATGATGTGGACAAGCTGCTTGGAAGTGTGAGAAAGACGACTTGCCCCCTCGATCCTCGCCCATCCTGGCTGGTCGTCCGGGGGGGACGCGTTGAAGGTGTTCCTTCGGGACACAATCAACGCGTCATTCAGGGAAGGCAATGTACCACCTTGTTTAAAGGAGCCGGCAGTTAGGCCACTCCTGAAAAAGCCTTCCCTGGACCCCCTGGATAGAAACAACTACAGACCACCTTGCTCCCTTTTTTGAGCAAGGTGATCGAGAGGGCAGTTGCTTCCCAACTTCAAGCAGTCTTGGATGAAACCGATTATCTCGACCCATTTCAAACCGGCTTCAGGACAGGATATGGAGTGGAGACTGCCATGGTTACTCTGACCGATGACCTCCGCCTGAGTATCAACAAGGGTAGTGTGACCTTGTTGGTGCTCTTGGATCTCTCAGCGGCTTTTGACACTATAGACCATGCCATCCTCTCAGATCGCCTGAGAGAGTTAGGAATTGGAGGCACTGCTCTTCAGTGGTTCCGTTCCTTCCTCTCGGGCAGATCTCAGAGGGTGAGGCTCGGGGACAGTTGCTCATCTAAAATCGAGCTTAACTGTGGTGTCCCTCAGGGCGCCATCCTGTCCCCGATGTTGTTTAATATTTATATGAAGCTGCTGGGGGAGATCATTCGGAGGCATGGAGCTCGGTGCCTTCAGTACGCTGATGACACCCAGATATACCTCTCCATGACCAGATCATCGACTCAGACCTCAGATGGCGCCTCTCCTCTTAATGACTGTCTCAGAGTGGTAATGGGTTGGATGAGGAAAAACAGGTTGAAGTTGAATCCTGACAAAATGGAGGTACTCGCAGTGACAGGCCCGAAACCAGATCTGGGAATACAGTCTCCAGTCCTGGATGGAGTCACACTCTCCTCTAAGGACTGTGTTTGCAGTCTGGGGGTGCTCCTTGATTCCTCGCTTCACATGACTAGTCAGGTGAATGCGGCGGTCAGGAGTGCCTGTTGTCAGCTTCGGCTGATACGCCAGCTGCGCCCTTATCTGGACATGAGGGACTTGGAAACTGTGGTACATGCCCTGGTAACCTCACGTCTGGATTACTGCAATGCACTCTACATGGGGCTACCCTTGTGCCTGACTCAGAAACTACAACTGTTTCAGAATATGGCAGCCAGGCTAATTACAGGAACATCACGGAGGGAGCACATAACACCCGTGCTTAAATCCCTCCACTGGTTGCCGATTAGTTTCCGGGCGCAGTACAAGGTGCTGGTTTTAACCTTTAAAGCCCTACATGGCTTGGGTCCATCTTATCTCAGGGACCGCCTCTCCCCGTATGATCCCCCCCATGCCTTGCGGTCCTCTGGGAGGAATCTGTTACAGCCAATAAAAACTAGGCTGTCTCAGACCTCTCAGAGGGCCTTTTCCGCAACCGCTCCCAGACTTTGGAATGGCCTGCCGGACGAGATCTGTCTTATCACTACTCTTGCTGCTTTCAAGAGAGCAGTAAAGACGGATCTCTTTCGGCAGGCCTTCCCGGAATAACTTTCAGCTGAGAGACGAGTTTTTAATCTTGATGCCTCTGACTCCTGTATTACTGTTACTGTATGTTTTTAACAAATTTCTAATTTTAATTAATGTGGCATTTTAATTTGACTGTGGTTCAATTCTGTTTTAAAGTGATGGGAGGGTGGGATTATGGGATAAGGGAATGATTTTTAACTCTGTTTGTTTTAAACTGTTGTACCCCGCTCCGATTGCCACGCAGAGGGGCGGGTTACAAATAATAATAATAATAATAATAATAATTATTATTATTATTATCATCCATGGATACAGAGGGCCAATTGTAATCCATATAAATTAGAGTTGATATAATTAATCAATATGGTAGAGTGGTTTGATAATTGGTCTATGACTCTACAGACCATAGTTTGAATACCCAGTCAGCCATGGTTTCATGGATTGAAACCTCTAGGTCAGTGATCGCGAACCTTTTAGAGACCAAGTGCCCAAACTCAGTGGTATTCCCGCACTGAGTGTCACGGGGGGGGGGGGGGGGCGTCCGGGATGGGTGGAACTTCCGGCGGATGGGACTTCTCCCAGCTTTCCAGGGTGGGAGGAGTAGAGAAATGGAGCTCTCCTTTCCTTCATCCCTCCCACCCGGGAAAGACTTTCTCTTGGAATTTCCAGGGTGAGAGGGATAGAGAAACAAGGTGCTCTGTCTCCCTCACTCCTCCTGTCCTCTGCCATGACAGGGACAATGGCATGCATGCCCTCAGAGGGGGCTCTATGTGCCCTCTCTGGCACGCGTACCACAGGTTCGCCACCATGGCTCTAGGTTATGCATTCGTAACTCCCCAGGAACCTGATCTTTATATTTATGTCTCATGTTACTGAAGCATTCCAGTTCTGAGAAAGAAATAACTGTATTTAACTATTAAGTCTATAGCAAATTTACCATATGTTAAAACCACTAGATTTCAATTAACATAGTAAAGCAACGGAGAGGGACAAAATGGGGTGTGTGTCCTTGGCACGCACTCACACAACCCCACGGGTGCACACGTCCATTCAAGCCAATGGGGCTTGAATATCCACAATTTTCCATTTTTGCGGGGGTGGTGGTGGTCCGGAAATTAACAAAATTTATCTAAGCCAGTCAACCTCAATATAACCAATAAAAATCATCAATATAAAATATAATCAGATTAAAACATAGAAAAACTGGCTACTGAGCAAGAAGAAAACATTTTCACTTGTTCAAGGTGGGAGAGCTGTCAGATATCCAAGAAGTCACTAATACTGCACAATATGTGCCATTTCTGAGGACCCCCTGCACTTCAGGAACAACTATTAAGAGGGCATGAAGCTCTAAAATGGGGAAAGTAAGAGGAAAGTCCATTTGAATGAAGGAATTGATCCTAGTCTTTTTACATCCTAATATTGTTATGTATTTAACTACTTTTCTCATAATTATTACTAAAATATTATAATTGATATATATCAAGTTTATGTAATGCTAGGTATGTCTTTAAATCAGAATTGTCATTTGCTTAATTTAGATATTTTTTTCATTCAAGAATGAAATATGATTTAAATAGATACATAATTCATAATATAAAGCCACAATAAAAAGAAGAGAACTTCTTTAGAATGACTGAAATGCCATATTTGTGCATGCAAAATTTGAATGCTTGTTTCCAAATACAAGTTTGTTGTTTTCATATCAGAATATGCCAAAAATCCAACACCAAACAACTTTTTGTTTATAATTAAGCAATCATCAATCCAGGGATTATAACCCATTTTATTTCATCTCTACATCAAAAAAGAAAATTAAAAAAAATTAAAATCCCTTGAAACATAAGATAAATGAAAATGTAAGTACCTTCACATAATAACAGTAAGCTGACCCTCTGGGAAATGGTTGACTTTCTCAATTCAAGGTATTCAAAGCTCATTCAAAAGTGTTCATTTGGAATGCAGATATCAAAGATGATGCAAATATTCAAGAGAAAATTAGAACTTACCAGATGTTCTAATCCAGCTTTGATGTTTCCAGCATCCCTGTAACAGAAGAACAAAAGTTCTAAATAGTTGCTAAACCTTTGTCTGCAATTATTTATGTTTAACTTGGAAAGTTAAAAAAAGAATTGAAAGCGATACTGTTTCCTGGCTTTCTTTTAATATCCAAACCTAAATTATTAAAACAAAATGTAGTAACTGTAAATGGTAACATCTATCTAGTATTTTTCTAAAATGTTTTAATTCTTATATTCTAATCAGCAAAACATAACACAGAATTTATATCTAAAAATGAAAATATATGCATTACTAGTGGCAGTTGGTACAGTTTTTGAGTTATTGAGATTGTCCCTCCCTTATCTTCACCAGGATTTTTACAGCATTCAAAAGAAAAGGTGGCTTTAAAGATGTACAAAATTCAAAGTTAAATATTAATTATCTTTAATACATACAGGCTAAAGAAATGGCCTTCAGTTAAACAGCAGGTCTTTCAAAGCTAAGCCTGGCACAACATTGAGAAATTGAGCCATACTACATATCATATACTCTTGAATTCATGCATGCTTAAGGGAACATACATGCACACATTGCCAAAAAAACAAATATATTCATGTCTGTTAAGAAGTGCTTGAATTAAAAAAAAAGGTTACAAGAATAGATCCAAAATGGAGTCATCATTCTTAAAGAAGACCTCCTGAAGTCAATGGAACTTAAGTAAATCATGACTGATTTAAGTTCCATCAAGTCCAGTGGGTTTATTCCAAATATGGCTTAGCCTGAATCTAAGCCATTTTCCACTTCCCCTGTAAATGTGCAAACGTTAGTCAGTAATTGTGGGGGGGCATAAAATAAGTCAATCAATGCAAAAGACAATTTAATTAGCACAGAGAACTGGGACACATCTAGCAAGCTATAACAATGAGTGAACAAATTTTAATAGTATAAAAAACACTAATTTAAAATACGGTGCAACAACGCACTCTAGGTAAAAGACTAAAGAGCTTTTAAGAAAAGTTTGCTGTTGTTTGCCTTCAAGTTGTTTCTGATTTATGATGACCCTAAGGTGAACCTATCAAGGGGTTTTCTTGACAAGATGTGTTTAGAGGAGGTTTGCCATTGCCTTCCCCTTAGGCTGAGAGCATGTGACTTGCCCAAGGTCACCCAGTGGGTTTCATGGTCATGATGGGAATCAAACCCTGGTCTCCAGAGTGGTAGTCCTACACTCAAACCACTACGCCATGCTGGCTCTCTATTAAAGTATACCGTTTCAGGTGACATCCTAAGAGAGGGTGACACTACTGCTCCTCAGACTTCTGCATTTTGGCAGAAATTGGCTGTAGTATTTGCTTGTATCTCTTCAAAATTATGAAAAGATGGGGTGAGACTCAGTGGGAAGAGAAAGGGGAGGCCCCAGGATTTTTTTAAAAAAAATAAAATTTCAAATTTCAATTTTTTAAAAAAAATTAAATTTTTTAATTTTTATTTGAAAACATTGTATTTTACCAAATTTTCACTTTAACCACATGAAACTATGTATATGTAAGCACATTTATTCTATGTGTATGATACTGTAATTTAAAGGTATAAATTTAATTTTCCTAGTTGTTGATGTCACATCTATTACCATTACATTCAGTTATATATGGGAATTATGATTTATAAATAAATTAGTACAAAAAACACTAATAAGAAATCTGTATGGTGTGGTATGGGAGGAGGTCAGTGGAGGGAGAGTGACACCATGTGTTACAGTATCAGGTGACACCAACCCTAGTGATGCCACTGTCCCAAAGGATAATTCATTACTATCACCCTTTAATAATAATAAAGAATAATAAATTTTATTTATAGCCCACCCCTCTGCATGGCAATCGGAGCAGGTTACAGCATTTAAAACAAACAAAGTTAAAAACATTCCCTCATGCCCTGATCCAACCCTCCCATCCCCTTAAAACAGAACTAAACTTAAGAAGATTAAAATACCACGATGCAATAAAACAATAAAAACAATAAAAAGTGCAAAAATAAACTGCAATAGGGACAAAATAAAGAAGGCTCATCTCCCTAGGGCAGAAGTTATTCCGGGAAGGCCTGTCGGAAGAGATCCGTCTTCACTGCCTTTTTAATCTCATCTGGCAGGCCATTCCATCGCCTGGGATCGGTCGCGGAAAAGGTCCTCTGGGAGGTCTGCACCAGCCTAGTTCTTATTGGCTGTAACAGATTCATCCCTGAGGACCGAAGGGCGCAGGGGGGATCATACGGGGAGAGGCGGTCCCTAAAATAAGATGGACCCAAGCCATGTAGGGCTTTAAAGGTCAAAACCAACACCTTGTACCACGCCCGGAAACTAATTGGCAACCAGTGGAGAGATTTAAGCACAGGTGTTATCTGCTCCCTCCTAGATGTTCCGGTAATTAACCTGGCTGCCATATTTTGCACTAGCTGAAGTTTCCGGGTTAGGCATAAGGGTAGCCCCATGTAGAGTGCATTGCAGTAGTCCAGATGTGAGGTTACCAGAGCATGTACCACAGTTTCGAAGTCCCTCACATCCAGATAAGGGTGCAGTTGGCGTATCAGCCAAAGCTGATAGCAGGCACTCCTGACTGCCGCATTCACCTGACTAGTCATGTGAAGCGATGAATCTAGGAGTACCCCCAAACTGCGAACACGGTCCTTGGAGGAGAGTGTGATTCCATCCAGGACTGGAGACTGTATTCCCAGATCTGGTTTCGGGCCTGTGACTGTGAGTACCTCCGTTTTGTCAGGATTCAACTTCAATCTGTTTTTCCTCATCCAATCCATTACCACTCTGAGACAGTCATTAAGAGGAGAGATGCCATCTGAAGTCTGAGCCGATGATCTGGTCATGGAGAGGTATATCTGGGCGTCGTCAGCGTACTGAAGACACTGAGCTCCATGCCTCCAAATGATCTCACCCAGTGGCTTCATATAAATGTTAAACAACATCGGGGACAGGATGGCGCCCTGAGGGACGCCACAATTAAGCTCTATTTTAGAAGAGCAACTGTCCCCAAGCCTCACCCTCTGGGATCTGCCCGAGAGGAAGGAACGTAACCACTGCAAAGCAGTGCCTCCAATTCCTAGCTCTCTCAGACGATCCAAGAGGATGGCATGATCTATAGTATCAAAAGCCGCTGAGATCCAAGAGCACCAGCAGGGTCACACTACCTCTGTTGATGCCCAAGCGGAGGTCATTGGTCAGAGCAACATGGCGGTCTCAACTCCAAATCCTGTCCTGAAGCCAGTTTGAAATGGATCAAGATAATCGGTTTCATCCAAGACTGCTTGGAGTTGGGCAGCAACTGCCCTCTCGATCACCTTGCTTAAAAAAGGTAGCAAGGAGACCGGTCTATAGTTGTTTCTATCCAGGGGGTCCAGGGAAGGTTTTTTAAGGAGAGGCTTGACCGCCGCCTCCTTTAGGCAAGATGGAATGCTACCCTCCCTGAAAGACGCATTGATTGTGTCCCGAAGGAACACCTTCAATGGGTCCCCACCCTGGGTGACCAGCCATGATGGACATGAATCGAGATGGCAAATCGTCTTCCTCACCCTTCCAAGCAGCTTGTCCACGTCATCGGTACTCACAGATTGCAGTTCATCCAGTAAAATGTCATCAACGGAGTTACAGGATGCCTCGTCTACGGATTCTGCCAGAACACTGGCGTCCAAGTCGGCTCTTATCTGAGAGATTTTATCTGCAAAGTAGATATTAAATGCCTCACAGCAGGCTGTTGTTGGGTTAAGTAGGGGGTTTGGCGCAGGAGGAACCTTTGTCAGCTCCCCCACCACCCTAAACAGCTCTGCCGGGCGAGACTGCAGACGCAATACATGCAGAACAGAAAGATTTCTGCGCTGCACGTAAAGCCTCCCTACAGGAATCAAGATGCTTCCTAAGGCGAGTTCTGTCGGATAAGAGACGAGTCCTTCGCCATTCGCACTTTGCAAAAAGAAGAACAAGAGGAGGAGGAGGAGGAGCTGTGTTACTCATTTCTTTTCTGCTCTTTGGGGAATGGGGAAAGGATTGAAAAGAGACTAGAATAAAACTTGAAAAAATATGTTTAAAATGCCTCTAAAATACACTTAAAATAAGGTTAAAAATAAGATTAAAATACACTTTAAAAGGTTAAAAGTAGAAAATTTTCTTATGACACATATGTACCCCTCCACCATAAGATTATTCCCATTCATTACATATTTTTGAAGTGCAAGTTCATTATGCCCTTGTTGCAAAAACAGAGCACCAAACCTCACTTACAGGGTTATTTATAATTTGTTAATTCCAAGCTCTGAAGATTCTGACCCTATCTAAAAGGAGAGCTCAGGGCAAACTGATACTCTCTTTTTTAAGATACCCATTTAAGCAACAAACAAAACAAAATGTAAGTTAACAAAATTTAAATACAGATACACTCCCAGGAAAAAAAAATGCTTTCTAACCTTCCAACCACGTAGGAGGAAGGAAAAGCTACTCACTTACATAACCATGAAAGCCCAGGAGGGTCCAACAACCCAACCAAGTTAAAAAAAAAAAAAAGATTTGCACAGTTCACAATTAGGTATCTCAATTATCACTGTGATCAAGCCACATCCATAAAACCTACCTTCTCTGGAAAGAAGCCAGATATTGTCCTTCATGCAAAAGCTATATTCAGAGATTATTTGTGCAACTTTCTTGAACAAGAACATGGGAGCACCTAGTCCTGCCCTCTCTATCTTTGCCCTCCTCACACAGAAAACATTGAGTAGGACTAGGAAAGGGTCCTAGTCTTTTTTATTTGTTAATAAAAAGAGGAGAACTGTCAACAAGGCAATTTAAACACTAAAAATAAAATAAAATAAAATAAAATAGTATATTTTTATCTGCTATATCTTTTTTTATTTTTTATTTTAAGAAGCCCACTAAGCATCATCCCTTTCCCTTAAACCATGCTTACTGAGCATGCAGCCCAAAAACACTTATCAAACCTAGAAAGTGGTTCCCAGTACCACGGAAGCTGTCCACCCTGCTTTAGAGTAAACATGTCAGTGAAGGGAGTTTTAAAACTACCAGCTACCTGCAGCCATTTGCTACCTGAAATTTCATTATACCCCACTACAGTCAGGATTCAAAAGGGGAGAAAAGTCTCCCAGATATATCCATCCTCCCTTCTTTTTCAGTTTGATAGGCCAAAGCAGATGGGCAGGAAAAAGCAGCTCCAGCCCGCATTATCTGAAAGCAGGTTGAAATCTCGCTGTCCGCAACAGTGACCTCCAATTACCTCCCTCTTCCCCAGACATCATTCTATTGGACATATGCCCATATGACCAGCCACAGTCACACCTGTGATGCACCACCAGTACAGTGCATCAGTGTATAGGTGTGCCCAGTGGCAAAGCACATCAGGGAGGTCCCCCATACATGTCCCCTTTGCCCCATCCCTTCACCCCATGTCCCCTTGTTGGACTGTCTGTTTTGTGTATGTTGTAATTACATCCATTGCATTATTGGCAATTGCATTGCTTTGCTGCAGTCCCGCACTAGCACCAGGCCATTTATATGCCTGTGCAAATATGTGCATTTTCTGCCTTGAGTTGGAGTATTCCAGCTTCTTATTGCTCTGGCTTTTAGCTCCAGAGCATAGCTCTTTCACTTCCCAATCCCTTTCACCTTGTGTGTCATCGAACACACACACACCGGCCTTTAAAGTGGCTGGAAGTCTCTTTATTTTGCCCATGTGTTTCACCTCTAAGATGAGTGTGAGGGCCCAGCTACCACTGGAGGGGGACATTTAAACCTGTCTGTCACTTGCTTCCTAACATTTCTAATTCCTGACACAAGAGTGTTGTGGATTTTTCTTTTTAAAATCTTTTAGATGCATCCAGTCTCTCATGATCACCATCGTTTAACCCCCCTCAGCCACTTTTGCCTCCTATGAGGTTTAAAAGGAGTACACTTCCACTGAACCCAAGAGGGATTTATTTCTTCTAATTTCTTTTCTTTTTTACCCTACAGTGGGTGATAATTTCAAGCAACTGGAGTTTGGATTGAAACTTGTCCCTTATGTGGTATTCTCCATCAGGATCAATACCACGTGATTTACTTTAATACTTTTTGCTGTGTCGGCTACACTGCTTTCCTCAGATGTTTGCTCTCCTTCTCACTAATCTCCTTGAGGAGAAAACAATTATGCAGATTCAGAAATAAGTAAAACAAAACAAAACACAAATTCAAATAATCTCAGGCAGTGATTGGTTATCTGCATAGATGCTCCATTTGCATGCTAACATCTGAATCCAGATTGGGTGGTAAAACTGAATCAGGACTATATCTATATAGGAGGCAAAACAGTCCTATTTAACACCCTGTCTCAGCATTAGTATCAGTATGCCCATGCACTCACCATTCTGCTTGAGCTGTGCCTAAGTTGGCAATACATGGTCAAGCACCAAGTAACACTATCCTGATAGCCAAAAGGATGGAGGGAATAAAAAATAGAGAATAAAAAAACAGAGCATGTGGCAAATAACAGCTAGAAGGGGCTTTTTCATAGTGGAAGGGACCAGATCACAGGACAGGGGTCGTACCACCCATACAAACGTATAGGCTATGTCCCTAATTTGCAATCTATGCACAGTACAATGAGTAAACAATGGGTAAACTGTAGTACTGGGCTAATTCAAACATATAAATTACTATCTGTGCACTAGCAATAGCAATTACAAATATTATGTTGCATAGTCCCTGCTTCCATGCAAGTATCTTACAGTCATGATTTTGATCCAAGTTTTTTTCAATTTAAAACCTGAAGCAAAAACGAATTCCTGGTAAGTTTAAATCTTTTTTAAAATCCATCACAGAAAATTTGGACTCATCAAACACTTACATTAATAATCATAATTGACTATGGTACATCATACATTATTAAAAGAGGATTCAAGTCCTGTATTTATACTGCTTGGTGCCAAAGGTCCTAATGAACGTAATTGCTAGGAAGCAGGATCCAGATCACTGATACAGGGAGCTTCCAGCTAATGGTATCAGATCTGTCTTTTTAGTGGCCTGTCTCCTGTGCTGTCCCTGTCATGACTTCATCAATATTTGTGCAACTCTTTTTGCCCTGTGCTGAAAGCAGACTTAATTCAATTATAGATCTCAAAACTGATAAAATGGTCCTGAAGTGGAAAATGGGAAGAGATTATTGGCAAATGAATAAAGATTAGTATCGAACTAACACACAGGAGTATAGCAGGTCTTTTTTTTTAATCATTCCCTCTCTTAATTCTTCTGGGAACAGCGAGCTTCCCTTCCCCTCATGCAGCACATCGATTTCTGAATTAGACTGCAATATTAAATAATTAATATACTTGCCATGATTGATGTTTTGCATTAGTTGAATATTAGGTTATCAATCAAAATCCACTTGGTTTAATGTAATAATATTGAAAAAGTGTCACTGTCTGTTCATCCAATTTGTAGTTGAAGGAGCACAGAGCGTAACATTGGTGTTACACAAGGTTCTAAAACAGGAAGTGCTGCAGCTGAACATACACAAAATAACCATTATGAGACTAACAGACACAACTGAGGTTGTCCTAAATAACTTTGTGGCACTTGTCATTTCCCATGGAACTCTTCTTCTAACCCTCAATTCATGTATTACATAGTAATAGCTAACAAAATCTAGGGTTATGCTTACCAGCATAACCACAATCTAAAGAATCATGAATATAGGTTTGCAGGCTCAAGAAGGGTGTGTGTCTGGCTGTGTTAATCAAATATTAGACTTTGATACCACACAGAAAACTGCTTATAAAGATAAGGGCGGCTGTAAAAGCTGGTTGTGGAGGATCTGCTCCCTAAGACAATAAGGAAAACCAGTGTTGGTCCTTGAGATAATTGGGCTCCCCATGAGGAACGACTTAGGGAGCTGGGGATGTTTAGCCTAGAGAAGAGAAGGCTGAGAGGTGATATGATAGCCATGTTTAAATATTTGAAAGGATGTCATATCGAGGAGGGAACAAGCCTTAGCTGATGACCTTCGTCTGGGCATTGATGGGGTAGTGTGACCCTGTTGGTGCTACTTGACCTCTCAGTGGCTTTTGATACAATAGATCATGACATCCTCTTGGATCGCCTGAAAAGGTTAAGAATTGGAGGTACTGCATTGCAATGGTTCCGTTCCTTCCTCTCGGGCAGATTCCAGAGGGTGATGCTCAGGGACAGTCACTCTACGAGGAAAGAGCTTAATTGTGGCATCCCACAAGGCACCATCCTGTCCCCGATGCCACTGGGAGAGATCATCCGGGGACATGGGGTGGGGTGTTATCAGTACGCTGATGACACCCAGATATATTTCTCCATGTCTCGGTCCTCAGCTCTGACTTCAGATGGCGTCTCCCCTCACAATGATTGTCTTAAAGCAGTAATGGACTGGATGAGGAAAAACAGATTGAGACTGAATCCAGATAAAACGGAGGTATTTACAGTAGCGGCCCCGAACCCAGGTATTGCAACCTCCAGTGCTGGATGGGGTCATACTCTCCACTAAGGACTGTGTTCGCAGTCTGGGGGTGCTCCTGGATCCGTCGCTTCAGATGATAAATCAGGTAAACGCAACAGTTAGAAGTGCCTGTTATCAGCTTTGGCTCATACGCCAGCTGCGCCCTTTCCTGGAAGTTAGGGACCTTGAAACTGTGGTGTATGCACTGGTAACCTCTTGTCTCGATTTCTGTAATGTGCTCTACATGGGGCTACCCTCATACTTGGTCCAGAAACTCAAACTAGTACAGAATATGGCAGCCAGGTTGGTCTCAGGAACAACAAGAAGAAGCCACATAACACCAATCTTAAGATCAGTTCACTGACTGCCCATTAGTTTCCAGGACACAGTACAAGGTGTTGGTCATCACTTTTAAAACCCTAAATGGCTTGGGTCCAACCTATCTTCGGGACTGCCTCCTTCCATTTAATCTATCCCACGCACTCAGGCCCTCTAGGAGGAATTTGCTGCAGCCTATAAAAACTAGGCTGTCTGCAACCACCCAGAGGGCCTTTTCGGCAACCACTCCCAGATTATGGAATGGCCTGTTGGATGAGATCCGTCATATTACCACCTTGAACAGCTTTAAAAGAGAGAAGAAGAAAGATTTCTTAATATGAATTTATGTATCAATAAGTAACTTAAATTCAACTTGGACACTATACAAATATACAGAGCTATGGCCCGAAACAGACAGGCCAAAAGAAGTGCCTTCCAGCCACTTCAAAGGTCTGGTGTTCAGACGACGCATGCCTCTTAAAGTAGCTGGAAGCCACACTGAGGCAGCAATAGATGGACTTTTTAGGAGCAGATGTAATCTGCTCCTACCAGTGGCCCATTTGGGATCACAGCAACAGCCCACTTCAGGAGCAGACTGTGCGTTCACCATGGTCCCGGCTTGATTGGGGCCGGAGAGGCCTCTGGATGCTCCTTCCAGGCCCTCTATTTCAGCTCAATCTCTCCCCCCACACTCACCAAAATAGAAATTCTCATTTCTCAAATTATGAACAACTGTGATGCAAGCAATATAACGATATAATTAAAACATTCAGGAGCATTCCACTCATTTGCTGGGGAGTAGATTGAAACTTTAATGTATTTTTATACTTCATATGAAGTATATTTTCCTTCTCATTTTCCAAAACTCACAAAAATGCATAGGCAGTATGAAAAGGAAAACTATACTTTCTAGTAATCACTTCAGTCAGAGTCAACCACTATAAAACAAACAGTAATTTTTATTGTGAAACATACAGAAATAAAGTATATTGTGTGTGCTAACTTCAAGCTTAGTATGGGTATATTAAAATCAAACACTTGACAAACTTTTAGCCAATCTTTATCCTGATCTCTGCTGCATCCGCACTGCAGAAATGATCCAGGTTGACACCACTTTAAGTGTCATGGCTCAGTCCTATGGAATTCTGGCAATTGTAGTTTTTGAGACATTTAGCCCTCTCAGGGGGGTTGTAGACTGCCAGAAATAGTGCAAATTGAGTCCACTTTTAGGGTTAGGGTTAGTGCTAGGGAATTATGGGAATTGTGTGGGTTTTTTTCTGAGACATTGAGCCTTCTCTGTCAGAGAGCTCTGGTGCCACAATAAAATACAGTTCCCATGATTCCCTAACCCTAACCCTAACCCTAAAAGTGGACTAAATTTGCACTATTTCTGGCAGTCTGCAACCCCCCTCAGTCAGGGAGCACTGGTCTCTAACTCAGGCTAAATCCCTATTCCCAGATCTGTCTTTTGAATGACCAGGAGAACCTCTGTATTGTGTGGATTAAGTTTCAATTTGTTTGCCCCTATTCAGTCCATCACAGCTGTCAGGCACTGATTTAGTACAGAAACAGCTTCCGTGGAATTAGGTGAAAAGGAGTGATATCATCAGCATACAGGTGACATCTTACTCCAAAACTCCAGACAACCTCTCCCAGTGGTTTCTTGTAGAAGTTAAAAAGTATTGGGGACAAGACTGGACCCTGAGGGACCCCACAGGCCAATGGCCAAGGAGTCGAACAGGAATGCCCTAGCACAGGGGTAGGCAACCTTTCCCCTTTAAGGGCCGAGGGACTTCAGCTCCCAGAATCCTAGGAGATATTGGACAACATGGGACTATTGGCCAACATGGCTGAGGCTTCTGGGAGCTGAAGTCCCTCGGCCCTTAAAGGGGAAAGGTTGCCTACCCCTGCCCTAGCATCACCCTCTGAGAGCTCCCTCCAAGAAAGAACAGAGCTACTGTAGAGCAGTACCTTCAAGCCCCATCCTAGAGAGTTAACTCAGAAGGATAGCATGGTCAATGGCACCGAAAGCCGCTGAGAGGTCCAGTAGAACCAACTAAGACACACTCCTCCTGTCCAGTTCCCTGTGTAGGTCATCCACCAAGGCAACCAAAGTAGTTTCTATCCCATAACCAGGTTTGAAACCAGAGTGACACAGATCTAGATAATCCATTTCATCCAAGAACCCCTTAATTAAATTTCATCCAAAAACTTAATTAAATATAATACAGCTTTTTAAAATAATATCAATTTGCTTGTAAAAGCTTCATAGACAAATAAGTGGTCATGAACATCAGCTCTGCACATGATGGAGAAATATATTCCAAAAAGAAAACTGATTTTGCCAATTTATAATAATAATAATAATAATAATTATTATTTATAGCCCGCCTCTCTGCCCAAACAATCGAGGCGGGTTACAGCAGTTAAAAAGAAACAATGTAAAAACAGCCCCAACCTTAAGTCCCACCCCCCAACCCCTTAAAACAGAATTAAACAGGAAAAAAAATTAAAGCCGTGAACTACTGCATAAAAACAATAAATGCCAGCCCAAACATTGCAGAGAGGCCGATTAAATAACAGATAAAAATGTCTTCCAGGGCAGGTATGTCCGGGGGAATATTATTCTGGGAAGGCCTGCCGGAAGAGGTCCATCTTCACTGCCTTCTTAAAGGCAGTGAGCGTAGAAATAAGACGGATCTCGTCCGGCAGGCCATTCCATAGCCTGGGGACAGTAGCGGAAAAGGCCCTCTGGGAGGTCTGAGACAGCCTAGTTTTTATTGGCTGTAACAGATTCCTCCCAGAGGACCGAAGTGCGCAGGGGGGATCATACGGGGAGAGGCGGTCCCTGAGATAAGATGGACCCAAGCCATGTAGGGCTTTAAAGGTTAAAACCAACACCTTGTACTGTGCCCAGAAACTAATTGGCAGCCAGTGGAGGGATTTAAGCACTAGTGTTATGTGCTCCCTCCTCGATGTCCCGGTAATTAATCTGGCTGCCATATTTTGCACTAATTGAAGTTTCTGGGTTAGGCACAAGGGTAGCCCCATGTAGAGCACGTTGCAGTAATCCAGACGTGAGGTTACCAGTGCATGTACCACAGTTTCCAAGTCCCTCAAATCCAGATAAGGGTGCAGTTGGCGTATCAGCCGAAGCTGATAACAGGTACTCCTGACCGCCGCATTCACCTGACAAGTCATGTGAAGCGACGAATCAAGGAGTACCCCCAAACTGCGAACACAGTCCTTAGAGGAGAGTGTGACTCCATCCAGGACTGGGGACTGTATTCCCAGATCTGGTTTCGGGCCTGTGACTGTAAGTACCTCCGTTTTGTCTGGATTTAACTTCAATCTGTTTTTCCTCATCCAATCCATTACCGCTCTTAGACAGTCATTAAGTGACACCATTTTATTAAGCCATTGCATTTAAGGGGACTTAAGCAGCCAAGGATTTTGTCATCCATGGGGCGTCCTAGGACCAAAACACAGCAGATACTAAAGGCTCACTGTATTAGCTATTTGTTATGTAGCCCTACTGTCCTGATACCAAATTTCTGGTTGACTGACTGAACCCAAAGGTGCTCAGCAATGGCTCCTCTTCATCCTGGAGAGAAGTGACCAGTGGTGTGCCACAGGGTTCTGTCCAAAGCCCAGTGCTATTCAACACCTTTATCAATGACCTGGATGAAAGCATAGGGGGCATGCTTCTCAAATTTGCAGATGACACCGAATTAAGACGAATAGCTAATACCCCAGAAGACAGGATGAAAATTCAAAATTACCTTAATAGATTAGAAAGCTGGGCCAAAGTTAACAAAATGAATTTCAACATGGAGAAATGTAAGGTACTGTACTTAGGGCAAAAATAAAAAATAAAAAAATGCATAAATATAAGATGGGGGAAACCTGGCTTAAAGAGACTACGTGTGAAAAGGATGTAGGAGTCCTAGTAGACCACAAATTGAACATGAGTCAACAGTGTGATGCCGCAGCTAAAAAGGCCAATGCGATTTTAGGCTGCATCAATAGAAGTATAGTATCTAGATCAAGGGAAGGTATAGTGCCACTGTATTCTGCTTTGGTCAGGCCCCACCTGGAATACTGTGTCCAGTTCTGGGTACCACAATTCAAAAAGGATGTTGAAAAACTGGAGCGTGTCCAGAGGAGGGCGACTAATATGGTGAAGGGTCTGGAAATCATGCCCTATGAGTAACGACTTAGGGAACTGAATATGTTTAGCCTGGAGAAGACATGGTTAAGAGGTGATATGATAGCCCTGTTTAAATACTTGAAGGATGTCATATGAGGAGGGTGCTAGCTTGTTTTCTGCTGCTCCAGATAATAGGACCCGGAACAATGGATGCAAGCTACAGGAAAAGAGATTCCATCTCAACATTAGGAAGAACTTCCTGACAGTAAAAGCTGTTCGACAGTGGAACATGCTCCCTTGGAGACTGGTGGAGTCTCCTTTTTGGGAGGTCTTTAAAGAGAGGCTGGATGGCCATCTGTCGGGGATGCTTTGATTTTGAGTTCCCGCGTGGCAGGGGGTTGGACTGGATGGCCCTTGTGGTCTCTTCCAACTCTATGATTCTATGATTCTAATAATTATCCTAATGAAAAAATCTGTAAACTTTGTATCTACATTTTAATATTTTGTATTGTTTTTAAATTTTACAGCTTTAAATGTATTGTTACAAAACAATAATAAAATAAAATAATAGTGTTTCCATATCAGAGGTAATGATTTTATCAATTATAAAAAAAAAACACATGAAAATGAAATCTGGTATTTATGAACTTCATGGTAAGGAATTCTACACAAATTTTCAGCATTCCTGCCCATAAGATGCATCTATCTAAATTAGACTGACTTCACTACTTTATACTGAAAGTAATGTACGGTAGTTATGTTGCCTTGTTTTCTTCATCTTCTCCTCCCACTGAGTCAAAAGGTATCTCTTCCCAAATAATCTTGCCATATACACCCTCATTGTTGGTCACACTGGTTTAAATGCTGCATTTCTCTTAAATATCTTCCTAGACTGCACAGGTGTTTAGCAACTGCTTGTAAGGATATTTTACAAAGTTATTCAGGAATCTTGTTTCTTTTTTCATTAGTTTTAGATCTGGGATAAAAAGAGTGTTCTTGTCAATATCTAGACAGTACAGACATTCTCCACATTATATCTGGCATATAGTAGCAGCCTATCATAATTTGGAAGGATGGGAGCTGAACTATTACAAAAGAGAGGAACGTAGAGTTTGGAAAGGGTCCTTCTATTTTGAAAAGTTTGAAAATGGCAGAAATAGCATACAAATCTGAATAAATTTATGTGACATCCCAAGTACATCATTTGCTTAAAGCAGGGCTGGTGAAAGTATGGCCCTCAAGATGGTGCACTGCATCTCTCAGCTTTTCTCACCATCAGCTATATGGGCTAGGGTTGCTGGGAGATGCAGTTCAACAACATCTAGGGCTCTACCTTCCCCAGAACCCAAAATGTTGGTTTGAAACTGCAACCTCAAATTCACAGTTTGTCAAGAAAATGCAGTCTCTTTTCTACTGACAGAGGCAGATTAGAAAACAACACCGGAAGGATTATGTCCTGTGATATATAAAAAGGGGAAATGAACCTCAGCACCAAAGTCACATCTGTTCCCACCACTTGTCACAGTGGAAGATCATAAGAAAGTGCACAGAGCTCACTTGTGTGCCAAGCAGATGTTATAACCACTAGAGATGCTGTCCTGAGAGTGAGGAGACATGTGGAGAAGGATTCAAAAAGCTAGCAGTCAAGCAGGATCTAGTAAAGATCCCATGCAGGAACTAGAGGCAAAACAGGATTTTTCCAGACTTCTAACTGTAGACTGCAACTACAAAAAAGATCCATTCCAATAAAGAGACATGTTCAGATATCACTGCAAGAGAAACTTTGATGGAGGCAAACTTTAAGCCCAAACTAAGGACATCCTATAGGAATGCCCTCCTCTTCTGATACATCGTTATCTTGCAAATATAAAAATAACTGCATATTTTGAAATTAAGTATTTTGTGTAAGTGCATTTCCAGATCCACCACAGTGGTTTATTCATTTCATTTCATGTCTATGCCACCTTTCTCCCATAACAGGACCAAAGGTGGCTCACAAATAAAAATTTTATCATTGCTGTAAGTAGGCTATTCTTTGTATGACAACAAAGCTGAGCTGTGATGAAAACTACATTTGTATACAGAAACAACAACCTATGGTCATGATGGTAAGAATCTAAAGACTATGAATATGGATCTTTATTTCTATAACTGAGCAAAACAAACATGTGCACCTGCAGGTAACACAGTCTTCCAAATTGGAGACTCTAGTTGTAAAGCAGAGGCACATTTTAATAGTTAACCTTTGGCATTTCTACCCAAATCATTGCCTAACATGCAGAACCTACACTGCCAAAGTAGCCTAATGAAGCTCAACATATTCCTTGTTTAATTATGGTACACAAGGCAAAACCAAACAACTTGCACAAATTGGAATCTTGGAAACAAAAAGGCCTTTATACAGTACTAAAGACATGTGTGTAAATTGTCTTCCTTATTTATGAAATAATCATTAGCAAATGAGGAAAGAGCACAGGTCAAGGTTGAAGAAAAATATCTTATTTAAATTGCAATTCCTATATACTGGCAACAGCACTAACTAAACGAAGGCTGAATAAATCAGCGTGCTTCTTTACTGAATGAACACTGGAAGGAAGCCATCCTGAATGCAAAGACAAGAACAAGGATGATAAAGAAGCAAGTTACACACTTTAAAAAAACAAATAGTTTCTAGATAGAATGGCAAGGCACATCTAACATCAACACAGTGCAAATATCAATTTCCCTATGACTTGATTTTTTTAAAAAAGGAAAAGACAAGCAATATAATGTTTTGGTAGATAGAAAATCTATGTTGAAAATCAAGTCCAGCACAGAGAATCATCCTGATATTCTGTTGTATTTTTGTAAATTATGAGGGAAGGGGAAGGGGAAGGGGAAGGGGAAGGGGAAGGGATACTTGACTGAATTCGCGGCTAGAAATCAGACTCTGAACAATAAGACATACAAGGCCTATTAACAATTTCCCTACTAGTTTGGACGATACAAGAACTGGACTCCACCAATCATTCTCTCATTAAGAATCTCTGGACACCATAGAATTAGACTGGTTGAAGGTGCAAACATTGCCAAATTATTATTTCAATGCTTGCTTTAGACAAACCTCCATTTAATATCTTCTGAGAAATCATAAATTCTGGAGGGTTAAGAGATGACCAATCTGTGAATAATAGGAAACTGTTTTCTAAAAATCTTGTAACTGCCTGGAGAGAGTTCTACATCTAAAGTCAATTTTAAAATAATTCCGAATAAAATTTAAATTAAATGCATGACTCAAAGACTTTACCAGGCTCATTACCTCCACCCAAATCTCTTTAATATGCAGCCCACAAAGTAATAAGACAATATTTATATTGGCTATATCGTTGTAATATCTTAAGCATGAGTGTAAATTTTTGAATATATTTCATGTTCTCAAAGGTTTCAGGTTAGAAACCCATAAGGAAGCAAGGGACTGAGAAGTTGTGTTCCTCTTAAGAAACTCTCTGACTTCAAATCAGCCTCAACTTATGGAAATCCTATGAATGAGACATCTCCAAGACACCGTGTCCACGAGAGCCTTATTTAGGCTTGCAGATTCAGGGCCGTAGCTTCCTTGATTGAATGAATCCATCTGTAATACACTCTTCCTCTTTTCCTGCTGCCTTCTACCTTAACTAGCATTATTGTCTTTTCTAGTGAGTCAGCAATGACCAAAGTACAACAACTTCAATTTAGTCATTTTGGCTCCTAGGGAGAGTTCAGGCTTGATTGCTCTACAACTCATTTGTCTTTTTAGCAGCCCACAGTATCCACAGAAGTCTTCTCCAACACTGTATCTCAAATGAGTTGATTTTCTTTCTATCAGCTTTCTTAACCATTCAACTCTCACATCCATACATATTGTTGAGAAATACAATGGCATGGACAATCCTAACTTTGGTGTTTAGTGAAGAGATAGGAATTACCAGAAAATTCCCCCTCCCCTGAAGTCCATCAAACAATGTGATGGACTAAAAAGAAATAAGCATTGAATACACACACACACCAAGTCACCTATCTTATTGTCCCAAACACAGTCTGGGCAACCAGCCAAAGGATGATTGCTTCACAGCTGATAGCCAGCAGCTAGTAAGCAAGCACAGTCACAGAGTATGTTACAGTTCAGCACTTACTTTAAGCCTTAGGTCTCAGAGTTCAGCAATGTCCAAATCAGGTGCACAACAACCAGAGTCAACAAACACAGTCCAGGTCAAACACAGAGTGCAGGAACATCACAGAGAGCCAGGTAGGTCAAATAATCTTGGACAACTCCTGGAGGGCAGGGCTGGGAATTTATAGATCTGCAGTCCAATGCAGCAGCTGATTAATTAAATGCTGCTTCCTATAAATCCTCTGAGACCTCCTGAAACCTCCCTTTGTTAATTCTACTTGGTGAAGGTAGGTAAGGCTAACCGGTCTTCTTTATTTGAACGGACAGGACTCTCTGTCAGAACTAGTACTGCACTCTGAGACATGTGAGTCTGGCACCTCTTCCTGCTCTGGTTCAGCAGCAGGTCCTAGCATGTCTATTGCTTCAGTCTTTGAGTCAGAGTCCATGTCCATGTTCTGAAAGCAGAGCATGACACCTATTAATTGACTTTCTTGGAACTCTCAGTGCTCAGTCTCTGCCTCCTCCAGAATCTCCTTGCTTTCCCAGCTCCCTAAGGGCCCATCTGGTCCTCCTTGTCCCTACCTGTGGGGTCACTAGGCCCTCCTCATGCCATCCTCCTCCTCTATCCTCACTGCTCTATCCCTGACCACTTGCATCACAACTGTCCAGGAGGGCTCCACTGGCTGTCACCTGCCATCACCGTTGGCCTCCTTTGTCTTCACTGCTTCAGTCCTGGCTGCTTCCACCTCGACTGCCCCAGAGGGCTCTGCTGGCCATTACTGCTACCAGCCTCCTCTGCTCTTACTGCTCTAGCCCTGGCTGCTCCTCCCACACTATACAGTTGAATAAAACTAGTTTCTTTATTTGTCATACTAGGATGCTCTTTTGAGGGATCAATGCTAAGAGTATGATTATCAGGAGGTAAGCAGCAGGCTTATCTCGCCCTAGTTCAGCAAGCCAAATACCTTCTTGAGATCTATTATGCCTCTGACACCAGCCTAGTAACATCATCTAACTGCTGCTGTAGAAAGATTTTAAGGATCTCTGGAGATTAACAACTTTTCTCACCACTTTCACTCTGCTTCCAGACTGTGAATTAAAATTGCCCTGGGCAAGGAGTGACATTTGCTTATGCTGGGAAGTCACTGTGTCTCAGTTTGTTCTCAGTTTGTCCTGATGAGTGGAAAACTATAGAAATGACTTCACTAAAGTTCCTGGTTTTCAGGATGACCTTTTGGCAATAGAGGGAAATTGCTGAAAAGGCCTAAGTCCTTTTAGTTGTTACCCTAATGGATCATTTATGGTTTCACTCTCCAGACATGAATATCTACCAGATCGGAAAAAAGTCAGATCACTTTGAGTTCCAAACAGTTCTATATTGTTCATTGTTTTTTCCAATTTTGTCTGAGTGATTTGCTCATTTAGATGAGCTTCAAAGAGACTCACATCTATTTTTTAAAACCAGTATGGTTATGATGACTAAGGATAGAACTTCATTTGAATTTCTTCTTGAGAATGCTATGATTATTTCTGTTAAGGTATGTAATTCTGGCTTAAGAAAACCTTAAAGGGGCAATCCTGAAAGGCTGAATAAGATAAGGTTTTAGTATGAAACCATCATGCACACCAGCTGAGCAAGGTTGTCACTAATGTTTTAGCAATCTGGTAGTTTTGGATACTAGCCTGAGAATCTTCAACTACTCCAGAGCCTTACCTTTCTCTATCATAATTCCAAGTGAGTCATTTGTAGGGAAAGAGACAAAGGGTTCTTTGCCAGATTTACCACAAAACTGTACATTTGAAGTTAGGATAGAAGTGGCTTGATAATTCCCACTTCTTGTTCAAGGGAGACCAAATAAACATGTAATCTAAATAGAGAAAGTGGCTATGAGTCTCAGGGTTTCTTCCGTTTGGCCTCCCAGAGTTATTGCCACCCATGTGAAATCATCTTTTTTCTCACTTCCCCACCACTACTGAAAGTGAGGACAAAGACTGAATTATGTGACAGGTATCAACATGAAGGTCCTCCAGGATGCAACAGAAGCAGAAGATGAGAATCCTTTTTTCACTTACAACTACATATGGTCGTCCCTCCCTGTTTGTAGACATGGAGTCTGCGGCCTTGGTCTTCGTGGGATGGCAACAGGGAGGGACAAAATGGTGGTGTACAGCCCTGCACGTGCACCATTATTTTCAATTATTTTCAATGGGGCTCGAATATCGCCGATTTTCCATTTTCGCGATGTGTGTGTGTCCGGAATGGATCCCCCACTATAAAGCACTGGACTTGAGAGATGGATTCTTCTTTTCTTTATTTTAATGAGTGTTCCTGCCATTTCAGGCAGGTTTCTACCAGTTTGCTGGGTGATACTGCCCAAACCCTGAATTGAACTGGGCAAAGGATGTTTTTCCTCTAAGATGAGACATGCCTTGAACTGGAATGGGGGTGGGGGGTGAGGAGTGAAAGGTGGATGAATTAACACTTCAGTTGGACTCAACTGGCCTGTGTTGAAACTGAAATAGTACAGCTAGGCTTGGGTGCTTTTAAGCAGCCTAGATTCAAAGGAACAGAATTATTAAAGATTACTTTGCTCCTCCCCCCCCCCCCTTTTCTATCTGAGCAGGAGAATCAATTAAACAGCCACTAATCTCCACCTTTCTTCAGGAGAAGGGAACCAGGTAAGGAACCTCCAATCATGACAAGATTCCAGTCTGAGACACTCTAATTCAGAAGGCAAAGGGTGTTCATTACTCTGTTGAGACACCTAGGAATGACAGTAACCACATTACTGAACCTCCTTCTACTGGGCAATTTCACCTTAGGCCTATTGACACCTTCCCCGGGAAGAAAAAGCCCTTATCCTAAAAGCATTGTTTAAAGATTCCCCTCAGATCATTTTCCTAGTACATGATTCTGTGGGTGGATGGGGGGAAACAAGCAGTATAAACACAGAATTGGTGGTTTAGGAACACCCAAACAGTTTGCTGCATGATTCTATAGACAAGGACAGTCTGTGCAGAGCAAGTGCCTCTCCCTATATAAACCCACCCTAGAAATGAGCTCTGCAAGAGGGGACCTCTTCTGTGTCCCTCTAGTGAGGGGTTATGCAAAGGTGGAGGACATAGAAGAAGGTGTGCTTAGCTGTAGTACCCAGGTTGTGGAATTCCATCATCTGAAGGTCTGACTGGTTTCAACACTGGTTTCTTTCTAACATCAAGCCAAAACTTGGCTTTTTATTAAAGATGTCAGACTAATTTCTTGCAGTATACATAGACATAGCTTTAACCTGTAACTTTTAACATGGTTTAAACTGTTGCTTTATTTAATATATTCTTTATCTTTTTAAAAATTAGTTATGGTTTTTATCTGGAAGTGTTTTTAATTGTTTATACAGCCCAGAGATCCCATGATAACAGAAAAGACAGAAGTGTTTAAATAAATAAATAAATAAATAATTCCTCCATCTGGAAACACAGAAACCAGCTATGTCTGTTTTACAATTGGAGGCATCATCCTAAAGTTAGGAGTTCTTGAGAAACTGTAAAATTCTACTGGCGAAATACAATATTGGGGAAAATATAGTATTCTGTTCAGCTACCATCAGATGCAATTAACGCACACAGCAACATCAGTGGATTATATTTAAAACTGATTTTTAAGTGAAAAGGACTAATTGATTTTCCATTTTCAGAAAGCTTATAAATATGTTACATTCACCTAATTACTACTGTACTTAAAATTAATGGAATTTCATTCTGCTAATAACAATGAGTATTCTTAAACAAATGTTTGAAACTATAAGATTAAAAACTTCTCCACAAAGAATAAACTCCTAGAGAAAAGCTGCAAATAAAATTACTATCATAATCTTTTGTTTTTTATTTGCAAATATAAAACTGAAGAGAAACAAAAGCAGGGAACACAGCATCTGTCATATCAGAATATAAAAAGATGATCCTGGCACAAAATGAAAAAGCTGTAATTCATTTGCAAATCAAGCCTGCCAGTTCTATTTCAAGCTGGCGGTAACTGTCAAGAGTTAACAAGATAATCACTTTCAATCCTCCCTTCAATGGTACATTACACTGTTATTCCATTCAATAAGGCCGTTCTTTGGGGCACTAGATGAATGGTTTTCATTTCTAACTCACACAAAAACTTGCAAAAAAAATCCATGGGGCTTTAGAAAAAAATCCCTTTATGGACATTTATCTGCCGGCACTTGCTTTTAGGCAAAATTAGATATTTGGACTCACTGGCGTCCATTCATTTCCTCTATTCCTTCAGGTCTTCAGTCTGTTGTTTTAAAAGCATTTGGCACACAAGAAGGAAACACACACGTTTTTAAAAAATGAATCATATTGAGCGAACACTTCTTGAAAATTATTATCCTTTCATTAAGTTGCCTCATAAAGCAACAAAAATGTCTGAAGGAATATTCCTAAATTTTTATTCCTAATAAATTACAGGCCCCAATGTGCAGTGTATAAATTAATATAAAATCAAAAATTGGTAAAGATAAATTTTATATGAAAGCATTTATTGAGTAATTACTGAGTAACTGAACAGGTTGCATTAGCAATTTTCTGCTTAACAGCAGAATTCTAAATATCTCTTAGTTACAAAATAATATCATTTTCTTTTTAACAAAAATGTACAACTGTGAAGTGTCACTGATAAAGTAATATGATGTTCAATTAAATATTTTTAAATGAATTCTGTAAACACAGTCGGTATGGTGTAGTGGTTTGGATATTGGACTAAGACCCTGGAGACCAGAGTTTGAATCCCACTGGGTGACCTTGGCCAAGTCACATTCTCTCAGTTCAAAAGGAGGCAAGGTTGCAAACCCCCTCTGAATAAATCAAGAAAACCCAGTAATACATTCAGTTTAGAGTCACCATAAGTCAGAAAAGACTTGAAAGCACACAACAACAACAAAAATTCAGTAAGTAAGAGACATCTTGACTGAAAGTTTTCTAAGAACACAAACATTAACAATGCTTTGGAACAAGAAATATCCTGCACAATTGGAAAATGCACTTCCACTTGCACATAGTAGTCTTTCAAAATTCTTGGCTCTATTGCAACCCTGGCAACCCATTCCATTCATGTCATTGAAAGCACCATAACAATTATGTGACTTCGGGAGTGATGAGATTATGGGAAAGAAAATGAACTCAGAAAGCCTTGTGGCAGTTTTTGCATTCTCCTCTGGATCCATCTGAACATAAATGCTACAAAGAAATACAATAATCATGCAGATGTTGCCTTCTCACAGGTTCTAGATACAAAAACAGTTCCAAGATTTTCATCTCTAACCATATTTCTCATCCATACACAGTGCCTCCATTCAAAAAAAAAACCAAACCATTTTCAGTGACAATCAACAGATTCTATTTGTTATTCAAAAACAATCTTGATTAGATATGTTGAGATGTGGTGATGAAGAAGAGTGCTGAGCATCCCATGGACAGCCAAAAGGTCAAACAAATGGGTCCTTGAGCAGATCAAGCCAGAAACCTCCTTGGAAGGCAAGATGACCAAATTGAGGCTGTTGTACTTTGGACACATCATGAGAAGAGAAGACTCATTGGAAAAGACAATAATGCTGGGGAATGTGGAGGGAAGTAGGAAGAGAGGAAGCCCACATGCCAGATGGATGGACTCTATTAAGGAGGTCACGGGTATGGGATTACACAAATTAAGCAGAACAGTGGAGAACAGAGGGTCTCTTGGAGATGTCTCATCCATAGGGTCACCATGAGTCGACATCAACTCGAGGGCAGTTAACAACAAATGTAATCTGAATACACTGCACAAGATACCCTCTAATCCTCTTCATAATGTCATAATCTCACCTACTGTCAGTGAATATAAACATATCTTCCACCACTCAAAGAAAAGATCTGTTCTTTTTATATAGCTATATTTAATATGTAAATGTGTTTGTGTGTAATCTTATATTTATATTTTTATATTAAAGCAATTATTTAACTGCTTAAAATGCAATGTGATGGTGCAGAAATGTGACAGGAAATTTGAAGGAGAGGAAACTATCATGACAGTTGAAGCAAGTGAAAACTCTAAATTTAGAGAGAGAAACAAGAAAGTTGTTGGAGCCAACAATTTATGTGCCCTCAGTTCATTTTTTACTAATGGCGACCCTAAGGCAAACCTATCATAAGTTTTTCTTGGCAAGTTTCATCAGAAGGGATTTGACCCTGCCATCCTCTGAGGCTGAGAGAATAAGATTTGCCCAAGGTCACCCAGACTGCATCTGCACTGCAGAAATAATCCAGGTTCATGCCACTTTAATTGCCATGGCTCCATCTTATGGAATCCTGGGGTTTGTGGTTTGCTATGGTACCAGAGTTTTCTGACAGAGAATGTTAAATATCTCACAAAACTACAATTCTCAGATTTCCTGAGCATTGAGCCCTGGTAGTTAAAGTGGTGTCAATCTGGATTATTTCTACAGTGTGGATGACACCTCAGTGGAATTTTATGCCTGAGTGGGGAATCCAACCCTGATCTCCAGAGTCCTAGTCCAGTGCTCTAACTGCTACACCATGCTGGATCTGAGAATAGCAGGTAACCCTGAGCAGAAAAGACAACAGGAATTCAGGAGCAAAACACAACCAGAGAACTAAAAGGACTATGGGGAAAATCAGTGTAGTGACAAGAGCAGAGAAATTTTAATAAGATTTAGTGCTTAAGTCTAACATAAGATCACAGAATCATAGAATTGGAAGAGACCTCAAGGGCCATCTAGTCCAACCCCCTGCCATGCAGGAACTCACAAAGCATACTCAATAGAGGGCCATCGCTTCTGTTTAAAGACCTCCAAAGGAGGAGAGTCTATCACACTCCAAGGGAGCTCTTACTGTCAGGAAATTCTTAATGTTAAGGTAGAATCTCTTTTCCTGTAGTTTGAATCCATTGCTCCATGTCCTAGTCTCTGGAACAGCAGAAAGGAAGCTTTCTCCATCCCCAATATGACATCCCTTCAAATATTTAAACAGAGCTATCATATCACCCCTTAACCTTTTCTTCTCCAGGCTAAACATACCCAGATCCTTAGTTCATTCCTCATAGGGCATGGTTTTCAGACCCTTCACCATTTTGGTCATCCTCCTCTTGACACACTCCAGTTTGTCCACATCCTTTGTAAACTGTGGTGCCCAGAACTGTATTCCAGGTGAGACCTGACCGAAGCAAAATAAATTGATGCTATTACTTTCCTCAATCTAGACATTATACTTCTACTGATACAGCCTAGAATTGTAGCTTTTTTAGCTGCAGCATCACGCTTTGACTTATGTTCAACTTGTGATCTACTAGGACCCCTAGATCCCTTTCACATGTTGTCTTGTTAAGCCAGGTATCCCCCATCCTATATCTGTGCATTTTATATTTTTTTCTCCCTAAGTGTAGCACCTTACATTTCTTCCTGTTGAAATTCATTGTATTAGTTTTGTGACTTTCTAACCTATTAAGGTCATTTTGAATGGGAGTATTAGCTACACCTCCTAATTTGGTATCATCTGCAAATTTGATAAGTATGCCTTCTATTCCTTCATCCAAGTCAAGATGTGCCAGAGAGTTATTAAGATGTAGCGTGAATTAATTGAAAGATGGGGTGGACAATTATTTCCTCTCCCTAGTAAACAAATGGTTGGATCACTTTCCTGCTTTTAACATACTTTCCTCCTCTGTTTAATGACTCTCATAGTCCTTCAAACATGATTAGGTAGCACAGCAGTGCTGGAGAAAAGTGAGCAGCCAAGAGGAATTCTTTATTTTAATCTGCTTGTACTCCTAGTGAGTATCTCTTAGCCACCACAAGGAAAACTCCAACACTGACTCCACAGTTTGCAAGGAACTGTTATCTCTTTAGACCCAGCAACATATAGCAATATTCTGAAGACACTATACCAGGCACAGCAAGCTATCATTCTAAGAACGAATTTAAACATGTTAACAAAATGAAAATGGTGGATGCTACATGGGACATTTCAGTGTGATTGTTGCTATCCTATCTGTCCTATCTCTCTGTTTTAAAAAGCAAATAGGCTCACTTAGATCAGCTGAATGAAAATCCACCTCATCGTATGATTTCAAAGATCCATACTCATAAAGTAATAGGACAGTTTTAGTCAAATAGTGTTTAAAACTGGACAGATAACTTTTAAAAATGATTAATAGGGTTGCTAAGAAAAGAGCAGCTTCTGGCCACTTTGAGGGTGGGGCATGCAGACAACGCATGCCCCCAGAGCGGCTGGAAGCTGCACGGAGAATGCACTTTGCTGGAAAAAGCTAGCTGAAAAAAGAGCGGAGAAAGTCCACTCTTTGCTGGTTTCTCATTTGGGACCACGAATCCCGTTCAGGACTATAATTTCACTAAAAGGAATTATGAATTAAAATTTTACTGAATTGATTTCATTCTATCTAGTTAATCCAAGTCCAGAACAGAGAATAAGGGAGAAATGTAGTAAATCTAAAAGTAAGCCAATGTTCATGCATCTTATCAAGGTGAGGCATGGACCAGCTTTTATACATTCATTTAATGATGACAGACTGAAAAAGGAATTTACTTTATTCAAATAGATTACAGTTCATGGATGATAGGGAACCCTGGTGGTGCAGTGGTTAAATTCCAATACTGCAGCCACTCACTCACAAGCCACAAGGTTGTGAGTTCAATTCCAGCCAGGGGCTCAGGTCGACTCAAGCTGGAATCCTTCTGAGGTCGTTAAAACGAGTACCCAGCTTGTTGGGGGCAATTAGCTTACAGTTATAAACCGCTTAGAGACTGCTTAGTTCAGTATGAAGTGCTACAGAAATGTAGCTGCTATAGTGTTTTATAGATGACAACATCTGTATTAGTAGTTAGCTTACTCCTAATATCAGTGATGCACATACTTAACTGTAATCTAAAAACAGTGATAGACAAAATGTGGCCTGTGGACCACATGTGCCCCTCTGCATGGTCTCCCAGGCATCTGTTTTTTTAAGAGGGTGATTTTGCTCTAAAATGTGGCAAAATGACCCCTGGGGTATGGGGGGACATTTCCACATTTCAAGGGGTTTTCTCTAAAAGCTTTTGCTTTCCAAACTTAATTCATGACTGTGTGAAACTAAAGCAAGCACTTCTTATCTCATTGTGAATTCTACAAACTTAACAACATTGGGTATTTAGGAAATAAGCAGATGGTTGTATCTATGATGTGTGGAACACATTGTTATTAGGATTATTATTATTTTTACCTCCTTGCCTCTGTAGGATAGGTAAGAAAGAAACAAGTGCCTTGACCTACCTTATTACTGAATTTATTTCGTAGAACTGCCACATTTAATTTTTAAATAGTATTTAGCAAGTGATACAACTTCAGAAAATGCACATGTCTTCCTATTCTTACTGAATGGATCTTTAGCGATAAGAAATATGCATAAGGAGCTACCTAGATTGTATATCATATTCAAAAATATTACTGTGAAACCTCTAAAAATATTCTGTTACACTGATAGGTTAGACAAATTCTAAGGATATACAAACATTTTTCATCTTTCTTCCCTAGAACATGCCTTGAGTTATTTCTCTAAACTCTTGATTAAGTAGTAAAAGTTAAATTTCATTTATCAATTCTAGTATATTTGTTATGGTTTTGGAATATGGTTTAAGCTCCTTTGATCTAGCTTAGAAAAAATTCCCTCAGGATGGCAAGGCTTGCCAACAAATGTAAATCTTGTTCAGTGTATCTTCAAATGTCTTTAAAACATCTGATGAAGCAGTTTCTGAATATAGTATGATGTAGTTTGTTTTCATCAAGTGAAGGAGGTCTATATTACTTTTTGTTAGCCTCAAATATACAACATTTGCACGTGTCAAACCCATTGACAAAATAAATGCTCACAATAGGAAAAATAAGCTGGCTTGCCACTTGAGGTCTCTTCCAGTTCTGTGATGCTATGAACTACATGCCCCAACATCAAACTAATCATCTGCCCACTTTTAACAGCAGCATATGAAATTCATCAGATCACTACAGGTCAACAGGTGACATGAAGGCACATACACATAGGTATTAAGCAGTATTGTATTTGCATTTTGCCAGCACAAGGAGAGAGATAAACAGCAGCCACATTTAATGGAGAAGGAACACTTCTCATTCAAAGACAATTAGACCCAGCAGCATGGCACAGCAGTTGATCAGAACCCTTGCCAGAACTAAGCTTGAATGAGAGATCTCTTCTTTCTTCCCTCTCCCTCAGCTCACCTTGATCATCCTTATTAGGAAGGACGTATGTCTCCAAATAGCTCAGTCTCGTATGGAAATATATCACTTAAAGAACTATTATAAATGGAATTAGTTTTGTGATCATCAGACTCAAGCCCAAAATATTGAGACCAAAATCCATTATGATGCTGGAAACATGTAAAACCAACATCTTTCAAATGTACTTAACATCATGCTGGACTGTTATCAGAGCGTGGGGGGGGGGGGACTTCAGAGTGTTTACGTTTGTACAAGATGGACTTGCAGCTCTATGAACCTTTATTCAACTTTGAAACAAACAAATATCCAGTAAAAAGGACATTATACAGATTGAATTTCCCTTATCTGGAATTCCAGAATCCAAAACTGTCCACACGGGTCACTAAGATACTGACACTTTAGTTTTATAATAGTTCAATGAACCAAAACCTTGTTTCATGGACAAAAATACTGCATATAAAATTACTTTCATGCTATGTGTATAAGCTGTATGCAAAATATAAATGAATGTCATGTTTAGACTTGGGTCCCACTTCCAAGATACGTCATTAAGTATATACAAATATTCCAAAATCTGAAAAACTCTGAAATCCAAAACACTTCTGGTCCCAAGCATTTAAGGTAAGTGAGAGTCAACCTGTATGTGAAATGAAAGATTATTTCCAAAACAAAAAAGAGCTTACAAAAAAAAGTTAGCATTTATATTGTCCTTTAAGTACACAATTATTAAATCTATATTATTTTGTATCCTTACAACAACCCTGCATAGCAGATCCGTATTCTTATCCCCTTATTGCAGATGAGGGCTGAAGTTGAGAGATACTGACATGCCTAAGGCCGCCTAGGGAGTTCATGGCACATGCAAGTTCAATCTTCAATATTCAAAACAATCTTTTAGTCATTAGGCTCCAACTGCTCCAACAAGCTGTTGGGAGTCTTCTTCAAGTTTATACATATTTATATTTTACTATTATTTTGTTGGGATTTGAAAATTAGTGCAAAATTAGTTAAGAACTATTAACTTGGTGCTTATTATTTGTTAGCCTTGTTTTTGAAAACTTTGGGGGGAGGGGCTGTTAAAGCCACTGTTTTGATGGTCCATTAAACCCCTAATTCATGAGATAAAAACTCTCACCCTCTATTTTAAAACCCCTAAATTAGCAAACAAGATACCAAATAATATATGCTATAGGCATAGGTCTCTGAAAAGCTAGGCTCTTCAAGCACTTCAGCTGCGGATATAAGCCACTGAGCCATGGCCAATACAAGCTAATTTGAATAATCAATATGACAACCTTATTCTTCTAATGCAAACAGGATTGATACAGTAAGGTGTCTCACTGCCACATCACAGTCATGGCCTCCTTTAACCCATAATTAGATTTAGGTGATTATCCCTGCTCTTCCTTACAAGTGTACAGCTCGGATAAGAGATGACAAAAGCTATCTGCCACTTATTTATCCTTTGCAGACGGTAGGTTATCCAGAGAGATAGAGGGTAAGATCTTCAAACAATTGTTATTCATATCATCTACAGTTTGAGATAGTCACAGCCTTCATGCGTGCTAAGTGAAAATAGCCTAAAGCAGTAGGTACATGATGGATGCTTAAGAACATCACAGTAACACAGACAGAAATTCAAGGTGATGTTAGCCAAATTATGCCTAACTTTAAACTGGATATCACAAAGAAATATAAGACAATGATTTTCTCTTTCACACAAGCAATGTCTCATTTTCACTCTATTTAGTATCTTATGATTTTTATATTCAGGGTTCAGATTGGTTTTATAGGTATATTTTTGAAATATAACAAAAATCTAGTATCACTAGAATTATACCATTAAAGTGAACATGGATAGAAATGGTCTAGATAGAAATGTAATCACATTTAATTTACAGCTCTTCTTATCTCTAATGTTTAAGCTGCAATGCTAATATTTAAACAAAATTATAGCCATTATTCATTTTGTTATGCCTAATATTAAAGCTAATAAGATATAAAAGTATAATCATGTTAGTAACATTTGTACTGCATTACATAATGGAGAATATCAGCTTAGGTAAAAGCACAAGTAAAACGCATCCCACAGTAGCACATATAAAACCAACATACTTCCTCTGATAAGGCATTATCCTGGGCAGAAAATGCTGTGCTTAAGCTAAGATCTGTACCCACAACTGCAATTAATTGAAAATAATACACTGGACTTATTTCTGTGTTTTCTGCCAATGCTGATATACTTGCTGTCTCATTCAATTCACTACCACCAGCTTCCAATTAAACCAGGGCACTAATCTGACTTTATTTTTCCTCTACTCAATGGGATGGGATGCTTAGGAATAATTATGTTACTGCTTCTTCAAGAATTTATAGGCCACCTTGGAGCAAAACTGCTGCTTCATAGGCATTGAGTTATAACTCCTCTACTTGACGGATGTTCTCTTAACTTGAAACAGCACGTTACTGTGTGCGTTACTGCATGTGTGCGCCTTTAAATTGCCTGTCGACTTATGGCAACCCCATGTTTTCCTTAGACAAGGAATACTCAGAGCTGGTTTTGCCAGTTCCTTCCTCTGAAATATAGCCTACAGCACCTGGTATTTATTAGCAGCCTCCCATTCAAATACTGTTTCATTTTCATGATTACTTCCAATACATTTATCCACAGCAGGCGTTAACAACTTATGAACCATCACACTGAACATAGCCTACCAAATATGTACTGTGGATAGCTCTATATCGGAATATTCCTCCCCATTCTAACAATTCAAGTTCCTTGGAAGAAGGCAGGCTCAAAGAAACCATGCGCTCACCCCTTATATTCAGTTTGATCAGCTACAAATTGTGGAAGTAGATTTAACATAATCCCAAAGGTCTGTAAGTAATGTGCATTTGTCACATTTTCAAAGAAACATATGTACATACTAATAAATAATTTGATATTATTCTGAATTTTTTTGCAGAATATTTTATATTTGCATAAATATAAATATCAATTTCTGTTGAAATGCCCCACCTTTTTCATATGCACAGTTTTTAAAGATTAAATACACTTTCTGAAAAAGTGAAAGCATCTAATTTCCAGTGTTGTTAATTTACAATTAACAGTGATGGAAAAGAAAAAAGAAAAGAGAAAGTGAAAGAGAGAAAAACCTTGAACCCTGTTTTAGTGCTATATATTATTTCAAAAATGTTGCTGATTCCCATGAACTATTGTCAGGGACTCTTCTTCTTTGGTTGCTTGTCAGCAAAATATTGGGCACGTGTTTAGGCGATTACTGTATCTCTGCAGTTCAGTATCTGGAGGGTTTCTGAATGCTACTCTAACTACTTAAAGCCAGTAAAGAGATTACAGCTCACACTAACGGGATTTTCACAGCTCCATATCATTCAGTTTGGATTCTTCATACATAGATTAAAAGGGTCCAGTCACACAATAGCTAGCTGCTTTTAAAATGCAAGGTACTTGGGGTGTTGAAAATGTCCATTTAGATTTTTAAAATCCCCTTTTAGATGGGGAAATCCTTTCTTAAAGAATTATTTTTAAAAAATAACTCCATAATAATTCCAATTACAGTACTATGAAAAACAACAACAATGATGATAGAAATTGTATGAGACCTGCCACTCTCAAATTTACATACAATTTAAAACAATATGTCTGCAAACAAGATTATAGATAGGTAAGGATATATTTTGGTAAACAAGAAATAACAAATATAATTTGTTACTAAAATGTTTTAAAATACTGAAAAATATTATGATGAATAAGGAATTTTAAAATTCAGAGCATATTTATATCAAACTCTCATAACCTAAATATTTAATACATTTCCAATAAACAAATTCGAATTAGATTAGCTAAAAACATAGCCTTCTTCAATTGCCAACAAATATACGGACTGGGAATGAAGTGATAATCACATTCATACTTGCACCAAATGGCAGTATGAGATCCCATGAGCAATGAGGAATTCTTATTCTAGAGCTTTTTCAAAAGGCTAGCAACCGCACTATGGCACTACCTTTCTGTAGTGGTGGGACTGTGTGGTCCTGTGAGGCAAGAGGCTATGCTGATGATAGCAGTGTTGCTTGCAGGGTCTCTCATGTCAGACAGACTTACACCAGACTAAATGCGCCAAACAGCTACTGGGTAGTAGCAGTAGTGTGGGCAGGGAAACAAAACTGGCAGATGATCTCTTAGAGATAAAGATAGTGGTATAACAGCTAACATTTGTTACCCTTTTCTCATTTTTTAAAAAAATGTATTTTCAGGATGCTGAATTTCTCTTATTGGTCTTTTGTGGCAGCAGGAGGCAAAACCTCTACCTCCTGTCATTTTGCATATAAGGTAAGTGTAAAAAGCTAACAAGACAGTTCTGTTTCGGTGGATACTTTACAAGTTATCTGCAGATAAGTAAATGTACAGCCAGAGTATACTCTTCAGCAATCTCAAATTGAGCTAGATTAATTTGACAGTGCAATCCTGAATCATTTTCTTTCCACCCTGTTTCCAAAAGTCTTATTTTTGCCCATTTTTTTCATTAAGCACCATTATAATAACACATTTTCATACTGAGTTTGTGCCATCTTTTAAGGCTAGTAATTTTAGACCATTGATACTTAGTTTCATGAACATAAAAGAGTTCCATATGCTGCAGGCCAAGATTCTCAAGTGGCCTACAAGAAACATGCTTAGACAGCATACTGAATTACTTGAAAATTATTGCTTTCATTAGTATGGGGCTATGCAGATGGGCGGCTCTGGGCAGCCCCTGCTAGCGGTGGATCGGGGCCGCAGCAACCCCAGATCGCAGCCCCAATGCTTCCTTTTGCCGCCCCTAAGAGTGGCAATATGCTGCTCCTTTTAGGAGTGGCAAAAGGCCACCTTAAGAGCTAGTGCCGCGGCTCTTCCGTGCCCTTTCGGTGCAGCGTGTCTACATAAATATAAATATCGGGGTGAGGTTGGAGTGGCCAGTGTGTGGCTGCCCTGCCCAATCTCCACCCCCAGGCCAGCCCTTTATGCTGGTCTGCAACACCCCTATATCTGAAACTTGCTTTGATAATCTCTCCCTGTTCAATCATTGTGTTCTCCTTTTTAATGTAAAATGTTTCTTCCATAATTTTCTGGGAATTTCCTTTTGTTGTTGTTGTAAGCTGCCCTTGAAATGGTTCTGACTCATGGTGACCCTTTGGATGAGACATCTCCAAGAATCCCTATCTTCCAGTCCCTTGCCCAAATCCTGCAAGCCCGTGCCCATAACCCCCCTGATCAAGTCAATCCATCCAGTTTGTGGTCTTCCTCTCTTTCTTCTACCCTCTACCTTTCCTAGCATTATTATTTTTTCTAGTGATCCATGCCTTCTCATTATGTGGCCAAAGTATGATAGTCTCAACTTGATCATTTTTGCTTCCAGGAAGAGCCCAGGTCTGACCTGTTCAAGAACCCATTTGTTCGTCTTCTTGACTATCCATGGTATTCTAAGTACTCTTCTCCAGCACCACATTTCAAATGAGTTGATTTTCTTTCTGTCTGCTTCCTTCACTGTCCAGCTCTCGCATCCGTACATGGTAACTGGGAATACAATGGCCTGAAAGATTCTGACTTTAGTGCACAGTTGTATGTGTTTGCTCTTCAGTATCTTTTCCAGTTCTTTCATAGCTGCCCTTCCCATTCGTAGTCTTCTTATTTCTTGACTGCAGTCACTATTTTGGTCAATGTTTAATCCTAGATATGGGAATTCCTTAACTATTTCAGTTTCCTCATTGTCTAGATTAAATTTGTGTATTTCTTCTGTGGTCATTATTTTTGTTTTCTTTATGTTCAGCATCAGACTCACCTTTGCACTTTCATTTTTGACCTTCCTCATTAACTGTCCCAATTCCTGAATGTCTTCTGCTAATGGTGTCATCCGCATATCTTAGGTTGTTAATGTTGCTTCCTCCTATCTTAACTCCCTTTTTTTCTAATTCTTCTTTCTTATGCTGTTTTCAGCATATAAATTAAACAAGTAGGGTGACAGGATGCAGCCTTGCCTATTGGGAACCACTTTGTTTCCCCGAATTCTGTTCTGATGGTGGCCTCTTGTCCTTTCTACAGATTCCTCATCAGGACTATCAGATGTAGTGGCACCCCCATGTCTTTGAGTGCATTCCATAGTTTTTTGTGATCTATACAATCAAATGCTTTGCTGTAGTCTATAAAACACATGTTGATTCTTTTTTGGAATTCTTTGGTGCGCTCCATTAACCATCATATGTTTACAATGTGGTCCCTAGTGCCTCTTCCTTTTCTGAATGCTGCTTGCACCTCTGGAATTTCTCTCCCTATGTATGGTTTGGAGCAGGGGTAGGCAACCTTTCCCCTTTAAGGGCCGAGGGACTTCAGCTCCCAGAAGCCTCAGCCATGTTGGCCAATAGTCCCATGTTGGCCAATAGCTCCTGGGATTCTGGGAATTGAAGTCCCTCGGCCCTTAAAGGGGAAAGGTTGCCTACCCCTGGTTTGGAGTCTATGCTGCAGAATTTTGAGCATTATTTTGCTTGCATGTGAGATTAGTACTTTTGTCCTATAGTTGCTGCAGTCTTTTGTATCTCCTTTCTTGTGGATTGGCATGTATATTGAGCGTTTCCAGTCTGTTGGCCACCGCTTTGTTTTCCATATTTGTTGGCATATTTCAGTTAACACTAAAGTTTCATCTGTCTGTAGGCATTGTAGCAGTTCAATTGGGATATCATCTGTTCCCAGTGATTTATTTTTCCCATTTCCTTTATTGCATATTCCACTTCACTGTGCATCCTCCTGTAGGTAAGTAGCTGTTTGAGACTGGGAGGCTATCTGTAGGCAAGTAATGGCTTGCCTCCAGAGCCTTTGAGAAGGAAGCATTATTGTCTGAAAAATTCAGCGATGATTTGTCTGAGTGGTCTCTATAGCATCATGCAGCAATACAGTAGTATCCAGAAAGTGGATTTGTTCTGTAGTTAGTTCCACTAAGATTGATGGTGGGGTAGAAGCCATTGGAATTCTGGTGGAATGTGTTGACTGAGTCCTCTCCATGAGTTCATATTATGAAACTATCATCAATGTACCTCAGGAGTGGTTTCTGGGTGCAGAAGTTGAGGAAGCATTGTTCCATTTGAGTGCTCTGACCATTACAGACTTTTTTTTATTATTAATGAATTATCTCAACTGACTTCACAACAACTGATGGAATTCCACATTGTAACACTTTAAATCTGAAAAGGCATATAAATTGACCCACCTATATAATTTTGCTTATGCTAGAGAGGGAGAATTGTTCTGGAACGTACAGGACCAAGGCCTCATCTTTCTATGGGGCTATGCTATAGGAGATCAAAAGAAATGTGGTTTACTTGAAGGAGGCTGCAGTTACACTCACTCTGAAGCCATGTCTTGATAGGAAAGAGGCTTTTTACATTCAAAGTTGATCTATCTTAGTACTAGAGATGTGAGCCCAATAAGAATTACAAGCAGAGAAGGCTTCTAGGAATACTGTTATTGCTGTTTCTTTTTTTCAAGCTTCTATGATGCCAGAGCTACACAATCATATATATTTTGCTGTGGCTAGTACCATGTTTTGTGGAAGTTTAATACTTGCATTTCTACAGAAATGTAATAAATTATTTGGTGCAAAATATTTCTATCTAATATAGCAAACTGTTTAAGCTGTTTAAGCTGACTTGTCACTCATGACAAGTTAGGAGTCAGTAGGTAAGTATAGGCAGCATATAACTTCCTTGTTGAAACAGCTTTACTGGCTACCAGTTTGGTTCCAGGCACAATGAAAACTGCTGGCCACAAGCTATAAAGTCTTATACAGTTTGGATCCAGACTATCTGAAGGACCATATCACCCCATACAAACTTGCAAAAATTCTAAGATCTTCAGAGGAAGGCTTGGTGAAGACACAAGAGAGAGAGAGAGAGAGAAAGGGACTTATCAATGGCTGATCCCACTCTCTGGAATGTCTTTCCACAGAAGGCTAGGCTGGCCCCCTCCTTGCTTTCCTTTCGCCAAGAGGCAGACGTTATTATTCAAACAGGCTTTTAACATATAATCTTTGTCAGGGAGCTTTTTATACTGGGTGTGTGTTCTATCTGTGTTTAAAAACTTTTGTATGTTTAATGCTATTTTATATTGTTTTAACAAGATGGTTTTAATTGTTTTTACATTTTTATTGTAAAGTTTTTAACTTTTAACTGTGAGCTGCTTTCGGTCCCTTTCCAAGAGGAAGGCTGCATATAAATAAAATGAATTAAATACATAAATAATAGCTTTCAGCTTGGAAAAAACTATATTTAAAAAAACTCAACCAAAAAGGTACTTAAAATAAGATGGGGGGGGTGGGCTTTTTTAAAAACCCTCCAGTTCTTAATTGATCAAACAGTGCTGCTGCTGCTGCTTTAGTTTAATAGCTCTAGATTATTTTAGAGGTATATTTAAACCAGTCAAACATTTAGACTTTGCTACTCGTGAAAGGCAAGATCTCTTTAGAACCTCTCGTCTTTTCCAATAAATTTTGCATAGAAACATGTTGCCCAAGCAGAGAGTTGCCTGCTGTCACATTGGAAGTATGATAAATGTTTAATGAAAACAACACCACACAGCTTGGTGTCAGACAACAGCTATCACACAGACCCACTTTGATCTAAACAGGCACTTAAAAGGAGTTCTGAGCATGCTTTCTACCACAGAACTCTTATAACCTATATGCAAATTAGGCAAAATTAGCATAAATGACTTCCTGCTGCAGAAAGTACTAAGAGGTAAAGAAAAATGACAAGCTCCAAGAGTGTGTGACTGCTGTCAACTAAGAATAGACCAGCATTATTTGTTTACTTTTATTGCTTTCTGCCAAGTACTGAAAGCTTATTAATAAGCATTTACTTTAAAAAAATGGTGGTCAGCTAAAACCAGCAGACAACTGATCAGTATTAGTTACATAACAAATCAAACTAAAAAAATAAAAAAGATATTAAGTTCAATCAGAAAATGTTAGGCAAAACAAATTTCCTTGGGAAATTTTTCATAGGGGAATGACCAAAAGAGATGGCCAGTGGCAAGAAGGTAGGTGTTATGAGATTCTGTGTTTCATAGATAACCTATTGCAGGCTTGCTTGGTGAGGACATGAGAGAGAACCTTCTTGGTGGCTGCCACCCTCTGAGACGCCTGGTCTCCTTTCACCAGCAAGCATGAACATTTTTATTTTGGTGGCGCAGTGGTTAAATGCCTGTACTGCAGTCACTCACTCACAAACCACAAGGTTGCGAGTTCAATACCAGCCAACAGCTCAAGCTCGACTCAGGCTTGCATCCTTCCAAGGTAGCTAAAATGAGTATCAGCTTCTTGGGGGGGCAATTAGCTTACACATTGTAAACCACTTAGGGCAGGGGTAGGCAACCTTTTTGAGCGGGGGGCCAGGTTGCTGTCCCTCAGACAATTGGGGGGCTGAAGCACCATAAATAAATAAATAAATAAATAAATTTTTAAAAAGAATTTAAAAAATTAAAAAAAATATATGCATGCACACTCTCTCAGCCCCAGAAAAGCCCCTGTGGACATTTTGCCAAGAAAACCCCAAGAACAAGTAATAACAACAATAATCAATATCATCATGGCGGGCAGCGGCAGGACCGGTCCAAAGGCCTCGGGGGGGCCGCATCCGGCCCCCAGGCCTTAGGTTCCCTACCCCTGACTTAGGGAATGCTTAAGTGCACTGATAAGCAGTATCGAAATGTACTTGCTATTGCTATTGCTGTTTGGGCAGGCTTTTAATACATAATCATAGGGTGGCTTTTAAATGAGGTGTGTGTTATATGTGTGTTGTAGTTATGGTTTGTTTTTCATATTTTGTTTTTAACATGTGTAATTTTATACTGTTTTTATTTCAGTTTTTTAAAATTGTTTTAAAACTTTCATTGTAAAGTTTTTTTAAATGTTTCTATTTGTGAGCTGCCTTGGTTCCCTTTCTGGGAGAAAGGTGGAATAAATAAATAAAAATAAACCTATGTTTCTGTGAGGGGAAAAATGCTATAGTTGCAAATATGGAAAAAAAATGGGAGAACACTGAATTTTATTTATAAAAGTCTTCTACGGTCATACTTCTGATTGTCAAGGGACTCTATCCCATTACAGTATTTATTCTAATGAGTATTTACTTATTTATTTGATTTATATCCCATTTTTCTCCAAATATGGGACCCAATGCAGTTTACACTGTAGCAAAGCAGCTTCCCCTGTGGTTTTTAAAATTAGGATCAAAAGAATCACTTTTCTTTCAATCATAAAATACTGACTGCTTAATTTTAATTTTTTGCTTGCTTTTAATCTTGGAATAGTCAAGTACACCTAAAATCCTATAGCATCCCAATGTCGAAATAAGTTTTGAGATGGAGATACAGAGATATGGTAATCAATTTTTAGTTACTGGACCAATTTCTGACTGTGAAAACTCTTGATTCAGAACTAAGAACTTTTCATAGATCTTAAATTATGTAAGTTATGTGCAGATATCAGTGTAATGGTCCCTCTTTTATCCAAATGGAAATGGAAACTGGCACTAAATAACAGTAACATGTTGCTGTTAGCAACCTAAATCTTCAAAATGACAAATATCTATAAAGGCAAAAGTTTCTTAGATCCATATTCCCTATGTAGATATTCTTTGATCATTCTCTGATTAAATGAAAACACTATCCCACTTTAAAAGGTATACGAGGAATGAATTAGATCAAGAACATTCTGTCATTTTTCATTCAGTAGCTTATTAATATTTGAAGTGTTTCTAAACAGTACAAAATCCTTGGTTTCAAAGACCTGTGTATAATAGATAATCTCTTAGGAAAGAAACCAATGTGGTAAATATCTGCATTTTAAAGTGATAATTTTACAAAGAATGGAAAATCATGATACACCTATGTTTGCTTGAACTACAATGAATTTAAACACAACCACAGCATCCACTTTGTATCACTTCTTCAACAAACTGAAGCAAGATCAAATGCAGTCACAAAGCTTTTAGAGTTTTGGGCAAGAGACTGTAGCATCTCCAGTTTAAAAGACTAGGTTAGAGATGATGGTAAAGACCTCTCTTTTGCAGATCCTCAAGAGCTACTAGAAATTTGAGAAACTACTTCTGAACTAGTTGGACAAAGACAGTCTGTTTTGGTATAAGGCAACTCATTATAGATTGGATCCATATTTAGTTATACTTTGAAAAGATCCACTTAATTCAATGGGACCTAGGTTAGCCATGAGTAACTTGAGCTCTATTGATTACAACAGGTTTACTCTGAGTATTTCTGGATCCAATCTAAGGTTTCTAATGTCTGGGAATAAAAGAGAAGGGGGGGGAGCAATACAACAGATCCTAGTCTGATATAGAAAGTCCACCTCCCTGTTCATTACTATCAAACTTTGGTTACTAATGTATTTAATCAACTGAAAATTGGCAGTTTGGCAATTTTTATCAACTTCAACACACCACATAATGGTCAAGAAGCCTCTAGAATACAGAGAGCTTTGAACTTCATTTCTCAGAAAGAGAACACCATATGCTAGCAGATTTCTTCAATGAAGTGAAACACCCATTCTGCCAGTATCAAATTGACCAAACTTCCTTTTGAGATGCCCTACAAAGAATAAGCCTCCTACACAGAATCTGGTAAAATTTCCATTATCGTGTAACACTCAGCCTTTACATATACACAGAATCTGGTAAAATTTCCATTATCGTGTAACACTCAGCCTTTACAAATACAGATATCAACCGAAGACATTTCACTTCTTTAGAACTACAGAATCAGAGAGCAGGTTCAGAAACACCTAAAAAATAACGGAAGAGGGCTAAAAGTAGGAGGTTCTGTTTAAAACTATTAAATTTGCTTGAAGAACAACATACACCTTTGTGCAGTGTATAAAATAGGAGAATAACCCAAGTATATTCAATAGGTCAATAGTTAGCTGTGATTTAAAACAATATACAAACTTATATGTGAGTTTTATTTTAATAAAATGCTGCACTTAATGAATTACAGACAAAATACTATTAAATCATTGTATGTCTTTGCAGAATAAAAACATCTGGTTAAATTTTGGCAATGAAAAGAGAAATTGGTTGCATCAGTAAATCAGCATAGCTATATTTTAATTATACAGACAGTCTTAGCATCATTGCCATACCACAAAACTGTGGAGCCAAGCATTATATTGCCTTAAGAAAAGGATACTTCATACCACCACTAGCTATTTGTGGCAAAGAATTAACCCACCAACCTCCAAAGCAGAACCTAATAATCTTGTAGTAATTGTGTGCCTTCAAGTCATTTCCAAGTTATGGTAAACCTAAAGTGAAATTATCACATGGTTTTCTGGAGATGAGTGTGTGTGACTCATCCAAGGTTACCTAGTGGGTTTCCCTGGCCAAGTGGAGAATCAAATCTTTATCTCCAGAGTCAGTCCAACATTTAAACCACTACAATATACTGGATCTCAATCTTGTTACATAATTTTTTTATATATACATAATTTTTAAAGTTAGAGAAAACTAAAATTATACTCTTTTCAGGTATTTATTTCATTGAGCAGATGACACTTTGTTTCTTTTAAGTAATATTAACTAGTCATCTTCTGAATATCAAAATGAATCAAAGCTCTATCTTCTACACCAAACTGCACTTGTAAAAATATTTTAATGCCATTATTTTCTCTGTTCCAAACAATTCCATTATGCCCATTACAGCAGAATTTTTCAAATTGACAATCTATTATCAGTAAGTTTATATCTGACAAAAACAAACCTACATTTATGAATCAACCAGACACACACCTGCAACAAATGGGGATTAGCCATCCCAGATGTCAAACTTGATTATTCAGCCTTTCAATTAGGCCAGTTTATCCAAATTGTAAGCCACAATTCTGCAAACAAATGGGTTAGTTTAGAAGTCAAACACAACTCCCCCCTAGAAAGTAGCTTGCCCTTTGGCACACTCTCTAAGAGGATACTAGCAAATATCTCCAATCCATTCCTGAAGAATTTTTTAGAACTCTTGAAGCAGAGGATTGATATACTAGTTTCCAGGCCCTCCCCTACTGCCATCTTTCTGTCTCAAACTGATTATTATTCACCAGACAATAGACAGGTCAAGACAATATCTAGATTAGGAAACCAAGGGTGCTTTGACATAAGATCTATATTTGCAAGAGAAAAATCCAAAAGCAAGCTTGGGAGAAGGGGACTCATGCTAGCTGGCTTCAACTGGAACCAATAACCACCTTTTCCAAATGTCTTGCCCTTAAATACGATAGAATAGGAATCACTGAAACTTGGTAACATGAGTCTTATGATTTGAATGTAGTAATAGAGAAGCAAATAGAATATAATAGGCATCACTGAAACCTGCAGGGATGAGTCTCATGTTTGGAATGTAGTAATAGTAGAGGGGTATAACCTTTTTAAGAGAAATAGGCCAAACAGAAAAGGAGGAGTAGCAGCATTATATGTCAGGGATGTCTACATCTATGAAGAGATCCAGGACTTAAATCCTGGAAGCCAGGAGGAGAGCATCTGGATAAAAATTAAAGGAAAGGGAAACAACAGGGATGTTATTGTGGGAGTCTACTACAGACCCCGAAGTCAGACTGAGAAATTGGATAATGCCTTTCTAGAACAGATGACAACACACTCAGAAAGGAGAGATGTAGTACACTCATCCCTCCACATTTGCAGATTTGACTTTTGTGGATTTGATTATTCATGGATTGTATTAGTATGTTCTCTCTAGGAATATCTAGGTCCTACAGGGCAACTCTATGGTCAACTTTAACCAAAAGCAGCACTAAAGAACCTAGAGATTCCTAGAGAGAACACTCCACTAGGCATTTGTAGCTCCTCCAGTGGTCAATCTCTGCCAAATGTTGACCACAGAGTTGCACTAGAGGACCTAGAGTTTCCTAGAGAGATGTTTTCTCAAGTAAAAACATAGTGTTTTTGTTATTTGCGGTTTTTCCACATTCATGGGGGTCCTGTGCCCCTAACCCTAGTGAATGTAGAGGGGCCACTGTAGTGATAGGTAATTTCAACTATCCTGATATTTGTTGGAAATCAAACTCAGCCAAAACATTAAGGTCTAGCAAATTCCTTACTTGCCTGGAAGATAATTTCATTATCCAAAAGATGGAAGTGGCAAAGAAGGGATCCACTATTTTAGATCTGATCCTAACTAACAGGAATGACCTGGTTAATGGGGTGGAAGTGGGAGGATCCTTAGGTGGGAATGATCATATTCTCCTGGAGTTTGTTGTACAGTGGAAAGGGGAAGCCAAGCATAGGTCCAAAACACACTGAAGAAATAATCCTGTTTGAGACTGCTTTATTGGCCTTGGCTCAGTGCTAGGGAATCCCAGGAATTGTAGTGTATTATGGCACCACAGCTCTCTGGCAGAGAAGGCTAAATGTCTAACAAAACTACAGTTCCCAGAATTCCCTAGCATTGAGCCAGGGCATTAAAGCAGTCTCAAACAGGATTATTTCTGCAGTGTGTTTTGGATCATAGTCAGACACACATTCTAGATCAGGGATAGGCAACCTTTCCCCTTTAAGGGCCAAGGGACTTCAGCTCCCAGAAGCCTCAGCCATGTTGGCCAATAGTCCCATGTTGGCCAATAGCTCCTGGGATTCTGGGAGCTGAAGTCCCTCGGCCCTTAAAGGGGAAAGGTTGCCTACCCCTGTTGTAGATATTCTAGACTTTCAGTATACTTAGGGAAATAATGTGTGTGATCCCATGGTCAGGAATACTAAGACAAGGGAGTTCAATATCTCAAAAGGGAGATATTGAAGGCACAATTTCACAGTTAAAATGAGGATGAAAAAAGGGAGGTGTCTCAAGAATCCAGGATGGATGACTAAAGAACTTTCAACTGGGCTAGATTTTAAACAAGGCATGTAAAAGAAATGTAAAAAGGGAGAAATAACCGAGGAGGTATTCAAGCAAATAGCTAGCACATGTAAGGGGAAAGTCAGAAAAGGAAAAGCAAAGAACGAGCTCAGGCTTACTAGAGTGGTTAAGAACAATAAAAAGGGCTTTTGGGGGTATATCCATAGCAAAAGGAAGAAAAAAGAAATGGTAGGGCTACTACATGGAGAAGACAACAAAATGCTAACAGGGGACAGAGACAAGGCAGAACTATTCAACACATTCTTTGCTTAAGTCTTCTCACAAAAGAAAAAGGGTGCTCAATCTGAGGAAAATGAAGCAGATGACACAGTAGGAGCAATGCAGCACAGAATAAGTAAAATTGTAGTACAGGAGTACCTGGTTAATATAAATTAATTCAAATCTCTAGGGCCAGATGAACTACATCCAAGAGCAGGGGTCGGAAAACTACAGCCCGCGGGCCGAACCCTGCCTGTCAAGGCCTCGTTACCGGCCTCTGGACCTTTCTGCCGCCGCCGCCACCGCCTTTCTTGTGCGCGTCTCCAGCTGCCATTTTGTGTTCCGCCATGGGGGAACACAAAATGGCGGCCGGGTTGCATGTGAGCCAGCGAGCGTGCAGCCTCCTCCGCCCTCCTCCTCCTCTGCCGCCTCTTTCTCCGCCCTCCGCATGCGAACGTCCAGCCCTGCATTAATAGAAGAGCGGGAAGGGAGCACGCGAGGGAGGAGAGCGAGAGCCACAAGGAGAGAGGTTGGTTCGGGGGGGGGGGAGGGAACTTGCCATTGCTGTTGCCTCCCTTGCTGCTGTTGTTGTGTGGCTTCAAGTCCTTTCTGACTTATGGAGACCCTATCCTGGGGTTTTCTTGGCCAAATTTCTTCAGATGGGGTTTGCCATAGCCTTCCTCTGAGGCTGAGAGTGTGTGCCTCCCTTGTTGTTGTGTGGCTTCAAGTCGTTTCCGACTTATGGAGACCCTATCCTGGGGTTTTCTTGGCCAGATTTCTTCAGAGGGGGTTTGCCATAGCCGTCTTCTGAGGCTGAGAGAATGTGACTTGACCAAAGTGGGTTTGCATAGCCAAGCAGGAATTCAAGGCCAGCTCTCTAGACTCCAGCCTCAGACACGTGCTTCACTCATCTCACCTCTGCGCTTGTTTGTTTAATTTAAGGTAGCATTTTAAATTGTTAATGATGATAATGATTTTTTTCCCCCTTGGGGTTTTCTTGGCAAAATTTCTATCATTAATTGTTGTTGTGTTGATGCTGATTTGTTGCTGTTTTCTTGGGGGGGGGGGGGGTTGGCAAAATTTCTTCAGAGAGGGTTTGCCATAGCCTTCCTCTGAGGCTGAGAGAATGTGACTTGGCCAAAGTGGGTTTTAGATATTGTATATGTTCCCATTTTGTGTTTTTTTACTTCAAAATATGATGTGTGCAGTGTATGTAGGAATTTTTATTATTTATTTATTTATTTACTTCGGCCCTCCAATAGTCTGAGGGATAGCGACCTGGCCCCCCGGCCCAAAAAGTTTGCCTACCCCTGTCCAAGGGTATTAAAAGAACTGACAGAATTAATGTCAGAGCCATTGTCAATCTTTGAGAATTGCTCAAGTACAGGAAAAGTCCCAGTGGACTGGAAGAGGGCAAATTATTATCCCCATATCCAAAAAGGGGAAAAAGAGGATCCTGACATCAATGTCAGGAAAGATTCTAGAGCAGCTCAATAAACAGAGAGCTTGTAAATATTTAGAAAGGAATGCCATAATCGCAAAAAGTCAACATGGATTTCTCAAAAACAAGTCATGCCAGAGTAATCTTATTCCCTTTTTTGATAAAATTACCAATTTGGCAGATGAAGGGAATGCTGTGGATGTAGCATATCCTGATTTCAGTAAGGCCTTTGACAAAATCTCCTACGATATTCTGGCAAACAAGCTAGTAAATGTGGGCTGTTAGGTGGATTTGTAATTGGTTGGCCGGACGAATCCAAAGTATGATCAGCAATGGCTCCTCTTCATCCTAGGGAGAAGTGACTACTGGGGTGCTACAGGAGTCTGTCCTGGGCCCAGTGCTATTCAACATCTTTATCAATGACTTGGACGAAGGAATAGAGGGCATATATATATATATATATATATATGGTATTCCCCATTGACAAGGTTGTCATGTCCGACCATAGGGGGTGGTGCTCATCTCTGTTACTAAGCCGAAGAGCCAACATTGTCAGAGACTACTCTGTGATCATGTGGCCAGCATGACTGCACAGAACACTGTTTACCTTCCCACTGAGAAGTGGTACTTATTTATCTACTTGCATTTGCATGTTTTTGAACTGCTAAGTTGGCAGAAGCTGGGACTAGTGATGGGAGCTCACCCCATCATGCAGCATTACCCTTCCCTATTTGTGGGGGATCTGTTCCGGACTCCTCCTCCCCCGCCGCAAATAAGAAAAACCACAAATATTCAAGTCCCCATTGATTATAATGGTTGCGCGCATGCCTGGGGCACGCACACCATTTTGTCTCTCTTGGCTTGCCGTCTGCGAAGGATCAAAACTGTGGATGGCAGGTCCGTGTGTGTATGTGTGTGTATATAATTAAGCCACTGTATGCCATTTCCACTATGGGGAACATAAATAAAATTACACCCACCAGCCTATCGTACAATGCTGTTGAAAAAATTGCTGAGCTCAAGTATATGATGCTCTACACACACTGAAAATGCTAGAGAAAAATGTTAATTTTCATTTTTAATATTAATATTAGTATCTCCTCATGAAGGGCAGTTGCAATAACTTCAAACAATTTCTGGAACAGACATGTGTTAAAATGTATATTTTACATTTCTAGCAAAGAAATTAAAAAATGAATAAGAGAAAAAAATGATAACCAAACTGCTAGTGAATGGAAAATACATTACTGAGCAGAACAAAATTAAAAATGAATTTAGAGAATGCTTCAAAGATTTGTATAAAAATACTTTTAATATGACAATGAAGCAGAATCAGTGCGCCGATACTTAGAAAGCCAGAAAATACCGAGTCTAGATTCAGAACAGAAAGAGAGGTTAAATCAAACCATCACTATTAAGGAAATCCCAGAAGCCATTAGTAAACTGAAACTTGGAAAAGCACCAGGACCGACAGCTTCACAGCTATTTACTATTTTAAAAAATGGAAGAAATTCTTCTAATTCTATTATACAATATGTTAAATAGCATACAAAGAGATGGCATCCAAGAATCCTGGAAAGAAGCAGCAATAACACTAATTCCAAAAGAAGGACGTGATAAAAGAGAGGTGAAGAACTACAGACCAACTTCATTAATTAATGTCGATTACAAAATCTTCACAAAAATCATTGTAAAAGAATACTGAAATAATTAATTCATGAGGACCAGAATGGGTTCCTACCGAATCATCAGATAAAGAACAATCTTTGAACTGTAATCGACATAATAGAACGTTTTGAATACAATGATAGGAAATTGGCAATTATCTTGATCAGGGGTAGGCAACCTTTCCCCTTTAAGGGCCGAGGGACTTCAGCTCCCAGAAGCCTCAGCCATGTTGGCCAATAGTCCCATGTTGGCCAATAGCTCCTGGGATTCTGGGAGCTGAAGTCCCTCGGCCCTTAAAGGGAAAGGTTGCCTACCCCTGATCTTGATTGATGCAGAGAAAGCCTTTGATAGAGTAAGTTGGACTTTCTTGCAAGAAACATTTAAAAATGAAGACAAGAGATAGATTCATGTCATGGATAAGAGCAATCTATAAAGAACAAAGAGCCCAACTAATTGTTAACGAAGAAAAAACAGACATCATAAAGATTGAAAAAGGCACCAGACAAGGTTGCCCTTTATTCCCCCCCACTCTTCCTGGTGATACTAGAAGTATTAAACAATCAAATACGGGGCGATACGAACATAGTAGGAGTTAGAATGAAAAATGAAATGTTCAAAATCAAGGCCTTCACAGACTATCTGATCTGTTTTTTAGAAGAGCCTCTTAAGAGTCTAAAACAACTAATCACATTACTAAAAGAATTTGGTACTCACTCAGGCTTTAAAATTAATAAAGATAAAACTACAATATTGACAAAGAATATAATACCAAGAGAAGAACTAGAATTAGAATCTGAAACAGGATTTAAGATACAAAACAAGGTAAAATATCTGGGCATGGTATTAATGAAGAGAAACATAGATCTATTTCAAAACAACTATGATAAGACCTGGAAGGAAATAAAAAAGGGTTTAGAAAAATGGACAAGATTACAACTTTCCTTTTCAAGCAGGATAGCAATCATTAAAATGAAAATTCTCCTGAGGTTTATGTTTCTTTTCCAAAATCTACCAATTCTAGCTATTGAAAAATGCTTTGGAAAATGGCAAAGGGAGTTATCCAAATTCCTTTGGGAAGAGAAAAAACCCAGAACCTGATGGAAGATCCTTACAGAAAATAAAGAAAAGGGCAGATTAGCATTGCCAAACCTAAGACTCTGTTACTATGCATCTTGCTTATCTTGGCTAGAAGAGTGGATAAAACTAGATAATGAAAACTTACTCTTGTTGGAAGGCAGTAATCTAAGGTTTGGTTTTCATGCATACATGCGGTATAATAAATTAACAGCTAATAAAGATTTCAAACACCATGTGATAAGAAAAGCCCTGATAAAAGTCTGGTTTAAAATTAAAAAGCAGTTTCATCAGAAAATACCTATGTGGGTATCCTCACAAGCGGCTCCTCATCGAAGAACCAAGAATAAAGGAGAAAAATTGATTCAATATAAAGATCTTTTAATTATGGGAAGTAGAAAAGACCTTAAAATAAAATCCATTGTTCAATTACAAGAAGAAAACATTAAAATAAATTGTGAAGTCGTAGGCTTTCATGGCCGGCATCCATAGGTTTTGTGGGTTTTTCGGGCTGTGTGGCCATGTTCTAGAAGTGTTTCTTTCTGACATTTCGCCAGCATCTTTCTCTGAAGATGCCAGCCACAGATGCTGGCGAAACGTCAGAAAGAAACTCTTCTAGAACATGGCCACATAGCCTGAAAAACCCACAAAACCTAAAAATAAATTGGTTCTTGTATAACCAACTAAAAGTTCAGCTCAAAGATGACAGACTGCCAGGATTTACCAATGAAAAAAACGAAACAGACAAGATCGTATTTGATGAGGAAGGAGGGCACATATCTAAATATTATAAACTATTAAAGAAAAGAGATTTGGAAAATGAAATAATTAAACATGTGATGGTGAAATGGGCACAAGATATAGGTAGCCCTATAGACTTAGAAAGTTGGGAATAATCCTGGAAAATAACCAACAAATTTAAATTATGCCAGAACTACAAAGAAAATTACTTCAAAATGTTACACCAATGGTACATGACTACAGCAAAATTAAACAAAATATACAAAACAGGGAATATAAAATGCTGGAAATGCTAGAAAGATGAAGGTAACTTTATACATATATGTGGAGATGTCATGAAGCAAAACGATATTGGAAAAAACATATTAATAATAATTAATGAAATGCTCCAGACGAAAATAGTACTTGACCCAAAAATCTTTCTATTAAACATGACAAATAAACTAGATGAAGAAACTGAAAAGAATCATGCTAGAAAATTATTGCATATGATAACTAGGGCCAGGATACTTTACGTACAATACTGGAAAGTTAACAGAATACCAACAGAGAAAGAATGGATAATTAAAATAAGAGAAGTGGTAGACAAGGATATACTTACTGCAAAACTAAGAGGAAAAGAAATAAAAGATGAATGGTTATGCCTTCAAAAATATGGTGAGAAAAGAGGTTGGAACTTAAGCTTAGAATACAGCTAATAATATGTACAGGACAAGGGGGGGGGAATCATATTGAGTGCTGAAGATACACCTGGAAGTTTAACCTAGAAAACATAGTATTATACAGAAGAATTTATAATTTAAATGATCTTAAGAATACCATGAAAGGTTGGAATTCAGCTTGGATAGGTCTAAGATAGGGATATTACATGTTTTAGAAGTTTTAAATGTGTTGAATGTAAGGTATTGTGTTAAATGTAATGTGATGTTTGTAATGTAAGGTATTGTCTGTAATTTATGTTTGTAGATATTTTGAAGTACATATATATGTCTATGTGCAAAATATAGGAATAAAAAACAATAAAAATGTATATTTTAAAAAGGAAGACCAAAGTCCAACCTAGTGAATGTCTGCAAACAGCTGCCTCTAAGACTTAGTGAAGCTAAATAGTTACTGATCCAGTAAGACCTTCTGTGGAAATGGGTTACACCACAGATCCATCTAAGAGTGTGGTATAATGAGTTTGTAAAAATAAATTGATTTAACTAAAGTGAAACCAATATATTTATCTAAAAAATATCATAATGTTTCATTCATCAGCTTTTCTTTTACTTACCCACTTTTAGTGTAATGCTGATCTTTCTCTTTCCCTTTGGTGCGCTCCTTCTCTCTTGTTTTCTCTTTATCTCTGCCTTTACGTCTTTCTTTGTCACGAGATCTGCTGCGACTTCTTCTATGACTGGTTCTTTCACTACTTCGGCTATAAGAACGTTGCTGGGGTCTGGAGTGTGATCTATAAGTGAAGGAGAACGTTTTAAAAAATCTGTGGAAAATGTAGCAATTCCAATTTTTAAATATTATTGTCCATCTGTTTCTTTCATCTACGGTACATTATACCATTTTATTCACAAATATTTCTCACTTTTAAAACTCTGTACCTAATATGATTAAATAAATGAAGAAGTAAAATAATAGATTGCTTGCTTTGAAAACTACTGAAAACAATGCATTAATACAGTTCATAGACAATAACACATTGTCTTGTAAAGACATGACTTACCAGGTGACTATAAACATTGAAGATTGAAAGAGGAAATTCATCTCACCACACCATCAAAGAAACTGGAACTTGACATTATATATAAAGGCTTGGGATTAGCAAGCAGTAAAAAGAGAAAAAAAATTGATCAAATCATTTAAGAATGAAAAAGGAAATACTTAAGTGCAAAATATCTTAGGTGGTATCCTAATTTAGTTTAGGGGAAAACTAGGATTTTAAAAAGCCTTACACTGATCTTATCATGGGGCATTCTCCAATACCAAATAGTATTCCAGTGCAGTGACGTTTATAAAAATATCCCACAACCAAAGGATTTGTGTGTACAAATAATCTGTATACTCCACTGGAACAACAACAAATGTCAGAAAGCACAGCTAGCTAAAATAAATATAAGAAAACAAGACAAATAAAACTGATGAACTAGCAATGCAAGACGAAACTGGCTGACTTCTCTGCACCACTGTTTACTCAAAAAAAAGTGTGTCTACCTGGATTTTGTTTATACAAAGAAAAAAGGAATACAATAGAGATCTACTTTTGTGCATATACTGCAACAAAAAGTTAATTTGGGGAAGTAAAATGCCTTATCATATTGCAAGGGAAATCCACAGAAGGAAACTTCTACTCCTCTCCTCTCACACAGCCACTTATATTACCACCACCAAAAATACTTCTGGATTATCACTGTCAGATGGGTTGCGGGCAGTGACAGGTGAGGATCATCCTAAACTGGAAGAGATTCCATACATTACTGGACAATTTTCGCCTCTCCAGAATCCTTCTACTAACAATTCTCCTAATCTAAGGCATGGTTCTCAAATATCTAATCTTTACTGGATGACTGCAAGATCAGATGCTTACAATCATCTGAGGAGCCCTGGTGGCACAAAGGAACTCTGATGGCGCAGTGGTTAAATGCCAGTATTGCAGCCACAAGGTTGTGAGTTCGATCCCAGGGCTCCAGGGCTGATTTAGCCTTGCATCGTTTCGTAGGTCGCTAAAATGAATACCCAGCGTTGGGGCAGTTAGCTTACATGTTGTAAACAGCTTAGAGACTACTTAGTTCAGTATGAAGCAGTATAGAAATGTAAATACTATTGCTATTGATGTTGTGGACATCAAGTAATGAATGCACATCACTGACTAGGCCAACACCATTGAGAGTACTCTTGCATAATTTCTCAACACTTTAAATACAGTCTGCCCACGTCATATGCGGGCTTGACATTTGTGGACTTGAGCTCATGCAGACGGCAACCCTAGTGGGACAAAATGGTGAGCGCGCCCGAGGCGCACACAGTGCCGTGCAGAGGAGTGTGCCACCATTAAAATCAATGGGACTTAAGGTCCAGCAGGTTTTTTCCATATCCGGGGGGGGCAGTCTCGAACAGATCCCCCGTGTATAACAAGGGCCCACTGTACAATCGTTTTCAGTTAAATTAATTCATACACTGAGCTGTGAGTCATCAAATGTACATAAATTAACTTATGGATCCACATGGGTAAGGAAATCAAGGAATAATGTCTTGATTCAAGGAATTCAAGGAAGAGGTTTATGTACTTCATATACAAATACAACCATTGCCAACTTCTTTGGTTTTCATCCCTAAAAATAAACTATCAGCTTCAAAGAGTACATAAAAAAATTAACAGCTTGTCTAGCAGAATAAATGTAGAATACTGTCCACCATTTTATGACCAAGATATTATAGTCACTGTAATACAGTGGACACTTCGTATACACGGGAGATCTGTTCCAGACCCCACACACACATATGGCAAAAAATGCGGACCTCAAGTCCCATGTTTTTCTATGGGTGCACACTCCCACTCCCGGCACCGCGCATGCACCTGTGGTGCACACCATTTTGGACCCCTAGGCTTGCCATTCACATAAGCTCAAAGCCGTGGATGGCAAGCCCATGGATGGTGTGTGTGTGTGTGCTGTATCTTGGTTATTAAATGATGGACAGTAGAGAAGGTGGTCATGGGCTTCTGTTGGAAGAATATTGTTCGATTTATTGATTATATATTAAAGTATAAGGGAAAGAGTTGTTGGAAGGAGAAAGAGAATGGAATGTTGTAATCAATGCTGATTGGTAGAATGTGTGAGGAGATTCACATAAGGCTGATGAATGACAGTTGGTGAAAGACACTTGGGAGTTCAGTTAGATAAGAGTTTGTGTTAGACAGTCAATAAGACTAGAGTTGGAGTGAGAAAAGAGAGGTTCTAATGGGAGGTTTAGTATGGCTGGTCTGAATTAGCTTGAGAGGAGTGTGAAAGAGTTTGCGTGGTATTTTAAACATAACAAGTAATTAAGCTGCTGTGTTATGTTTAACTTCTGCAAAGAAAGAATGGTGTTCTTCTTTATCCTCATTCGGCATCCAGACTATCTGTCTGAGAGCTTGGATTCTGACAAGATGTCTGTGGTAGAAGCATTAAATATAGAGAAGTGGTGTCCACTAAGGATAGAAATTGCATGCTTCCTCATGTACCTCAAGGACATTTAGACAGTCACACAAATGGGACAAAATGAAGTCACTAGTGCGACTGCTGAAGTAGAAAACTCACAATTGGTGGGATACAGGTTGGAAAACCTCAACACACCTACTTGTTCTCAAACAAATCAGAAGGTACAAGGCAGAAACAGGAAAAAGATCAAAGGAATCTAATATGGCCATAATTTGGAATGGATTCTATACTTGGCATTATTATTATTATTATTATTATTATTATTATTATTATTATTATATTTTTTTAATTTTTTACAAATAAAACATGAAATGAAATATAAAATTCAATCACTTGTACACTTATTCAAATTCCTATTCCTACTTTCCATAATGTTATGAAAAACAAATAGAGTAAATTTGCATCATCCTAACTCTTAAATACATAACATTATAAGTTCTTTGTTTCTTCACAGGAAAAGAAAAGCTTATGTCACATTTCAATTTATGGCTTCCTTTTTCTACTTATTTGGTTCGGAGAATTTAAAGTCTGGAATGGATTCTATACTTGGCATTATGAGCATCAGCTTCAGGCTTGTGGGCTCCCTCTTTTGTTACTAAGCAGCTTGTGACAGGATACTTTCAATTGCTTGCCATCTTGCCTAAATCCAGAAAATCCATAGTTTGTTTATACATGATGATTGGTACCAGTGACATAACAAAACTGCCTGGAAAATAAAATAGAAAGTCATGTTGTTGTTGTTGTTAACTGCCTTCGCGTTGGTCTCGACCCATAGCGACCCTATGGATCAGACATCTCCAGGCCCCCCTGTCCTCTACTGCTCTGCCCAGCTCCTGCAAACTCATTTGTGGTCTCTTTAATAAAATCCATCCATCTAGCATGTGGACTTCCTCTCTCTCTACTTCACCTTTCCTAACATTATTTAATTATTTAAACTTTTTGTGCCCACCCAAGAGTCCCTCTCTTTTAACTTTCACTGCAAGAAGGTTTGGGGAAAGAATTTTTTACCCCCAAATGTCCAGGAGTGTTCCCAAGCCTCTAGAGGAGTGTTACTGGCCACTATGACATGTGCTGGGGATTTCTGTGGTCCTCACTTTTGAGGGGAACCCATACAAGATTTTTTTAATAAAAGAAAATGACCAGACCAAGAAGTCTGATCATCTCCAGTCTGAGAAGAGACAGGACTTAAAAGATGAGAAGGGGAACAAAAATTACTTGAAAGGTGGTGAAATGACAAGGAACATCCCTCAAGATTTGGAGGTTGCTATTGGCCATTTGGGGTATAAATTTTTCCCCCAGGAATGCTTTTACAATGTATTGATATTCCACTTATACTGTGTGTCTACTAAAATATGTGCCCGTGTTTGCATATGTGTGTGTGCATATGCAGCTCCAGATCTAGCCAATGAAGCCCAAAAGTTATGCACTCAACCACTGAGCATTAAAAACAATTGTGCTAGTGTGCATTCTCGCAATCCCCTCTCATGGACAAGTACAATTTATAAGAAAACACAGCTTTCAATTTCATCTAAATCCTTTTCTGAAATCTGACTCTCTTAACTAACTGTGGGAAACCAACCATGGGAAACCACTGTTTGCTGCAAACTGCAAACAGGAACCATCTAACTACAAGGAAGGGAGAGGAAAGGAGAGAAGAGGGAGGATGTATCTTTATTAGGACTTACCAAACCATATTTTAAAAGTATATTCTATCTTGACCATTTAGAAAGAGGTAGAGTATAAATGAATATTATATCTAGCAAAATATTTTCTATCCAGAAAAATCAAGTGCATTTTTTCCTGTTAGGTTAACTTTTTAACATAAATAATAACTTTCAATAATCAAAAAAAGAAATTTCAAAATATTTCTATCATAAAACCAGCATGGAGACAAGCAATGGTGAAAAAGAAATGAACTTGGAGAATGGGCTACTAGACCTGTCCCTCACATACACAAAAAACTCCCCAATCCTTTCCCAACACACAGGCACATACCCATCATGCCAAAGGTTAACTCATTTAGTCAAGTTCAAAGATCTTCAAAGACTTCTTAGATCCATATAAGCCCATATGCTACAAAAATCCTATGAAAAAGCCATTTCTTTCCAATCTTTTAATGTCTAACTTACAGAACACACACAGATGCTTGGCATCACTCAGCATCCCTGAATTCCACACCAGATAATCAGGGTTCATAAAAAAAAAATCCTATCTAAACTTCTAAGCTGTGTCTTTATGCCTTTAGTACTTTGCCCATGTCTTTTTTTAAAAAAAATCAGAAAATATCCATAAAAGACTATTCAGTTACTGCACAATAAGTGCTAATTTGCTAATTTCTTCACAGGTAATCAATTAAAATGTAAAATATTGGATAAAATGACTTGCACTAAATTTAACAGCTGCTCCATAAGCATAATTAGTTTCACGAGAGCCATATGTAATCCAAACAGAGACAGAGTTGAAACAAATAAAGCAGATTTTAAAACAAGTTTGAGAAAATCTGCATTTAATTAGCAGGTGGGCACTACAACTGCATAACGTTTTATACATTTGTATTTATGAAGTGACAGAAGATCTAAGGGCTTTTTAAAATGGCGTTTATTGTTTGAATGAGAACTGTTTTGCTGCATACTAAAGTGATTTAAGTCCTCATAGCTCTGCTTTGAAAAAATCATAAATGGTGAAAGAAAACATGTGGGAAACTGTAAAACTAGAAAGAATTTGCGACAAAAAACAGATACACATACCATAACCAAAAGGAAACTACACTTAATTAAATGTACACTACATCTGGAATATCACCCTAATAAAATGTGAAACTACTAATTTTCATTGTTCTATGGGAAATGAGGTCAGTGTCATTTAGCATTCACCCAATTATATGACTAACACACTAAAACACAATCTGATCTTTTTTAATATCATAATTGAAAAACATTTTAAAGCATATACTTTTTAAAAGTGGAAAGATCATTTAGGTTCTCACTCTATTCTAGGTCACAGTTTAACAAGAGATATCAAAAACAATGACTGGTCTTGCAATGAAATTTGTTAAATTTAAAATGACTTAAGTTAAGGTCACTGGAAAACAAAACACACCCATAGAGCATGTTTTCAAAAATATCAAGTTTTTATGGAAACATCTACCAATAATAGTTTTTTGGTTAAAAACAGCATTTGCTATTCAATCCCACAAAAATCAACCAATACTTTCAATAAAATATTTGCAGCATTTCTAATTCTGAACAAAACTGTTCAACTCTTGATGCAAGATAGATAAATGAAGTGCCAACAACAAAGTCACAAACTTATTTTTCTCAGTGATTTCTCTGCAATCACTTCACAGTAACTGCAGTTGTCCCACCTAAAATCTTTAATGACTGGAATTTGAGACTAGTTTAAGCCCTTCTTTTCCTAACAACTCACACTTAACACAGCCTGGAACAGGATGGACAGTGCTGTCACAAAACAACCGCATACATGCTCATAAAGCCAAATACCACATGGATAAACATCAAGGTTAAAAGGCATTCACTCAAATTGCTAGGAAACATAGCTTCTGTTTGAGAAGCACAGGTTTGCCTAAACTAATTGAAAATAACCCTATTTGTGCACATACTAGTTCACCTTCAGCTTTAAAGTTTATGAAAATTAATAGCACAGAACTATTCATAATGTGCTGATACCAGTGGCAAAGAAGGCTCTCCCTCCGATCTGGGTTCATACACATATGGCATGCGCACATAAATATAATATGCATGCTTTCTGCATCCATGTCTCACACTTCTTCATATCCTGGAAAACTAAAACATCTCTATTTCCATTATCTCCATGGCCTCAAAGTTCCTCATCCAAATTGTAACCCAGAAGATTCTCCACATAAGCCAAACCAGGCAGGTTTTTGAACATGCAGAAGCTCTGAAGAAGCAGGCTGAAGCTGCCAAAGGAAATTTCTCATTCACTGTAATCAGGGATGAATTTCACATGTTTTTAGTAAATAAATAATTGGATTTACTTACTAAGAACCTAAAAACATAGTTTTTGTTTTAGATTTCAGTTCAGACTGTCTGTCATTCAAGATGTTTGTGGTGATAGAACTGTGCTCCAAATATAAATATTCTGACAGACATGTATTTTAAGGTTTTCCAAATTACAAACGGATTTTAATCTTCACATGAAACTTATAAGATATTTTCATATCATATCTGATTGAGATTTTCCAAAACATCAACCAAATTGTGAAACAATTTCTAAAACAATTCCACACATCTGAGCACATTAGAATAGTCTGTAAGATACTGTACAAACAGCATCATTTCTTCATATAATGAAATACAATGTACTCTCCAATATGTGTTGATAGATCTTAATTATTTAAAGGAATATTCACTTTGTAAACAAAAGATCCTAACAGCAAAATCCCTTTAGCTTTTAAAATCACGACTCTACTCAGAGAACAATTCACATAAAACAAACACCAAGGAGCAGCACAATTGTCCCTGCTGCCCCACATCTGGAGCTTAATCCAGGGTTTTTCAGGCATTTGCAACAGAATCTTCTTTACCTGTTCTCCATCCAAATCTGCCAGAAACTACTCCCAAGAGATGGTTTTATGACTTTTTAGGGGGCTACAGTGGGGCACTGAAAGGATTCTGCCATTTCATCAATGGAAGTCCACTGCTAGACTATACCCTAGATTTCTATGTGTTTTGATCCAAAGGTTTGCACAGCCTGATTTTACCTGAGCCTTGCTGTTTAAACAGAACCATAGGCTTTGAAGTTAGTGGTAAACTTTCCTTCATAGAAAAGTTATACCATGTATGATGTGTTAGTGATACAAATATATACATATATTTTCTACCTGAACTTCAGCCTGACTAGGATTTGTACATTAACTCAATATATACACCACAGCAAGAAGCATATATTCATTACCAAAATGGAATCCACTTGCTGGGAAGATGGGCACTGAAAAACATGGATCAATGATAAGCAAGTATTCTAATCTTGGAACTTTAGTATAAAAGACCTGATTCATTAAGATTTTAGTAAGAGACCCCAAAACTTAATGCAGTTTATATTATCATCAGTACAGAAAAGGATCTGAATGGCTGAGTAATAGAATGCAAACAAAATTACTGCATCTTGACTTGCTCAAACATTTACATAAGGGTGATTCAGATGACAAAAGAAGACAAGCATTCAGCTAGTGAAGGTAATGCATAGTTTAAAGCAGGGACAGGCAACCTTTTGGAGACCTGGGCCGGTCTCCTGTAGCCCAGGTCTCGGCTGGGCCCAGGGTGGCGCATGTCGCGGCCGCCATTTTGACTTCCAAAATGGCGGCCACAGCGAGCACAGCCGAAAACGCGCCCCGACGGTGGCATGCGGCGGCGGCAGCGGTGTGCAGCGGCGGCAACCTTCCGCCTGGGCCAGTAAGTCCGGGGCCTGGGGCCTTAACCGGCCCCCGGGCCATAGGTTGCCGGTCCCTGGTTTAAAGCATCTGCTGGTTGATGCACTTGGTTCATGAACCAATATGGATCATGCCTTTTTAAGCAAACAAAGATCTCACAGAAGCTGCCTAAAGAGTTGGATGAAAGGTCACTTTGTTCCAATGAGTTATCAGTCTTTGAAGTTTTTGAATAAGATATCTGGGTATGTTTGTTAGTTTTTCCAGGATCTGGATTAAAATGAGGCAAAATTAACAAATTAAATTTAAAGGTTGGAATCACTGCTAATGTGGTTGCATTTTCGTTGCTTTGTCCTTTACATCCTTTTTTACATGTGCGTGGAACACATCACACACCTATAGTGATGGATGTGTTCTTAGCTCCGCACCCTGTTGCCTATCCAACCACTGCACAGCCACAAATTAGTTCCTTCCTCATCCATCCAGCCTTCAGAGTGAATAGTTGTACCTGCTGGAATTTTGTAAAAATTTTTGGCTTCATTTTTCATTGCTTCATCCTTTACATCCTTTGTTACGTGTCCTGAATCTCATCCTTGACTTACACAACAAAGCAAATTCCATAATTTTGGCCCCAAAACCTGCCCTTGACTTAGCCACAAGATCAATTTATAGTTGAATATACTGATGAATGCACTCAGGGTACTACTGTTTATACACAGTTAACTGTTTTTATTTAAGAAACAAAACAAAGTTTCACATATAATTGTATATTTAATTCCTGAACTGAGGGTATCAGGAAAAATATACTTCAACCCAGTCTCATTCAAAATAAATTCACAAAAATAGAAACAGTAAGATAATTTGATATTTATTAATTATAAAATGCTAAAAAGGAACCCTATGTTTCTGTTAATTCATCAGTCCTATTTGTTCATCCTTCTCATTTATTTTTTAAAAATATTTAATGTATTAAATTAATAATTAAGTTAAATATTATTAGTTTTGAAAAAAATCCTAGCAGAAGATGGCATATGTTACTGCTGCTGATAATATGACATCCACTGCTTAAATTTCTTTTTAGCTCCTTCAAGCTGACTCTTTTTGTACTTTAAGCTGCATTCCCCGATCTGGCAGTTTCCTGCTAACTTGAAGCTTTTAAACCAAGACCCTAGTAAGACTCTTATCTTTCAAAGAGTGTACTTTGGACTACAAATTATAATTCAACTACAAGGTAAGAACGGTGGGATTTATAGTACAACACACCTAGAAACTGTCATAGAGTCAAATGATGGAATCTTAGAGATGAAAGAAATCACAAAGACCATCTGGTCCCTCTCCTTGTCATGCATGTTAGTATGAGGAAAGCTATCCTAAAATATGGTATCTGGCCACCTTCAAATTATACGTATTTAGGGGTAGCTGTGTTGGCCATGCAGCAAAATATTTTGTTCCTATTGTACAAACAACAAGTATTGTATTCCTATTATACAAACAAAATACATCAAGAAAAATTGTTGTTGTTACTCCTTACCTACCTCACTTGATAGACAGAGGCAAGGAACAATAGGAGATTAAACACATAACATCAGTTAACATAGCATATAAAATCAATTCATATTAAAATCTATCTAAAAATACTTTAAAGTGCATAACTAGAGATAGCCTGTCAAAAAAAGACTGGTCTTTACTGCTGTTTTAAACACAGACAGCATATCCAGTTGAATGTCTTCTGGCAGGTAATTCCACAATCTGGGTGCAGCCAAAGAAAATGTCTTCTGGGTAACAGTTGGCCAGGCTTTGGCTGACTGAAGTAATTGCCTCCAGATAACCTGAGTATATGGGAGGATTATCTGGGAGAAAGTGGTCCTGTAGGTAATCTGGACTCAAACCATGTAGGGCTTTGAAAGCAATGACCAAAGCTTTGTATCTTCTCCAAAAACTAAATGGTAGCCAGTGGCGTGTTGTCAAAACTAATGTAATATACCGTATTTTCCGGTGTATAAGACGACTGGGCGTATAAGACGACCCCCAACTTTTCCAGTTAAAATATAGAGTTTGGGATATACTCGCCGTATAAGACGACCCCTCTTCCAACACACACCAAATAAAAAATTTAAAAAAAACATGAGCTTTGATTTCAATCTGGTAATTTTAATTCAAATGCTTATGGCATGCAGGTACTTAGCAGGAAAACTGTCACTTATAAACGCAACAAACTACAGCTCCCATGTTCCCTAGCATTTATTTCTGCAGTGTGTTTTGGACCTTACTTTTTAAAAAACAGTCCAGATTTAAATGCTGCTTTAAAAATTATTTCCATCTCCCAGCTATGAGATGGTTGGGGGGAAATGAGAAAGTGTTAGGGGGAAGGACTGCCAATATACTAGGTGATGCATTCTGGGGTATGTACAATCTGTAGCCAAGGAAGTGGCCCTGGGCATGTCACACACTCTCAGCCTCAGAGGGTAATGGCAACCCCCCTTTGAAGAAACATGCCAAGAAAACCCCATGATAAGGTCGCCATAAGTCGGAAAGGACTTGAAGACACACAAGAACAACAAAAAATTCTGCAATTGTTTCATAGGTAGCACATGGGAATACAAGCCAGCATGGTGTAGTGGTTTGAGTGTTGGACTACCACTCTGGAGATCTGCGTTTGATTCCCCATTCTGACATGAAACCCACTGGGTGAACTTGGACAAGACACACACTCTCAGCCTCAGGGGAAGGCAATGGCAAACCTCCTCTGAGCGAATCTTGCCAAGAAAACCCCATGATCACCATAAGTCAGGAACAATAACAAAAATAATAACATTCTTGGAGGTCACACTCTCTCAGCCTCGGGGAAAGCAATGGCAAACGCTTTCTGAACAAACTTTGCCAAGGAAACCCCAGGATAGGTTTGCCTTTGAGTTGCCAGAAGTTAGAAACAAGTGGAACGCACACAACAGTCACCACAAAAATAGCATTTTTTGGAAGTCATACTCTCTCAGCCTCTGAGGAAAGCAAATGGCAAACGCTTTCTGAACAAACCTTGCCAAGGAAACCCAGGATAGGTTTGCCTTTGAGTTGCCAGAAGTTAGAAACGACTGGAAGGCACACAACAGCCACAACAATAGCATTTTTGGAAGTCACACTCTCTCAGCCTCTGGGGAAAGTAAATGGCAAACACTTTCTGAACAAACTTTGGCAAGGAAACCCAGGATAGTTTTGCCGTTGAGTTGCCAGAAGTTAGAAATGACTGAAAGGCACAAAACAGCCACCACCACAACAGCATTTTTGGAAATCACACTCTCTCAGCCTTGGGAAAAGCAATGACAAATGCTTTCTGAACAAACCTTGCCGCCCTGCAAGGGGGCTTCCCTGCCCCTCTTCACCTCCTGCTCCTCCTCCTTCTCCCATGGGCTTTTTCTGAGGGAGGGAGGGAGGGAGGGAGGGAGGGAGCTGAGGCCTTCGCCTGAGGCTGAGAGAGTGTGACTTGCCCAAGGCCACCCAGTGGGTTTTTACAGGGCCTTCTCTGCAGAGAGGCAGGGCAAAGGAGGGCAGCCCAGCCCAGCCCAGCCCAGCCCAGCCCAGCCCAGCCCAGCCCAGCCTAGTGAGGGAGGGAGAAACACGTCACCTCATCCTGCTTCCTCCTCCTCTTCTCCCAGGCCAAGCCAGCAATGCCTCCACCTCCTGCTCCTCCCTGATCTTCCTGAGGGTGTGGCCCAGCCTGGTGAGTTGAGAGGGAGGAGGAGGGAGAAAAAAATGGCCGCCGGGTGAGCAGGATCTTTCTCTTACCGGCGTATAAGACGAACCCCGACTTTTGGGAAGATTTTCTGGGGTTAAAATATCATCTTATATGCCGGAAAATATGGTAATCACTTCTACATGCACCAGTAACCAAGCTGGCTACCATTTTTTGAACTGAGGTTAATAAACAGACCATTGCAGCAGTCCAGGTTTCAGGCTACCCATGCATGCACTACCGTTTTTAGATCCTCCAGCTGGCATAACAGCTAAAGGTGACAGTAAGCACTCCTGGCCATCCCATGTATCTAGGCTGTCATTTGGCACAACAGATCCAGAAGCACCCTTAAGCTGCAAACACAGTTCTTCACAGAGGATGTAACCCCATCCAGGACTGACTAACACACCTCCAAACCCAGGCTAGGATCCTTGACAGTAAGCACCTCTCTCTTTTCTAGATTTAGCTTCAATCCATTTTTTTCTCACCCAACCCAGTATCTCCTCCAGGCATTCATTCACAGACACACTTTCATTAGCTGATTCTATTATTCAAGACACACAGAAGTACAGTCAGCCCTTTGTATCTGTGGGTTTGCCATCTTCAGACTGGAGCATCCACTGATGACCCCGCTCCATTCTCCTTAATGGTGGTGTGCGCATGCTGCCACAAACGTGGCACATGGCCAATAAAAACAAGGTTTTAGCATCCATGGGGGGGGGGGGGCAGAACAGAACCCCCGTGGATACAAATGGCCAACTGTATATTTGCTTGTCATCAGCATATTGGTAGCATCCCATTGTTTGACAGAGGAGTGGGATACAAATAAAAAATATTGTTGTTGTTGTTGTTATTATTATTATTATCCCACCCCATTTGTTGTTAACTGCCCTCAAGTCGATCTCAACTCATGGTGACCCTATCGATGAGACATCTCCAAGACTCTCTGTCCTCCATTGCTCTGCTTAATTCCTGCAACCCCTTATTACCCGTGTCCTCCGTAATAGAGTCCATCCATCTAGCATGTGGCCTTCCTTTCTTCCTACTTCCCTCCACCTTTCCCAGCATTATTGTTTTTTCCAAAGAGTCCTCTCTTCTCATGATGTGTCCAAAGTACGACAGCCTCAGTTTGGTCATCTTGGCTTCCAGGGAGGTTTCCGGCTTGATTTGCTCTACAACCCATTTGTTTGTCCTTTTGGCTGTCCATGAGATCCTCAGCACTCTTCTCTAGAACAACATCCCAAATGCATTGATTTTCTTCCTATCATCTTTCTTAACTGTCCAGCTCTCACATCCATACATGGTAATAGGGAATACAATGGCTTGTATGATTCTAACTTTTGTTCTGAGTTGTATATCTTTGCATTTTAGAATCTTTTCTAGTTCTTTCATGGCCACCCTCTCCATTCTTAGTCTTCTTCTGATTTCCTGACTGTAGTCCCCATTTCTATCAATGTTTGATCCCAGTTATGGGAATTCTTTTACTACTTCTATTTCTTTATTGTCTAGGTTGAACTTGTGAAGGTCTTCAGTGGTTATTATTTTTATTTTCTTTATGTTCAACATTAAGCCTGCCTTTGCATTTTCTTCTTTGATCTTCCTTAGTAGGTGTTCCAGGTCTGTGAGGTTTTCTGCTAGTACTATGGTGTCATCAGCATATTAGATTGTTGATATTCCTTCCTCCTGTTTTCACTCCTCCTTCTTCTGTATCCAAGCCTGCTTTTCTTATAATATGTTCTGCATACAGGTTGAACAGATAGGGTGAAAGAATACAGCCTTGTCTGAACCCTTTGCCAATTGGGAAACATTCTGTTTCTCCATGTTCTGTTCTGACAGTAGCCTCTTGTCCTGAGTACAGATTCATCATCAGGACTATCAGATGTGTTGGCACTCCATGTCTTTAAGGGCATTCCATAGCGTTTCATGATCTATGCAATCAAAGGCTTTGCTATAGTGTATAAAGCACATGCTGATTTTCTTTTGGAATTCCCTGGTGCACTCCATTAGCCATCGTATGTTTGCAATGTAGTGTCTTCTGCCTCTTCCTTTCTTGAACCTTGCTTGAACCTCTGGAATTTCTCTCTCCATGTGTAGTTGGAGTCTATGTTGCAGAACTTTGAGCATGCATGGGAGATCAGTGCTATGCATGGGAGATCAGTCCTACAGTTCTATAGTTGCTGCAGTCTTATGTGTCTCCCTTTTTGTGGATGGGGATGTATATTGATCACTTCCAATCTGCTGGCCATCATTTTGTTTTCCATATCTGTTGACATAGGTTGGTTAGCACTAGAGTTGACTCTCTCAGTGTGGATTGCAGCAGTTCAATTGGAATATCATCTGTTCCTGATGGTTTGTTTTTTTGCTATTTCTCTTATTGCAGTTTCCACCTCACTTTTTAGAATTTGGGGCTCATCTTTATATGGCTCTTCGTTCCATGTGTCCTTCATTCTGTCATCACTTCTGTATAATACTTCTGTGTATTGCATCCAAAGTCTTTTTATTCCTTCCTGGTCCTGAATTATGTTATTTTTATTATCATAGATAGTCCCAGTCCTTGGTTTGAATTTTCCTTTGATTTCTCGTGTGGGGGGTGCCATTTTGGAAACCAAAATGGGGCCCCGCATCACGTCTGCATGCGCACGACGGCGGGGTGCCATTTTGGTGGCCGCGGGGGTCCCCCAGGAGGGCTTCCTCGACCACGCCGGGCCTTGGAGAAGCCTGGCACGGCCGCAGGGGTCCCTCAGGAGGGCTCCCTCGGCCACGCCAGGCCTCGGAGAAGCCCAACGTGGCCGCGGGGGGCCCCCAGGAGGGCTCCCTCGACCGCACCAGGCCTCCGAGAGGCCCAGTATGGCCGCGGGGTTCTCCGGGGTACCATTTTGTGTTTCAAAATGGCACCCTGAGTCTTGCGCAACCTTTCCCACCACAGGGCAGGACGGGAAAGGTCACGCAAGACTCCGAGCGCCATTTTGGAACACAAAATGGCACCCCAGAGGACCCCCGTGGTGGTGGCGGCAGGACCGGGCAGGGGTCAGTCGGCGGGCCGGGTGCAGCCCGTGAGCCGTAGGTTGCCTACCCCTGATATAGTCTATTTGATTTTTGTGTTGACCATCTGGTGATGTCAATGTATATAGCCTTCTTTTTGGTTGTATGAAGAATGTGTTTGCAATGACTAGGTTATTGGCTTTACAAAAATCTATCAGACGCTCACCTGCTTCATTTCTAATCCAAATGTGCCTACTGTTTTTGATTCTTCCTTGCTTCCAACTTTTGCATTCCAATCTCCAATGATCAGCTTGACATCCTGTATTGGTGTGCTGTCAATTTCTTCCTGTACTCCTTCATAGAATCCATAGAATTCTTCCTGTTCTGCCTCTGTCATTGGTGCATATACTTGAATTATTCATAGGTTTACCATGGAGCCTTACTGAAATAATTTGGTCTGATTTTGCATTGTATTCGCTGACTGCTTTATGTATCCCACCTCATGCCTCTGGATAATCTCTCAAAGCAATTTCATATGGATGTTAAAACAGCATTTTTCTCTTGGTCAGCCCTTAAGAGGCTGATCCACAGCTAAACACTTGTTGCTACTTTTCTTATAAGGGCTGTAAATATTCCTTTGGGGAGAAACCAGAGGGGAGAAGTCCAGCAGCAGAAGAACCTATGACCAATGCAGTCCTTCCTCCTTCCACGCAGCCAAAGAAAAGAGAATACAAGCCTAAAGCAAATGGAGCAACTTCAACTATTCACACAGTTAGAATTTAAAGATATAACTGTGTAAATCTGTAGAATTAATATAGAGAGAGATTTTGTAGCACCTTTCAGACTAACTGAAAGAAAGAAGTTTGTAGCATTAGCTTTTGTAGACTTTAGTCTACTTCTTCAGATGCTTATGGTGGAATGGAAGCCAAGGACAGACAGGAGTACAGGAGTTTAACTGAAGAAAACTGAAAAGGAATGTTGGCTACTGCAGAACCAGCCGGCATGAGTAGAACCCATGAGCTCTACATGATACTGTAGTTTTGCAAAGGGCTCCCCACCCGTAGGTCCCCAGGAATGACATCCCATTGCTTGCATGTGTTGAAAAAGAACAAAAGAAGTTTCTTAAGAGGTTGATGGATTTTCCATTTCATTTGGCTAAATTTGGTGCTTTCCATAGTGGTAGAATTTAAAGATATAGCCATGTTAATCTGTAGAATTAATATATAGAGAGATTTTGTAGCACCTTTGAGTAACTGGAAAAAAAGGGAGCCCTTTGAAAAACTACGTATCATATAGAGCCCATGGGCTCTACTCATGGTAGCTGGTTCTGCAGTAGCCAATATTCCTTTTCAGTTTTCTTCAGTTAAACTCCTGCACTCCTGTCCGTCCCTGGCTTCTACTCCACCATAAGCATCTGAAGAAGTAGACTAAAGTCTACAAAAGCTAATGCTACAAACTTTTTTTTCCCATTTAGTCTCAAAGGTGCTACAAAATCCCTATATATATTATTCCCAGAGTTGTTTACAGGCTAGTAACATTTTTCATCAACATCAAATCAGATATTAACTGTAGTGACGTTTAGCCCTCACTGGGCTAAAATCTATTATATTATGGAAACAAATTGATAAATCATTAATTTGTTCCAAGCTCCGATTCTAAGATATCTAGATTAATTATTATGTTATTTAAATGGAGCAACAAGGTCTGATGAACCTCTCAGCTATATGGAATGCTGAGGTGCTAGATGAGAAAGAAAAAAACAAACTAGAGAAGTGGGAGCTTGCAAGCTCCCAGCAACCTATAGTAAGTATCCTGGAATATTTACTTGAGCCTACTGTGCCACTATCCCTTCGTCTTTCACTGTTTTGTTTAGTCAGCTGTTCAGTTTTGATTGGTTTGTGATCACTTATTGATCATTTTATTAGTTGCAATTTGTTAACCATAATGGAACTCTTAAATGTTTAGCAGTATAAACATACACAAAATGAAAAGATGCACTCCAATCCATAATGCAGAACCCAGATGGACTGGAGAAAGGTATCTGTGAAGTAGGGTTAGGAAATCCAGATGTTGTTCCTCTCTTGTCTCATCAGCTCTAGTCAGCCTGGCCAAGGATGCAGGATGATGGGAGCTGCTGTTCAATAACACCTAGAGGACAATAGATTCCCCCACACTTCCTGTAACAAAAAAAGGGGGGAGGCTGGTTTTTATTTAAAAAAATTGTTATAGTGTTTAATCTATATCTAAATCATATAGTTTACAAAGTTCTCCAAAAGTATTATTATAAATTATTTGAAGACAAGTTTATGTTTACTTTTAGAAGGATCAAAATATTTTAATTTTATGCTTTATTATTAAATTAAGCTCATTTCTTATAACAGAAAATATTGACCACCTTTATAAATTCTGTAATGTGCTTCACTGCTAATTGCTTAGGCCTATATTGAATGGCTTATGTACCTTGACAACATCCCACAGATGGTCATGATTATGTTTAGCAGGGCAATGCATTCACTAAAAACTTTTACAAACGTCTACCTAATGGGATGTCACATTAAATCTGATAAAATACAATAAAATAACTATATACCAATTAGGTTATAGCAACGAAATCATTTAAACCTGACATTCTGATATTCACAAATTAAATCTTAAGATAAACTGCTGTATTAAAATTTATGTACAAATCAGGTGGGGGTTTTTTAAGTGCAGACATTCTACAAATCTCCTATATCAGAAGATGTCCTTGTGTATGTATGTCTGTCAGTGACTTACATATGAATGGTTCTAACTACAGAACTCTGGTAAATGTCAGAATTCAGTTTGACTGGTTTTTTGTTTCCACTCTTAATGCTTAATGACTAATTCCTTGGAGATATCCTTGAAAGCCCTAAAATGTTGTCCTTGGGTAGAAACTTTCACTCAGCAATCAATTGGTAGCAAATTAGATGAGTGTGTTGAAATGTACTGCACTGTTTAAGCTAACAAATGAATGAAGAAAGGTAGTATATAGGAACATATGCCACTACACTGAAGTTGTTAAAGGGTCTGTTGGAAGAATATTTGGTTTTCCAGTGAAGCTAATATGGCATAAGAAGGGACAGTGATGAAAGAATACCAAGTCATATGGAAATCCAAATATAGTGACAGACACAATTATTTTACTAATTGCTAATGAATACAGTAAAGCGATTTCAAAAAGCAAAACTTTGCTTGGACTACTTCAGGTTTTGACCTCTGAATGAGCAAATGCATTTCAAACTGAAGCCCACCAAAATTGATTAGCGGCGCCAGCCAAGGCCAGCATGTAGCTGAAGCATTTTCCATCTATCACATGGCCCCAAGGATGGTTAAATGAACCTTAAAATGGCTACAAACAGCTCAATGACTACACAGAGTTCTGCCAATTAGAAATAATTAGGCAGTCATTTTGGTGGTAAGTCTTTTTAAGTGCATACATAATGATGCAATGATGCTTATTAGCGATCTCATATGAGCTATGCTCAAACAGCCTGAAATAATTATGCAACTATCACAAAGCCTTGCAAATCTCTGTACTTCACCTTAATGCATTTAAAAAACCACTTCATTAGCTCCAGTAATTAATCCTCCATTAATTGCAGGAAAAGCCTAGTTTACCATGCTTCGTTTCTAATTATCTTATAAATAGTTATGGTTCTAATTAATGTGTTCATTAAGCTGAATATCTTTCTCAAAGCCATGCTCAGAGCAAAGGTTTCACTTTTGAGAGAAAAGGCCTAACTAGCCATAAGGTGAAGCTATTTTGGATGTATTTGCTTTTATTTTAGTATATTCAACCTCCTAATTGGCATTTAAAATATAATTTGGAAGACGTTCAAGAAGCCTATATATGGAAGGGTGGGTTTTTTTCCACTCATCTGCAATCTAATCTTAACAGTTTTAATAGACAAACTTTTAGCATATATTTGATATAGATAGGTAGCAGATTTTCACTGTTTGGCACCAAGTGAATTTAATAAGATATCAGACATACAAAAAAGAAAAGCACTATAACGTCATAGCAATTTATAAAATCAACTGTAAATATTTAGCACTGTGAACTGAGAAATGAAAGAACTAGAGAAGATCCTAAAGAGTAAAGACATACAACTGAATATGGATGTGAGAGCTGGATAATGTAGAAAACAGATAGGAAGAGAATCAACAAATTTGAGAAGTGGTGCTGGAGAGGAGTATGGAGGATATCGTGGACAGCCAAAAAGATAAACAAAAGAGTCCTTGAACAGATCAAATCAGAAATCCCCCTAGAAGCCAAGATGATGAAACTGAGGCTGTCCTCATCATAAGAAGGCATGACGCCTTGAAAAGACATTCATGCTTGGAAAGGTGGAAGGCAATAGAAAGAGAGACAGACCACATGCCAAATGGATAGACTCAATCAGGGAGGTTATGGACATGAATCTACAGGAACTGAGCAGAGCAGTGGAGGATAGGGGGTTTGGAGAAGTCTCATCTGTACGGTCACCATGAATCCGGGCTGACTCAGGGCAGTTAACAACAACAATGAACTGGGAAAAGATTAATTTTGAAATCTATGAAATTATTGTATTTGTGATCAAGATCATGCTTTGCTATGATATCCAAACTGACAAACCATGGTCTGTGACAGATAAACTAACCAAAGTCAGTGTGCAATGTGGTTTGCTCTCCAAATCAATAAATCATAAATACAGCATGACATTATGGCTTTCCCTCCAGAAACTACTACAGCATAATGAGACTGGAGAAGGAAAGCAAAAAATGTGCCCTGTTCGCCAGTAAATGGTTCAAGTCACAACAAAACTCTGGGCAATTATAGTACAAGACTATGAGTCAAACAATATATCTGAAAAAGAAGTAACAGAAAAAAGTAGGTTTCCAAATTCAAAGCTATTTAACTTTTAATTCATGTGCAGCACTAAAATGCCCACCCCAACTTATTCCAATACCACAGCCATGCAACTCTTTGTTATACAACAAATATTGTAGCCTTTCCAAGAGTCTAGTGGTACTCTTGGAAAAGTCTCCTCCAGTTCAAGACTGTAGCCCACAATTGGCCTCAGTAGATTTATCCAATATTCTGAAGTTTCCTATTCATCCCAAGCTTTTTCTATACAGAAATCAAATTTATTATGGAACAAAAAAGGAGGAATTGGATGATGCCTTTCTAGAACAGATGACCACACACTCAGAAAGGAGAAATGTAGTAGTGATAGGTGATTTCAACTATCCTGATAGTTGCTGGAAGTCAAACTCAGCCAAAACATTAAGGTCTAGCAAATTCCCTATTTGCCTAGAAGACAATTTAATTGTCCAAAAGGTGGAAGAGGCAACAAGGGGATCAGCTACATTAGATCTGATCCTAACCAACAAGAATGACTTGGGGGAGATGCAGACGGGTGGCCCAGGGCCGCCCGTCTGCATCTCCCCCAAGTCATTCTTGTTGGTTAGGATCAGATCTAATGTAGCTGATGAAATGAAATTCCCAATTCTAGGAAGCGGAGGATTGGATGCAGCGGCTGTGATCCTCCCTTTTGCTGGCCTGGAAAAGAGCGGCAAAATGCCGCTCCTTTCAGAGCCAGCAAAAGGGCACCCTAAGAGCCACCCAGCACAGCTCTTTAGCACCCCTTCCAGCGCAGCACGTCAAGACGCTGTGCCAGAAGAATGTCCTGATGTTGTGCACCATGCATAACGGCACATGCTGTCAGGATGTCTTTGGGGAGGGGTTGAGGTGGCCAGCACGTGGCTGCCCCTCCCCATCCCTGCCTCCAGGACGGCCCAAAGGGCCTGTCTGTAGAGGCCCTTAGTTAATCGGGAGCAAATGGTGGAATCCTTAGGTGGAAGTAACCATGTTCTCTTGGAGTTTGCTATACAGTGGAAAGGAGAAGCCAAGAATAGTCAGACACACGTTCTAGACTTTAGGAGAGCTGATTTCAGTAAACTTAGGGAAATACTGGAGGTGATCCCATGGTTAGGAATATTAAAAGAAAAGGGAATCCAGGACGGATGGTAGTTTCTCAAAAGGGAGATACTGAAGGCACAATTTCAAACTGTTCCAATGAGGAGGAAAAATGGGAGGTGTCTCAAGAAACTGGGAGGCATGACTAAGGAACTTTCAACTGGGCTAGATTTTAAACAAGGCATGTATAAGAAATGGAAAAAGAGAGAAATAACCGAGGAGGTATTCAAGCAAATAGCTAGCACATGTAAGGGGAAAGTCAGAAAAGGAAAAGCAAAGAACGAGCTCAGGCTTACTAGAGAGGTTAAGAACAATAAAAAGGGCTTTTGGGGGTATAGCCGTAGCAAAAGGAAGAAAAAAGAAATGGTAGAGCTACTACATGGAGAAGACAACAAAATGCTAACAGGGGACAGAGACAGGGCAGAACTACTCAACACATTCTTTTCTTCAGTCTTCTCACAAAAGAAAAAGGGTGTTCAATCTGAGGAAAATGAAGCAGATGACACAGTAGGAGCAATGCAGCACAGAATAAGTAAAAAGGTAGTACAGGAATACCTGGTTAATATAAATGAATTCAAATCTCTAGGGCCAAAAAGTCAACATGGGTTTCTGAGAAAGAAGTCATGCCAGACTAATCTGATCTCATTTTTTGATAAAATTACCAGCTTGGTAGACAAAGGGAATGCTGTGGATATAGTATATCTTGATTTCAGTAAGGCCTTTGACAAGGTCCCCCATGATAGTCTTGCAGACAAGCTAGTAAAATGTGGGCTAGACAATGTGACTGTTAGGTGAATTTGTAATTGGTTGACCGGCCGAACCCAAAGAGTACTCAACAATGGCTCCTCTTCATCCTGGAAAGAAAAGGTTCTGTCCTGGGCCCAATGCTATTGAACATCTTTATCAATGACTTGGATGAAGGAATAGAAGGCATGCTTCTCAAATTTGCAGATGATACCAAATTAGGAGGTGTAGCTAATATCCCAGAGGACAGGATCAAAATTCAAGACCTGAATAGATTAGAAAGCTGGGCCAAAGGTAACAAAATGAATTTCAACGGAGAAATGTAAGGTGCTACACTTAGGGCAGAAAAATGAAATGCACAAATATAGGATGGCGGACACCTGGCTTAATGAGACTATGTGTGAAAGGGATCTAGGAGTGCTAGTAGACCCCTATAAATGTAATTTAATAATATTTTATAGCACATTTTACAGCATTTTGATTAGATTTTATAGCATATTAATAATTACAATGGGCTCTTATTCGCAGGCTTGCCATCCGCAGATCTGAGCTTCCATGGATGGCAAGCCCCGTTGTTTGTAATGGAGGTGTATGCACGCAGCCACACCAGCAGCTGTGCTCATGCCGTGCTTCCAAGAAAGCAAAAGGACTTGAGTTTCCACATTTTTTGTTATCCACGGGGAGTCTGGAACGGACTGATCCCCCATGGATACAAAGGGACACCTGTAATCTATTTTACTAACTTTTTATTTCTGGATGAGCAAAAAGGCTGGTTAAACCTTCTTCAACCCCTCTCAAATATCATTCAGTATTGCAGTTTAGTTGGTCTTCCTCTCCACTCTGTTTTGGCATATAGTCTCTTCCCCTTTGCACCTACAACTCAGCAGCTACTACTAAAGAATGTTTACAGTCACCTTTTCCACATATAACCCTGCTAATATATTCATTCCAAATAGCTCCCTCCCAAAAAGTTCCTGCTATTGTTCTAACTACAGGTAGATTTTTAAAAGAACAACAGGAATATCTGTATTTTATACATAGATGGCTGAATTAAAGAAAGCAGAGGGCAGTTACCTTTGAATCTTCATGTCTGCTACCTTTCTCAAGTCCTCAGCCACACTTTCAATTTGATTCTTTATGATATTCTCCCTTTCCTACACAAGAAAGAGGGTAGGGATGGACCAATTTCCTTTGTTTTGTGCTGTGGGATATGATCAACATAACTAATAAGTTAAATAAAGAAGGAAAAGACTAGGTTATGAAAGGGAGCTGCAGCAGCAAAGGAAAACAAAACAGGAGCGGATTTTTTTAAGATACTTAAATCTTGTACTGTATTTCCTAGCATTTTAACCTTGATTTTGAAAAAAAAAATAACATGGAATTTACCAGGACAATGGACGTAATATTTAATTTGCTGAAAGGGACCAATGGGGACACGGGGTACGGAAAGATATGCCATCTGTGCTATTAAGTCTATCTCTTTAATTCTATCATGGGAAAGAATGCCAGTGGGGTTGGAGCAAACAGGCAGGAAAAAGCAACTTGATACTAGTTTTCCCCACACCTGTTTGAAATCCCATGGTTTTCACGGTCCACTCCTAAAGTGTCCCAAACTCCCAAGGGCAGTCTGCACAGCGCTGCATCATGCTACTGGTCTCACTTATTTTCTTTCACCTCCTCCACAATGCATGTGCACCATCACATGAACACCAATTACCTCCCTTGTCCTGCTCAGCTACTGTCCAACTGGAGGTGGTATGCCTGACCACACAGTCACATGTGAAATGCACCACTGGTATAGTACATCAATGTGCTCAGTGGCATGTTGGCAAAGTACAATCATGGAGGGGCCCCCATATATGCCCCCTTTCCCCCCACTTCTCCCCATGCCCCCCTGTTGGACTGATTTGTATACTTTGTAATTACATCCACTGCATTATTGGTGGCCTGCTGTGTTTGCTATACTTTCACATTTTTGCTTTCCTGGGTTCCCACACTTGCACTGTGCTGTTTATATGGCAGTGTGATGGTGCACATTTTTCATGTTAAATCCAAGTAGCTGAGCTTCTTTTGGCTCCATTTTTTAGTCCCAGAGCATGGCTTCATGTTGATTTCCACCTGTTTCTGCCTCATATGTGATCTAAACAGCGTGACTTCAAAGTAGTTTGAAGCCACTTTATTTGACCAGTGCGGACAATCACTAAATGTGTTTAGAGCTACTTTTACTACATTTTTGCTGGCTAGTAGAATCGATCTTTTGGCTGCCATGTTTTCAATGACTTGATGACCCCTTTCAACTGCCCTTCTTCCAAATGGATTCTGGTTCAATGGAATAAAATTACTTACAAGAATAGAATCAAACATCAATAACAGTTAAAGCAAACAAAATAAACATAAAGCTACAAAAGAAAAACCATAAAGTAGGCAGGGTAATATTGCCTTTTAGAATGCCTTGGCAAATTTTAAAAGCCTTAGCCTAACAAAAAAGATTGTAATGTTGGCACCACATAAGCATGTACCAAACAAATGCTGATATCAAAGGCCCTATCCTATGCAATATATCACCCCTACAGAAGGCACTCCAAGTATAGTGTCTGTAAAAAATAAAAATAAAATGTTAAGATAGATGGGGATTTTCCTTCCTCCTTCTTAATACCTGTTTTGGATGCTAGACTTATCTGCTTCAAGTGGTGCAGTCGTCTATGATGAACTTACCACCAGTCATCAGACATATACATGTACATGTCCCACTACCCATAAAAATATTTAAATATAATTTTTCAGTATTATTAATAATGTCAATTCCAAAAGTAGTGTTTTAAAATACAGTAGCCCTCCTAATTCACAGGGGATCTCTTCTAGACCCCCCCCTCGTGAAAATGGTAACTTGCAGATATTCTAGTCCCACAGGAAATAATGACGTGTGTGCCCGTGGCGCGCGTGCAGGGCCGTGAGTGGGTGCATGTAGCCATTTTGTTTATAGCCACTTGTCCCTCTCGCGAAGAGCGAGATTACGTATTCCGAGTCCCGTGAAAAGGGAGGGACAAGTGTATAATGTTAGTTTCTGAAAAACTATTAACATTCAACACAGAGAGCTTGTTGAAAAAGTCTGTATAGATTAAAAGGCATAATTCTGGCTTTTCCAATTTTGCCATACAGTCTTCCATAAGATATGATTTTTCCAAGTTTATAGGCCCTGACAATAATACATCTAAGCACAGTATGATTCTGGCTTAACTATTCCATTAAAAACTACAGTTCTGTAACATGGGTGTCTGTCTGAATCAACTTCTGTGCCATTTTATAGACTGTCATTCTTTTGAGAGCCTCAAGGGACAGTTAAAAGCACCATTAAGTGACAATATTATGTTGCCGTACAATACCCTGCCATATTGCTGATTCTTTTGTTACACAAATTAATATTTGATAATAATTGTGTTACCTTATACACAATGCTCTTAAAATTATATTATATTTAAAACTTTTGTTAAATTTATTATATATATGCAACATTTAGATATATAAGATGTTTAAGAAGGAGCACATTAATGGGGTGTTTGGCTTCAAGCAATGTTTCTAATAAGTAATGAATAACAGTCATTTCTATCACTGGCTACTACTTCAGTAAAATACAATTGGTCCTCCGTAGCCACAAATTTTTATTCACAGATTCACATATATATAAACAGAGAGAGAGAGAGATAAGCAAGCCTTGTTTTTGCCATTTTATATAAGGGACACCATTTTATTACACCATTGTAGATAATGGGAGCATCCACTGATTTTGGTATCCATGGGGAGTCCTGAAACCAAACCCCAGCTAATACCAAGGGACCACTGTGCATCATGCTCTTACATCTGTGATGTACATTTTATCAGGGTGCACTGAGTAAATCACTGCTTTAAACCACAATTTAAATCACAAAAAGATGAATTTATCATTTATTTAAATCAATATACTCTATTTAAATTACTTATTTAACTCTAAGTTCCTGAAAAAGTAATACATTTAATAGATTACTGCAACAATAAAACATACTTCTTTATTATTAAAACAGATCTTTTATATCACAACTGGGGGCATATCACAAAAGCTTTAATAAAGCAGACTCCCTTAATATTATAGCAGATATGAAGAATCTCTGGGCTTTCTCAGATAGGCATACCTCTTCTCCCTGACACCAATGTTATATTTTAACTTATTTATTCTAATGATGTAAACTTATATCTATATCTGTTTTAATTTTTGTAAGCCACCATGAGTTTCAGGCTGAGAAAAAGAGAAAAATGAATAAAATCATCATCACCACCACTACTTGGGTTTCCAACATTTGCACATTCTGCTTCCCCATACTCTTACAGCATATTCCACTGGCCTCAATTAACTAAACCCAATTGTTAGTCCCAACTAGTGCCAACCAGATTAATCAATGGGATGTACATAGGTGCTGAATTAACAAGTTTTATTCACTCATTCAGTGAATTTATTGTAGTTGAGACAATCAACTGGATGCAGCCCAGTTGACTTGCATAGGATTTTACTGTAAGAAACTTAAGAGCTCTGAATTAACAAATGAGAAAGAGAAGGAGGGATTAAGCAAGATCTGTTAATTGTAGACAAAGTGCCCATGCATTTCTAATAAGAATATCAGACAACAAGTAGGCAGAACACTTTATTACTTGAAAAGAAGATATAAAAGCTCTTTGATCAACAATTTAATGCCTAAATGCAATTTCTATGTACTGATTACAAAACAACAGGACTTACATGAATGTTCACTGACCATTGAGCAACTTTTTCAATAAGTCTACTCTAGTTTGGACAAGCAATTTGATTTAGGCCAAAATATTTATAATCTCCACATTATTAAATGCCATCTATAACCCATTATGTTTTACAGTTGGCCCTCTGTATCCACGGATTCTTTATTCATGGATTCAACCATCCACAGCTTAAAATATATTCCAAAAAGCAAAGCCTAATTTTGTCATTTTACATAAGAGATACAATGGGCCCTTGGCATATGTGGGGGATCCGTTCCGGACCCTCCCCCCTGCGTATGGGAAAAACCATGTATGCTTTAGGTCCATTCAATGCAATGGTGGTGCACTTCTGTGAGTGGCAACACACACGCACCTGTGGCACATGGACCATTTTGTCCGTCCAGGTTTGCTGTACACGTAAGCTCAAAATCGTGTACGACAAGCACATGTATGGCACGGGCGGATTGTACTGTTTTACTATGCCATTGTGTTTAATGGGACTTGAGCATCCAGGGATTTTGGTATCCACAAGGGGTCCTGGAATCAGACCCCAGAAGATACCAAGGGCCCACTGTATTTATAGTATCTGGCTTTTTAAATTATTTATGGGGGGGAGGCTCTTGTTTCTTCATATTTAAGGGAGTGTTTTGTTTGATTTTTGCATTAAAAATCACCACCTAAATTGCATTTTAAAATAATTTTCTTTCACATCATAGCTAAAAGTATGTTTTAATCTTAATTTCCATGTCTTTTCCCATTCTTCTAACTGTACAGATTACAGTGGACCCACCACATTCGCTGGGGTTACAGGACCACCCATGAAAGTGGAAAAACCACAGATAATTTTTTTTTAACCTGAAATAACACCTCTCTAGGAGCCTCGAGAAATCTAGATCCTCCAGCGCAACTCTATGGTCAACATCTGCTGAAGGGTGATCATAGAATTGTGCTGGAGAACTTAGAAATGCTTAGAGAAGGATTATCTCTAAGAATTTCTACATCCTCCAGTGTAATTTCTGGTGAAAGCTAGCCATATAGTTGTGCTAGAGGACCTAGAGATTCCTAGAGAGAATATATTAATCAAATCCTCAAATAATCAAATTACAAAAGTCAAAGCCGCAAATGTGGAGGACCAACTGTATACAGTTAGATTCACAAAACAGATTAGATTCTAATTATAGTTTACAATAGTTACTTCACTTCTGATGACCTTCCACTGACAGGAAAATGCATTTTTATTTAGAGAGGGCTTTAGCCCATACTAAAACTGGCATCTATACTAAAATCAGTTTTAACAGTTGTTCTTATTGATGCATTATCTGCCTTGGTTTTTTCACACACTGAACTTTGTATTTTATTGCTGATTTAGAGTATTAGATTTATATTGCTCCTGCTGAATTACCTAGAATACCATTTATGATATACAGATTAACCAGTATCTCCATGTATGTCAAGCTAAACCTCTCAAGGAGGATACAAATTTTATATGTTTTTTTTCATAAAGCTATACAAAGACACTTCTACTGATATACTAATGTTATCTCCCTATTCTCTCATTCTATTCCAAAAATAAAAGAAATAGCTTTCTGTCTCTGGGTCTCTGGACAATTTTCTTAAAAACCCTTTCTAATTACATTTAAGTCTGGCTTGGAAGTGCTATCTTTAGAGTTTTATTTATACCTCCAAAGTTGCTAAAGTATATGAGTATGCTCATCCTCTCATATACTAGGTTGATACAATTATGAAAAGACAGTTATGAATACCAACCAGAATCTAAGGCAGCTTGTGTACATGTCATGGGAAGAGCTATCTAGGAAGATATCATTCTAAAGGGCCCTGTGAATTGGCCATATGGTATGGTTACATGCATGTGCAATTTTTGAACAAAAAATGTCTTACTGCATTTTTCTCATTTCCTATTTGGCTACTATCATAAGGCATATGCTTATATGAATCTACTTAATTATAGCAAACATTTCCTTTATATGTTCACATATAGATACTTAGAAATTTTATTTTATTAAGCAGTATTTTGGTAGTATGAATAAAATCAATGCAGCTCTTAAAGCATAAGAAAACCATCCCCTCAACATTAGTTTTTTAAAAAGGTGTTGGACAGGTAAATTGGACAGCTAAATTGTATTAAATGATGCTGCCTTAAGTACTGAATTTTAATGCCAGCCGTACAGTGGATTTTAGATGGAATACAATCAGGAAATTATTGTACCTTGTAACTATGAACTCAGGTGTAAGAAGGTCATTTTGATTTTCTTCCTATCAGTTATAACATAATTTGAAATTTCAATGTGCTTTCTACAATAATTCATTTGCCTTTTTAGGTCACTTTAGTAAGAAAGAAATAGAAGTTTCGTCCTACCTGTCTTAGTTTTAATAGCAATATTTCTACCCTAAATCAAATTTGTACTTTTGACTAAGAAAAGCTTTGAAAAGTATGACTTGACATATTTTTTAAAGTACTGTATATACTCATGTATAACTCTAGAAATTTTAGTCAAAAAATTGACCCCAAAATGCTGGGTTGACTTACCCACAGGTCAATGTAAATACTGTACTTTAACTCTTCCCCTGCTCTGAGTAGAGTGGCAAAATGTAAGAGCTTAGTCCATCCCTAGAGCACCTAAAAGCACCAGTCCCCTCTACTATTTCTGCCATGATGTTGCTTCTGGCCTCTTTGAATGCTTGGATGGAAAAATGGCAGCAGTGGCAGCTCTTTGGGGCTTTTCCTCAAAGCACTGCTGAAAGGAATCACTTAGAAGGATTTGAGTAAGACATTTCTGTATAAATACAGTAAACATTGCCCCTTACATCCTTTGTTACATGCCCTTAAGTTTTATCCTGGACTTATCCACGAGTCACATCAAAATCTGTAATTCTGACCCCAAAACCTGCCCTCAACTTATACATGAGGTCGACTTATACTCGAGTATATACAGTACTTATAGGGTGCTGTTAACTGCTATCAAATCAACTTATGTCAACCCTATGAATGAGAGACCTCCAAGTCACCCTATCATCAACAGCCCTGCTCAGGTCTTGCAGGGCCATAGCTTCCTTGATTGAGTCTGTCCGTCTTCCTCTTTTCCTCCTGCTTTTTTCCTTACCAAGTATTAGTCTTTCCTTTAAGTCATGTCTTCTCATGACATGGCCAAAGTATAACAGTCTATTTAGTCATCTTGGCTTTTATGGAGAGTTCAACCTTGATTTGCTCTAGTACCCATTTATTGGTCTTTTTAGTAATCCACAGTATCTGTAGAACTGTTCTCCATCACCACATTTCAAAGGAATTGATTTTCTTCCTATCAGCTTTCTTCACCATCCAGCTTTTACAACCATACATAGAAATGGGAAATACTTGGACAATCTTAACTTTAATATTCAATTATATATCTTTACACTTCAGGACTTTGTCTAGTTTCTTCCTAGCTCTTTTAAGACCTAGCTGTCTTCTGATTTCTTCAATGCAATCTCCATTTGCATTAATGACTGAACCAAGGTATGGAAAAACTTGAACTATTTTAATTTTTTCATTGTCTACTTTAAGATTATATAAATTATCTCTGGTCATTATTTTTATTTTATTAATATTCAACTATAAACCTGCTTTTGCACTTTTTTCTTTTACTTTGTTCAGTAATGCTTCCCATTTGTTTTATCGTTTTCAGCTACTAGTATGGTGCCATCTGCATATCTGAAACTGTTGGTGTTCCTTCCTCCAATTTTCATGCCTTCTTTCGAGTCTAATCCTGCTTTATGTGTGATACATTCATCATACAAATTAAACAGACAGAGTGAACAAATGCAGCTTTCCCTGAACTCCTTACCAATTAGAAAATACTATGTTTCTCTGTATTCTCTCCTGACAGTGGCCTCTTATCTTGAGTACAGGTTATATGTTAGGAGACTAGATCTTGAGGAATATTCATTTCTTTAGGAGCAATCCAATTTTTTTCATAATCTACATAATCTAAGTCTTCACTATAATCTATGGAGCACAGGCTGATTTTCTTCTGAAATTCTTTGGTTTGCCCATTATCCAACATAAATTTGCAACATAATCCCTAGTTCCACTTCCTTTCCTGAACCTAGCTTGGACATCTGGCATTTCTCACGCCACATATGGGTCTTTTGTTGTTGAATGTTGAGCATCACTTTGCTTACACAGAAAACCAATTCAATGGTCTGGGGTTAATGCAATCCCTGGCATTTCCTTTACTTCAGACTGGAATGTTTATTGACTGTTTCCAATATCTGTGGACCACAAAACAATAATGACAGATTTAGTTAGAACTAGAGTACATTCTGTCTCTGTAGCCTGAAACAGCTCATTGGCATGCCATCTGTTTCTGGTGATTTGTTTCTTCCAAGTCCCCTAAGTGCAACTTCCAATTTGCTTTCTAAAACTGTAGGTTCCTCTTCAAATGGTTCTTCCTTGAATGAATCTGTCATTCTTTCATCTCTTTTATATTGTTCTTCAGTGTAGTGTTTCCATCAGCTTTTTATTCCTACTTGGTCATGTAATGTGTTCCCCTGCTGGTTGCAGAGCATCCCCACTCTTGGTTTAAATTCCTCTTTGATATTTTGGAATTTGTGAAAGAGGTCTCTTGTTCTTCCTTTTTTGTTGCCATCTTCAATTTTACTGCACTGATTATTACAGTAGTTGTTCTCGTCCCTGCGTACAATTCACTGAACAGTTGCATTTGGGATTCTGACTCCATTTCTTTCATCTTTTAATTTACTTCTTGTCAGTTCTTAACTGCTTAAAAGTTTCATCTGTCATCCACTGAGGCTTCTCTCTCTTTTTAACTGTAGATCACATCTTTTGTATTCCTACCTGACAATGCCCTGGCTTCAGACAAGTTCTTCTGTCTCCTGGTCAATTAGACTTAACAGTGCAAAACTATTTTTCACATGGTCTTTAAATTCTAAAGGGATGTTCTTCAGGTTGTATTTTTGCAAGATGGTTGGTTTAGTGTTTTTCTTTAGCTTAACTAATTTTTGGTATTACCAGTTCATGGTTTGTATTACCAGTTCAGGACAATTTGCTCCTGGTCCTATTTTGGCAGAGAGAATGGAGCTTCTCCATCTTCTGTTTCCAACTATGTAGTCTATTTGGCTTCTATACAGGTCCATCAATTGCCTCTTTGGTTGTCGGAACAATCTATTTTCAATGAGCAAACTGTTGGCCTCACAACATTCAATCAGTCATTCTCCTGCTTCGTTTCTTGATCTGAGATCAAATTTTCCTACTATCTTTGATTCTACTTGGTTTCCTACTTTTGCTTTCCAATCACATCATGAAAAGACATAACTCATTAAAAAAGACAATAAGAAAGGTGGAGAGATGTAGAAAGAGAGTAAGTTTGCATGCTAGATGGCTAGACTCAATTAGAGAGGTCACATGCCTGAACCAGCAGGATTTGACCAGAGTGGTAGAGAATAGGGAGTCTTGAAAATGTCTCATTCACAGGGTCACCATGACTCAAGGTCAACTCAAAGGTACCGGTAGTTAACAATGACAAAAAATTATTAACAGCAAGTCCTGTTTGGGTGTGTGATCAATTTCCTTCTGGACTCCAGCCCAGAATCTTTCCATCTCTCCTTCTTTTGCCTCTGTACTTGGAGTATAAACTTGGACTAAGGTTATAATTCTAGTTTTTTCCTAAAGTCTTATTGATATTACTTGGTCACACTTTGCATTATATCCTTTGACAGCTTTTGCTACATCTCTCCTCACTATTAATGCCACCCCATTTCTTCTTAGATTTTAATTTCCTGACTAAAGCATTCTAATTATTTGACTCAAAATGTCCTATTCCTGACTACTTTAGTGCATTCAATCCAAGCATTGCAATGTGTATATGTTCCATCTCTGGTTTTATAATGCCTAGCTTCCCCTGATTCATGCTCTTCCATAATTTGTGTTGTACAGCTTCAGATTTTCCTTTCACTTCTGAGCACATCAACAGCTGGACAAGAGCAAATAACAAAAAACAATAAAAACAAAACTTCAATTTGTTAATTGTCTGCTGTCAGCCAAGAGTCTTAACTATTCATAGATACAAACAGGAATTATGGTTGTCACAAATAGCTTCCTTGTTCGTACATTTTATATCACGTGCATGAAAAAGTGGGAACTAGCAATTTTTGAATTACATCTTCTGGATCAACTTCTAGCAATAATTTACAATGCAATGGCTTACAATCTATGAACATGAACTACATTTTCAAACAATATGGAAGCAAGTCGCAAAAGCTAACAAGAGCACACTTCACAATCACTCACTGCACAATCATAGAATCATAGAGTCGAAAGAGACCTCAAGGGCCATCCAGTCCGACCCCTTACCATGCAGGAACACACAATCAAAGCACCCCCGACAGATAGCCATCCAGACTCTGTTTAAAAACTTCCACAGAAGACTCCACCACATTCCAAGGGAGTGTGTTCCATTGTCGAACAGTTCTTACTGTCAGGAAATTCTTCCTAATGTTTCTAACTTCCTAACTTTCTCACTGTGTCCTAGAGAGCTAATGTTTTAATATTTTAATTCTATGTTGTGTTTTTAACTGACATATTTAATATATTTTTAATGGGGGGATATTCTTATTGTAACTTTGTTTATTGTTTATCCTGGGGTAGTTTTACTCAATTTATTTTAGTTGTAAGCTGCCTTGATTGCTCTGCAAAAGGCGGGGTATAAATAAAATTATTATTGTTGTTGTTGTTGTTATTATTATTATTATTATTAGGTGGAATCTCTTTTTCTGTAGTTTGCATCCATTGCTCCATGTCCTAATCTCTGGAGCAGCAGAAAACAAGCTCACTCATCCTCAACATGACATCCCTTCAAAATCCTATGAATCTATTCAGAAATCAATACCTCTGAGTTCAATGGGGACTGATTCACAGATAAGGGTGCACAGCATTGAAGCCTATGTAGTTCCTCACTAGGCAAACATGTATTTTCATAAATTAGCACATACCATTAAGAGCTAAAGGTTACACTGGATCATATGGAATCTTTCACACCCCGTTTGTGACAAAGGATCTCTTTTACGCAACACTGGACAATTAATTTGCTGCCAAAGACCAAACACAATTGAGCAGTGAATGCTTCAAACTGATGATACCAAGTTGTCAGTTCCAAGTTGTCAATATCCTTCTTTAATTGTTGGTGCAGAACTGTATGGAGTATCCCTGGTGACGTCTGAGCAAAGCAAAATAGTATTATTACATTCCTTAATCATTACACTACACTACTGTTGATTCAGCTCAGAACTGCATCATTATACACAAACAATGTTGTTGTTTTTCTTTTAAATTAGGACTGATTCGGCATGTTTTATTTTAACAACACCTAAAAGTTTTCCTGATGTAAAAGCATGGAAAGCTTCCTGAGAAACTTGGTGTTCTCTTCCCAACAAAGGGGCTACTTGAGACAAACTGGATCTCAAAGGCAGAAGATTTTTGTCTTGCTAATGGAATTTAAAGTTTATTTCCTGGACTTTAAGAATCTCCAAGTAACCACATAGCCAGGAAGAGGAGGAGCTTGCCTGCATGAATATCCTTCCATACCATCTGAACTGAAAACAGCATCAATGTGACAAAATACAGGCCTATGACTAACATCATCAACCTTTTTTCCCCCTTTCTCCTGTATGATTTTTAACTCTTTTGCCTGATGAAGAAGCCAGTGGAGCTTCAAAAGTTTGCAAGATGTATATTGTGCATTTTGGTTGACCCAACAAAGGGATCACTGTTATGTGGATTTTGGATGCTATTGTACCATATGTTATCATATGCTTGAAAGATGAAGAACTAGCCATTTTTTAAATTACACCTTCAGGATCAAACTTCTGGCAATGATTTATGCATGGCATTGTCAAACAACATGGAAACAAGTCTGAGAGGCTAACAAGAGCATACATTAAAATTACTTAAAACAGTTTACTGTACTTTTACTTTAAAAACCATTTACTGGTGGCTTTCTTGACACTACATCGCACTGTTGATTCTTATTATGTTTCTAGTCTGCTAAACCTTGGGATCTTTTTCATGTGTACTATTGTTAAACCAGATGTCACACATTATATACTTGTGTATTTGTTTTTGCTTTCATAAATGCATAAATATATATATTTATCCCTGTAATTTAATTTTGTTAGGTTCAGCACAGTTCTCCAGTCCATTCAACCAGAGTGTGATGGAGTCACTGGGCAGACTTGGTTTCCTGACAGCCAATCACAGTTTGGGTTGACTGTGAGGGAGGGGCTGCCGGGGAAGGAGTAGATATAAAAGGCAAGAGTGAGGGACTGTGAGTTCAGTTGAGAGGGACTTTAAGAGAGTTGAAAGGAGTTGAAGGGAATTGAGTTGAGGAAAGGTTCGAGTTCAGGGGAGGTTCTTGAGTGGAAGTTCTAGGGAGAGGGTCAGATAGGGAATCTGACTGGGCCTAGAGAAAGGCAGAGAGATATTCTGACAACTGTGGGGAACTTGAGAGAGAGAGAGAGAGAGAGAGAGAGAGAAAGGATCTCGATATGGTCAGAAAAGGATACTGATTGGGAGAGAAAGTGTATTGGAAATTGTAAAGAGGGAACCATATCACATTTGAACTATTCTACCTAAGCTACTTTCTTGCTAAATGTTATTCAATAAAGTTAATGTTTTATTTGCTATAACAGAAGCCTCTGCCTGAGTGAATTCTAAACCATATAGGCACAGACAAACACGCTACATAAGATATTAAACTTATAAGAAGAAGACACTTGGGACCCTAAGCAAAGCAGCTTCATTTATATACCGCTTCATACTGCATTATGGGGTGTCTAAGCGGTTTACAACTGTAAGCTCATTGCCCCCCAACAGTTGGGTATTCATTTTAGCGACCTCGGGAAAGTGTATAAAGGGTGGACGCTGGGCAGGTGTCATTGACGAAGGGGTAAGTGAGAGGTAAAAGGTATCCTCAAAGCGTAGAAAGGAGGTCACATCACACAGATGTTCTCATACTTTTTAGCCTTATGACCTTTTTACCCTTTACATCTACATATGGATATTGCACCCACCCCCTCGCTTTACACAGTATATGTATGAAAATATTTTGTTTGTTTAGTGTGCACATTTTCATTTGCACATTCATGTATACTCATATGTTAAGATTTTTACAAGGAAATAACCTTGTTCAAATTAGAAGTTTTATTTAAATAAATTCAATACTTAACCCATGTGTAAATTTTACACATACTGTCTCTCACACAGTCATATTCACATAAACCTTCCTCAGGCAAAGGCAGCTGCTCCAAAAGCCCCCTTTGACTTTCTCTTTCCCTCCAGCACAGAAATAGTTGGGGGGGGGGGGAGAGAAGGAGGATGAATTAAGGCCTCCAAATCTCTCACACAACCTTGAGAAATTCTCTTGTGCCCCTGCCCAGGGGCCCCACCCTACCTCTTGATAACCACTACATTAAACTCATCTTGAATCCAGTTTTTGCCTGGCGGCAGCTCTTCCCTATTTCTTTGGCACAGCATGTCTAAACGCAGCGCCGCAGAAACGTTGTGATGCCACCCGCCTTAATAACCAGAGCATTCTTTTCTAAGGGATCAGAAACTTATAATGATATATTCTCTTTACTAACTTAATAAATTAACATGCAGTGAGAAGAGGACTGTGGTTTTTATATATATATATAATATATATATTATTATTTTTTAAACCAACATGGCTCACACTCAGATTAAGCAACAGTTGTTAACTATAGTTATCCTCAGGAACACTAGTTGTTTACTGTAACCCAAGTTTCCAGAATACGAGAAATTTTACTGAATATCGATATATTACATGTTAATTCTGATAATGATGTCACCAATACAATAAAATTTACTTGCCTACAGATATTAGGAATGGATCTTAATTTATGTACACCACAAGAAAAATTAATGGAATAAATGTGAGCTTTAATCCTATAGATTAAAAATGCAAATATCTAACTAATGTAAAAGAATACATGAAAAATTTATAACAGATGCATGTTGACAACAGTGAGTTTGTAACCTAACAACCTAGTATCATAATTAACATTAAATATCAGCAGCCCATGGAAAATACTGTATTTCATTATATACATTAGACCAATTTTATGCACACCTACATTAGCACATCTCCAGTACCATTTCTGAAAGAAACTTTGGACTTAAAATCATTTATCCGAGGCATGCAATTCAAAAATAAATTAGTAGACCTAAGATACAAATCTCCTGAAAATACAAAGTAAAATTGCCCAGCTAACTCTTTGCTTTATTCAAATAAGTCTCCAGAAGCCAAAAAATTAAATTATCCATCATATGTATATGGCATATGAAGAAAGCAACTTTAAAAATTATGAGAAAATAAATAATTATACTACCAGCAAGAACACCTCAGTCCTATATGCATGTTTAAACATATAAAGCTACCATCCAAGAGACATATAATACTGTAATAAGAACCACCATATCCTAATCTTCACATGACAATAATTTCAAACTGATATTATTCTCATTTCCTTGAATAATATCCATACTCCAGGGTCATTTTCCTTCTCATATTCAATATTGTGCATGCTTGTATCAAGATTCCTTTCTTCATATCCTGTCACAGTATCAATCACTGCCTCCTGTCCACTCAATCCACTTTTGATTTATCAGCCACCGTCTTTCTGGACTCCATAACTTGACCCAAACCATTTTAACAAGACATTGACAAATAGCACTCAGTATCACATCAACCTGTTCCACTTAGTGAACTAAGAAACACTAACTGTGACATCTCTGCATAAGTATTCTATTCCATTCCCCAGACTGATGTATATTAATGAGGAGATGGCATTTGAAATGCTTCTTCTACATCAGCATCTAATATGATCAAATTAGGAAATGGGCTGATTTATTAAATTTTGTAGAGCTGAAATATTTCTTTATATCACTATATCTGTGGTTTTAGAAAGTGAGCTGTTACTTTCAATTTTTCTGCTGAGGATGTGCCCGCATTTCACAGACAAATTATTGTCTTTAAAAAGATTGCAGGAAGACAAAATGTTATTACGCAAATGCTCAGTAAAACAAACTAAATCAGTTTTAAAATTCCTAATGTAATGTAAATCTCGGCTGTTTTGTTGAAGTTCAGTTTGTGATCTTATTAAGTCTTATTTGCATCATAACCTTTCACTGAAGAACAATTTTGAACCTTCAGCATTACCAGAGAGCCTCAATTCTTGATTTGAGGTGTATCTAAAATAAAATAAATAATTTCAATATGAACATATTTATCTTTTGGATGAAAAATATCAAGGTTCGCTAATAGTTAAAGTGCTGACAGTAGTATAGAGGAGGGCTACCATTTTTGAATTAAGAATTCACATTTAACAGTTCAAGCAAGTTTATATTTAACTTCAAACAATTAAGCATTTAATTTATAAATCACATTATACTGCAAACTTCATGAATTTTACTCCAAGCTCAACATGTGGAACAATGATTCAAGACAGGAAACATCTTATATATAACCTTGATTTCCTTTTCTTTGTTTTCTGAAATTATGGGATTCCTTCAGAAGAAACAAAAGCATTTTTAAAAAAAAGCTTTTGAAGGTCTGAGATAAATTTATCTGGGAATCACTTTCAGTATATATTTGTTTATAAACATAGTATATCTTTTACTTGGCTTATTTTTTTTATTTTATTTTTTTAGTTAGATAAGACCTAGAAACAGAAAAGTCATAAGTACTTCAGCATCTCTCTTCAGAAAAGATATCTCAATGAACTTCTAAAATATTGTCACTTAATGTGCATGTAAACCAATCAACCAGCCACACATATATCCTGCTTACAAGGGGGAACAAAAAGACTCAGCTTCTTACGTAAAATCATAGGTACAATAAAGCAAAACAAAGAGCTATACACAAAGCTGTACGAGTGAACTATTAATACACTTTTGACCACGCTAAATGTCATTACACATTTCAACCATACTAAAAAGAATGAAGATAATTTGAGTACAGTCTTTCAGTCTGCAATGGCCCAGGAGATCAGAACAGGAAGAAAAGCTCTTTCCCTCTACAGATAGGGTTCTGTTCCACTTCAACAACAATAAAAAATAGAATTATTATTATTATTATTATTATTATTATTATTATTATTTACCTAAGAATATTCTTACTGAGTATTTTTTTATTGAATAATTAACTCAATTTATATTCCACGCTTCAGACAGGCCAGATCCATAAAGCAGGATATCTGGAATGCTTTTCAAACCATTTACAGTCACGGAATAAAAGAAATCAACTTACAAAGTAATATACTGTTTGGTTTTTGCTGTTTCTGTAAGATGGGGGTTTTAATTCTTCCAAAAAATATTCCCAAATAGTGTAAGAAAAACTCACAATTTAACAAACCGAATGATGAACTTTCAAATGAATAGTGCCCAAGCCTAACCCATAATAATGTCCTTGAGCATTCTTTATCTTTTATAAAGATTTTATAATGGTGGCAACAAATGGTTCCATCTCTCAAGGTCACACATTTACATTTACATCCATCAGCCTTGTTGGTTTAACCTGCCCAAAAAAGATTCTCACAAAATTCTCCTTTATATGAAATATAGTGGCCAGCATTTAGACGCCATGCTAGCTTGAGGTGGGGATGGAGGGTTGAAGAGTTGTAGGGTAACAAAGCAATAAATCAGCATAACAAGGAGAGACATTAATTCTACCTCTGCTGTTGCCATCACTCTTGGAGACCTGCTGTTTGCCTGTTCAGGGAGAAACAGCTACTTACTGCAGGACTAGGCTCCAGCCTCCAGGAGGCCCGGCGAATGAAGGAGAGATACAGGAAACCACAGGGATCCCAACAAAAAGAATTTTTTTTCCTGAAGCCTTGCTCAGATTGCTTCCTGTTTCCTGATCCCGGCCGGTGAAAAGTTCCTGCAAGAATTACAGCTCTCACCGGCAGCAGGCGCGGCAGGCGCAGGACTCCATCTGGGCCGTCCTCGGCCCCACCGCCCCTTGCCAGCGCGGAGGAGGAGGAGGGAGGAACCATCTGGCCTTCTTAAGGCCTGTCAGAGCCCCCCGCTCTCACCGGCAGCAGGCGCGGCAGGCGCAGGACTCCATCTGGGCCGTCCTCGGCCCCACCGCCCCTTGCCAGCGCGGAGGAGGAGGAGGGAGGAACCATCTGGCCTTCTTAAGGCCTGTCAGAGCCCCCCGCTCTCACCGGCAGCAGGCGCGGCAGGCGCAGGACTCCATCTGGGCCGTCCTCGGCCCCACCGCCCCTTGCCAGCGCGGAGGAGGAGGAGGGAGGAACCATCTGGCCTTCTTAAGGCCTGTCAGAGCCCCCCGCTCTCACCGGCAGCAGGCGCGGCAGGCGCAGGACTCCATCTGGGCCGTCCTCGGCCCCACCGCCCCTTGCCAGCGCGGAGGAGGAGGAGGGAGGAACCATTTGGGCTCTTAAGACCTCTGGACTTTGTCTCTCTCCCTCCCCTATGGCAGGCTGGATGGCCTTGATGGTCCATTCCTCCCCCATATCTTTCCTGCCGCATGGGCAGTGGCTGCTTAATTTAAAGACTGGAGTCAGCTGGACACCTATCCCTCTCTCGATATGCAGGAGCTGACCATAGTCTGGGAGCGGGCATTCAGGTGGTGTGGGGGAGGGGAAGGTATAGCGGCAACAGATCCAACAAATGTTACAAAAGAAGGAGGGATCGATGCTTGATATCTATCCCTCCTTCAGTTGGGTCTGTTTCCCGGGATAACTTGGAGAACGTACCAACCATTCCACTGACCCTCAACCTGCTCCTCTGCAATGCCAGGTCGGTTAAAAACAAAACACACATCATCCACGACCTCTTGCTGGATGAGGCAGCCGACCTGGCATGCTTCACTGAGACCTGGCTGGGGGACGCCAGCTCTGCGACCTGGGCCCAGGCCCTCCCAGCTGGGTACTCAGTTACTGAGCAGGTGAGGGAAAGTGGGCGGGGGGGTGGTATAGCCTTGGTCTATAAGAACACCTTGACCGTGATCAGAAAACCTATCCGGAAAACGACGCACATCGAGTGTATGTACCTTAGCCTGAAGACCAGGGATAGTTTGGGGATTCTGTTGGTATACCGGCCACCCCGTTGCTTAACAGACTCCCTAACCGAGCTGACTGCCCTGGTTTCTGAGTTGCTGCTGGAATCGCCCAGACTTTTGGTTCTGGGAGATTTCAACATCCCTCTCGAAACCAGTTTGCAAGATCTAACTGGCGCGGCTCGGGAGTTCATGGATACCATGACTAACATGGGCCTATCCCAACTGGTCGACGGGCCCACACATTGTGCTGGTCATACACTCGATGCGGTCTTTAGTACGGAGCAGGAGCATCCGTGGGCGGAGATTAAAAATATCTCCGCCCTGTCATGGACGGACCATTTTCTGATCAGGGCAGAACTAAAGGCTATTACTCACCCTCCCGGGGGTGGTGGACCTATTAGAACGGTCCGCCCTCGAAGGCTAATGGAACCAATTGGTTTCCAGAAAGCCTTAGAGGGTTTAATGGTTGGTAACGCCGGTGATTCTGTCGAAGCCTTGGTGGACACTTGGAACACCGATCTCACCAAGGCTATTGACACAATCGCTCCCAAGCGTCCTTTCCAGCCCGCTTCGAATCGTAAGCCCTGGTATACTGAGGAGCTTAGGAGGATGAAGCGAGCTGGACAACGACTAGAGTGCGAATGGAGGAAGACTCGTCTCTCATCCGATAGAACTCGCCTTAGGAAACATCTTGATTCCTATAGGGAGGCTTTGCGTGCAGCGCGGAAATCTTTCTGCTCTGCACGCATTGCGTCTGCAGAGTCCCGCCCGGCAGAGCTGTTTAGGGTAGTGGGGGAGTTGACAAGGGTTCCTCCTGCGCCGAATCCCCTACTTAACCCGACGACAGCCTGCTGTGAGGCCTTTAATATCCACTTTGCAGATAAAATCTCTCGGATAAGAGCCGACTTAGACACCATTGTTTTGGCAGAATTCGTAGATGAGGCGTCCAGAAACTCCGTTGATGGCATTTTATTGGATCAATTACAATCTGTGAGTACCGATGACGTGGACAAGCTGCTTGGAATGGTGAGGAAGACGACTTGCCCCCTCGATCCATGTCCATCTTGGCTGGTCGTCCAGGGGGGAGATGCGTTGAAGGTGTTCCTTCGGGACACAATCAATGCATCATTCAGGGAAGGCAAAGTACCATCCTGTTTAAAGGAGGCGGCGGTTAGGCCACTCCTGAAAAAGCCTTCCCTGGATCCCCTGGACAGAAACAACTACAGGCCAGTCTCCTTACTCCCTTTTTTGAGTAAGGTGATCGAGAGGGCAGTTGCTTCCCAACTCCAAGCAGTCTTGGATGAAACCGATTATCTTGACCCATTTCAAACCGGCTTTAGGACAGGATTTGGGGTTGAGACTGCCATGGTTGTTCTGACCGATGACCTCCGCTTGAGTATTGACAGGGGTAGTGTGACCCTGCTAGTGCTCTTGGATCTCTCTGCAGCTTTTGACACTATAGATCATGCCATCCTCCTAGATCGCCTGAGAGAGTTGGGAATTGGAGGCACTGCTTTGCAGTGGTTCCGCTCCTTCCTCTCGAGCAGATCTCAGAGGGTGAGGCTCGGGGACAGTTGCTCATCTAAAATCGAGCTTAATTGTGGCGTCCCTCAGGGCGCCATCCTGTCCCCGATGCTGTTTAATATTTACATGAAACCGCTGGGGGAGATCATTCGGAGGCATGGAGCACGGTGTCTTCAGTATGCTGATGACACCCAGATATATCTCTCCATGACCAGATCATCATCTCAGACTTCAGATGGCGTCTCACCTCTTAATGACTGTCTAAGAGCGGTAATGGGCTGGATGAGGAAAAACGGATTGAAGTTGAATCCAGACAAAACGGAGGTACTAGCAGTCACAGGCCCGAAACCAGGTCTGGGAATACAGTCTCCAGTCCTGGACGGGGTCACACTCTCCGTAAAGGACTGTGTTCGCAGTTTGGGGGTGCTCCTCGATTCATCGCTTCACATGACTAGTCAGGTGAATGCGGTGGTCAGGAGTGCCTGTTATCAGCTTCGGCTGATACGCCAGCTGCGCCCTTATCTGGACATGAGGGACTTGGAAACTGTGGTACATGCCCTGGTAACCTCACGCTTGGATTACTGCAACGCACTCTACATGGGGCTACCCTTGTGCCTAACTCGGAAACTACAACTGGTTCAGAATATGGCAGCCAGGCTAATTACAGGAACATCACGGAGGGAGCACATAACACCTGTGCTGAAATCCCTCCACTGGCTGCCAATTAGTTTCCGGGCGCAGTACAAGGTGTTGGTTTTGACCTTTAAAGCCCTACATGGCTTGGGTCCATCTTATCTTAGGGACCGCCTCTCCCCATATGATCCCCCCCGTGCCCTGCGGTCCTCTGGGAGGAACCTGTTACAGCCAATAAAAACTAGGCTGTCCCAGACCTCCCAGAGGGCCTTTTCTGCTACCGCTCCCAGACTGTGGAATGGCCTGCCGGACGAGATCCGTCTGATAACCACTCTTGCTGCCTTTAAGAAGGCAGTAAAGACGGATCTCTTCCGGCAGGCCTTCCCAGAATAATATCTGTCCGCTGGGAGGGACAACTTGCTCATTGTCCTACTGACTCCGAATTGTGTTTTAAATTCAACCTTGTGTCATTTTAATATTTTCTGGTTTAATCTTGTTTTAAGGGGTGGGTGGAGGGATCATGCTTGGAGGGAATGCTTTTAACTGTGCTGTTTTAATATGCTGTAACCCGCCCCGATTGCCGAGCAGAGGGGCGGGCTATAAATAAAATTTATTATTATTATTATTATTATTTCCAAGTTCTGGTTCTAACCTTCTGCTGCCACCACCAAATTAACTATACAATGATAACCAAAATAAAATGATAAAAGGCAAGACTTTTTATACAATCATTTCTATTTTCAAATAAAATATTATATTTATTATTTGAATTTATTTATTATTTACTATTTATTATTTCTATTATTATTTCTATTTAATTATTGTAAATATTCTATTTACAAAGATATGTGCATTCATTTACAAGTAACAGATCAGACATACATTTGGCTGTGGAGCTTCTACCATTTACAAAGATAATCTACACTGTTAGCTATTCATTGCTATTTGTTGCAAAGAATTATTTAAATGTTTATAGGACAGATACTGTTTGTAATTTCAGAGTAGTTTACAAACAAAGGAAAACAAAATAATTTTCACAATAAGTACAAATTAAATAGGAAAATAAAAAAAAATTAAAAGTCAAAACAGAATGAGGTAGCTTTTAATGAACAGGAAATTCCTGAGAAACAAAAATCATTATTCTAAAATAGACCCCAAAGAATTTAACTGTCAGCAACTCCTATAAAACAGGCAGAAAAGAGTAGTTGCCAACACCAAGGGGCAGCTTTATGACATTGCCATTAGATGAGAGTCTGCAGACTGCAACACAATCAACACAGTTTTCTCCAAAGGTGTCTATATAGGGTAAATGATCTTTAGCTAACCCGATGCCAAAGTATGGTTCTATATATGTTAATAATAACGCTCTGAACACAGATCAATTGTGAATAGTTATTTCAGCACAGGAGTAATTGCACAGTTCCAGGTGTCCCACTAGCTGTAGCTTCTGAATCTGACTCAGGGATAACACCACATTGTGTGCAACACCATAATCCAAAAATGAGATTACCAATGCACGAGTCACTGCAGCCAAGCTATCCTGATCCAGGATATACCATATTTGGGGGAACTCTTCACACAGAAGCTATCAGAGTCTCTAATAACTATGATGGATCTCAGAGCATTTCCAAACTACATAGCTGCTCCTTCACAAGGAACACTATTCAGAATAGATAACTTTCTTATACACAGAAACCACACACAGAGACTCTGTTTTATTAAGATTCAGGATCTAACAGCAACTAAAAGTAAAAACTATGATTTGTTCATAACAGCTTGAGAGTTCTGCAATCCATAAACTACAAATCATTTTTCAGTTGCTACTGATGATTTCATAAATATAAACTTACACTCATGATGGCAACAATGCTTAATGTGAGTTACTTCATTTATGCTCACAGGAAACTTGCAGCTCAGTATCTTTATTCATACCACACAGAGATCCAAATATTCATTTTTTACGAGAAGTGATCATGAGTACTAATGAATACTACTTTCATCTTGAGACTGCTGCACTTGCTATGAATATTAATACAATTACTCGGCAAAAAAAAAAGCATTTCTTGCATTTTTGATATGATATGGCAAACTATGTAACCAAACTCAGAGATCAATGCAATGACAGATGCCACAGCCACTCACATCCAGTATATATACCACACCCTGTTAGTTATACCACCAAGTTAGCAAAAATTAAAACTTCAGAACAGCAAGGAATGGAAAGTTAAGTCTGGTCATTCCTCTTGCACTGTTGGTATCACAGATGTTAAGCCTATGAAATGCAGAATACAGGCATATCTATCAGTGATCCATCAAACATGGAATCTCCATCTTGGAACTGAGCTCAGTTACAGATCTTATAGGCTTAATCAACCCATTTATTTATTTATTTATTTATTTGGATTTCCGTTTTTTCTCCCATTATACTTTTGATTATCTACTCTAATGAAGACTTCTGGAGAATATGAAAGCCTGCATGCTGTATGAAAATGTAACTGATCCCAATGAAAGTATGTCCCATCTGTGCAAGATAAAATATGCCATTTGGTCAATCTTATCGGGGTGGGTGGGTGGTAAAACTCTCATACCTTCTTGTTCTGCTCTTTGATCTTGATCTCTGAGAACGATATGATTTTCCTCGCCCTCTTGATTGGCTGCGGCTCCGTTTTCTCTTGGATCCATATGATGAGCTGCTGCTAGATCGATGTCTCCGTCTAAAACAGGTATCACCAGAACACTCATTTAACAGCAGGCCATGATATAGTTAATATTTTCATTTGCACTGCCATAGAACTCTCTGTACATATAGTGTGACAGAAAATGTAAAGGAGAACTCATGCATATAGCAATAGCAATAGCAAGTACATTTCTATACCGCTTATCAGTGCACTTAAGCACTCCCTAAGCCAGGGGTAGGCAACCTTTCCCCTTTAAGGGCCGAGGGACTTCAGTTCCCAGAAGCCTCAGCCATGTTGGCCAATAGTCCCATGTTGGCCAATAGCTCCTGGGATTCTGGGATCTGAAGTCCCTCGGCCCTTAAAGGGGAAAGGTTGCCTACCTCTGCCCTAAGCAGTTTACAATGGGTAAGCTAATTGCTCCCAACAAGCTGATACTCATTTTAGTGACCTCGGAAGGATGCAAGCCTGAGTCGAGCCTGAGCCCCTGGCTGGTATTAACCCACAACCTTATGGTTTGTGAGTGAATGGCTGCAGTACAGGCATTTAACCACTGTGCCACCAGGGCTCTTATCTTGACATACATGGGTGTGTACAAAGGTACAGTGGAACCTCTACTTACGAAATTAATCCGTTCCAGCAGCCATTTCTTAAGTAGAAAATTTCGTAAGTAGAAGCAAATTTAACATTGAAAATGCCTAATCCGTTCCAGGCCCCCAAATTCAAGCTACAACTCAATATAAATGTATAATACACAGGGTTATTTCGTTAAGTACCTCTAATACAAACATGTTACATTACCCTTAAAGAACAAAAAATAAAAATAAAAATGAGTTGCAGGACTAATCCAAAGAATAAAAAATAAAAATAAAAAAGTTTCATTTACCTTTTGGGTCAGCCGGCTATGCAATGGCAACAGGGAGGGAGGGAGGAGGAGGAGTCATCCGAACACACCCAATTGAAAAGAAAAACACACTTCCGCTCCTCTCTGGCAAGCCCTAACAGATCTACCTAGCTTAGTTTCACTAGGCAAACACTTCCTGGTTCTCTAGCCAATAGAGTGCTGCTTTGCCAGATTTCACCAGCCAATAGCATGCCACGAAATTCAAAAAGCAGCTCTTCCCGCCAATTTCGTAAGTAGAGCAAATTTCGTAACTTGAATCAAAAATTATTCGGAGGTGCGTTTCGTAAGTCGAAAATTTCGTAGGATGAAGCATTCGTAAGTAGAGGTTCCACTGTATCTACTCAAGGTCTTCATAAACCATTATCCAGTTCCCCTACCTTCAGAGGTAAGGAAACTGGGGATAAGGCCTTCTCAAGTGATACAGTTGTTATGCAATTTTCTCTTAAGTAATGCTTACTTAGCATCTGTTCTATAGTATTTTAGGGCCCAGGACACAATACTAATTGCTTTATTCACAAAATATAATTAAATTTCCATTTTGGAGCTTACAGTTTTGTTTTAAGCAACTGCACTGCCAATCACTCTGAAAGCACCCCTTTTCAACACTGTTTCATAGTCAGGGCTGCCTCTATCTATCCTCATTCTCCTTTTCAGCCCACTACAGTCTTATAGTACTGTATGTATTTTAATAAGAAATAGTATTGACAATTCTATATGTAGTAAGTATATGTTGATTTATGCATTTGTTGATGTTGTGCAAGTGTAATATTTCTCAAAAAACTACATGTAACATGCAATAAGGATGTGCTGACCTTGCATTGTGTTATAAACTTTGCATAAATAAATCCTCTTTTAAAAAACTAAGTAAATTTAATTTAAACTTAATTTACTAAATTAATTTCAATGTATCCAATTGGCAGGTGTAAATAAAGTATGCTTTTAAAACTGTCATTTGATAAATGGGTTGGTGAATGAATTCAAAAGCCAGAATGACTTCTTCAAAAGACAATGATATGCTTTTATTATTTAATAAGAGGGAGTAAAATGCCATCAACATTCTATTTTATATCTTTTTCTTTCAAGGAGTTTGAAGGGACTTTAAAAGGAGGACATATCCAAATACTGTTATAATCTCTATCTGAAATGAAAATGTCCATTTTGTAGGGTTTTATATCAGTCATCAAGAAGAGTACTATATTTTTTGCTACTAGCCTTGTTTTATTTGTTAAAACAATACATAATGCTAAAAAAAAGTTGTCGTTCTTATGGGTCCTTTTCCTTTTAAAGACGGAAAATTCCTTTTCTTTCCTATTCCTTTGAAAGAAGTATTTGCTTTCAGTATTTTAAACCCCGACTTTTCTACTCCACCCAGGCCCAGAGCAGATGGACCACAATGGCCTCAGTGCTCACCTAGGTTAATCCCTGCACCTCTGTTCACACAGCGCCCTCGCACTGACCCATGACTTGCGCTCCAATCCTTACCTTTCTGGTGGTGGATCCAACTGAGTACCCTCCCAATCACCCCGTCTGATGTGGAAACAGGGTGCCTGGCTGCATCATTTCAATGTCAGATAGGGCTTCTCAGATATTACATAGTGTGGATTTATCAGTTTTATCAAACTCAGTTCATAGTACACATTATCAAATCCAGATAATAGTACACATTAACTATACATCATTGAATTACACTACTTAAAGATGGGCTTCCTCATGTACAACAGTACAGTATTAGACAAATGGGAACATGTGCAATTGTATTCCTACTCAATTGCTCCTTATATTTCAAGATAAAGCATATGCGCATGATGATTATTTGGGTTACCACAGGGATGATGTCAATGTACTGGTACTTGTGGAAGAGGACTTCCAGATAGGAACATGAAGCAGCTTTCTGCAAATACTTATTAGTTTAAATGTGAGAATATCTTACCAATTAGTTGAAAGAATTATTCTAGTATACACAGTGCAGGAGCAACTCAAACATGCATGGAAATTGAAGTCCAAAAGCAAGCAAATTTAGCAACAAGAAGATCTGTACATCCCTAGGAAGCAAGCTTTTCTGGAGCCTAGCTAACGAAACATGTACATGTACATGTGTGGTTGCTGCAGCCCCGATCTGCTGCTCCCAGGGGTGGCTGAGAGCCGCCCCAAATGGGCCATCTGTATCAGCCCTAAGATTCTGGAGACCACAGTTTGAATCAAAGCTCAACCATGGAAGCCCACTGGGTGACCTTGTGCAAGTCACACTCTCTCAGCCTCAGAGGTTGGCAATGGCATACCCCCTCCGAAGTAATTTGCAAAAAAAAAAACCAATGATAGGTTCACCTGAGGGTAAACGACTTGAAAGTGCATAATAACAACAAACAGGGATATTACAAAGACATCAATGTTTCCCAAAAAGAAAAACTCAAGGCAACTTATAAGACTAAAGATTATTCCCCTGTGTATTTACTAGAGATATTTTGGATGTTCTCACCCAGATGCTCCAGTCTGAAACAGGAACAACTCCTCTTCTCAGACCATGCTGTTTCTATCATGCCAGCAAAATAACTGAGAAAATTATCAACAAATTCAAATGTGGAAAATTATGAATACAAATATATGGAATTACCTGGACCTTATGGAAATATTAAACTGAATTTCACTAATTTGACTTTGCTTTTCTATTTACAGTTAGTCATAGATTAATGTGGCAAAAATGATTTTCTTCAGGAAGTTCTGATGAGTAGGATTCCTTGCATTTGTTTTTTTCTGACCCTTTTTTAATATTTACATATATCCCCTGCAGGGACATGGTGGGATGATATCAACTGGAATGCTTACACATTATCCTGATGACACGCAGCTTTATGAATATCTCTCTTATACTGCAGATATGACAATCTGACAGATAACACCAAGCTTGAGAGACCCTGGGGGCTAGATGAGAACCAGCTGGTTTATTTGAATCCAGAAAGATCTAAGTATTTGCTTTGAGGATTTGGCTAGTACCTCTGTCTTGACCTCAATGTAGGAGTATGCCCATGGCTGTTAAGAAGATATAAAATCTCAAGGTTATGCTGGATTCTGCCTGTCTGCCTGATCTTCTAAGATTATAATGATTGATAAAAATAACTGTTTCATCTTCATTTTACAAATAAATTTCCCTTCTTCTCAAATGATGACAAATTGTTACTTAAGCAGAATGAGTTATCCAATGAAAACATCCTGAAATGTCATGCCATGAGACATGTTAGTACATTGTTTCCTACTTAATCTAACTCAAGCTCTCTGTATTTATTGATAATGCTCTCATTCAGATGATGTACAACTCAGCCTAGTTTTTGTGGGGTTTTCAGGCTGTGAAGCCGTGTTCTAGAACACTGCCTCACAGCCCGAAAAACCCACAAAAACCTATGGATGCCAGCCATGAAAGACTTCAACTTCACAATTTAGCCTAGCATTTGGATACCATTCATTCTAATACTAAACTTGGATGATCAGGTGTTTGCTTGGAAGTGAAATGGGACCACACCAGTAAGGCAGAGATTTCTACACACCTGAGAGATATGGAGACATATGCAAGCTTGTAAACAAAATGATAAATATTACTAATAGCATCCTTCACATCCTGCAAAAAGACCATGAGCCTCCAGGATTTAGGGCCTAGGCAGACTGCCAGAAATAGTGCACATTAAATTGAGGCACTGCCCTGGCTCAGTACTAGGGAATCATGGGAACTGTAATTTATTGTGGCACCAGAGCTCTCTGACAGAGAAGGCTCAATGTCTCAGAAAAAAAATACAGTTCCCATGATTCCCTAGCACTGAGCCAGGGCAGTGCCTCAATTTAAAGTGCACTATTTCTGGCAGTCTGCTTAGGCCCTTAGTTATGGCAGTTGTGCCTCCAGAGATAAGACATACTACAGTAAGTCACCCCATTATCTGAATACAAAATTTCCTGAACCTCTTAAACCCAGGAGACATAAAGTGGAACTGAATTCAACCCCCCCTCTTCCAGACTGTGTTTATGGCCCCAGCCTTTCCAAACTGTCTTTTTTTCTGGCAAAAGAAAAGTAAACTGCTCTAGAAGATTTTTGGACTGGCAATTTAAGTTTTTTAATATTCTGTAGACATTTTTACCCTCTCTCTCTTTCTCTCATTCACACACACAGTTTTAATTGGTAAAACAAAATCCCTTTTCCCAAACCAGTAGTAGACTGCCACCACTTCGTTTTTTTCCGGGGGGGGGGGGCAGGTTACAGTCTGTGCAGTATCAGAGACTCAGAGACATGATCCCGTGCAGACACACGATCTCCAAATCCCAAAAGATGCCCTCTCTTGTTTTAAACCATTACAAAAAAAACACCTTTGGGGGGAAAGTGAGAGTCACTCAAAGAGAACAAGGGAGAAAACTAGGAATATGTTATGGAATAGCAATGTGTCCATCCAGAAACAGAAGGGAAATGCAATGAGGAGCTCATGGTCTTTCTACCTTGGATCTTACTTCCTAAAGAACGTAAAGAAGAAAGAAATAAAGGGTGAAAGGCTTAAACATTTAAGGTTTTTTTTTAAAAAAAAATTTATTTTGAGGAAATCTGAGGTGAAGATTTGTTCTAATAAAAGGACTAATTTTGTAGGGAACACGCTTGACTAGAAATCCAAACTACACTCAGCCTCATATTTCACAAAACCTGCCTAATTTTTAGCTCCCTGCACTTCCTCTTCAGTTGCCCATGCCATAGCCTATTCCAGTTCAAGAAGCTCCCCTGAAGATGATTTTGGAGGATTCCAGGGGCTGCTGGGAGGAGGAGAAATATCCAGCCAGCCCTTCCACTGGCACTTAAAACTGAAACAGACCACAAAGGCCATCCACTCCAAACCTATTCTGCCATGCAGGAATACACAAAGCACTCACTATAGATGGCCAACCAGACTTTGTTTAAAAACCTCCAAGAGACTCCAGCACATTCCAAGGCTGTGTACTCCATTGTCAACAGCTGTTAATGTCAAGATGTTCTTCCTAATGTTTAGGTGGAATCTCTTCTTTGGATCTGAGCCAAATAAGGGCAAAGTGCAGTCCTCAAGATGTTGCTGAACTGCAACTCCTCTTAGCCTTTGGCAACATGGTCAGTGGTGAAGAATGCTGGGAGCTGCAGTTCAACAACATCTGGAATGCTGCCCTTGTTACATATGTATTGTTATATACTATAAACTCTTTCAATTCACAGAAGTTGTTGAAGAAATATGTCTTGAACTATACAAAATGGTTTTAAACAAAAAAAAAACACAAAATAGTGGACATATCATTCTAATGAGTTTATTTCATCATGAAAGAAGGAACTTGATCTCACTGAGATGAAGCCTCCTGTTTAGAAGTGTAAAGCTGTAATCAATGGTTGAGAATGATGTAGCTCTCCAGATGTCCCAAGGAATGAAGGTCTTGGAATTACATGCTCAGGGAGGAGCATGTAATTCCAGGCAAGGAAGAGATGAAGTGATCATTTACAGAAGAAACCTTATCTTTGAACCAATATTCTCTTGTGAGGATATTCACTAGATAGATGTGGGAACAGAGCCATATTTATAATAAATAAATAAGAAATCTGAGGCAGATTTGCCTGCCTATTTGAAAGGTGTCATGCTCTGTCTGATAGATAATTATCTTGTGCTAGATATTCTCTTGTGAGAATATTCACTAGATATATGCAGAGATCATAGATTTGAGGAGGACATAGCACTCATGATGCACATGGTGCACCCCTCAGCAATGTGATGAAATTAAGCCAAGTGGTTCCTGTAGCAAAGTTTATATTAAGTAGGAAACTGAATTCCAGGACCTTAAAGTATATGGAAAGCTGCAGTATATTCCATACTGATAAACAGAAAGTTATACCTGACAGAACTCAATGTGCAAAGAGAAGATAATGTCATGAGGAGGAATCTCAATATGTTAGGTAGTTTGGGGTCAAGCCAGGCCGGTATCAGAAGGAACTGTCTCAACTTGAACCAGATTACTGGAGCTTAACCCTCATCCAGACATCAACAACATACCTTGATGGAAGACAAACTGCCCTGTCTCACTAAACTTTCTTGTTTCTTGTTGGAAGGGTTTTCTTGTTCAGAAAGGTTTGCCTACCTCTGAGACTGAGAAAGTGTAGAGATTCAAACCTTGGTCTCCAGAGTCACAGTCAAACCAACCAGATAAATAAGGGGATGCATCTTATATGGACTTACAAAATTCCACATATTGTGAAGAAGGTGCATAGAGTTTTTCTTCTTCCCTCATTATACTAACCTTGAAGAAGAGTTTCATTTTTAAAAAAAATCAAGAAAGGAGTCAACTAGGCCAAAGGAACTGGGCCACATTCCAACCATAGGAATTGCCATCTATACAACAGGTGTCCCAAATCTGTGGCATTCCATCAAAGATTTACACTTCCCAGATGGTGAGTAAAGGAGTGAATTCCCAATCCTCTTCTTCCATAGAACTCAGTGGCACTGTCAGAATTAACCACATATGCCTCTAATCCAATTTGTTTGGAGATTTACAATACATGCTGCTACTTTGTTTAAACCAACATCCTATGTTAGCCAAATGAGACAGAGCCAAACACCATTATCTACTTTGCAGTGAAAATCTGGTGGCTTATTAATGTTGCCCCAAATCATTTTGAGTAATGAACATATGCACGAATCCAGGGGCACTTCAGTGGACTTTTGCATAAATATGTGATGTATTAACAGCAACTCTAGTTTACTATGCATACACAGGTATAGTTGGAACAAAACATTCACAGTAGCCCTAGAGGAGTAGCAAGGAAAGGAGAAATATATTTCTTTGCACCAGTGCTGGATCATGCTACAATATTATCTACAATACAACATAAAACAGAGCTGTGAGTTTTTAAATTTTTATCTTGTGAGCCACCTTGGGCCCCTTTCAGGGAGAAAGCAGCAAATAAATAAATACGCCATTTTCGTATCCACCTCAATAGACAGATTAAAACCTATGACAAGTTATTTATTTTACCTCTTTTCATATGAATGTGAACGAAACTGGAGATCTCGAGACCGTGATCTTGACTTCCTTCCTGATTTTTTACGGCTGTAAGTTCTACTGTCAGAAGAACTGCTTGATGATGATCTTCTACGGTGTTTCTTTTTTCTTCTGCTTCTGTTTTCTTCTTCAGTGTCTGATGACCGGCGCCCCATGTTATGAAGCTAATTTTTAGAAAGCCAAAAACATTTTAAAATCAATTCCAATCGTCAACAGCTGCATAATTACCAATCACCATGGTTTAATTCCCAGCTTAGACCTAAACTGAACAAAAATTATCTAATGCAACTAGATAATGAACAATATCATTTACTGGAAAATATAATAGTGATCACTAACAGACCTCTGGAGAAGGGAACTTCAGGTAACTGCTGACCTACAAATTCTCATTAATTCAACAGAATAATTGTGATGGAAGGGATCACAAAGTCCATTTGTTCCAAACCCATGCCATCCTAAAGCACTCCGGAAAGATGACCATTCAATCTCTATTTAAAGACCTCCAAAGAAGGAGAGTCCATCACGTTCTGAGTTTGTCAAACAGCTGTTACTGACAGGAATTGCTTCCTATGTTTTGGTGGAATCTCTTTGCTCACAATTTGAATACACTGGTTCATCTACTAGTCTCTGGAGTAGAAGAAAACAAGTTTGCTCCAACATATGTAAAATATCTACAAATTCTGAAGCAATGTATGAATAAATAAACCATTCATCATAGAGTTTGGTTTTGAGAGCTTTCACCTTATTGCTTATCTTCCTCCTTCTTAAAACGTGGTGCCCACAACTGAACACAGTATTCCAGATCCAGTTTCATCTAGGCCAGGGGTAGGCAACCTTTCCCCTTTATGGGCCAAGGGACTTCAGCTCCCAGAATCCCAGGAGCTATTGGCCAACATGGCTGAGGCTTCTGGGAACTGAAGTCCCTCGGCCCTTAAAGGGGAAAGGTTGCCTACCCCTGATCTAGGCAGACTAGATCGAAGGAGGTATGGTACCAGTTTGGACACTAATCTTCTTTGACGCAGACTAGAATTGCACAGGCCTTTCTGGCTATAGCATCACATTGTTGACTCATGTTAGCTTTTCATTTAGTAACATCCCAGGACCTTTTCACATGTATTGCTGCCTAGCCATTATATATTTGCTCCTTTTGTTTTTCTGCCTCTACATAGTACCATACATTTACTCCTGCTGAAATTCATCTTGTCAATTCTGGCTGAGTTCTACAATCTATTAATGCTATTTTGAATCTTGATTCTGTCCTCTGCAGACAGAATTAGGAGTGCTATCCCTCCTAATTTGGTGTCACTAGCACATCTGATAAGCATATCTTCTATTCTGACCTATTCTGACATCCAAGTAAAGTATAAGGGTGGTAAACAATAATGGACCCATAAGAGAATGCAGAGTTACTTCTCTCCTAGTTGGTAAGAACTCTTTGTCTCTTTTCCCCATTTTCAAAGATGGGGACAACCCTCCTCTAGTATGTTTCACTATGAGATCTACCCTGTTATCCAATAACATTGAAAAATTATCTACACAGAGCACACCTGCCAGCTCCTTTAGTACTCTTGGATGCATTTCACTTAGCCCTGGAGGCCTGAATTCATTTAGAATAGCCAAGTATTCTCCTACATTCTCTTTACCTGTACTGGGCTGCAGTCCCCTCACTTAGCTCATATAGGTTTAGCTTTGGTCACCTTGGTAGATGACCTATGCAGGGAACTGGACAGGGGAAATGTGTCCCTTCAAGCCCCTTCCCAGAGAGTTGACTGAGAAGAATATCATGGTTGATGGTATCAAAAGCTGCTGAGAGGTCCATCAACCATGATATTCTTCTGAGTCACCTCTCTGGGAAGGGGCTTGAAGGCACTGTCCTACAGTGGCTCCATTCTTTCTTGACGAAGCACTCTGAGGGTGATGCTGGGGGATTCCTGCTTGACTCCTTGGCCAATGGCCTGTAGGGGAATTCCTCGGGGTTCAGTGTTTTTCCCTATGCTATTTAACATCTACATGGAACTGCTGGCAGAAATTATTCATAGTTTTGGAGTAAGGTATGCTGATGATATCACTCTATCACTCTTTTTCATCTAATTGCAAAGCAGCTGTTCCTGTGCTAAACAGGTGCCTGGCAGCTGTAATGGACTGGATGAGAGCAAACAAACTGAAGCTTAATCCAGATAAGACAGAAGTGTTCCTGGTCAATCAAAAGACAGATCCAGGATCCAGGAATAGGGATTCAACATGTGTTGGATGGAGTTACACTTCCCCTGAAAACATTTTCAGTTTGGAGGTACTCCTGGATTCAACTCTGAGACTGGACACCAGGTTTCAGCAGTGACCAGGAGCACCTTTGCACCTTTAAAACTAGTGCACCCACTAAATCATTCTTGGAAAAGTCAGATCTGGCTCCAGTTGTATATGCCTTGATTACATCCCATTTGGACTACTATAATATGCTCTGTGTGGGGGCTACCTTTGAAAAGAGCTCAGAAACTTCATCTGGACCAAAGAGCAGCAGCCAGGTTGTTAACTGAGGGGGGAAGCAGACGGGCGGCACGGGGCCGCCCCGGGAAGCTGCGGATCGGTGCCAAGATATCCGCACTCCTCGGCCCCGCGGCGCAGCATCCCAGGCCCAGGAAGGAGCGCTAAAATAGTGCTCCTTCCGCAAGACGCCGAAGGTGCACCGCAAAAGGCCTCCGGCGCACCTCTGGCGCACCTTCGGCGCCTCTTCCACTGTAGCGTGTGCAGATGCTACAGTGGAAGTACATCGTCGGAGCGCCAGCCGTGCGGAGGGCCGGCTGCTCTGACGACGTTTTCGGGAAGGGGTTGGGGCGCCCAGCATGAGGCTGCCCCTCCCCTTCCTGGCCTCGAAGACGGCGCTTTGCGCCATCTGCTTAGGCCCTGAGTTGGCTACAGGGATCACACAACTCCCTTGTTGCAACAACTCCATTGGCTGCTGGTCCATTTCCAGGAACAATTCAAAGTGCTTGTTATGACCGATAAAGTCTTATACAGCTTGGGTCCAGGTTATTTGAAGGACCATGGGCCTTTACTGACTGCTAGAAATAATGCAGCTTGAGGCCACTTTAACTGTCCTTGCTCAGTGCTAGGGAATCATGGGATTCTGAGATATTGAGCCTTCTTTGTCAAGAGAGCTCTGGTGCCACAATAAACTACTGTTCCCATGATTCCCCAGCACTGAGCCAGGACAGTTAAAGTGGTCTTAAGTTGCATTATTTCTGGCAGTCTGTAAAGGCCCCATATCTCCCTTTACAAGTGCATTAGAGCACTAAGATCATCAGGAAAGGCCCTTCTCTCTGTCTCACCATCATCTCAGGATCATTTGATGGGAACAAGGGAGAGGGCTTTCTCAGTGTCTGCTCCCAGGCTCTGGAACTCCCTCCCTCAAGATGCCAGGCTGGGTCCATCCCTGCTCCTCTTTTGGTGGCAGGTAAAAATATTGTTGTGCCATTAGGCTTTTTCAGACTGGTGGGGGTTGGGCTTCTAAATGTTGTGTAATTCAGATTTTAAGGTTTGTATTGAGTTTTTAATATATTTTAATTTTTAATGTGTAATGTCATTAACTTTTCAAAATTGTTTAATTGTTGTTGTTTTTTAAACTTTGTACTGTTCTAAATTTGTTGTGGGAAATAAATAAATAAATGAAGAAGAAGAAGAAGAAGAAGAAGAAGAAGAAGTTGTTCTTCAAGGCTTTCTTCTAACCAGACCTTTGAGTCTCCCTACCTTGCATCACTTATTTATTATGCATACTGGATGATTATTGCAATAATGCTGGTGTGATGGAGTTACTGGGCAGATTTGATTTCCTGACAGCCAATCCTGGTTCAGGCTGGCTGTGGAGGAGGTGCTGCTGGTGGGGAGGAGTAGATATAAAAGTGAGGTTAGTGAGTGACGGTTAGTGATTCGTTCGGTTCAGTTCAGTACAGTTGAGTGGAGCGTTCAGTTAGTTCAGTTCAGAGTTCCATTGAGGGAGGAAAGAATCAGACAGATGAGTTAAGTCAGAGTTCTGTTCAGTGGAGTTCAGGTAAGAAAAATCAAGTTGGGAATTGCCTGCAACTGTTGAATTATTGTAACCATACCATCCTTGAAACTATTCTACATAAACTACATTCTTGCTACATGTTATTAAATAAAATAAGGTTTGTTCGTTACAAATGAAGCCTCTGCCTGAGTGAATTCACGATCATACAGGCACATAAAACATGCTACCAAAGATATAAAACACTGTGGACCCTAGCCCTTATACATTTAGGGAAAGTGTATAAAGGGTGGATGCTGGGCAGGTGTCACTGATGAGGGGTCTTCAGATGTTTCTGAGGTAAAAGGCAACCTCAAGGCATAGATGGAAAGCAAAAGCAAAGCAGCTTCATTTATATACCGCTTCATATCGCGCTATGGGATGTCTAAGCGGTTTACAACTGTAAGCTCATTGCCCCCCAACAGTTGGGTACTCATTTTAGTGACCTCGGAAGGATGCAGGCCTGAGTCTAGCCTGAGCCCTGGCTAGTATTGAACTCGCAACCTTGTGGTCTATGAGTGAGTGGCTGCAGTACAGGCATTTAACCACTGCGCCACCAGGGCCCTTTGTGTTAGCTGGTATACCCAAACAAACATGGAAGAAATGTGGATGATGTTTACTATTATTTATTTATCAATTGGCTAAGATAAGCCAAAGAATAGACTGCAACAAATATACATACAAAAACACTAAGGCAATGACTTGCATATCACAATACCACCACATGAACACAAGGAACAAAAGAAGCACTGGAAAGCTCTGTCCTCCACTATAAAAATATCTTTGGTGGTAGTGGTGGTGGCGGCACTGTTTGCCTTCAAGTTGTTTCGGACATAAGGCGACCCTATGGTGAACCTATCACAGGGTTTTCTTGGAAGATGTGTTCAGAGGAGAGTTTACCATTGCCTTCCCCTGAAAGTGAGAGACTGTGACTTGCACAAGGTCACCCAGTGGGTTTTCATGGCCAAGTAGGCATCCGAACCCTGGTTTCCAGAGTCACAGTCCAATGCTCAAACCACTACACCATACTGGCTCTCACATATCTCTACCATGGCTTCATTTGAACACAGTGCTAACTGGATGCATCCCATATTTGGACTGAAGCTGCAGTGTCACCTTAGTGCCACCCTTAGTTAGCACTTTGTTTTCTAAAAAAAGCTCCTGTTGGCAAACTATCATGATGAGTTGGAGTAGGGGTAATATCAGTGGGAAAAACAAGGTGAAACAGAGAACTGAACTGATGGCTATACAAGAGAATGCATGCAAATGTGCCTCTATTTGGATGTATGGGTAGGAATGAGGAAAAATAGTGTGACTTCAACTCTCCTCACTACTAGCACATGCCTCCACCCAAAAAGTCATCGATGTTGAAGAAAGTTTTCAAGGGAAAAGAGATTCTTCATGCCCACCCTAAACCATAATTCAGACAATTTATAATTGTTGTATGATGTCTTGTTTTTATAGAAAAATACCTTCAATATTGGAAACACATACTAGCTCTGGACCCCTCTCTCATTAACCCCCCCTTTTTTTTGCACCCCCTTTCTCATGTAGATGATCAATTCCCACTAATAAGGTTATTGAGAAGACATGGACTCCACCGCACTTTAGACCTGTTCTCTGGTGGATTACCAAAGACCATCACCACCATAAAAGCTTCCCTAGAACAAACTAACATTACTTGCCTTCAAGTACACCATCACACCTAGCCTCAGCAGGAGAATCTCTACGTCTGCTCTCCTTTTTTGAAAACTTTTGTTTGAACTCTGCATCTCATATTAAAGGGACAGTGGCAGTTATCTACGAACCTCTCCTGGAACACACATATAGGAAAAGCCAATATATGCACTCATTTTGGCAAGGAGAATTGAAAACCACGATTTCAGACACTGCATGGGCTCATATTTGTCTTCACCCCCATACAAATCTCGTTCAGCATCTGTCAGGGAGAATACTTTGAAAACCATCCATAGATGGTACCTCACACCTGTAATGTTGTCTAAAATGGTTAAAACACTCTCTCCGGATTGCTGGAGAGACTGTAAATCTAGAGCAGGGGTAGGCAACCTAAGGCCGGGGGGCTGGATGCGCCCCCCCCGAGGCCTTTGGACCGGCGCCAGGCTGGTCCTGCCGCCGCTGCCGCCACCCCCTGCTGCCTACCATGATGATATTAATTATTGTTGTTATTACTTGTTCTTGGGGTTTTCTTGGCAAAATCTCCACAGGGGTTTTGCCATGGCTTTTCTGGGGCTGAGACAGTGTGCATGCATATTTTTTAATTTTTATTTATTTATTTATTTTTGGTGCTTCGGCCCCCCAATTGTCTGAGGGACAGCAACCCGGCCCCCGGCTCAAAAAGGTTGCCTACTCCTGATCTAGAGGCTCGATCAAATGTGGATTGAATGTCCGAAAGTGAGAAAATTCTGGGATGCAGTTCTCTATCAAATTTCATGTATCGCTGATCAAACTGTACATTTCTGTCCAATTTTGTTTTTGCTTTCTATATTTGTTAAAGGCAATTCTAACTTGAAACATAGGAAACCGATCATTTCTCTTATTACTACTGCCAGATTAAAAGTAGCCAAATGTTGGAAGTCACATGACTTCTCCATTGAGAATTTGGGATGTGTGGTTGATGGAGAAACTGACTGCTATGACCAGGTTTTGCATTGGCCACAAAAAGACTGACACATTTCAAGAAGACTGGATGATCCTTATTGACTACGTTAATCGTCACTCCCACCGGATCCAACCTGCTACACAAACAGATATTTGGATGAACACTCTACACCAGGGGTAGGCAACCTAAGGCCTCAGGGGCTGGATGCGCCCCCCTCGACGCCTTTGGACCGGCCCCAGGCCGGTCCTGCCGCCGCCGCCACTGCCGCCCGCCATGATGATATTGATTATTATTGTTATTACTTGTTCTTGGGGTTTTCTAGGCAAAATCTCCATAGAGGTTTTGCCATGGCTTTTCTGGGGCTGAGAGAGTGTTCATGCATATTTTTTAATTTTTTTAAAATTTTTTAAAAATAGATTTATTTATTTATTTATTTATTTATTTATTTATTTATTTATTCTTGGTGCTTCGGCCCCCCCTAATTGTCTGAGGGACAGCAACCTGGCCCCCGGCTCAAAAAGGTTGCCTACCCCTGCTCTACACCTTCACAAACCAAACTCTCTGGCTTTTGCTGAGAACTACTTTTTAAATTTTGCTGCAGAATAACTATTCATCATATACATACCCTTGGCCCTTGTAGTTAATTGTTGTTGTTTTTGTCATAGTTCTACAGACTGTATGTGTTTTATTGTAAAAACTCAATAAAAATTTAATCAGAAAAAAGAAAAATACCTTCAATATTTTAATAACTGTAATAATAAATGAATATTAATTGAAATAGTAATAGTAATAGTATTTTGATGTTTCTGAACAGGACAGCCTCAAACTATGGTTTATATCCCTCGTCTGTTTAGCTAAACCATAATTAAAATTAACCACAGATAGAAGGATAAACCATAATCACTCAGAAACAGAAGCAAATTCTTCCACCTCCTCCTAAATGCACCAGAGAAAGAAAGAAAGAAAAAGATTGTAAATATAAGCCCAACATTTAGCCAGAGAAAGAACAAAACACCACCACCGTAATTTCACTCATCACAGAATTCAAATAGTACTTCTTTATCTTGGCTTATGTTCAACAAAGGTCAGAACTGTCATTAGAAGGACGAGAGACATTTAGAACACAAGAGCGTAACACATTACCTAATTCACTTTTGTGTGTGTGTCAAATTTGTGCTTCCATACAGGCTTTTTGAGTGACAGTAATTTCGTACATTTGACTTCTACAAATTACACAGGGATTTGTGTCAATTTCTTCTGATCCAGACAACAGACCAGAGATGAACAGGATGAAGATGACCAGCACGAACGGGCCAGTCCAGGATAATAAACCTTACAACTCTATCTTTCTTGTGCTACATTCCCCTCACTTTTCCATGTCTTCCTAAATTAGTTGTAGGCAGAGTAAGAGCACAAGATGCAATAATTTGACTGCAGGATACAAGCACAATGACATATGTTAGGGTCAGGAAGGATGAAGGTTAATGGGAAGGCCCCAACTGTGCCTCAGCCTACACTAGGTGTGGACACCTTCCAAACCAGAAGGAAGCTTGGGAAAAAACAAAGTTACAAACAATAATCCTAAACACTTACATGGAGTGTCTATTAATCTCAGCCAGAAATTAATAGTGTTTATTAGAGAGCCAGCCTGGTGTAGTGGTTTGAGCATTCAACAAAAACTCTGGAGACCCAGGTTTGAATTCCCAGTTGGCCATGGAAATCCACTAGTGACCATGGGCAAGTCACACTCTTTCAGTCTCAGAGGATGGCAATGGCAAGCTCCCTCTGAAGAAACTTACGGTACCAAGAAAACCCTGTGATAGGCTTGCCTTAAGGTTACCATAAGTCAGAAATGACTTGAAGGCACACAAAACATACACACATTCTAATGGAATGAACTGAACGACCTACCGTATTTTCCAGCATATAAGACGACTTTTTAACCCTGGAAAGTCTTCTCCGAAGTCGGGGGTCGTCTTATATGCTGGGTAGAGGAGGAGGAGGAGGAGGAGGAGGAGAGGGGGAGGAGGAGGAAGACAGGAGGTCTAGGTTAGAGGAGGAAAAGGAGGAGGAGGAAAAAGTGATAAAAAAGATGGATGAAAGAGGATGAAAAATGGAAGAAGGAAGAAAGAGAGGAGGAAGAAAAAGTGGAGGAGGATGAAAGAGAGAAGGATGAAAGAGGATGAAAAAGGGAAAAAGGAAGAAGGAGAGGAGGACAAAAAAGTAATGGTGCAGGAGGAGGAAGAGAAGAATGAAAAAGAGAAGGGTGGAAAAGGGGAAGAGGAGGAGCCATCCATCCATCTCACTCTCCTTGCATACACTTTCGTCATTAGGAGCAGCCTAATGGTCCCCTAGGTCAGAAATTTGGGGAAGTAGTGTTCTTCTTGTTGCTGCTGCTGTTATTTGTTCAGAAAGGGTTTGCCATTGCTTTTCCCTGAGGCTGAGAGAGTGTGACTTGCAAGAATGTTATTGTTGTTGTTGGTTGTTGTTGTGTGCCTTCAGGTCGTTTCTGACTTTTAGCAACTCAAAGACGAACCTATCCTGGGGTTTCCTTGGCAAAGTTTGTTCAGAAAGGGTTTGTCATTGCTTTCCCCTGAGGCTGAGAGAGTGTGACTTCCAAGACTGTTGTTCGTGTGTGCCTTCAAGTCATTTCCAACTGATGATGACCCTAAGGCAAACTTATCATGAACCTATCATTTCTTGCCTATGTGTTTTTTTTCAGACAGGGTTTGCCTTTGCCACTCTCTGAGGCTGAGAGAGTGTGACTTCTAAGATTGTTGTTATTGTTGTATGCCTTTGAGTCATTTCCGACTTACAACAACCCTAAGGTGGCCCTATCATGGTGTTTGCTTGGCAAGGTTTCTTCAGAGGGGAGTTTGCCATTGCCTTCTCCTGAGGCTGAGAGAGTGTGACTTGCCCAAGGTCAACCAGGAGGATTCCATGGCCGAGCCAGGATTCGAACCCTGGTCTCCAGAGTCATACTCAAATACTCAGAAAGGGTGACCAAATGTCTTCAATGCAAAGGAAGACAAGTAACTACAAAAAATGTAGGACACACAAGAAAAAAATGTAGAGAAAGCTAAAAACACTAATATAAATATAAATCCATGCTTCTTAGCCGTGCTCAAAATGGAGGACGTTTTAATGGTCAAAATGGTGACTTTTAATCTTATCATGGGGTTTTCTTGGCATGTTTCCTCAAATGGGGGTTGCCATTACCATCCTCTGAGGCTGAGAGTGTGTGACATGCCCAGGGTCACTTACTTGGCTGCAAATTGTACATACCCCAGAATGTATCACCTAGTATATTGGCAGTCCTTCCCCCTAACACTTCCTCATTTCCCCCCAAACATCTCATAGCTGGGAGATGGAAATAATTTTTAAAGGAGCATTTAAATCTGGACTATTTTTTAAAAAGTAAGTTCCAAAACATACTGCAGAAATAAATGCTAGGGAACATGGGAGCTGTAGTTTGTTGTGTTTATAAGTGAGGTTTTCCTGCTAAGTACCTGCATGTCATAAGCATTTGAATTAAAATTACCATATTGAAATCAAATCTGATTTTTTAAATTTTTTATTTTGTGTACGTTGGAAGAGGGATAGTCTTATATGGCAAGTATATCCCAAACTCTATATTTTAACTGGAAACGTTGAGGGTCGTCTTATACGGCCAGTTGTCTTATACGCCGGAAAAAAGGTACATTCTTTTCACACTACACCATTCACTACACAATGGCAAACCTCTGAACATATCTTGCCAATAAAACCCCATGATAGAGTCACTTTAAGATTAATATAAGTCAACTGGAAATGACTTAAAGGTACACAGCAACAAAAATATTAGAAACCATTGAGATTGTGCAGCCAAGTTCCGTCTCTTTCGGCAAATAATGCAAAGAACTTAAACTCAAACAAATGTATGCTATGAATGCTTCCTTAAATATTGTGGGTGTTTTCTAACATTCAGCAACTTCCCCCAAATATGAAGTCATAGGATTCCAGCTTGACATCACCTTTAAGAGGTGACAACTTGGGTTTACTTTTCATACAACAAATCTGATCTGATTTTAGAAGTCAATGCCTGGTTAGTGCTTGAATGAGACATCACTCAGAGTATCAGGAATCTCCTCCAGGTTAGGCTAAGAAAAATCTTGCCTAAAACACTGCAAAGTCACTGCCAGCACAGTTCATAATAAAGGGATAGATCAGGGGTAGGCAACCTTTCCCCTTTAAGGGCCAAGGGACTTCAGTTCCCAGAATCCCAGGAGCTATTGGCCAACATGGGACTATTGGCCAACATGGCTGAGGCTTCTGGGAGCTGAAGTCCCTCGGCCCTTAAAGGGGAAAGGTTGCCTACCCCTGGGATAGATGAACCAATGGTCTGATTCATTGCCAGGCAGATTCCTAAGGGACAGAGAGATACCACCCTTAGGTCCTAGGGAAAGAATGAGAGAAAATCAAATCCTTCCTTGGAGGATACATTGAGGAGGCTACTTTCCTACAATTTTCTTATGTGTCTCTTAAGCTATATGATATGGGAGACCAACAATTGTTTCTCCCAGTATACCAGGGATCATTACCATGTTGCTGTTGTGCGCATTCAAGTTGTTTCCGACTTATGACGACTCTATCATGGGGTTTTCTTGGCAGGATTTGTTCAGAGGAGGGTTGTAATTGACTTCTCCTGTGGCTGAGAGCACATGACTTGTCCAGAGTAACCCAGTGGGTTTCATGGCCAAGGTGGCAATCAAACCCTGGTCTCCAAAGTCATAGTCCAACAATCAAACCACTATGCCAAAACTAACCTATAATTCTTACTTTTCTGGAAACTGCATGAACTAGCAGCTGACTGCTCATGAGCTGCCAACCAATTCAAGCAACACTGTCCTAGAGATCTGGCCTCTTGAGATGGACAGCTGGGAAGGATGAAAAACTGGGTTGCCAGCATACATGTCACAAGCAACACAGGCAGTAGAAACCTATGCAACTCAGTTTTCAATTGTATGCATTATCGAAGAGGATTAGGATAGTCCACAGGTTATGGAATACAAGTCACACCTTCACTGCTGTTTACTTCCACAACACTATGGGCCTTTACAGACTGCCAGAAATAATGCAGCTTGAGGCCACTTTAACTGTCTTGGCTCAGTGCTAGGGAATCATGAGAATTGTATTTTTTTCTGAGACATTGTTCCCTCTTGCTCCCCATCCCATGGGGTGAGAATTTCATACCACCATGTATTGCTCTTCTTGTCTCTCTGAGAAAAGGACCTCCAGGGAAGGGGGTTTGGTCAGCAGAATCTGATATCCCAAGAGCAAGAGATTACCACAACCTCCTACATAGAAGAAGGGAATGACAACAGGGAAAAACCTCCTTCTGCCTCTAGCAGTGATTCCCAAACTTTGAACCTCCAGATGTTTTATACTTCAGCTCCCAGAATGCCTGACTATTGGCCAAACTGGCTGGGGCTCGTGGAAAGTCCAAAACACAAGGAGGACCAAAATTTATGAACCCACTGATATCTAAAGGTTCAAAGAGTCAGGCTCTCAGGCCTTTAATGTGCCTTTTTCCTCACTTCTTTAGGAGATGAGCAGAGATGGGATTTTCCATTCAGACTTTCAGTTACCCTTTTTTCCTCACTCCTTTAAAAGGCAAGCAGGGATTATTATTATTATTACATTTCTTCATATTCCACTTTTCCTCCAAAGTTGGAACTCAAAGCAACTTACAATTTTTACTTAAAAACACAATTATAAACATACAAATGTGAACATTAAAACAGAATTAACTTGTACTTAAGCTGACGTATCCTCCACCTATGGATTCAAAGGCACTTGCTGAGGTAGTTTGGGTCCAAAACACACTGCAGAAATAATCCAGTTTGAGACTGTTTTAACTGCCCTGGGGCTCAATGCTAGGGAATTCTGGGAACTGTAGTTTTGTGATATATTGTAGCCTTCTCTGTCAGAGAGGTCTGATGCCACAACAAAATCCAGTTCCCAGGACTCCCTTACACTGAGCCAGGGCGCTTAAAGCGGTCTCAAGCTCAAATTTCTCCAGTGTGTTTTGGACCATGGTCATTTTTGTGAGTTTTCCACACAGCAAGAGGCCTCTCCCCCACTTGGGTTGACTGGAAGCACCCTCTCTTTGGGGGCAAAGAAGCCCCAAAAGTGAAGGAGGGGGGGACTTACTGGAGGCAATCCCAAAAAAGGACTGAGGGGTGAGAGATTTCTCGCTCCAGAAAGAAGGGAGCAAGAGGACCCCCACCCCTCCCCTCCCCCCCAAAAAAAACCCGAGCTTCAGAGTAACCAACACCCCTCAGCCTGGCCTAGTACTGAAAGGTACTTTAAAAAAGTACTAAAAGGGAGATTTGGGCCCTCCTCTCTGAGGATGATGGGCTTTGTATCGATGAGGCGAGGTGCAAATTAGGAGGGAGATAAGGCGTAAGGCTCGCCACTCTTCCCCTTTCCATTCCACACCCAAACCGGCTTCTCTCGCCCTCAGGGCCTCATATAGGCCTTCCCTCTTCCCCCCCCCCTTCCATTTAAATCTCAACGGGGGCAACGGCCGCCCCGCAACCATGGCAACCCCTCGCCGCGCGCGCGAGCCCGCTTACCTCGCGAACCCGCCACGGGCCCCCGCCGCCACCGAGCTTCCGTAGTTTGAGCGCAGCGCCTTCTTCCCCACTAACAACCCCTCCCCCTCCTCTTACTGCGCACGAGCCAGGCCTCACTAAGCCAACGCGGAGCTCATCCATCCGCGCAGCCTGGCGGCAGAGTGCCGAGCACATCGATGGGAAAAGGCCAGCCTTTGCTTTTGGAGAGAGATCCTTCTTTTTTTCCAAAGAGGCTTTTGAAATAAGAAGGTCTAAAAATATATACCCGGTGTCAGGATCGCCTCCTTTTTTAAAATACGGTTACAGCCAGTGTTATTCCTACCATTATTGTTGTTATTATTATTTTATTCCTTATTTTCTGCCATCCACTGACTACTACATCAGCCCCAATAAAATAATAGTAGTTGTTGTTATTATTATTATTATTATTATTATTATTATTACATCCCCGTGTCTTGTCTTTCTAAGGTCTGTATAAACCCAGTAAAATAACAGTGGTAGTATCTATTGTTGTTGTTGTTGTTATTTCTGAATACATCACCTGGTATTATTATTATTATTATTTACTTATATCCTGCCTTTCTCCCAATATAGGGATTCAAGTCTTGTCTATGTAAGATCAGTATAAACCCAATAAAATAACAGTAGTAGTATCTATTATTATTATTATTATTATTCCTCAATACATCACCAGGTCCTATCTATATAAGGTTTGTATAACCCAGGGGTAGCTCCTGGGATTCTGGGAGCTGAAGTCCCTCGGCCCTTAAAGGGGAAAGGTTGCCTACCCCTGGTATAACCCCATAAAATAACAGTAGTAATATCTATTATTATTATTGTTCTTCAATACATCACCAGGTCCTGTCCATATAAGGTGTGTGTAACCCAAATAAAATAACAGTAGTAGTATCTATGATTATTAATGTTATTATTCCTCATTACATCACCAGGTCCTCTGTCTAAGGTCTGTATAAACCCAATAAAATAACAGTGGTAATATCTATTATTGTTGTTATTATTATTCCTTATTTTCTGCCATCCACTCACCATCATTACTCAGGGCTGTTTTTTTCCTACATCAACCCCAATAAAAGAACACTGATAGTATTACTATTATTGTTAGTGTTATTATTATTATTCCCCCCCCCCCATACATCCCTGGGTCTTTCCTGTATAAGGTCTGTGTAACCCCAATAAAATAACAGTAGTATCATCTATTATTGTTATTTTTATTATTTCTGAATACATCACTGGGTATTATTATTATTATTATTTACTTATATCCCACCTTTCTCCCAATATGGGGACTCAAGGTATCTTGTCTGTATAAAGTCTCTATAAACCCAATAAAATAACAGTGGTAGTATCTATTCTTGTTTTTATTATTATTCCTCAATATATCACCAGGTCCTGTCTATATAAGGTTTGTATAACTCGAATAAGATAACAGTAGCAGTATCTATTATTATTATTATTATTATTATTATTCTCAGTACATCACCAGGTCCTGTCTATATAAGGTTTGTATAACCCCAATAAGATAACCGTAGTAGTATTTATTATTTTATTATTATTATTATTCCTGAATATATCCCCAGGTCCTGTCTTTGTAACGTGTGCTGTGATTAAAACTGCAATTATTTATCTGTAAATTGCTTTTAAAACGTTGCAGTTGTCCTTCCCTGGGGATTATGGGCTTTCTTAAGGTGGGGTGAAAAGTAGTTTGCCAGTGGAGACTAGTATTTAGGGGTCTGGCTGTTGCGGGAGGAGGGGAGGTTGAAAGTCCTGTTGGAGGAGGTAAGAATAAAATCCATACATATAATAACTGCAGGGGGAGGGGGGGGAGGGGAGGGGGGAGGGGGTTAAGGTGACCAGAGGTCCTCCTTTTCCAGGACCTATCCTACCTTTTAACCTTCTATCCAGGAGGAATTCCAAAAAGTCCTCCATTTGGAACATGACTAAGAAGCATTAATTTACAATTATATGACTGTTTTTTTTTACCTTGTATTTTGTCATGCCCTACATTTTTATTGAATGTCCTACATTTTGTGACGCCTTGTCCTCCTCTGAGGTTAGGGCATATGGTCACCCTGGTGTGTGTTTGTTTGTGTGTGTGTAATTATGTGTGTGTGTGTTATACACACACACACTATATATATATATATATATATATATATATATATATATACACATACATACACACACACACACACACACACACACACTGTGCATTTCTAGACTTTAACCGGGCAGGTTTCCCATATAGATAAATAGACAGATATAACCTGCCCTGCTAAATTCAGTATCCAAAATCTAAAATAACAGACAGAAGCAGAGTGGAGGGAGGGGGGAGGGAAGCCTTCAGGAGAAAAACTCACCTCTCTTTCTATATATATAAACCAAAGCATATATTTGTGCAATGTATATGCAAAGGATCTAAGCTGGGAGCATGAGCTTTGCTAGACTTGTGCCTCCTTCCTCAGATGCTCTCTCTCTCTCTCATATATATCCCTCTGGGAAAATCATTTCCTTTCTTCGGGGTAAAGATGGGGCGCTTTTGTCTGGGGTGGCTTTGGGGTGTCGAGTCACAAAGAACAGGCCTCGATCTTCTTCTATGACCTGCCTTTAGGGCTGCATTTAGGCTGAAAAGCTATTCAACAGGGCAAGGGAGGAAAGAAGGGCTTGTTTCTCCAAAGAGAGGCCGAAGAACAAACTAGAGGAGTAGACATGTTATTCGGATTAGCCATCGCTATAGATGCCTAGATTTCATAAATACACACACACACACGAGTTTTAAATTTGGCTTCAAAGCAACATATCCATGATCAAACTAAGGCTGCGGTTCTAAACCTTAGCTTCAACAGAACAAATCTGGTATTCTTGAATAGTTGTTAATTGTGAAACCCATCATTTTTTTCCACCTCTTGCTTACTTTTGGCCGAAATGATGGAGAGGATTTCAACTTCTGGATCGCACAAGACTACTAGAATCGATTAGGCTGCTTATAATAATGCTAAAGTGAAGTGCCTTAACTCTGACAAGTATGGCATATAGACTTTCCTTGAGTTTTGCATCCCAATTTCCTATTCCTCATTCACAGAACTGCTTTGAATGATGGTGGTGGTGGTGATCAATAATACCAATACCAATAATACCAATCAGCAGCAACTGACTATTAATTTATGTGTCTTTCACCAAAGAAACCAAATAATACCCCCCCCTTATGAATATAAATCATGTACTGTATAATTCCTTAATCTGTAAGTATATATAAATCGTGGCTTCATGTTTATCGACAGAAGAGTGAAGAGAGATCGTATAAAGATATAAGAAACTTTGCTGGAACCATTATGCAATTTCAAAAGACTCTATTTTAACCATAATTGGCCGCAGGATATTCAGATGTTGATAACTCCGTCCCAAATGCATTGCTTTGGAAAGTTTAATTGAACTCAATGGGTGATGTCTTTAGGGCTCTGGTGTTGTGTCTGTTTTGTTTCTCATCTGCTTTTGCCAGGAGAGTAGAGAGGCATTTTTCCTCAGTAGATACAACAAGATCGTCCTAACTCTGCGATTCTCCTGTAGCCCAACACTTTAATGTCTCACTAATGTTAGTTTCAGACTAATCAACTTTGAAAAAACAACAGAGTTAAGAAAATCCTCTGGGAGTTTTCCTACCATTTGTTTTTTTAAATTACTTTTGCCTTCTGTGTGTGACACCAGTTTAACACACTGCCACTGCCTAACTCTCTGCCTTTTTTTCCCCTAGAAAATCTTCTCAAAAAAGGTTTTAAGTTACCAACACATCAAATACAGTGGGTTTGTGTGTGTGTGTGTTTTAGGGGGGGCTGGGGAACCATCCCAGGTGTAAATTCCTTGTCCTCCTCCATAACCTGCCAATTGAAAGCATCTGGACTTGATGAGGTTAAACGAGGCGGAAAGGAAAGACAAATTAGTAAGGAACAGTTCACTTCGATTGACAGGGGACAAAAGGGTCGCGCCTGGCATGATCCGAATTATATTTACTCGGAAGTAAACCCTACTTACTTCCTCTCCATAAAGGATGCTTAGAATGATAACCGAGAGTGCGATCTCTCGCTCCTTGTAGTAAGCTTCGCAAAGAACTACTATTCCTGTTCCTGTTCCTATTCGCCTACAGAGTAAGGGGGGTTGCAGACTGCCAGAAATAGTGCAAATTGAGTCCACTTTTAGGGTTAGGGTTAGTGCTAGGGAATCATGGGAATTGGGTTTTTTTTTCCTGAGACATTGAGCCTTCTCTGTCAGAGAGCTCTGGTGCCACAATAAAATACAGTTCCCATGATTCCCTAACCCTAAAAGTGGACTCAATTTGCGCTATTTCTGGCAGTCTGCAACCCCCATTGGCAGCTTTTGTGCGAGGTGACCAGACGTCCTCACCGCAAAGGAGGACAAGGCACCCCAAGATGGGGGACATTCCAGAAAAGCGGGGGACCTTCCAAAATAAAATGCTACAAATACTCCCATACATGTAAAATCCTTGCTCAAATTGGAAGGCTTTTTGAAATCCCTCTTGGACAGAAGGTTGAAAGGGAGGACAGGTCCTGAGAAAGGAGGACGTCCTGTCACCCTGTTTTTGGGGGGGCTGGCAAATGGGGACAGGGCTGGGGAGTAAGTGGAGGAAAATGTCACCAGGTTTCCTCAAAGCGCTGCAATCGCTTTGATTTGATTTACTCGGGAGCTTGCTATAAAGAAGCACCGCTTTCCCTTCACACTTGCACCGGTCCCCAGCAGGTTTGCAGAAAGGAACCCGGACAGCCAAAGGCATCTGCACTCCAGAAATAATCTGCAAAAATGCCACCTTCCCAGAGGTTTTGGCTTCCACGTGTTCTTTATTTGCAGCAGGGTTTGTTCTTCCCATCACAGCACACACACACTGGTCTGAAACCCTTTACACAAAAACCAACCCGTAAAGGAGAAGCCTTGCAAGGCAGAACAGGGAAAGAAAGGGCTCCGGGTTCAAGCAATGGGGAGCGAGGGGGGCCAAGGGCTAAATCCAGGGTCAAGAAGAGTCTGGAAAGGCACAGGTAAAAGAAGAAGAAGACTGGAGGGAAAAACCAACCAACCTCCTTTTCTTTTTCTATAGAAGCCAGCGTCGGGGAGTGAGTGAGGGAGACCAGGGTTCAAATCCCCACTGGCCCATGGAAACTCACTTGGCCAAGTCCCACTCTCTCAGCCTCAAAGGCAAACTCCCTCTGAGTAAAGCTTGCCCAGAAAGCCTCGGAATACAGAAGACACACAACAATAAATACATGCATGTCTAGATATTGATATAGATAATATCATACCCCCCCCCGGTTTTTATATCTATATCTAGATATGCATGTATTTGTTGTTGTGTATGTAGAGAGAAAGAGAGACAGTATACACTCTCTCTGTCTCTTTCAACATACACACACAAATTATATATATGTATATATATATACACACACACTGTCTTTATGCACACATACATTCTATATATATATATATATACATATATATATATATATATACACACACACACACACACACACACTATATATATATATATATATATATATACACACACAATATATATATATATATACTCGAAATGAAAATGGATTAATTCAGGGGGGGCCCCCACCACATCCACCCCCACCCCCCGTCATCTCAAGTCTTTCCTCTAACTGGGGGAGGCAGGGGGCGATCCCTTGGACTGAGCGGCCCCCCTTTGCCTCCCTGGGAGCACCTGGCAAACTCTCCCAGTCTGTGCTGGTTTCGGTCTTGCTGGGGAAGAGGCCCACCCCATAAGTCTGCCTCCTTTCCTTGGCGAGGCAGCCCAAGCCCCAGGGCTAGAAGAGGTCTCTGGGGCAGGAGCGGTCTTGGGGGGCGGCTGAGGCTGCTGCTGTTGCTGTCTGGGGAAGAAGAAGAGGAGGAGGGGGGGGTCGGTCTCCCTGGTGTCTCCCTGCCAGCCCTCCAGCCTTGTGGTTTTCCCCTCCTCTACAGCCCCCTCCCTCCCTCCTTCCCGCGCCAGTGTTTAACTAACTCAGGACACCAACGCAAGATCCACGCCTAATTAAATTAATTAGGGAGCCTTGTCAATCCTGGATGAATGGCCGAGAGAGAGAGAGAGAGAGAGAGAGAGAGAGAGAGAGAGAAGCCCGGCCACTGGATCTGGGGAAGGGGGGGGGGAATTGGACGCCTCCCACCTCCCATCTCTCTCTCTTCCCCCCCCCCCTTTGGTTCTTTCTCTCTCTCTCTCTCTTCTCTCTCTCTCCCCCCCCCCCTTTTTCTTTTCCTTGGTGCTGGTGGTGCTGCGACGTCGGCTGGCTGGACTGCTCCGGGAGAAGGGGGTTCCTCCTCTCCACCCCACTTCCAAAGGGGAGGTAGTTTTTGTTGCTCCCAAGCAGGGGATGGCTTGGCAAAGTATAAATAGGGGGGACTTCCTCCAGCCGGAGCCGGAGCCGCGCTGAACTCCGCGGAGGGGAGAATTGCCCAAAGAGCTTGGAGGGGAAGAAGGAGGAGAAGGAGAAGGGAAGGAGCGCCTTTGGGGGCTGGGAAAAAAACCTCGGCTCCCCTTGAGCAAGACAGACCCCCCCCCCGCCTCCCCCTCTTGTTTCTTCCTCCCCTTCTCCCTTCCCTTCCCTACCCCTCCTCTTCCTCCTCCTCTCCCCCTCCTCTTCCTCTTCCTCCCCTTCTTCTTCCTCCTCCTCTTTCTCCAGTTCTTCCTCTCTTCCTCCTCCTCTTCTTCTTTTTCTTCTTCCTCCTCTTCCTCCAGTTCTTCCTCTCTTCCTCCTCCTCTTTTTCTTCCTCTTCCTCCTCCTCTTCCTCCCCCTCTTCCTCTTCCTCTTCCTCTTTCCTGCCCCCTTGATGTGTTTATTGGGGGGCTTGGAGCAAAGAGAGGAGGGAGAAGAAGGGGAGAAGAAGCGCCCAGCCCAGCCCAGCGCCGGCGATGGAAGAACTTACCGCTTTTGTCTCCAAGTCGTTTGATCAGAAAGTGAAGGAGAAGAAGGAGCTCATCACTTACCGGGAGGTTCTGGAAAGCGGCCCCGTCCGAGGAGCCAAGGAGGCGGCGGCGGCGGCGGCGGGAGAACCGGGCCGGGAGGAGAGCCAGAGCCAGAGCCAGAGCCCCGCCAGCGCCGTGGCCCGACTGGCCCAAGCCGGAGCCGGAGGCGGAGGGCGATCGCCGGCCCGGGAGCTGGAGATGGGCGCCCTGGACCGGAGCCGGGAGGCCGCCGGGACCCCGAAACTCAGCGAAGGTAGGGAGGGCCCGGCCCTTGCGGGGCTTTGGGGCGGGAGGGGGGCAGGCCGGGGCGCCTGGGGCTGAGCGGGTTGCTGTTGTTGTGTGCCTTCAAGTCGGTTCCGACGTCTGGAGAGCCCAAGGCGGAGCTCTCAGGGAGTTTTCTTGGCCAGGTTGGTTTGCCCTGGCCTTCCCCTGAGGCTGAGAGAGTGTGACTAGGACAAGGAGGTTGGCGTGGCCCCGTGCATCTGAGGAAGTAGACTCGCGCTACCAACTTCTTTCCTTAGTTAGCCTCCAAGGTGCTGCTACAAGATCTCTCGACATTCTAGTCTCCAAGAATGTAGTCCGATACACAATATTATTGCTGGGGCTTGGGTTCAAGAGATCGTCTTCTTAAAAAGGAGGGTCGCCTCCCAGAGCGCTTCTCCATTCTCTCGGGCAAGTTTCCTCGTGACTGGTCCGGACGAGGCGATCCTTCTTTTTAGGAAGAAGATCTCTTGAACCCAGACAGTGGATCTGCCAGACTTTGGGGGAGAAGAGAGGTCTCCAAATCAGACAGACCTTTCCCAGTCCTTTCCGAACAATTAATTCCCTTCTCCTGAGCGAGAAAACATAAAATCCCACGCAGACAGTCACTCCCACGCGTGGTTCTTCCTTTAGTGAGACTGACGAGTCCTTTCTGGGTGATCTCCGCTTGTAGTTTGGGGACAGACGCGATCCTTCTTTTTCTCTTCCCGAGAAAAAGGAAAATCTTTAATAAGAATAATAAAAACAAACCCATCCACACTGGTCCAAACAGTAGCCTGGGTTGCGGAAGGAGAGTGAGTAAATGTCAAAAATCCCAAAACATTGTCAGGATCTGCGTTGTTCTACAGAGGAGGGAAGGTTTTGAAGCCTGGAAGGCTAGCTCTATTTTGGGTTTGGTTCCCCCCCCCCGAAATTTTTCTCGTGGTAGAAAACAGAGTAGGTTTTTCTTTTCCCCTGGGCAAGACAAAAGGAAAATATGTCATCCCGAGGTCAAGGAAAATATTTAAAGGAGATAGGCGATTTACTTCTAGGAAGCGCTGCTTTTTACTTGGCAGGATAAAGCCCCCCCAAAATATGCGAAACCAAACGAGAAACAAATAAATGAGACGGGAAAGAAATAGGAAATCAAAGAAATTGACCTCCCTTCAAGGCGGTAACTAATCATAACCTTCCAAGTTAGAAATTAAATTCATATTTAAAGAAATTAATTTTAAAAGAAATTAAATTTTTATTTCATTCGTATTAAACACTTGCGCGGGCTAACAAGCAAAAGCGGTGCATTTTCGTTTGTTTTTCCTCCAGGTTAAATTAAATGAATCCCTCCAGATTAAATTAAATAAATCTCGGAAGCGCACAAACTCTGTTCAGCTTCAAAACAGGCGCCCACAATACTTGAGGCGGCTGCATTTTGGGGAATGTTAGGAAAACTGAGATTAAACAATGTTCGGATCCGGTCAAAGTGTTTAATTTTAGCGAGCCGGTGTTCAATATTTGTGTATCTGGTAAAAGTGTGGAAAGGAGGAGGGAAAGAGAAAAAGAGGGAATTAAGCTCTGCCAAAAAGAGCCTCTCCTGTTTGCTTATCCAACGAGCCCGATGCCTTTCAGGTATATTTGAATATCTCTCTGCCTGTGGTTTGAGAAGACGGATGTCAGATTCCGGGGATCGGCTGTGTGTTTGTGTGTGTTTGTGAACCCGGTTCACCTCTTTTGTGTAGCCAAAGTCCCTCGCTCCGGATCGGAACTGAATTGAAAAGACCTCCTCCGGAAACGATTTTAATAAACAAATTCAGAATAGGTTTGAAGCGAAATGCGATGCCAACAAACAAACTGTGATGTGGCCGATGTTGTGTGTGTGTGTGTGTGTGTGTGTGTGACACAAATAAATTCGGGAAAAGATGATAATGGAGGTGTGGAGAACCCCCTTGGTAGGCTAGGAAACCCCCACCCCCTCAGTATTCAGGAACAGCGTAACACCGCCACGTTGACACGGAATAAGCGGTGGCCTGGGATCCGAAGTGAAGGGGGGGGTTGTAAAAAGACGGAGAATATTCACATTAATACCTCCTGGAGGTAGAATAATTGGAAATAATTGAGAGTGACTCATTAATTATATAAATATAAAAAAAGAGCCATATCAACTTCAGAATTTTTTTTAAAAATAGGGTCATATCAGCTTCAGAATTTTTTAAAAATTAGAGTCATGTCAACTTCATAATTTTTTTTAAAAAATAGAGTCATGTCAACTTCAGAAGGCGAATCTTTCTGTTGTGGTGGTTGTTGTGTGCCTTCAAGTCGTTTCCGACACATGTGGGGCCTTTGCAGACTGCTAGAAATAGTGCAAATTGAATCCACTTTAAGAGTTAGGGTTAGTGCTAGGGAATCATGGGAATTGTTTTTTTTTTTTCCTGAGACATTGAGCCTTCTCTGTCAAAGAGCTCTGGTGCCACAATAAAATACAGTTCCCATGATTCCCTAACCCTAACTCTTAAAGTGGACTCAATTTGCACTATTTCTAGCAGTCTGCAAAGGCCCGTGGTGACCCTAAGGCGACCCTGTGGTGGGCTTTTTTTGGACAAGATTCACTCAGAGGAGGTTTGCCATTGCCTTCCCCTGAGGCTGAGAGCATGTGACTTGTCCAAGGTCACCCAGTGGCTTTCCAGGGCAGGTTTAGCAGTCTAATTTTTTTAAAAAAGGAGGAGGGAGGACAGAACAGATGGAGATGTCAGCGGGGGAAGGGGGAAGGAAGGAACAGGCTTTTTAAAAATTGATTCAAGAACAGCCTTTCCAGTTTCGAAAGTAGTCTTCTGCCCTTTTGGACAGCGCAGTTCAACCACTCTGCAATCGGCTCCCATTGAGTTCAATGGGAGTTAATTTCCCGGTCATAAACATCCAGGAAACACTACAGGGCAAGCCGGGTTTTTCTTGCAAGAGCCCCCATTCCCACCCCTGATCAAGAACAATTTGGGATCAGCAATGGGACAGGTTTGGAAAGGGACTTTCATTCAGACTTCTGCTTTAGAAGGCCGGCATCCAATGCGTCTCTCTTTAGACCGAGGAGATCTATTGAATCCATTGCGGACTGGTGAGTCAATGTCCTTCCTTCAAGGAGTCTCCCCTAGTGAGGGCTAACTTTAGGATCCAGGCCACTGTTGGGGTGTATAGACAGACACGGGTGTAAATCTAGTTGACCTGAAAACATATCCAGGGGTGGACCGGTTGGCTATGGAGCAAAGGACAATAACGTCCCAACTCCACAAAATCAGGGATAGCTTTATAGGACAAGCAAAATGCACCAAATACAGGTTGCAAGCTTTCCAAGCACCACTGGTTTCCTCATCGGGCAAAGGTATTAAAAATCATACAGAAGAATATATGTATATGTATATGTGTGTGTGTGTGTGTGTATATATATATATATATATATATATATATATCAATGCTAGTTACAAGCCTGTATGTTGCAAGCTTTCTAAGCTCCACAGCTTCCTCATCAGGCAAAGGCGTTAAAAATCATACAGAAGAATATATGTATACATGTATATGTATGTGTGTGTGTGTGTGTGTGTGTGTGTATATATATATATATATATATATCTCAGTGCTAGTTACAAGCCCGCATGTTGCAAGCTTTCTAAGCTCCACAGCTTCTTCATCAGGCAAAGGAGTTAAAAATCATACAGAAGAATATATGTATACATGTATATGTATGTGTGTGTGTGTGTGTGTGTGTATATATATATATATATATATATATGTGTGTGTGTGTGTGTGTCAATGCTAGTTACAAGCCTGTATGTTGCAAGCTTTCTAAGCTCCACAGCTTCCTCATCAGGCAAAGGCGTTAAAAATCATACAGAAGAATATATGTATACATGTATATTGTCCACTGGCTTCTTCATCAGGCAATGGTGTTAAAAAGTATGCAGGAGAAATGCACCCACACATCCACACACACCATGGTTAGTTACAAGCCTCCATTGGCTTCCTTATCAGACAAAGGGGTTAAGAATCATACAGGAGGAAAATGCAAACTGAGGAGGATGTTAGTCCCAAGCCTGCATTTTGTCCAGATGTGGCTGTTCTCCCTTCAGGTGGTATTTTAGGGATATTCGTGCAGGCAGGCAGGGAAGGCCATGTGGGTACTCCAGGAAATAAAAAATTTAAGTTCCACTAGCGAGACAAAAAGAGATGCTTTGGAAGGTCGGAATCCATTGGGCCGAGGAGATCTATTGAATCCATTGCGGACTGGTGAGTCAATCCCCTTCCTTCAAGGGGTCTGTCTTCCTGGTGAGGGCTAGCCATGAGATTCAAGGCACTGCCTGTATTTGTGGGAGTGTATAGACACGTGTGTATATATCTGGTTGAAGGGAAGAAGGTCTGGTCTGAAGCCGGTGGTCCCACTTGGGATCCAAGCCAGTCCGGGCAGATCGCTTTAGATCGGCGCCTGTCAGGCTGAGCGCTTTCAGCCGACCTTTGGGAATCCGGGGAGATCTCTCTAAGGTTTCCTGAAGGAAGGGCCCCCTACCCCTAAATTTCAAGCCCTCTCCCTTCAGGTGTGAATAGGCTCCCGGATCCAGAGAGGAGAGGCTCCGAAAAGCCCCGATCCGACCCGCTTTCTGCGGGACTTCACTTCTGACGCTTGCGTCCGCACTGCAGAATTACTGCGGGTTGACACCGTTTAACTTTCAACGTTGTGGAATCTGGAAATTGTAGTTCCGTGAGACTTTTAGCCCTCCTTGTCAGAGAACTCTGGTGCCACGATAAACTACAGATCACAGGATTCCATAGCATGGAGCCTTGGCAGTTAAAGCGGTGTCAACGTAGATTATTTCTGCAGTGCGGATGCAGCCTTAGAAGAACGATGGCCAAGGTCGGGGGTGTGTGTTTAAAATCCTAGATTCAGAAGGAAGTCCCACCGCTGCGGCTCTTAGGATCCCTTTCTCCTTCGAGGGGATTTAGGCCTGCCGCCCAAGTTCCCTCGACGCCTGAGGACTTTGGTAAACGTTTGTCCGACCAATGGCAGCCCACTTCCCATGGGGCGAGTGCCTGGAAAAGCACTCTGGGGCCATAAAACCGAAATCCTTTTACCTCCATCGGCCTGGAAACTGTTTAGAGAAGTGACCTCTGAGCATGTCATTGATTCTTCTCCCTCCTCCCCTTGGCAGCAAGTTAAAAATAAAAGTAGAGCCAGCGTGGCGGCGTAGTGGTTTGAGTGTTGGACTCCGACTCCTACTCTGGAGACCAGGGTTCGAATCCCAGCTCGGCCATGAAGCCCACTGGGTGGCCTTGGGCAAGTCACACTCTCTCAGCCTCAGGGAAGGCAAGGACAAACCCCCTCTGAGCACATCTTGTCAAGAAAACCTATGATAGGGTCTCCTTTGGTTCTGCAGAAATCAGAAACGACTTGAAGGCACACAACAACAACAACAACAACTCCTGGGGCAGGGTGGCCAGCTGTCCTCACCACAAATGAAGGACCTTCAAGAAAAATGGAGGACACGACCAATAATAATAATAATAATAATAATAATAATAGTAATAATAATTGTTTCTTACCCGCCTCTCCCCAGGGATCGAGGCGGGGCACAACAACAATTAGCAGACGCACCACATCAGTTAAAACACACCGGTTAAAAGGCACAACGATTTAAAAGGACAAATAAGATATATACCTATTAAAACACTCCACAAATAAATAAAAGCTAAAATCACTCTTAGAAAGATAAATGCATGCTTCTTAGTCCTGCTCCAAATGGAAGACCTTTTGGGAATTCCTCCTGGACAGAACGCTGAAAGGGAGGGCAGGTCCGGGAAAAGGAGGACGCCTGGTCACCCTGTGTAGGACCTTACCCAATAAAAGCTAAACAAACTCATAGAAATTTAAATTCCTCTTTCTGTAGTCCTGCTCCAAATGGAGAACCTTTTGGAATCCCTCTTGGAGAGAAGGTTGAAAGGGAGGGCAGGTCCGGGAAAAGGAGGACACCTGGTCACCCTGTGTAGGATCTCACCCAATAAAAGCTAAACACACTCATAGAAATTTAAATTCCTCTTTCTGTAGTCCTGCTCCAAATGGAGAACATTTTGGAATCCCACTTGGAGAGAAGGTTGAAAGGGAGGGCAGGTCCGGGAAAAGGAGGACACCTGGTCACCCTGTGTAGGACATTACCCAATGAAAGTTGCACACACTTATAGAAATATAAGTTTAATGCTTCTGAACCATGCTCCGAATGGAGAACCTTTTGGAATCCATCCTGGAGGGGAGGCTGAAAGGGAGGGCAGGTCCGGGAAAAGGAGGACAGCTAGCCACCCGGTGTAAGACCTTACCCGATAAAAGCTGCAACCACTCATATAGAACTATAAAATGCCATGCTTCTGAACCATGCTCCAAATGGAGAACCTTTTGGAATTCCTCCCGGTGGGAAGGGAGGGCAGGTCCGGGAAAAGGAGGACGGCAGTCCAAGAGAGCCCCAGATGAGTCCTCGTGAGGGTGGGGGGGGGGTTTGTTGAGTGGGTGAAGGGGGTCTCTGATGGCCTTTCTTTCTTTCTTTCTTTCTTTCCCTGCCCTCAGTCTCCCCGGAGCTGAAGGAGCGCAAGGAGGACGCCAAAGGGATGGAGGACGAAGGGCAGACCAAGATCAAGCAGAGGCGAAGCCGCACCAACTTCACCCTCGAGCAGCTGAACGAACTGGAGCGGCTCTTCGACGAGACCCATTATCCGGACGCCTTCATGCGGGAGGAGCTCAGTCAGAGGCTGGGGCTCTCCGAAGCCCGGGTCCAGGTGAGCAAGGAGGACGGGGATCCTGGGAAAGAGAGGAGATGGAGAAAGGTGCATCCACACTGCAGAAATGATGCGGTTTGAGACCACTTGAAGTGTCCTGGCTCCATGCTATGGAATTCTGGGAATTGTCGTTTGTGGTGGCTCCGGAGCGGAGCTCTGCTCCGCTCCGGAGCCACCACAAACGACAATTCCCAGAATTCCATAGCATGGAGCCAGGACACTTCAACTCCTGCCAAACCGCATCATTTCTGCAGTCCCATTAGAAAGGCTCCTAACACGGAATAACTGCCCCGGGTATTTATTTTGGGGTCTCCCCTGGACAGCCCCACTCCTTGATTCGGAACCATCCCGTTTAAGACCGGGCTGGGATTCACCAAGCAAGGCGATAGTCCCTGCAGAAATAATGGCTCTATGCTATGGAAGTCTGGAGTTTAATAATCCGGTTTGACGCCTCTTGAAGTGCCATGGCCCAATGCTATATAGAAAGTCTGGTAGGAATGGTAGTTAAGTAATCCGGTTTGACGTCGCTTTAGTTGCCATGGCTCTATGCTATGGAAGTCTGGAGTTTAATAATCCGGTTTGACACGGCTTGAAGTGCCAGGCCTCAATGCTATAGAAGTCTGGGAATGGTAGTTAACTAATCCGGTTTGGCATCGCTTGAACTGCCCTGGCTCAATGCTATAGAAGTCTGGGAAGTGTAGTTTCCACAGCATTGAGCCCTGGCAGTTAAAGTGGCGTCAAAGCAGATTATTTCTGCAGTGCGGATGCAGTCCCTGTTTGTGATTTCGGATTAAGCCAGTCGCATGGAAAGATAAGTGGAAACTCTCTCGAAAAAGGCTAGTGATCGGCAGCGAGTGTGGTTAGTCTAAGGTCCAACACACACTGCAGAAATAATTCAGTTTGAGACTGCTTTAACTCCTGTGGCTCAGTGCTAGGGAATTCTGGGAACTGTAGTTCTGTGAGACATTTAGCCTTCTCTGTCAAAGAGCTCTGGTGCCACAATAAACTACAATTTCCAGGATTCTCTAGCACTGAGCCAAGGCAAATAAAGTGGATTATTTCTGCAGTGTGTTTTGGACCTAATTCTAAGCAGGGATGACGGAGAAAGAGCTCTTGTAATGGAGTTTTCTGAATCCTTTCCCCCCTAAAAATAATAATAATAATAATAATAATAATGATAATCGTAGAAACTATTCTAATAATCAAATAACAATCTATGTCCACTTTCTCTATGTCCACTTTTTCTATGTCCACTATGTCCACTCCCCTTTTGGGCAGATTTATTGGTCTCAGAGCATCCACTTGGTCTTTTATAGGATTCGAAGGGCAAAAAATGTATATTGCATTTTATTGTTATTCCTAATTGTTGTAACCCGCCTCGATCCGCAGAGAGAGGCGGGCTATAAATAAAATGTATTATTATTATTATTATTATTATTATTATTATTATTAAAAAGTCCTCGCCAGTGTGCTAAAGTTGGGATCGCAGGAAGAAGGGAAGAGATCTGGGGCTCCAGGAGGAGAGTTTATCGGAGGAAGTGTAAAATGTGGTTGTCAATGTTTTAGACCCGCTTTCCCTTTTCTGTAACCTTGGCTTTGGAAAGTAGCTGATCCTGGAAGGGGATCCATTGAATCCAGCCTCCTCTTTCCCCCTTTTGAACATTGGCCAAAGAGGAGAGAATGAACTTTATTCAGAAGGATGCGGGTCCGATCCTTGGGACTTCCAAAATTGTAGGCATAGTGCAGCCTCTTTTCTCTTTTCAAAAGGGAAAGTTTGATGTTGTTGCTATTGTTGTTGCTGTTGTTGTGTGCCTTCCAAGCCTTTCCAGACTCATGGCGACCCTATTATCCTGGGGCTTTCTTGGCCAGATTTGTTCAGAGTAGGCTTGCCCTTGCTTTCTTCCCCTGAGCAATCCTTGCAGAGTCAAGGTCACACACACCCCACAAAAAAGGGAAAGTATTTAAATAATAATAATAATAATAATAATAATAATAATAATTTATATCCCGCCCCTCTGCAGAGCAATCGGGGCGGCTTACATCATTAACATTTCCATACAAAATTTTAAAATATACCTAGGAGGTATATAGAGAGCGTCCAAGCTTTGAGGCTGGATTTCAAACACTGGTTTGGAGACCATCCTTTGCTCGCCCTTTCCTCGCTCTCGGTTGCCAAATATTTATAGGGATATATAGATATCAATACTTAAAAGGGAATTTCCCCGCGTGCCTTCCAGTCCTTTCCGACTCGTGGGGTTTTCTTGGCAAGATTTGTTCAGAGTGTGTTTGCCATTTCCTTCCCCTGAGGCTGAGAGTGTGTGACTTGCCCAAGGTCCCCCAGTGGGTTTTATGGCCGAGCTGAGAATCTAGCCCTGCTCTCCAGAGTGGTCACCCCCCCAACCCTCAAACCACTAGGCCATGCTGCTTCCTCTCATTAACATCTTTCAGGCTTCCATTCAAAACTCTTGCGGCAGCAGAGGGACAAGAGGAGCGCCTCTCCTGCATTTAATAATAATAATAATAATAATAATAATAATAATAATAATAATAATAAATAATAATAATACATTTTATTTATATCCCGCCCCTCTGTCACGCAATCGAGGCGGCTCACAACAATTTAAAAACATCATACAATATTAAAATACCATCCAAATCCCACAGCCCCCCCCCACCCCTGCCAATGGAAAACAGAAATCAATAAAACTCAGAGGGTTTGGGGCAGGACGAAGCCAGCCCAAGGAAGGCCAGGAGAAGAAAGGGGGGAAAAGGATGCACCCTGCATCCACACTGCAGGAATAATCCGGTTTGACACCACTTTAAATGCCATGGCTCAAATGCTATGGGAGTCTGGGAACTGTAGTTTCTTGGGGCACCAGAGCTCTCAGACAGAGAAGACTAAATGCCTAGTATTCCTATCTAGGTGTATGTCTAGTCTAGTATACCTATATCTAGCCTTAGATAGGAGTGGTGATGATGATGATGATGATGTAGGTATACCTATCTAGGTAGCATCTTCTTAAATTATATTATTGTTATTATTGTTATACCTTTCTAGGTAGCACCTTTTTAAATAATAATAGTAATAATAATACTTATTATTATTATTGGTATATCTATCTAGGTAGCATCTTTTAAAATTATTATTATTATTATTGGTATAACTATTTAGGTACCATCTTTTAAAATAATAATAATAATAATAATAATAATTGTAGGTATACCTATCTAAGTAGCATCTTATTATTGTTGTTGTTGTTGTTGATATACCTATCTAGATAGCATCTTTTTAAATTATATTATTATTGTTATTATTATTATTGGTATACTTATTTAGGTAGCATCTTTTAAAGTTATTATTATTATTATTAGTGGTATAGCTATCTAGGTAGCATCTTTTAAAATTATTATTATTAATTATTATTATTATTATTATTATTATTATTTTAGGTATACCTATCTAGGTAGCAGCCATGGGGAGAGATGGGTAAGAAATAATAATAATAATAATAATAATACACCTCTCCCCATGAATGCTACCTAGATAGGTATACCTAATAATAATAATAATAATAATAGATAGGTATACCTGAAATAATAATAATAATAATAATAATAATAATAATCTTTTATATATCTCTCCTCATGAATGCTATCCAGATAGGTATATCTAATAATAATAATAATAATAATAATATTAAAAGATAGGTATACCTAAAATAAGTAATTATTATTATTATTATTATTATTATTATCTCTTATACACTTCTCCCCATGAATGCTACCTAGACAGGTATACCTAATAATAATAATAATAATAGGTAGGTATACATAATAATAATAATTTCTTACTCACCTCTCCCCATGCACCGAGGCAGGGAACAGCAACAATTAACAGACACACCACATCAGTTAGAATTCCAGAATTTCCTAGCATTGAGCCATGGCAGTTAAAGCGGTGTCAAACCGGATTATTTCTGCCGTGCGGATGCAACCTTTGTGCCCACGCCTGGAGCTCCTTCAGGCCCCGCAACATCTGCAGCTGCTCTGGGTTCCTCCTCCTCTTCCTTGTAACAGATACTTGCCCCCCTTTCTTTCCCCTTTTAGGGCTCTGCAGGGATGGATGGCTGCCATCTGCCCCAAAGAGAGCTGCTCCTGAAAAGAAGGGATGGGGCAGGATCCAGTGGATTCCCCCCCCCAAAAAAACCATCTCACCTTGCAAACAAAACAAAATTTTAAAAATAAATTAAATTAAAAATAAAATCTCTCTCCTGCTTCGGAGTGTCCATCCTTGTCCCTGGCCCCCTCAAAATACGGATGGAAAAGTAAAAATGAAAAGGCAGGGAGGTTTTCCTTGGCTCCACAAAAGGAGACCTAGTGCCCAGCATAATCCATACAGAATAAACTCGCAGAGATTTGCATAGATTATAGGCTCGCTTCTCTTTTTTTAAATAGCCCCAGGATAAGGAAAAAGAAAGGGGGAGGCAGAAAGAAAGAAAGAAAGAAAGAAAGAAAGAGAGAGAGATGCTTCGCTGTGATTTTTGTTTTAAACTTTGCTTCCTGGCTCCTTCCTTGGCAGATGGTGGAGCAGAAGAGAGAGGAGGGATGAAGGGGGTGAGAGGGGGATGAAATCCGATCCCCTTTTCCCCCTATTCCCAACTCGGAAGGAAATCCCATGGGACTTCATTGGGATTTTTAGTCCTTTCCTTGCCTAAGGCAACCCTACCAAATTCGTAGCGGCCCAAAACACACTGCAGGAATAATCCAGTCTGAGGCCGCTTTCACTGCCCTGGCTCAATGGTAGGAAATCCTGGGAATTGGAGTTTTGGGAGACTTCTAGCCTCCTCGGTCACCAATAAACTACAGTTCCCAGGATCCCCTAGCACTGAGCCTGGGCAGTTAAATCAGCCTCAAGCTGGATTATTTCTGCAGTGAGGAAAGTGTGGCTGGGATGGGCCGTTTTCCTCTTGCAGGGTTATTAGTTTGCAAATCCCATTGAAGGCAGAGGAGGTTCCCGAATCCAAGGGCATAGGATCCCACTGAAAGAAACCATCAGGATCGAGGGTCTTTAGAATAAGTCTCTTCTGCACTGTTGTTGCTGTTGTTGTGTGCCTTCACGTCGTTCCGGATTTATGGCCACCCTTTATCATGGGGTTTTCTTGGCCAGATTTGTACAGAGGGGGTTTGCCATTGCCATCCTCTGAGGCTGAGAGAGTGTCTTGCATAGGGTCAGCCAATGGGTTTTCATGGCCAAGCTGGGAATCGAACCCAGACTGAGACATTTATTAGGGGGGTTGCAGACTGCCAGAAATAGTGCAAATTGAGTCCACTTTTAGGGTTAGGGTTAGTGCTAGGGAATCATGGGAATTGTTTTTTTTCCTGAGACATTGAGCCTTCTCTGTCAGAGAGCTCTGGTGCCACAATAAACTACAGTTCCCATGATTCCCTAACCCTAATCCTAACCCTAAAAGTGGACTCAATTTGCACTGTTTCTGGCAGTCTGCAACCCCCCTTAGACTTCTGTGTTAGAGAGCTCTGGGTCCAACATTCAAATCAACCCAGGAATTCTGCCTTAGGAGGTTATTTTTATTCGTTTCAAAACGAGATCCCAAGCAGGCTTTTCCTCTTTGCTGGCACCCGCCCCCCTCTTTTTGGGGGGAAGGATCACGTGACCTGACCTGACCTTTGAAGTGGGAAATTTCCTCCCTCCCTTGGAGTCCAATAAAACACCAGGATATAATCCAGCCACTTATTGCACCTTTGAAATCTCTGCCTTTTCAGAGGCAGAGAGAAAATGCAGTCCCATTCCCATTGGAACAAACATCTGCTCTGCCCCGACGCAAATCCTTCGGGGTGAAACTCACGCTGCATCCGCACTGCAGAAATAATCCGGTTTGACATCCCTTCAACTGTTATGGCTCAATGCTGTGGAATTCTGGGAATTTGCTGTGGTGCCACAACAAACTGCATTTCTCAGAATCCCACAGCATCGAGCCAGGACAGTTAAAGGGGTGGCAATCCGGATTATTTCTGCAGTGTGGATGAAGCCTCAGCTTTCGTGGACCCGTTGAAATAAACGGGGCTTGCTTTTTGTTGCTTGGCTCCGTTGATCTGCTCTAGTTCGAGCAATTACTAGTTATTCAATAAATTATTTATTGGTTGCCATTCTGCCTTTCTCCCGACAAGGCGGTTTACAATGAGGTTAAAACTACTAAAAACCTGATGATACAAACCTTTTTTAAAAAGCTAAAATAGTTATCATAATTTAAAACACTATAACATAATTTAAAAGATATACAAAAGATTAAATTAAAATCAGGTATGGTTCTCTGAGGTCCAAAACACTGTAGAAATAATCCAGTTTGAGATCGCTTTAATTTAGAGCTAGGGGATTCTGGGAACTGTAGTTTTGTGAGACATTTAGCCTTCTTTGTCAGAGGGCTCTGGTGACACAATAAACTACAGTTCCCAGGATTCCCCGGCACTCAGCCGGGGAAGTTAAAGTGGTCTCAAACTGGATTATTCCTGCAGTGTGTTTTGGACCTAAGGCCGAATCCACACTGCAGAAATAATCCGGTTTGACACCACTTTGACTTCCATGGCTCAAAGCTATGGAATTTTGGGAACTGTAGTTTACTGTGGCACCAGAGCTCTCTGACAGAGAAGGCTAAATGTCTCACAAAACTACAGTTCCCAGAATCCCCTAGCTCTATATTAAAGTGATCTCAAACTGGATTGTTTCTACAGTGTTTTGGACCTCAGAGAACCATATCTGATTTTAATGGATGTGACATCTTTCGTATATCTTTTAAATTATGTTACGGTGTTTTAAATTATGATAACTATTTTAGCACCAGAGCGAAGCTACATGGACCTTCATTAATCCGATTAAACAAACTACAGATCCCAGAATTCCATAGCATTAAGCCGTGGCAGTTAAAGTAGTGTCAAACCGGATTATTTCTGCAGTGCTGATGCAGCCTACATTCAATGGGACTTACTCCCAAGGAAGTTTTCTTGCACTCGGTATGATTTAGGCTTAGGGCCTTTACAGACTGCCAGAAATAGTGCACATTAAATTGAGGCACTGCCCTGACTCAGTGCTAGGGAATCATGGGAACTGTAGTTTATTGTGGCACCAGAGCTCTCTGACAGAGAAGGCTCAATGTCCCCCCCCCCCCAAAAAAAATACAGTTCCCATGATTCCCTAGCACTGAGCCAGGACAGTTAAAGTGGACTCAATTTGCACTATTTCTGGCAGTCTGGAAAGGTCCTCACTTCTGTGTAAACTTGCACAGGATCGGCAAGGCTTCGACCTCTTTCCTTTTAAAAGAGAGGCCTGAACTTTAAAAACTTTTCCTCCATTTCCAGGCGTCCAAGTCCGATGATCTCTCCTGGTGTGCCTCTTTCTCCTTCTCTCCTTTTTCCTTTCCTTTCCTTCTTCTTCTTCTATTTGGGAGCAAATTAGATTATCATAATAATGAGACCATTATTCCGCTTCTGCGCTACAATACACTCCACTGCACAGAGGAAGAGAGAATTTCTCAACTTCTTTGTAGTGCAGCTTTTATGGCAGTAATTACCCCCCAAAAGTGAGTCATTAAACGCTTTGGTGTTTCGTTTTTCTTGAAGATAAAGCTAATTAATATTACAGGCTTTTAATGAGCGCATTCTTCTCGGGTTTGAATGCTCAAACATCTAAACCTCTTTATCACAAGATTATATATATATATATATATATATATATATATATATATATATATATATATATATCTTTATATAGTGGTGAGAGCCTGGGGGGGGATTTGCCTAAAGAAAGATGAAACAGGCTGAGAAAGTAATTGAGGAAGAGCCAGAACAGGCGGTGGCTGTCCATTATTTTCTCCCCACGGTACAAGCAGACTTGAAGTTTTTGAGATCTACCTGTGTGGGTCTTTTAACTGGACCCCCCCTCCATCCCCCAACCAGTGCTTGAGGAATTAAAGAAGAGGGTGCCTCTGAGCATGTTATGAGCCAAGGAAATGAGTTGACCTTCTTTCCCTTTTAAGTCCACTTGGAATACGATGTCCAGTTCTGGGCATCCCAATTCCCAAAAGGATGTGGACAAGCTGGAGCGTGTCCAGAGGAAGGCCACCAAAATGGTGAAGGGTCTGGAAACCATCAAGCCCTATGGGGAGCTATTATTATTGTTATTTCAAGGATTTATTTTATGGTATATCCCACCTTTCTCCCACAAAGGATTCACTATAGGGTATGTTTAGCCTGGGGAAGGGAAGGTTAAGAGGTGACATGATAGCCCTGTTTAAATATTTGAAGGGGTGTCACTTTGAAGATGGAGCAAGCTTGTTTGCTGCTGCTCCAGAGCATAGGACACAGAGCAATGGATTCAAATTACAGGGAAAGCGATTCCACCTCAACATTAGGAGGAACTTCCTGACAGTAAGAGCTGTTTGACAGTGGGACACACTCCCTTGGAGAGTGGTGGAGCCTCCTTTTTTGGAGGTTTTTAAACAGAGGCTAGATGGCCATTTTCGGGGGGTGCTTTGATTGGGAGTTCCTGCATGGCAGGGGTTTGGACTGGATGGCCTTTGTGGTCTCTTGCAATTCTGTGATTCTATTAGTCCCCTCTTTCTGATTCCCCCAAGCCATCTTAATCTCAGTACTCCGATTTAGGGAAACCGGGGGGAGACGTAAAGAGTCCCTTTCTATTGTTAAAAAAGAGCAGATCACCAGAGGTGTCCCCAGTAGCTCCCGATCTACAGAGTGACCAGATGTCCAGACCACAAAGGAGGACAAGGCACCTCAAAATGTAAGGCATGTCCAAATAAAAGCCAAAGAACGATCATAGAAATATAAATCCATGCTCCTTAGCCATCATGCTCAAAAACGGTGGACAGTTTGAAATTCCTTCCTGGACAGAAGGTTGAAATGTAGGACATTTCCAGGGAAAGGAGGACACCTGGTCACCCTGCTGATCTACCCGTCTGGCCACCACTGTCCTAGAACTCCCCTCTTCTCTGTCCAGATTGAGCCAGGCTGCAAGGGAAGTGGGCAACATCTGGAGGCGTGGGGTCAGATTTCTGCCCCTGGAGGTTTCAGGGAATGGCAAAAATGTCAGAACACAAAAATAAAACAGGGGCAACTTGGGCTTTTGTCGACTTTTGCTTTTGAAGAGTACAAAGGAAGCAATACTGCTTTGTGGAGGCTTCCACCAGATACAATCTAATTTTTGCTCTGGGGCCACAACTCACTGCAATTCCCAAAATTCCATAGCACTGAACCAGGGCCGTTAAAGTGGGGTCAAACAGGATTATTTCTGCAGTGCGGACGAGGCACCTTTCTAAGAAACTGGGCACAGCAGTGCACCTTAAACCATTCCCCGTGAAAACAACAATAGGATTTACAGCCCAGTCCTAAAACCCTCTGGGTGTCTGTGTCTAAGGGCCTGTACAGACTGCCAGAAATAATCCAGCTTGAGACCACTTTAACTGTCCTGGCTCAATGTTAGGGAATCATGGGAACTGTAGATTTTTTCTGAGACACTTTTCTGTCTGAGAGCTCTGGTGCCACAATAAACTACAGTTCCCATGATTCCCTAGCATTGATCCAGGACTGTTAAAGTGGTCTCAAACTGGATTATTTCTGGCAGTTCAAGTTGCCTGTCCATTTATGGTGACCCCATGAATATCATAGGGCTTCCTTAAGAAAGCAATACTCAGAGAGGGTTTGCCATTGCTTCTACTCAATAGGAAACCCTACCGAGTTCAGTAGGCCTTACTCCCAGGCCTTTGTGTACAAGGCTGCAACTCTAAAAAGGCTAAAATTGGCCTGGCTGTGCTCCATTTCTGCTGGGAAAGGAAGCGCCCGATTGATTTTACTGCTCCTTACTGCTAAAAGAGGCTGCAGTTTATGCGCATTCTGGTTTCTCTTTGACACTAGGGTCCAAAACACACTGCAGAAATAATCCAGTTTAAGACTGCTTTAACAGCCCTGGCCCAGTGCTAGGGATTCCTGGGAGTTGTAGTTTCTTGTGTGTATGATTTCACTATTCTGAGCTCTCTAACAGAGAAGGCTAAACGTCTCACAAAACTACAGTTCCAAGAATTCCCTAGCATTGAGCCAGGGCAGTTTAAAGACCTTCCTTTGTACATAAATTTGCAGAATCTCGGACTCAGTCTATAAGGCTCAAGCCAACAGTGCAGCTGAATAGGGGAAGATGACAAGGACATTAAGAAAATACCTCCTCTTTTGGATTGGGAATGCTAGAAAGAGAGAGATTTACTGATTTACTGGTGTAACAACAACAGTCTTGTGACTAACAATATAGTATTGTAGGTGTATTAGTGGAAAGTGAGCATGTTACATGGGAGAAAGCCTGGGACCGTAAGGCATTTGTAAGTGCAAATATCTTAGCTACTAAAAAAGCAAATATCTTAGCTACTAAAAAGACGTCTCTCCCAAAACAGAGGTACTCAATGTGTACCTCTGTGTGCCTCAAAATAATACATCTATTCCAGTTTCCAGCTAGTTGTTGTGCGCCTTCAAGACAACTCTAATTTAGGGCACACTGTTTTCTTGGCCAGCTTTATTCAGAGGAGGTTTTCCATTGCTTTCTTCTAGGACTCAGAGAATACGATTTGCCCAAAATCACCCAGGGAGTTTCCTTGGGGATTTAAAACCCCAAAGCAATACCTGAATGTGCTGTATTTGTCAAAACAGCATTTCTGCCAGCTTATGGTAATGCAGGAGCAAAGGATTTCATATGCCTGTGAAAAACCAGAAAATTTAATTTTATATTTTGAAACTTATTTTCTCTTCTTGGTTACTAGAAGATTAGACTGAGGGACTTTGCAGACTGCCAGAAATAGTGCACATTAAATTGAGGCACTGCCCTGGCTCAGTGCTAGGGAATCATGGGAACTGTAATTTATTGTGGCACCAGAGCTCTCTGGCAGAGAAGGCTCAATGTCCCAGAAAAAAATACAGTTCCCATGACTCCCTAGCACTGAGCCAGGGTAGTTAAAGTGGCCTCAAGATGCATTATTTCTGGCAGTCTGTAAAGGCCCTGAGTAACCCTTGTGGTTTCTTCTACTGCTAGGATTTTGAAAGAAAGAGGAGAACATTGGCCAATAGTTGAGGTACTTCTGGTTATCAGTCTTCCCTCACCCCAAAATAAATTTAACGTCCACCATCCCTGCAGACACTGTGGTCTGGCTGATAAAAGAGGCTTGCTTTGTTGTTATCGTTATGTGCCTTCAAGTCATTTCCGACTTATGCGACCCTATTATGGGGCTTTCTTGGCAAGATTTGTTCAGAGGAGGCTTGCCATTGCCCTCCCCTGTGGCTGAGAGAGTGTGACCTGCCCGAGGTCATGGCCAAGCTGGGAACCGAACCCTGATCTCCAGAGTCGTATAGTCCAACACTCAAATCACTTCGCCCGAAATGTGTTTAACTAGATTAGATTTTCCAGATGGCCAATAAAAGCTGAAAAAGCGAGCTGTTAGTTGCCAATGGAGCAGTTCTCTCCCTGCCTACTCAGAAGCCACTGTTATTGTGTTCCATGGGACTTACTCCTGGTGTAGAGGATGACAGCCTCAGAGCGACTAGGCTGCGTCCACACTGCAGAAGCAATCCGGTTTGACAACGCTTTGGGGAATATTGGGAACTGGAGTTTGTTCTGGCCCCAGAGCGGAGCGGAGCATTGAGCCAGGGCAGTTAAAGCTGTGTCAAATCGGATTACTTCTGCGGTGTGGATGCAGTCTACTCGGAGCAGGGGTTTCTCTCCTAGGATGAGAGACGGCGCAAACCCAGGGGTTCAGTAGCACTATTTGGGTTGGTCTCTGTGTGTGAAGACCCTGTCCAGATATGGGGCCTTTGCAGACTGCCAGAAATAGTGCACATTAAATTGAGGCACTGCCCTGGCTCAGTGCTAGGGAATCATGGGAACTGTAATTTATTGTGGCACCAGAGCTCTCTGACAGAGAAGGCTCAATGTCCCAGAAAAAAATACAATTCCCATGACTCCCTAGCACTGAGCCAGGGCAGTGCCTCAATTTAATGTGCACTATTTCTGGCAGTCTGCAAAGGCCCTTAGTTGGTATGACACGTGTCTTTGCTTGCCCAAAGCTGCCTGCATTGAGTGCCCCCCTAAACCGGGCTGGAGAGGATCTGTCTGGGGATGGGGCTTTGCATTGAGCTTCTTTTCTTCCTGCCTCTCCCAGGTATGGTTTCAGAACCGAAGAGCGAAATGTAGAAAACAAGAAAATCAGCTACATAAAGGTATGTTGAAATCCAATCGCCTTCTAACCTCTGCATTTGGTTGATGGCTTGCAAAGCCTGTGTGTTGTGTGTCAGGTATGTAATTGTAAGGCACTCAGGAGAGTTTGCTATAAAATCCCGACAAAGAAATCGGCAAAGGAAGGCGCTTCTTGCTAAGACTGATGCAAACCTCCTCAGACTTCTTCAAGACTTTTAGACTCATGCCACGAGTTAAGACTGGTTTTAGGCGGCAGTCTAAAACCACAGCTTAAAATTGCAGCCTCACTGCAGAAATAACCCACTTGGACACCACTTTAACTACCATGGATGAGTGCAATGGGATCCTGGGAATGGTCGTTGGCTCTGGCCCCAGAGCTCTCTGACAGAGAAGGCTAAAGGTCTCAAAAAACTACGATCCCCAGAATCCCATAGCATCGAGCCAAGAGAGCTAAAAGAGGGGTCAACACGGATGATTTCGGAAGTGCGGATGGACTTCAGGTTCTCTTGGCTAAGGCGGGGATCGGGTTCACAATTTTACGCGAAAGTAAGCCACCCCTTGGACCCAGAAGGACTTGTTTTTCTGAGCAAAGGTGCATAGCATCTCACTGTCAAAACATCAAGAGGAAAAGACCTGTCTCCCCCCAAATTGCCTCCTGGTTGAATTTTTGTCTTGCCTTCTTTTGTTTCCTTCCAGGGGTCCTCATAGGAGCCGCCAGTCAGTTTGAAGCCTGCCGAGTCGCTCCCTATGTGAATGTGGGTGCTTTGCGGATGCCTTTCCAGCAGGCAAGTTACCAGGGCATGCCCCCCAGGATGCCCCCGAGTTACTTCCCTCCCCTTCAGCTGGTGCTTTGGGACACAATCCATATTTTCAACCCTTTTCCTAACAGCTGGATGAAATATAATTCATTAAAACAAATTAAACAAAACCATAGCGATGTGTTTTGCCTGCAAATTTAACACCCAGATCCTTAACCTACCCACAGTTGGACCCATCCTACCTTTTGCAAGTAGTCCCACCGAGCTCAGTGGGTTTTTTTTTTTTTTTTAGCAGAAGTTGGGAAGATAATGTTTTGGGATTGCAGCTTCCCAAATCCCCCAACCAGCATGGCCAGGAGTTGTCATCCAATGAAGGATCTTTTGCAAGTTATGCCTGTCTTCAGGGCGTCAGTCTTTTAGGTCCAAATCACATTTCAGAAATAATCCAGTTCGACACCACTTTAACTGCCCTGGCTCAATGCTAGGGATTTCTGGGAACTGTAGTTTTGTAAGACATTTCGCTTTCTCTGTCAGAGAGCTCTGGTACCACAATAAACTACAGTTCCCAGGATTCCGTAGCACTGATCCAGGGCAGTTAAAGTGGTCTCAAATTGGATTATTTCTTCAGTGTGTTTTGCACTTTACTCTGGCTGGAGAGCTATTAAATGGACCTTACTTTTAAATCTAAGGTTCCCCTTCCATATTTTAAAGGAACTTAGGAGGGTTGCAGACTGCCAGAAATAGTGCAAATTGAGTCCACTTTTAGGGTTAGGGTTAGTGCTAGGGAATCATGGGAACTATATTTTATTGTGGCACCAGAGCTCTCTGACAGAGAAGGCTCAATGTCTCAGAAAAAACCCAACAATTCCCATGATTCCCTAGCACTAACCCTAACCCTAAAAGTGGACTCAATTTGCACTATTTCTGGCAGTCTGCAACCCCCCTTACTTCCAAATAAAGAGCTGGAATGGTATGATGACCATTCAAGAATTCTCTCTCTGAAGCCCATTTTTTCCTCTCTTTATTCAGGGATTAAATTAAACCATGTGCTAGAGAGCCTCTTGTTTATAGACAAACATACACAATGGACTTAGTGAATCTTATTCTCAGATAACTATAAAAGGATAGCTGTTTAATGAGTTAGCTGAAATTGAAGTCAGGTTCAGCCCAATCTTATGTATATTGACTCCCATGGTTTTTTATGGTGATCCCTCTCTAGTAAATGTATTTAGGCTCATAGGGGGGCACAATGAGGGTATTGCTTCCAAAATAAAAATTCTGTCCTCTCGAATGACATTTTCATTCAGTCCACCAATTTCTAGCATTATAGTAACTTAAAACTTCAGTTGAACTTTTAGAAATACAGTTTAGATATCCAAAGAAATACAGTTTAGATATCCAAAGCAATGCAAACACAGCAAATATAAGACTTGTAGGGGTGAATGATTTTCCTTGTTTCACTGTTTGCAATGCTAGGAATTTGGTGACTAAAGAGGTAGAGCTCATAGTTGGAGGGGCAATGCCCTCATTTTGCTTCCCTGGTAGCTACACCCTGGTCAGAGTCCAGAAAATTGTTGCAGGTGTGTCCCTACAAGGATGCATATTTGTTTTTTGTTTTTCTAGGGTAGTCATTAAAAAAAAAAAAAGACCACTGCAAACATTTATGAACTGGCTGCTATGTAGAACCCAAATCAATTTAACAAGATAATGAGAAATCCAGATATTATCTTGCTTTTCTTGGAGATTCCATCTTAAACAACTGACACTGGTTGAGAGAGGCCAAACTTTTTCAAACCTGTTTTTAAATGTTTTGGCTCTGGCTCAGGACAGTCCATCCTCTTAAGCCCATCGATTGGAGTGGCCTGAATAATGGCCATTATGTGGAAGTAGCTTTGGTTGATTTCAATGAGACTTCTAATTAGTGCATTTTAAAATAAGTGCATGGGACCAGCAAACTTGATGGGTTCTTCTCCCTCATCTTTAATGAATTTTTTATGCTTAGTAGAAGAAAAAGTGGTGCATCCTTTTTTATGCTTAGTAGAAGAAAAATTTTGTTGACATTAGTGGTCTCTTATTCTTGGGGCTGTATATGTGCATCATTTAGTCCTGGCTGAATCATTGCTTCTTGAACTTAAGTTTGTGCCTAACTTAGTGGAGTATATATCTGACTTGGCATACAAGGACGCTGAGTTGCATTTCTTTTGTGTAGGATCAGATGTTTTCATCTGTGTGAGGGAAGAAGGATAGCATATCTCCTTTGAAGAAAGTTGTCCCTGGGAAAAATTGTGACAGTAGGAAGCAGAGTTTGTTGGAGCAAACATTTATTTCCAAATGTCAGCATGGGTGGTGTTGATAAAGGTCATGCCAGAGATGACCAAGAGCCACAGATGTGTACAGTCATTAGAAGACAGAGAAGGGAACAAGACAAAGTACTTCTGCTGCTGCCTAGTCCTCTCCATGCAGGGCATGGCTGTGCCTACTATTTGGCTGGTACAGATGGGGGAGAATTGTGCTTCATTTTCATGGAATCATAGAGTTGGAAGAGACCACAAGGGCCATTAAATCCAACTCCTGCCCAGTGTTCGTTTTGAAGAGTTTACCAGTACTTGTGAATTTCTTCCTATGCAGGAAGTAATGAACATATGGCTTTAAAAATGTAAATACAGGGGAAATCTAAACTGATAGGTTTTCCCCATTGTAGCTGGCAGGCAGGAAAGAGATGACCCACTCAAGGTAGGACACAGCCGTCCAGTTAGTACATTCATAAGGATAGTATCTAAAAAGCCACCAAGCATTTATCCAATGCAGGGCATACTGAGAACTCACAGGGTCACATCAAATTGATAGGCTGGAGTCCAGCTGGTGTAGGGCAGTGGTGGTTGCACTTTTTCTAGGGTAGTGCAGTAATGGCAAGGGGAAGCACAGGAAAATCTGCTGGTCCCAAGCCTATTTCACCTATTTCTCACTTCTCTTCATGTCCACAGAGCCACTGCCTGTGCTATCATAGCATGCCAACAGGATTCAAGCCTATGTATTTAACCACTCTATCAGCCAGGCTAACTATAATTTAGCTAAAATCAGAAAGAGAAATGCTTAAAGGAGAAATTCTAGGTCACATAAAAAAAAAGACATCTTGTGGTATCAAAGTCTTTATTGGCAACCCAACTATTTTATGTTGGGACAAGGGTAGGCAGCTGTCATGAGCCTAATTTTAATTTTTTAGCCCCTGGGGTTCCTCCAGAATCCAAATGGGCTGCCACAAGTATCACTCCCCATAGCCAGATATGGACAGAAGTCTATGTCTGGTTTTTGAGAAGCAGAATTTTGTTAAATGGCATGTGTACACATATGCACAATCTATTTAAACTTCCAGGAAAGACAACTCTGCCTTTTTGGTAGGCAAAAAAAGGAGCAGTCAGGGATTCTGTAGGAGACAAGGGCCACAAAACCAGCTTTGAGGGCTACATGTGACTCAAGGAACATGCTGTTCTTTGCTCTATAGTGAGACTGACATTTTGTAATTTTTTGATCCAGGGTTTGGCCTGTTTACAATGGTAGTGCTCAATCCTGGAACAGACATATAGTTAGAACTGGACCTGAGGGTGGCTAGATTGCCTTTCTCTGCTGCAGAGAAACCAAAGAGTGAGTTCTGGTCTGCTTGGGATTAAACTGAATTATGTTTAGGTCAGATTTTGCTGGGAAGTATTTCATGCCTTTAAAAGTAGTTCTTAGGCTTGGATAGAAGCCACATCCTGTTGGCTTAGTTATACTGTACTCTAATGTCAAAGGTATGAGGTCTGACTGCGATTACTTAGCGCATAGACTGTGGCATTCTGCACATGCTCAGATGCCTCTTTTCAAATGAATGTGATGATGTTGCTCTTTCACTGTTTTAAGTCATTTTAGTGGATTGCAGTTTTACTACAGACCACTTGTATCTGAACAGTGCTGAATACATTTAAGGCTCCAGAAATAAAGGAAATAAGCCTCACTGAGCAAAATTACAAATTGTGTTCCCATAAACATATTTTGGACTGTGCTGCACAAATGATGCAAAATAAAACATTGCAATCCTTGGCATGATTTGCACTGAAGTAAAACCCACTGTTTTTAGTGAAATATAGTCCTAGTTAAATATATATAGGACAGGTACCCTTAAATCAGAAGTCAGGTGTTGTTGGACTGAGACTCCCATGAGCCCTACATAACATAGCCAGTGCTGAGGAATGCAGGAAATTGCAGCCTAACAACATCTGGAGGGCCACACAATTTCCATTCTTGCCCTAAAACCAGAGCTTGGAAAAGCTGCTTTTTGGAACTACATTTCCCCAAGTTGGTTGCAAGAATCTGGGACTTGGGAGTCCCTTGGGAAAAATAGCTTTCTCATATCCTGCCTAAATCCAGTGCAAAGAAGTTTTGTGCGCCTTGCCTGAAGCCTCTCCCTCTTTTTGGGAATGAATCCACTGCAAGCACAAGGCTCTGCAAAAAGGGGTAGTGTTGCCAGAGTGACAATTGGAGAAGACACCTGTCCTTTACTGGTTGTGCAGAAGAAGAAATGTCTGTAGCTGTTGCTTGTTGCCTGGTTTCAGGGCAAGCAACACCTGCTGAAAATCCCACTTCTGCACAACCAGCAAAGGGACAAGAGCCCTGTATCTTATTTCACCTACCGCCTAAAAACTGGACATGTGTCCAGTTAATCTCAGGCCGCATCTACACCGCAGGATTAATATGGTTTGACACCACTTTAAATGTCATAGTTCAATGCTACGGAATTCTGGCATTTGCAGTTTTGTGAGATATTTAGCCTTCTCTCTCAGACACCTCTGGTGCCACAAGAAACTGCAAACCCCAGGATTCCATAGGATTGAGCCATGGCAGTTAAAGCAGTGCATTAATTCTGCAGTGTGGCAAAAGCCAAAGCCATTACCTTTTCCCTTTGTGAAATCCTAGTCCTCCATTCCACCCAAAATTAAAGGTGTGGGGGGCACTATAATTGGAGCACTTACTATTTAGGCTCAGGAGTAAGTCCCAGAAGTCCCAGTTGCAATCCTAGACACATTTTTCTGAGATTAGCATGCAAAGGGCTCCTGTAACACCTTTGAGACTAACTGAAAGTAAGAAGCTGGTAGCAGGAGCTTTCTTAGACTTGAGCCTATTTCCTCAGATGAATGCATGTTTCTTGTAATTAATGTTGTTGTTTATCTTTTAAAATTATTTTAAGACTCCTTGAATCCCATTTTGGGAGAAAGGTGGAATATAAATTCCATAAATAAAAAAATAAGTACCACACTACACTGTTATCTTGTTATTAGTCCACTTTTACTGATATAGTTGCCTCCTGTGGAATCCTGGGATTTGTAGTTTAGGCGGGGCATTTAGAATGCTCATCCAGTAAGCTCTTAGGCCTCACTAAATGGTGGTTGTTGTGTGCCTTCAAGTAGTTTCCAACTTATGATGACCGTATCATGGGATTTTCTTGGCAAGTTTCTTCAGAGTGGGTTTGCCATTAGCATCTACTGAAGTTGAGAGAGTGTTACTTGCCCAAGGTCACCCAGTGAGTTTACATGCCCAAGCCACGATATAAACCCTGCTCTCTAGAGTCATAGTCCAATGCTCAAACCACTACATCACACTGGCTCCCTTATTAAACTACAAATCCCCAAATGCCATAGGAGGCAGCCATAGCAGTAAAAGTGCAATTTTAGCACTATTATCTTACCTTCTTAACTTCTAGTAGTGGTTCCCAAACTTTGGTCCTCCAGATGTTGTGGACTTCAATTTCCAGAATCCCTGACTGTTGGCCAAGCTGGCTGGGGTTTCTGTGAACTGAAGTCTAAAACTCCTGGAGGACCAAAGTTTGGGAATCATTGCCCTACATGCATTGGTTCCCAAACTCTTGTCTTCTATGTTTTGGATTTCAGCTCCCAGAATTTCTGACTGTTGCCCAAGTTGCCTAGGGCTTCTGGGAGTTGAAGTCCAAATACCTGTAGGACCAAAATTTGGGAAAGCATGCAGTGGTTCCCAAACATTGGTCCTCCAGGAATTTTAGACTTTAGTTCACAGAAGCTCAGCCAGCTTGGTCTACAGTCAGGAATTCTGTGAGCTGAAGTCCAAAACACCTAAAGGACCAAAGTTTGGGAATAATTGCTCCAGGTTCCCAAACTTAGGTCAGGAATTTTGGGAGCTGAAGTTCAAGATATCTGGAGGATCTGAGTGTGAGAGTCATTGTGGTTCCCAAACTTTGGCCAGGAATTCTGTGAGCTGAAGTCCAAAACATTTGGAGGATCAGAATTTGGGCATCACTGTGGTTCCCAAACTTTGATCAAGGAATTTTAAGAGCTGAAGTCCAAAACATCTGGAAAATCAAAGTCTGGAAATCATTGGAGTAGACCTCATACTTTGGTCTTCCAGGAATTTTAAACTTCATTTCACAGAAGCCCAGTCACCTTGGCCAACAGTCAGGAATTTTGGGAGCTGAAATTCAAAACACCTGGAGGATCAGAGTTTGGGCATCATTGTGGTTCTCAAACGTTGGTCAAGGAATTCTGAGAGCTGAGGGCCAAAACACCTGGTGCACCAAAGTTTGGGAATCATTGCTGTAGAGGTTCCCAAACTTTGGTCAGGAATTCTGGGAGCTGAAATCCAAAACACCTGGTGCATCAGAGTTTGGGAGTTACTGTGGTTCCCAAACTTTGGCTAGGGATTCTGGGAGCTGAAGACATCTGGAGGATCAGATGTTTGGATGTCGCTCTGGTTCCCAATCTTTGGTCAGGAATTCTGAGAGTTGAAGTCCAAAATGTCTGGAAGACCAAAGTTTGGGAATCATTACTCTTCAGGTCCCCACACTTTGGTCAAGAATTCTGGGAGCTGAAGCCCAAAACATCTGGAGGATCAGAACTTGGGTATCACTCTGATACCCAATCTTTGGTCAGGAATTCTGGGTGCTGAAGTCCAAGATATCTGGAAGACCAAAGTTTGGGAACCATCATAGGGCAATGATTTCCAGACTTTGATCTTCCAGTTGTTTTGGACTTCAACTCTCAGAAGCCTTTGGCATCTTAGGCAACAGTCAGGAATTCTGGGAGCTGACGTCCAAGACGTCTGGAGGATCAGAGTTTGAGCATCACTGTAGGGCAATGATTCCCAAAGGTTGGTCTTCCAGGTATTTTGGACTTTAGCTCCCAGAACTCCTGACTTTTACCCAAGCTGACTAGGGTTTCTGGGAGTTGGAGTCCAAAATTACATGGAAGACCAAAGTTTGGGAACCATTGCCTTACAGCAAACTTCCCAAACTTTATTCCTCTAGGAGTTTTAGACTTAATTCACACAAGCCCTAGCTGGCTTGAGCCAACAGTAAAGAATTCCAGTGTTTTAGACTTCAGCTACCAGACTTCCTGAATATTATAGTTTTTGTGGGTTTTTCGGGCTGTGTGGCCATGTTCTAGAAGAGTTTCTTTCTCTTCTAGAACATGGCCACACAGCCCGAAAAACCCACAAAAACTATGGATGCCAGCCATGAAAGCCTACGACTTCACTTCCTGGATATTACTAGCCAAGCTGACTGGGGCTTCTGTGAACTGAAATCTCCAACTCCTGGAGGAGCAGAGTTTGGACATCACTAGGGCCATGATTCCCAAAAGTTGGTTCTCCAGGTGGTTTAGACTTAGGGCCTTTGCAGACTGCCAGAAATAGTGCAAATAGAGTCCACTTTAAGGGTTAGGGTTAGTGCTAGGGAGTCATGGGAATTGTTTTTTTTTTTTTCTGAGACATTGAGCCTTCTCTGTCAGAGAGCTCTGGTGCCACAATAAAATATAGTTCCCATGATTCCCTAACCCTAACCCTTAAAGTGGACTCAATTTGTACTATTTCTAGCAGTCTGCAAAGGCCCTTAAGCTCCCAGAACCCCTGACCTTTGGTCAAGCTGACTGGGGCTTCTGTGAACTGAAGTCTCCCAACTCCTGGAGGAGCAGAGTTTGGACATCAGTAGGGCCATGGTTCCCAAAGCTTGGTTCTCCAGGTGGTTTAGACTTAAGCTCCCAAAACTCCAAACTGTCTGGGGCTTCTGTAAATTGGAGTCTCCCAACTCTTAGAGCATCAGAGTTTGGACATCACTAGGGCCATGGTTCCCAAAGGTTAGTTCTCCAGGTGGTTTAGGCTCAAGCCCCCAGAACTCCAAGCTGGCTGTGACCTGAGGTCTCCCAACTCCTGGAGGATCAGAGTTTGGACATCACTAGGGCCATGGTTCCCAAAGTTTAGGGGGGTTGCAGACTGCCAGAAATAGTGCAAACTGAGTCCACTTTAAGGGTTAGGGTTAGTGCTAGGGAATCATGGGAATTGTTTTTTTTTTCTGAGACATTGAGCCTTCTCTGTCAGAGAGCTCTGGTGCCACAATAAAATATAGTTCCCATGATTCCCTAACCCTTAAAGTGGACTCAATTTGCACTATTTCTGGCAGTCTGCAACCGACCATAGTTCTCCAGCTGGTTTAGACCCAAGCTCCCAGAACTCCAAGCTGGCTGTGAACTGAGGTCTCCCAACTCCTGGAGGAGCAGAGTTTGGACATCAGTAGGGCCATGGTTCCCAAAGGTTGGTTCTCCAGGTGGTTTAGGCTTAAGCTCCCAAAACTCCAAACTGTCTGGGACTTCTGTAAATTGGAGTCTCCCAACTCTTAGAGCATCAGAGTTTGGACATCCCTAGGGCCATGGTTGCCAAAGGTTGGTTCTCCAGGTGGTTTAGGCTTAAGCCCCCAGAACCCCAAGCTGGCTGTGACCTGAGGTCTCCCATCTCCTGGAGGAGCCGAGTTTGGGATCGGCGTGCCGAGGCCGGGCGCTGGTGGTGCTAATGCTCTGCTCCTCTCTCTCTCTGCCCTTGTAGGACAGCCATTGCAACGTGACGCCCCTGTCCTTCCAGGTGCAGGCGCAGCTGCAGCTGGACAGCGCCGTGGCGGCCCACGCGCACCACCACCTGCACCCGCACCTGGCGGCCCACGCGCCCTACATGATGTTCCCGGCGCCCCCCTTCGGCCTCCCTTTGGCCACGCTGGCCGCCGAGTCCGCTTCGGCCGCTTCCGTGGTGGCCGCCGCCGCCGCCGCCAAGACCACCAGCAAGAACTCCAGCATCGCGGACCTGAGACTCAAAGCCAAAAAGCACGCCGCCGCCCTCGGCCTCTGACTCGCCGCCCGCAGTCCGGGGCACCGCGCACTCCGAGCGGGGAGGGGGGGGCAGAGAGGGTGGGGGGGACACCTCTGCCCCCCTCCCTGAGAAAGCCAAGGCTTCCTGCAGCCCTAAACTGAGACCCACCTTGGAGGGTCCTGCCTCCTTTGGGAACCCCCCCCCCCCAAAAAAAAGACCCAAACCTCTGGGTCCTCCAGGACTGTCACATGTGAACTATAAGGCATCAAGCAAGAGTGGATCCCCACGAGGTGATCATCAGAGACAAAAAAATACATAGACACCAGATCCCTCCACCTTAGGGAGAGACGATCCATTGGGGACAGAAATCATCATCATCATCATCATATATATATATAAAAGACACTTTGATATTTTTTGGTTCTTCTTCTTCATGGGAGGGTCGTCTTCTTCCTCTTCTCCTTCTCCTCCTCCTCCTTCTTCTTGCAATGGAGGTGGGAAAGCCTAGTGCTTACTGCGATCCAGGAGGAGGAGGAGGAGGAGGAGGAGGAGGAGGAGGAGAAAGCTTGCTCAGAAACTGGAGGCAAAAAAAAGAAAGAAAGAAAGCAAGAGAGAAAAGAGACTTATTTAAAGAATTAGATGAAATAGACGCGCAGCTGGGAAGTTCACAGGTTTTGAAACTGACCTTTTTTTCTGCGGAGTTCACTTTCATACGAGAAATTTGATAAGCGAGGCGGGCCTCCTTTCACGTCGCATCAGAGAACTTGGGTTTGAACAGCCGCGGACTGGAAAGGGAGGGGAGAAGGCAAGAAGAAGGGGTTATTTTAAAAAATAAAATAAAATTGAAATTGGGGCGGAGGGAGGTGGAATATCTTTACAGGGAAAAAAAAAAAAAAGGGGGGGGGAGGATTGAAGAGACAGAAACGAGGTTATTTCTCTTGCAATCTCTAAGGGAGACCTACCTGGTCGGGTTCCTCGTCTTAGTAGAGTCTGCATGTTACTGGGTTTCTTTCTTTCTTTTTTTCGGTCTTGGCGTCCCTTTGGATCATTTGCACATCACCTTAACCCAGGGGTAGGCAACCTTTCCCCTTTAAAGGCCGAGGGACTTCAGCTCCCAGAATCCCAGGAGCTATTGGCCAACATGGGACTATTGGCCAACATGGCTGAGGCTTCTGGGAGCTGAAGTCCCTCCGCCCTTAAAGGGGAAAGGTTGCCTACCCCTGCCTTAACCTATAGGGAAACTGCAGCCTGCACATAAAACGGACTCACTCCTCTGGCTGAAGCCTTTTCTCAAAAGAGGGAGAGGAAGGGAGGCCCATCATCCCCACCCACCACCTGAGAAATATATACAAATGGCAGGGAAATATAGCAAAGTTGGGAGAGGTGAAACCCCATTCAATCAAAGGGCTCGGGACCCTTAACCCTATAGAGAAAAGCATTTAAGGTTTCCCTGGCCTCTGCACTTTTATTTGGCAAGGAGTCCCCATTGGGCACAGAGATTTACTTTCGTGGAAACAGGTTTAGGATCTGCAGGAGTGATTCCCAAACTCTGGGCCTCCAAGTGTTTTGGACTTCAGCTCCTCGAAGCCACAGACAGCCATTTTAGCTGACGGACTAGGATTCTGGGAGCTGAAGTCCAAAACATTTGGAGGACCAGAGTTTGGGGATCACTGAAAATGATCCACAAATATTGGTCTGCCAGGTGTTTGGGACTTCAACGTCCAGAATGATTCACAGAAGCCCTTTGTTCCACCAGGAGTTTTAAACTTCAGTTCAGAGAAGCCCTAAAACAATTTGGGCAACAGTCATGGATTCTAGGAGCTGAAGTCCAAAACATCTGGAAGACCAACATTTGAGAACCACTGTTCTACAATAACATCCCAAATCCACTAAACAAGGATACCTTTATCGGACCATCCAAAATGCACAAAACACATGTTGCAAGCTTTCGAAGCTCTACTGGCTTCTTCGACAGGCAAAGCTGTTAAAAGCAAACAAACAGGAGTATATATATATATATATATATAAAGTCACAATCCTCTCCTTCACCAGGCAAATATGTTTAAAAAACATACAGGATAGAATATATATATATATATATACTCTCCAGTAAGTTTCTCTTGTATGATATATATATATATATAGTCACAAGCGTGCATGTTGCAAGCTTTCCAAGCTCTACTGGCTTTTCCATCATGCAAAGCTATTCAAAAACATACAGGAGAAGGTGCCCTTCTTACCCTCTCTTCGTTTTTTCTTTTCTTTTTTGTTCAGCAACCTGCTCCACTTGCTCCTCTTAAATTCCAGCTCGTGGTAATAAAGAGATGGCCATCTTTTAGATTTGGGAAGTTCTCACCAATCTTTATGGAGCAACGCAGCTACTTCCATTTTTCCTGCCTAGGAGTGGGCTTCAGCTCCCATCCTATTCTCCAGATACTTTAGGAATACAATCCCCAGCATCCCTCCCCATTGACTATGCTGGCTAAGGCTGCTGGTCTTTGCAGTTCAACATCTGGAGGGCCACGTGACTCTCACCTCTGTCTTAAAACCACCAGTCAATGGGGACTAATGCTACATATCCCATTGATTTCAGTGGCACTTGTTTGTAGCTTAAATGCATCCACATCGGGGCTTCCAATTTTTTGAGATTATCTTGCTTTCTAGTCCTTATGAGGACTGGACCAAATAAGCTCCTTTACTTTACTTTTCTTTTCTTTTTTAGTTTAAAAGAAATATGATGTACTTACTCCCATCGCCGTTTCCATAATGCCCGTCCTGTCTCCTCATATGAAGTATTGTGTACATTTTTATTTTCTTTTTAAAAGGATGTTAATACACGCAAACACATGTTCATTTTGGCGATAAAGACCCAGAGTTATATATATAGTTCTGTCAAATTTCCACCGGGGATCCTGAAGGTGTAACCTTATATCTAGATTTTTCCTCCTTTTCCAAAGGCTCCTAGAGTTATAAAATTTCCCACTGCTGAACTCTTCTTTTTTTTTTTTTGCCAAGAAAATGGGGAAAAATAAAAATAAAAATAAAAATAAAGAGGGGAGGGGACTGAGAGAGAGAAAAAGAGAGGAGAAGAGGAATCTCTTTGCAAGTTGAACTCTGCTAGGAACAGAGCTTTGTAATTTGTTCTCCATGAAAACAAAAACAAATTATTTATATTGACCGTATTTTTTCTAGTGTATTTTAAGTTATTGGGGGAGGGGGAAGGGGGAGGAAGAAAAGAAAGAAAGAAAGAAAGAAAGAAAGAAAGAGGGGGAAAAAGTCCGAGGGGGAAGAAAATATGCTGTTACTTCATTTCCATGTTGTTGTCAGCACGATCTATTTTGTTCCACTCAGGTTTTGCTTCGCTTTTGGATCCATTCATTGTCGACGCCGCCGTTTTTTCAATAAGTGCCAAGTTATGAATAAAAAAAAAACCCACTTTGCAATCTATTGAATGGAAAGAGAGACAGAAAAAAAAAAGAGACAAAAAGTAAAGTTTTAGCTGATGGTTTCGCACAACTTCTGTTCTTATTAAATCAGTATTGCCATTCTATCTCCCCCCCCCCCATCCCACATTTATTTATTATTTCTTCCCTTCCTCTCCCATTTCTTTTCTTGGGATTGTTGTCTTTCTCTTTCCCCAATGAAATCCTTACAGAGTTTTTGTCTGTTTTCTTCTGCATATTTGAAAGGGCAAGCGATCTATCAAACAAACACACGGGCGCATTTGCTTTTATTATTTATTACCACGCTTAAAATGTGATTTTCTGCACAATCTCCTCTGAATGCTCTACTGGAAAAAGAAAGAGAAAAGAAAGGAGGTGGAAACAATCTAAAGTACAGAGTTTTAAAACCTTTCACACACTTTTTTTTTTTAAAAGAGCTAATAGTCCAACCCTGGATGTATCTCTTCAGAACTAAATATGACTTTTTCCAGAGAGACTTCTTCCTTCCCAAGAAGTGTGCATGGGATTCCCTGGATGCAAGACCATTTTGTATTAGTGCAAAGGAGCGAATTTCTAATTAAACCCGTGAATCTTTGTGCCCCTATGGACTGGGCAGGTGGTGTGTTTGTTTTCTTTTTTAAAATCTGCATCCGCACTGCAGAAATAACCCGGCTTGACCCCACTTTAACTGCCATGGCTCAACGCTATGGAATTCTGGGACGTGTCCTTTATTGTGGCACTAGAGCTCCCTGACACAGAAGGCTAAATGTCTCACAAGACAAGACTACAGTCCCCAGATTTCCACAGCATTGAGCCAGGGTAGGTAAAGTGGTGCCAAACCGGATTATTTCTGAAGTGCGGATGCAGCCTTAGATTTATTATTCTTGATGCTAATCGCTATAAAATTTCCCCTGCATTTGTTTTTTTTTTGCTTTGGGACTCTCCTGCGAAGAATTTATACAGCTCACTTATTTGGGAGGAAATTTCATTCAACTCCCTGTGGTGCCAGGCTCGGAATGAAAGTGGATGATGGGATTGGTGGTTGTTTTTTTTTTTTTTTACAGTACACAATTATAGCGCCATGATTCCGCTTTAACTGCCATGGCTGTATCCTATGGGATCCTGGAACTTGCAATTTAGGAAAGAGTATTTATTATTCTCAGACAGAGAGCCCTTGTGCCTGCCTCACCAGACTACTAATCCCACGACTCTGCAAGATATTTGGCATGTTAAGTTAGAATCATAGCGAAATAGTGGACGACGGTGTAGTGTGGAAGGGAAGTAGGTCCTTCAGCTCTTTCTATTAGAATGTGTGTGCTTGTGTGTTGTGTGCCTTCAAGTCCTTTCTGACTTATGGCGAACCTGTCAGGGAGTATTCTTGGCAAGATTTGTTCAGAGGGGATTTGCCATTGCCATCCTCTGAGGCTGAGAGAGTGTGACTTGCCCAAGGTCACCCAGTGGGTTTACAAAACCCAGTCCTAAACTGTTTAATGGACAGAGGGAGGCACCCACAGAGTTCCTTTTGAGTTCCTGGAATGTTTTCTGCCTTCTAAAGGCAGAGGCAGGTAAGAAATAATAATAATAATAATAATAATAATAATAATAATAATAATAAAAATACATGTATGCCTTCAAGTCGTTTTATGGCCACCCTATCATGGTGTTTTCTTGGCAAGTTTGCCCATGCCTTCTCCTGAGGCTGAGAGAGTGTGACTTGCCCAAGGTCACTCCGTACGGCAGAGTGGGGATTCGAACCCAGTCCCCCAAGTTCGTAGTCCAACGCTCAAAGCACTACACCCCGCTGGCTGCCCAATGTCCCTTTACTTGGGAGTAAATCACATTGAAACCATTGAGATCCATTTGCAAGTGGCTGGGACTCCTAGAGTGCGGTCCTTTGAGTCGGGCTTACTCCCGTGTAAAGAACCAAGCTATCAGTTCCCCAATTGCATTTTAGGCTATTTTAGGTATTTAGGTGTTTTAGGCTCTAGAACAAAGTCCATCTTGCTTAGGATCGTGTTGGCCAACAAGTCTAACAAAACACACTGCAGAAATAATCCAGCCTGAGACCGCTTTAAGTGCCCTGGCTCAGTGGTAGGGAATTCTGGGAACTGTAGTTATGGGAGACCTTTAACCTTCTCTGTCAGAGAGCTCTAATGCTGCAATAAACTACAGTTCTCAGGATTCCCTAGCAGTTAAAGCGGTCTCAAATGGGATTATTTCTGCAGTGTGTTTTGCACTTTACTTTGGCTGGAGAGCTATTAAATGGACCTTACTTTTAAATCTAAGGTTCCTCTTCTACAAGGAACTTACTTCCAAGTAAAGAGCTGGAATGGTATGATGGCCATTCAAGAATTATCTCTTGTGTGTTTTGGACCATTGTCTTTCCTCTTAGGGTGAAAGAGTGTCACTCGACCCACTGGCAAGCGGGGATTCGAACCCAGGACTCTCAGAACCCTAATCCATCAGTAAAACCACTGTACCTCTCTGGCTTTCCCTGTCCTATCCGCTACATATATATGCTAGAATGGATATATATAAATATATATATATATATAGGCAAAATCAAGGTTTGCTTTTTGGGAATTTATGTATATTTTAAAACATTTTTAAGCAGTGGATGTTTGATAAGGAAGGCCGACAGTATTAATGTATGTCTGATCTTAGAAGCTAAGCAAGATCAACCCTGGTTAGTATCTGGATGAGAGACCGGCAAGAAATACCAGGTGCTGCAGGCTATATTTCAGAGGAAGGAACTGGCAAAACTTTTTTTGTATTATTCCTTGTCTAAGGAAACCCCATGAAATCCTTAGGATTGCCATAAATGGACAGCCGACTTAAAGGCATATAAATCTCTCTCACAGAGACTCATGAATAAATTTCGGCCAGCTCCTATGCCAGATCCCCTGCTTAGGTGACTTCTCTATATCCTGACATGGGAATATATACATACATTTGTTCTGAATTGTCCCCCTGCTTAGCTCTTGCAGACTCAGGGTCCCCAGACTTTCCTGGTTGAGTCTATCCATCCGGAATGCATACATACATTCCTATACATTCCTATATAGTATATACACACATATCTATGCTCGCTATGTGTGTGCATACACACATATATAGAAAAGACACACACACACACATATATATGTGTGTATAATATATATGTGTGTGTGCGTATGCGAGAGAGAGAGAGAGAGAGAGAGAGAGAGAGAGACTTCTCTCTCTATAGCAGGCTTCGACTCTCAGCTTGGCCATGGAAACCCACTGGGTGACCGCGGACAAGTCACACTCTCTCAGCCTCAGAGGATGGTAATGACAACCCCCTTCCGAAGAAACATGCCAAGAAAGTTGAAAGGATGCAGCCTTGTCTGACTCCTTTGCCAATTGGGAACCATTCTGTTTCTCCGTGTTCTGTTCTGACAGTAGCCTCTTGTCCTGAGTTCAGATTCCTCATCAGAACTATCAGATGTGTTGGCACTCCCATGTCTTTAAGGTGCATAGCAACAAAAAGAGGTTCATTAGATCTGTCTCTACATCCTAAGTTCACAGCCGGTACAACTCCAGAACTTAAGTCCTTCCCCTTTCTAGACGGCAGGGCGATTGGCCGCGCATCTGGGGATGATAGGAACTGTAGTCCAGCACCTCTGGAGGCAGGCGTCAGATGAGGGAAAGCAGCTCTAAGAAAGAAGGACTGGGATAAACAAACGCGTTCCATTGATAGTTATAAGGCTGTATCCTCACTGCAGAAATAAACCGGTTTGACACCACTTTAACTGCCCTGGCTCAATGCTACAGAATTCCGGGGATTGTAGTTTTGTGAGACATTTAGCCTTTTGTGTCAGAGACTTCTGATGCCACAATTAACGGCAATTCCCAGAATTCCAGAGCATTGAACCATGGCAGTTAAAGTGGTGTCAACCTGGATTATTTCTGCAGTGCGGATGCAGCCTCAGTTTCCTGTGACACCCCGCTTCGGCGACACCCACGTTTCAGTTAGATGTGTGTGTTGGAAAGGTCCGCAGGCTCAGATGGGAAGCTTTCAGTCATAAATACATTTTACAGGGAATTGAGCCCATTCCTCTTTAAACGATGGAGCAAGTCTACTTGGAAGTAAACCCCTTTTCCTTGCCTGTATCTTTAGGATTGCACCGCCTGTATCTGCACTGCAGACATAATCCGGTCTGACACTCTTTAACTGCTATAGCTCCATCCTACAGAATCCTGGGATTTGTAGTTTTGCGAGGCACCAGCACTCTGGCAGAGAAGGCTAAAGACCTTGCAAAACTACACATCCCAGGTTTCCAGAGGCTGGAGCTACCGCACTTAAAAGTGGTGTCAAACTTCTTAAAGTGCACCCTGCCTTCTACTTCCTTAGCATTGAGCATTACACAAAGGGACTTCACCAGCTGCAGATTGACACAGTCCTAGACACACTTACTTGAGAGTAAATTCATTTGAACCTGGGCTCTCCTCCTTGTAATCTCATTTCTGTTCGACCCCCCCTTCCACATTTAAAAAGAGTACTAAAAGAAAGTCAGTTGTGGATGAGGACACTCTACATCAGGGGTAGGCAACCTTTCCCCTTTAAGGGCCGAGGGACTTCAGCTCCCAGAATCCCAGGAGCTATTGGCCAACATGGGACTATTGGCCAACATGGCTGAGGCTTCTGGGAGCTGAAGTCCCTCGGCCCTTAAAGGTTGCCTACCCCTGCTCTACATACAATGCAATGAAGATCTTTGGAGAACAGAACATACACAGAGGCGAGCCATATGTTCCTATGAATTGAACACCTCCTGAGATCTTTAGACAGAAGACAGGATATAAATATTTTAATTTTAAAAAATACTCTTTGTAGGAGAGCTCCTTCCAGAGTATGTCCCAACTTAAAACTTTAGATTGAAGTTAGAAGTCTTAAGGAGCCCTGTTGAAATCAAAGATGATTTTGTTGGAAGATTTCAGCATTCTCTCTTCCCCTCCTCAGATAGACAGGATTTTCCTGCATGCTAACTCTGCTGTCTCCCCTTATTCAAACATCCCATTGGCTCCTACTGAATCTCAGAGCAATAAAAACCTTTGTAAATTGGGAAACTATGTGATTCATGCCACTTCCTTTTAGGAAATTTTCTTTCTCACAAAGAGTTTCTCCCCTGAGTCCCCCATCTTCCTCCTCCCTCAACTTTCTTCAGAAAGAAGGTGAGATAAAGATTTCTTCTTCTACCTGAACTACTCATTAGTTAGGGTTAGGAAGTAGCATCTATGCACATGTAGATTCAAGCCATTAGTAACCTTTGTTTAAACTGCAAGCTACTTTTAGAGAAGCATCCTTAGACAAAGAACCATCCTCTGCTACTCTGCTGATTTAAAGCTAGATGGCAACAGGCTTAGCTTTGATATTTTTGATGTTTAAATTATATATATATATATATATATATATATATATATATATATATAGCTTGCCTCTCCCTGCGGATCGAGGCAGGTTACAACAAATAAGAATAACAATAAAGTACAATATACAATTAAAATGAATAGAATATAAAATACCAATTAAAAGAAGAAGAAATAACAAATGTGCTAAAATTAGAGGTAATTAGAGGCGAGACATTTATCTTTCTTGGGGTAGACTGAAGCCTTAGGAAACTTGCCCACAGATTTCAGGTCTAAAATCCTCTTTTCTTTAAGTCAATAATTTAGAAGAAGAAAAGAGTCCTGCCAAAGGAATGCCCTGAATGAGGGGATGCTTAAATGGGAGTGTGAATCCAGGTATCCTGGAAACCTTTACAGAGAACCATGACAGCATTTATGTTCTTTATTTCAAAGCATTTAAACTAATGGAATTTAGGGCTACCATAGCAGGGGTAAAGCCTGTTGCCCATGCAGCAAAGTACAACAATATGAAAAATTCACCAAACAGTGATGCATTTACTGGGCCAATTAAATGCACAAGATTCAGCATGCAAGGTTTGGAAGCTTCACAGGTCTCTTCATCAGGTTAAGCAGTTGCAAATAATTTGATAAATAAAGTCTACAACTTGTCCTTGGGATAGTGAAAAATTCTCCAGTGAGATCTTCAGAGCAAACAGTGGCAGGATTAAAGGATCAGTATGTAGAGAGAGATCTTGCAGCACCTTTGAGACTAAGGGCCTTTGCAGACTGCCAGAAATAGTGCAAATTGAGTCCACTTTAACTGCCCTGACTCAGTGCTAGGGAATCATGGGAACTGTAGTTTATTGTGGCACCAGAGCTCTCTGACAGAGAAGGCTCAATGTCTTAGAAAAAAATTACAATTCCCATGATTTCCTAGCACTGAGCCAGGGCAGTTAAAGTAGACTCAATTTGCACTATTTCTGGCAGTCTGCAAAGGCCCTAACTCAAAGAAAGAAGTTGGCAGCATGAGCTTTCATAGACAAGGTCTACTTCCTCAGATGCATTTGTAGGAAGTAGACTATCTATGAAAACTCATGCTACCAACTTCTTTCTTTCAGTTAGTCTCAAAGGTGCTACAAGATCTCTTTACATACTGATTCTACAGAATAAAACGGCTATATCTTTGAATTCTACCAAGATTAAAATATATTTTAAGAAAGTATCTTGGGGTGCAGAAGAAATATTTGCAAGCAATCTTTTTTTGTCTTTCAGTGTAAGGATTTGGGGGATAGTCCTGGAAATACTTTCAGACACCTCAAAATAGTTATTGAGTTAAAACATTAAAAAGGAGGCCAGCCAGGAGAGAACAGCTGCGAAGGTGCAGAGTGTCTGATTCAACCATGGCCAACTATCAGGATTGTAAATATCCAGATCCTGTCATGTATAGTAAAAGGGTTGAGAATGACAATATGATTAGATATTAATTAGTCGCAGTCATATTGAGGATTGTCAAGAAGCAAGGGGCCCTTAGCCTTAGAGATCTGGCAAACACACACACACAAATATGGGGAGAAATGTATTTATATATTTAATGTATATCTTAATTTATATCTTGTCTTTCTTCCATCATGGGACCTAAGACAGCTTATAACAGATATTAAAACAAAGCACAGCTAATAAAACCCTAATAATAAATAAGTTCTATAAACTATTTTAAAAGGTCTCTGAGGAAAAATGCTATTTGAAAACAGCTTTAAAACATAGTAGAGAAGATAAAAACACTGCTCACACTGTAAAAAGGATCTTCTGTCACAAGCAGTTAACAGCCAAAGGCCTCTCTGTATCAAAAGATCTTTGGTTGCCAGCAGAAAGAGAGCATACAAAACACAGGAAAAATTATTAAAAATTATTAAAGTGCAACATACACTTGATAGTATTAAGAATATTTAAAACAAATACATTTAAAAGGAAACTGTTTCTCCTTCAGGTAGAGATGAGCCACTGATCTCTAATGAGAAAATTTATTTTGTTGTTGTGTGTCAAATCGTTTCTGACTTACAGCAACCCTAAGTTTCATGGGGTTTTCTTGGCAAGATTTAATCAGAGGAAGTTTGCCATTGCCTTCCCCTGAGGCTGAGAGCATGTGACTTGTCCAGGGTCACCCAGTGGGTTTCATGGCCAGTGGGGATACGAACCCAGGTCTCCAGAGCTGTTGTTCAACACTCAAACTACTATGCCACGCTGGCTTCCCAGATAGTAAAATTTATTTTACTTTCGCTTATACTTGGATGGGAGTACTTCCATTTTCAGGTGCAGTCTACCTTTGAATCCCATTTAGGAAACCAATGGATAATTTTTCCTAAATTACAAAGGTAAGGCTGTCCTCTGTGCGGATCACCTCAGTTATGTTCTTATTTCTTCCCTGTCATTAGTTAAGTCTATAAGAACTTGTTCAAAGTTGTTCTTTGGTGACCTCTCCTTGGCCACCAAGTTCCATCCTTCTCTGTCTGATCAGCATCTTGAGGGAAAAGTGGGGTTCTCTTTGCAGAGCTTTTAAAAATCGTTCTTTGCTTCAGGGATTCATGAGCTTCACTCAGGCTAGCTCAAGACATCATCTTTTTCACGAGAAGCCAAAACAACAAGGAAAAGAGACACTAAATATTGTATGTTGTTATTGGATAACCACATAAGAACCACAATAAACAATAAAATATTTATTGGATATAATAAATATATTGTTGCTGTGTGCCTTCAAGTGGTCTCCATTAATAGAGACCCTCTCCTAGTTTTTCTTGGTGAGATTTATTCTGTGGAGGTTTGTCATTGCATTCTTCTGAGATGGAGAGAGTGTATCTTGCTCAGTGAGTTTTTATGGCTTGGTAAGGATAAATGTTCAACCAGACCTCTCTTCTTCAAAAAGGTAGGGGAAATTTCTACCTAGCCTAAGAAAATAGTTATGGTCAGGGCAAGGAGAAATATAAAAGAGCATAATTCCCCATCAGCCATATATTAATAACATCTTAAGCATATTAAAAACTGAAGTGATCCATAGTTTGATTTCCACTCGTGAAACATGAGTGTATGGGAATTATATTCAATATTAGTGAGCGTGGATATGAACCCCAGAGTGGGTCTTATTCCAGATTAATTAGCTCATGAATTAATAATCTCTCTTTTAATTAGTCCTACTCTGGCATCTTTTGATATCATTGCTACAGGGTGCGTCTTCCTAAAATTTCCTCCTCCTAATTTCCCTCCAGTCTTTTACTCTGGAAAAATAATAGTTTCTCTTTGCCTATTGAGTAATTGAATGACAAATATATTGAGGAACACAGAAAACTGCCTGGTATCACTTTCAATCATTGGTCCATCCTATTCATTGTTGTCTCCTTCTACATGTTGACTGACAGTAACTCTTTAAGGGTAGTCTCTGGACTTGCCAGAGGTTATACTTGGGACTCTTCTGCATGGCAAGCATGTGCTCTGCCACTAAGCTATGGCATTTCCCCCAAATCAAATAATGAACCAAAGTCAAAAATCATCTTGAATACCCATCCCACTTGTACTTCTAGTACCTTCAAAAATTGCTGACATCTGCAGAATGTGATAAAACTCTGAGTCCCATGATCTATTGGTCAGCTGCTTTATGTACAAATGTACAAATAAAGCAGATTTGCATACCAGAAAAACACAACATCTGCCTTATACAGAATTATAGCACTGGGCTCAGCACTATCTACTCTTTAGATCAGGGGTAGGCAACCTTTTTGAGCCGGGGGCCGGGTTGCTGTCCCACAGACAATTGGGGGCCCGAAGAACCATAAATAAATAAATAAATAAATAAATATTTTTTAAAAAATTAAAAATTAAAAAAATATGCATGCACACTCTCTCAGCCCCAGAAAAGGCATGGCAAAACCCCTGTGGAGATTTTGCCAAGAAAACCCCAAGAACAAGTAATAACAACAATAATCAATATCATCATGGCGGGCGGCGGCGGCGGTGGCAGGACCGGCCTGGGGCCAGTCCAAAGGCCTCGGGGGGCCACATCCGGCCCCTGGGGCTTAGGTTGCCTACCCCTGCTTTAGATGCTCTGTAAGGTCTTGAGGAGAAGAGTTTTCTAGTTTCACTGCCCACGTGTCTTTATTTACCTTAGAGATGTGGAATGTGTCTTGTAGACATTGGCAAACTGCAGCCCTCCAGATGTGTTTGGACTGCAACACCTATTAATTCTAACCAACCTAACCAATGGCAAGGAATGCTAGGGCATGCAGTCTAATAATATCTGGAGAGCCATATTTTGCCCATTCCTGATGTACAGCATGGCCCAAGGCTTAGGAATCAGGCAGACCTCCAGATGTTGTTGAACTGCAGGTCTTTCCTCTGGCTGTTCTGGATAGGTCTGCTGGGAGTTGCAATCCAAAAATGTCTGGAAGGCTGCATCATTCTTACTGATAGCATAGTACAGGGGCCGGCAACCTACGGCCCGTGGGCCAGTTCTGGCCCAGGTCCCTGTACTTACCAGCCCAGGCGGACCCCTGCCGCCGCTGCATGTGCTGCCATGCGCTGCCACTGCCCATTTCGGCCGCCGTGTGGCCGCGCACGCCGCAACCGCCAATTTGATTTCCAAAATGGTGGCCGTGACACGTTTGCGCATGTGTAGGAATACTGCGCATGCACAAACGAGTCACAGTCGCCATTTTGGAAAACAAAATGGTGGTCACGAGTGGCGGCCGCCATTTTGTTCTCCAAAATGGTGGATGCAACTCATTTGCGCATGTGCAGTACTCCTGCGCATGCGCAAACTTGGCACTGCCGGCATTCTGGAAATCAAAATGGCGTCCATGACATGCGCGGAGGCAGCTGCGGCAGTGCGCGCGGCGGTGGTGGCGGCGGCGGCAGCGGCGGCGGCACACGTGGGTGGTGTGTGCGGTGGCGGGGGGTGCACGTGCGCGCATGAGCGCGCGCGCCGCCATTCCTCCCCTTGGCCCAGCGGAAGAGGCAACTTCGGGGGACCGGCCCCCGGCTCAAAAAGGTTGCCTACCCCTGACATAGTAGGTGGTGAGGAATGCTGGAAGTTATAGCCCACCAATATCTGGAAGGGAATCTGTTTCTCATTTTTACCTTAGAGACTGACTCTAGGACAGTGGCTTTCAAAGTTTCTCCAAATATCTTTAAATCTCTTTAAAATTTCTGGGCATCATGGTGGCTCATTTTATAAACTATCTTTGTTCTACAAATTAAAGATTGTATAAAGCTCATATTTTGCTGACAGTAATAATTCCTTTAATAAGCTTTTTTTGGTTACAAAAACCTAATAGGCTGCATTATTAAAATAATAGGACCTAGGTTAGCTTTGATCTACCTATTCAATAATCTGTTTAAATCAGTCTTGATATCTGTCATCAGGAAACCAAACCAAAGCAAACCAAACCAAGCGTAGGGCCAAGAATATATTTATTACCAAAAGTGAATAGTCACCTTAAAGATGAAAACTGTTAGGGTGACATACCATAAAAATAAATAAATAAATCCAGATATCCAGATATAATCCAGGTAATCCATGCATCAGGTAATGAAACGATTAAAAGCAATAAATTAAAACAACAATCAATTATTAGATGAAGCAAAGGTTAGAACAGGCAACACCAGAAAACCTGTTTTGCAGTATTTCTGTGTACCCTTTGAATGGATCTCATGAACTACTGGTGGTTCGAGGATCATGGTTTGAAAACCTCTAATCCAGGATTTTGTGCATGAAAATTTTGTGCTCTGCTTCTTCCCAAAGATGGATTATTTTAGATTTAAGAACCAGTTCTCTCTGATGAGGGGGTAAACCTGTGTCCTGACTTGTGATAATTCATTTCCCTATGAAAGAAAATCTGCTGCCCTATATATTATAATAGGAAATATATCTGATGGGATACTAGTAAGGCCTGCTCAACTCAAATAGACTGACTTCCAAGTAAGCATTTACAGCATTATGTTGAAAACATATTCAAGCATAGTTCTCATGCCACTTTGGAACAATTTTACTCAAGAGTCCCAAAAGCAAAGGCACCAATGGGCGTACTTGGAAGCCTGACATCTCCATATCTCCCTTTCCTTTCCAAGTTTCTGGAAGATAACCTGTCATGTCTTCAGTCCCTTAGCAGGGAGGAGTAGAGGGAGGCAATCCAGCTATTGCCCTATGAAGATGATGAGCAGGATAAAAATATGTTTTCTTTTTCCATTTACCGTAAATAAAATATTAGCAACCTTTAGGTTTGCTATACACATCTACCTGAGAGTACATCTTGTGACAACAATGAAGCTTACTTCTGAATGAACATATGCAGGCTTTGCTCCTAATATAAACTAACTTGTAGGAGTAAGATAAGATATCTTAGGAAGAGACTCTCTGGAGGGATGTGTGTGTATGTGTGTCCCATCTTGCCCAGTGTAGTATTAGACTGCAAGTAGAGGCAGGATGGAAATTTTCCTTTTGTGGCAGAAATTTTCCTCAGTGTGAGACTCCAGGCTTATCACTCTACTTTTTTAAAACTAGAAATCTTGAGATGTCGATGGAGGTGCAGGTTTGTGTGTGTGTGTGTGTGTGTGTGGAGATAAAATCCAAGCAGCAGGGCAGTGCATGCAGCAAGGCTGCTTGTCTAGTAGAGATCACCAGCACTCAGGCAGATTTCTAAGCTTTTAGCAAAAGGCTTTATTATAGAATAGCATAGGCAAAGTAAAAACTACAAAGTCCAATAAAACATCACTTTAGCCAAACGTGGCTAACAGGAACAAAACTATAAATCCTTAATGCTATATTGTGAAAAATTAGGCAAGCTACAGCTTCTGCAAAAATAAAGAAAACTTTAATCCATACTGTTAGAAAGGTTAAAACAGACTGACTCCTAGGCTTGAAACACAATTCCCAGTCCACCTTTTCTCCACCTCTTTGGGTGTTACCCTTCAGGTTAATTGGTTGATCTGTACATGACGTATGTTAACCAAACCCCTTGTTGTTCATTTTCTACCATGTGATCTATTTTCTCAAAACAACTTTTATTATTGTAGTCACTATATAAACAAGATCTCTTTCCCATGTATTCCATCTTGTTGTCTCCACTTGTTTTGTCTTTTCAAACACCTGGACTGGTTGTTGTGCTAGGCCTAGAAGCATATTCTCATCATGGAAAAATACAGACACACATCTTTACATTTCAACATTGACTATATATCTCATCAAAAATCCTAACAAGCCCCTCCTGAAATGTATGACGTGTGTATGTTGTACACTAAACTAAAAAAAAACTGTTATAAAACTAACTTAGCTCGATGGCTAGGCCTAAACTTATGACATGCCAAGTAGACATGACATCTGGTCGTGTCTATCAATGGTCAATGTCTTTGTCAAGATGTCTATTTGATTCTGCTTTGATTCAATGTATTGTAGACTCACAATTCATTTTTGTACCATCTCTCTGACATTTTGATACCTCACTCCAATGTACTTTGTTCTGCACTTCAGATTTTCAGCTTCAGCCATTGCAATGCAAGATTGAGAATCCTCATTTATCAACACTGGATCAACACACTCCTGCTTTAAATCTTTCAACAATTGTCTAATCCATTCAATCTCATTAACTAGCTCAGATAAGGCACCGAATTTGGCTTTTCCTGTACTTTGTGTTACGCATCTACTGAATCTTGGTGCAAAAGGCATATAGTTAGAATTAAAGCATTCTAAGCATAGGAACTTGTTTTGAGTACTGAATTGAAGGGAGCTGCTCACATACAATTCCACTTTGGTTTTCTTCTCTAACTTTTTTCATTTCTGTGGTATAATTTATAGTGGGAATGGTGTGTGTGTGTTTGTCCATGCCTACAGGATGCCTGTTAATATATGGTGACTCCATAAATCTCATAGGGTTTCTTAGGCAAGGATTACTCTGAGGTGTAGGGTCGCCATTCATAGGGTCTCCATAAGTCTCTTGATGGCAGTTAACAACAAATGTAAGTGTATATTCCGCTATCAGGATATAGAGAAGTCATGTAAGTGGGGCAGGAGGCATAGGGGCTGGCCAAAATATATTCATGTGTGTGTGTGTGTGAGTTATATGCCTTCAAGTCAGGAATCCACATATGGCAACCCCAAGAATTTCATGGGATTTCCTCAGGCAAGGAATACTCTGAGGTGCTTTTGCCAGTTCCTTCCTCCAAAACATAGCCTGTAGCACCTGGTATTCCTTGGTGGTCTCCCATCCAAGTGCTAACCTGACCTGATCCTCCTTAGCTTCCAAGATCAGAAGATATGGGGATTTAGGCTATGGGAAGAGAGAGTGATTCTTCATAGTTAAACAATGAAAAGACAGAAAGCTTTGCAAATATATTGCACTTTATCCAGAGGTCCACCAGCAGATTCCAGGTTACCTTCTGCTTACCCTTACATTGCTATGCTAGGATACAAGTGGGATTTAGGGCAACTTTATCTTTAACCAACAGCTCCCACATTCCATCCTATATTAATTAGGAGGGCCTATAGACCTTTGAGGGAGGTAAGAGGGGATAGCTGCATTCTGGGAGAATGCATTCTGCATTCTGAACAAGAAACTTTCCTCCCATTAACTTTCTTAATTGTACAAGTCATAGAATCATAGAGTTGGAAGAGACCTCAAGGGCCATACAGTCCAACCCCCTGCCATGCAGGAACTCTCAATCAAAGCACCCCCAACAGATGGCCACCCAGCCTCTGTTTAAAAACCTTCAAAGAAGGAGACTCCACCACTCTCCAAGGGAGTGAGTTCCACTGTCAAACAGCTCTTACTGTCAGGAAGTTCCTCCTAATGTTGAGGTGGAATCTCTTTTCCTGGAGCTTGGACCCATTGTTCCAGATCCTATTCTCTGGAGCAGCAGAAAACAAGCTTGCTCCATCCTCAATATGACACCTCTTCAAATACTTATAGAAGGCTATCATATCACCTGTTAACTGTCTCCTCTCCAGGCTAAATATACTCAGCTCCCATGGTTTCCAGACCCTTCACCATTTTGGTCACCCTCCTCTGGACGGGCTCCAGCTTGTCTACACAGGATCACTTAGAAGAAAATCCCTTTGGGTTCAGTGGGCAGGAATATTTCTGGGCAGTGGGGTGTGGACTGCACAGAGTGACACCTAAGAGTGGGGTGGTTCTTGATGCACTTGTGGGAAGGGACTACCTTCCAGTGCCTCAGGTGGCACCAGCCCTAATGACACCGCTGTCACTGTTAATGGGGCTTACTCTAAGGAAAGAGGTGCATATGATTGCAGTCTAAATTAATTTTAGAGTCCATACCATTTGGTGAGTCCATAAAAGAATGTTTACCTTATCTTCTGGGTAAAAATTTGCACCCAGATTAACCATATGCACATATTGAATGCAATACGCAAAAGTTAGTTTTGCATAATTTTCAGACAGAAATATCTGTACAAAAATGTATGTTCAATATGTACACTTCTGGTGCTGATGGAATAATCAGTTTTATTGTTTAAAATCTGCAGCAAGCAAACCGCTTTATCCAAATAAATTAATACAGCAAACTATCAATTCAACCCAGGACTGAGATATTTATGTAAATAGTACCAGCTGACCAGATAATATTATTAATACGTGCAAGCTAATCAGTATTACATACCAGGTATTCTAATTTTACACTTTATACTAGATAACTATCTGTAAGGTATCAAATGTATTCAAAATACACTTCTTATGTGACATGTTTCCAATAAGACCAGCCTGACTACAGTAGTTGCTTCATATTCTTAACATTACTTGGAGGCTGTTGATACATATAACTCACAAGATGATTGATGTACACAGTATGCATTTTAAATCTTTTCAGTATGTTCAAGGTGCTCGTTCTTCCTGTCTCCAAGATGATTGTAATAAAAAAAATGAAAAATGTTCTTTTACCATAATGGAGAGCAGCGATTGGATGGCATAAGAAGATAATGCATTTTTTTCCACAGGAATGGACAAGATAGAAAATATTCTTAACAGGAGGAATTTGGGAGACAAGTAATATAAGCTCATACCAAACACATATCTGGTTTTATATTTTCTATAATGTCCCCATTTATATCAAACTGCTCAAGACTTGTGAAATTTTCTGATGGATATTTTATGAACAGACTGAGGTATAAGCCGTAGATGTCTTTTAGTTGAAAAGGTTTTAGCATAATATTTGGGTGGAGGTGTGTTGGTGCAAGCACACAATTTAGAAGAAATTATCAAATAAATTGTATTGTTGGAAGCAAATACCTGTTTCTCTTATCTTAGAGGTGTTTACTTCATGCCATTAGCATGAGTTTATGCAAATCCTTATTCAGTGAAGAATAAATTTGAAGTTTGGTGCATTCTTTCATATACAAACGACCAATAAGTAATAAACAACATCCAGGGGATTTGCATTTCTGGGAGATTGTGGAGCCCACTATTTCTTCAATCCTATTGTACTTTAATTATTTTTCAAGGGGGCAAATGGCCTAAAAGCAAAACACAACATTTTTTGTTTTGTTTTAGGATGAATTATGTTTATAAAATTATGTATCTTTCTGTCTATCTATCATCTCTCTCTCTCTCTCTCTCTGTAATTATGGCCAAGAGCCAGCCATGAAACCCACTGGGTGACCTTGGGCAAGTCACACTCTCTCAGCCTTAGAGGACAGCAAGGGCCAGTGGTGTCATTATGGGGTGCGGATTATGCGAACCGCACCAGGTGACACTCTAACGGGGGGAGACACACTGCTCTTCAAGTATCTGCTTTTTAACAGAAATGGGCTGTGGCATTTGCCTGTGTTTAATTAAAATGCTGAAGAGATGGTGTGAATGGGGTCAGGCTTAGTGGAAGGAGAAAGGAGAGGTTCCAGGTTGTTTTTTTTTAAAATAAATTTTAATTAGTGTCAGATTTAAATTAAAAAAATAGAATGTTATTCTTAAAAACATCACTGTTAACCAAATTTTCACTTCAACCACATGAAACTAAGCATATGTAAATGCACTGAGGCTGTGTGCATGATATTGTAATTCAAAGGTCTAATTTTAATTTTGCTAGTTTTTTTTATGTCACAACATATTACCATGACATTCAGTGATATGCAGAAATTATGATTAATGAGTAATGTTAGTACAAAAATATGAGTAAAGATTCTGTATGTTGTGAGATAGGAGGAGGGCAATGCGGGGTAACATCATGAGTTACTGCATCAGGTGACACCAACCCTACTGGCAAGGGCAAACCCCCTCTGAACAAATTCAGCCAAGAAAATCCTGTGATAGTCCTCATTAGGGTCACCATAAGTCAGAAATGACTTGAAAGCATGCAACAGAAACAGCAACAAATTGTGGCTAAAATACAGGAATCTACTTTCACCACACCCAAGGGCTTCTGAATGTTTTCTTTTAAATTTTAATTGTTGGAGTGACATACTTTGCTTACACCATAGTGTAAACTACATTGCAGAGTCCCATCTATTCCAAAAGTGGTTTTGCAAGTGAATTTGGCAGGGGAATCTATTTATAGGTTTTTTTTTGTTTTTTGTTTTGCATCCATACCTTTTTCTGACCTACAGCAGTCCTAAGGTGAGCCTATCACAGGGTTTTTCTTGGCAAGATTTGTTCAGAGAGGATTTGTCTTTGCCTTTAAAGATTTAAGGAGTGTGACTTGCCGAAGGTCACTCAATGAGTTTTTATTGCTGAGTGGGGATTCTTACCCTCCTCTCCAGAGACATAGTCCAACCATCAAGTTGACTCTCTCTATTTATGAAAAAGAAGGCAGAGGGACCCCCCACTGAATATATTTGATAAGAACACTCCTATTTATGAGAATCAAACCCAAAGCTCTCTTTTGGGTACACAGTTCAGTGTGTGCAGTTCTTTGGATTCAAGACTTGTGAACTGGTATTTTATGTTGAAATTTAATTTCTACAAAGCTACATATTTTTCAGCCTCTACGTTTGACTTGGAAAAGGTTTCAAAATTTGATTATAATGTATTGTATAGAACAGATCTAGCTTTAAAAAAATGATGACAATAGCCCAATCCTAAGTATGTTAATATGAGTTGTTAGTCAGAGTTGTGCAGTGGGTTGAGCATTGCACTAGGACTCTGGAGTCTAGGGTTCGAATATCAGCTCAGGCATAGTAACCCACTGGGTGACCTTGGAGAAGTCATACTCTTGGCCTCAGAAGATGTCAATGACAAACCTGCTCTGAAGAAACTTGTCAAGAAAACCCCATGAAAGGCTCATTTTAGGGTCACCATAGATAGGAAATGACTTGAAGGCACATAATATGGTGAAAAGACAAAATGATATCTTTTTATTGTCCATTTCAAAAAATGTTGCACAGAATCAAGTTGGAGGCCGGAAAAATAGTGTCTCTAAGAAAATGATGTCAGAACTGATTGCTTTACCTTCAGTTTCTGGAAATGTTGAAGCTCAAAGAGGAAAAATTCCTATTCATGCCCCCCCCCCCCACTTTTCCCTTCTGTTTCAAAATCTCTCTGTTCCTTTGTCTTCCTTTGTCTGGAAGTTTTTTAAAAAGCCTAATTTATGTTGCTCTGTTTTTTGGGGGGGAGGAGGGGTTCAAAGTGGGCACAACAAGTAGGGAGAAGACAATTAATCCTTCCTTTCACAGAAGCAACCCTTGAAAATTTCCCCTAATTGTTGCAAGATCTCTCGCAAATGTAGGAGGAATTGTGTGAATGGAGTGTACTGGCCTAAAATCAAATTGTATTGGTATCACATTTTTATTTTAATTTCAAAAATCATGAAGCAAAATGTTTTGGAATGTAAGTGTTCAGTTTTGTTATCAGTGTTTACTTGTACAAAACAAAACTCTTTCCCACACCACAAAAATTAATTTTCCTGTTAATTGCTACAGTACAGTTAGAAATAGCTAAAAACTGGAAAATAATCAAAACTCTAGATATACTGCATTGCAAAAGAGTGTGTGACATAGTAGCACTTATAAATAATTTTTGTCACGTGGATTGAGAGCATTTAAAGGATTGGAATCAAATGGAACTTTAATAGAAACATAGTTTCCATTTATCAAACACATTTATAGGAACAACAAATTTGGAGATCTGCCATCACATCATCTAAAACCTCTGGAGAGGTGTCATCAACACATCCAATGCTCATCAAACTGCAGTGAACTCTTCTTAGTCTTTAATACTTCAAAACATAACAATTTGTAATCTGTATGAAATGTGCCAGCAGTGTAGCAACAGGACAAGGGGGGGGGGGAATGAAAAGGTATTGCCCCTAAATAAAATTTCTGCCCCCCCCCCCATGAACAGTCCCCAAATTTCTAGAATTGCAGACAATGAGACATTTCTGGGAGTTGGGCTGATATACAGATTAAATTAAAAAGAAGTATAAAGATGTATAAGCACACACACACACAAACTGATGAGAAAAACAAGTGTCTGTAACGTGCTTAGTACTTTACTGTCATAAGCAGAGTCCTAATATAGCTTCAGTTTCTTTATATTTGTGATACTATTTTAACATTTTGTCAGTCCTTCCCCACTGAAAATTGTGTTTGTCAAATAGTATTTAAACTGCATGTTTATGATGATGATGATGATGCATTTATACCCCGCTCTTCAGCCAAAAGGCTATCGGAGTGGCTTACAAATGGTTAATTAGACATTTCCCTACCCTCAGGCTTACAATCTAAAAGTATTTTGTATCAACATATACCTCTCCTATACAGTCCAATATGGGGATAGTTTGTCATTGTTAATTTCCTTCAAACTGACTTTGATTTACGGTGACCCTGTGCACATGAAACTATCAAGTCAGCCTGTTATCAATAGTCCTTTTCAGGTCTTGCAAATTCAGAGCTGTTGTTTCCTTGACTGACTATCCCCCTATAATGTGGCCTTCCTCTGTCTTCTACGTTATACTGTCTTCAACCTTACCAAGCACTATTGCTTCCCCCCCTAGTGAGTCATGTCTTCTCATGATATGTCAAAAGTACGATAGCCTCAGTGCAATATGCAGTTCTTCTGTAAATACCCATTACCTTTTATCCAAACATTTTATTATAGGATTCAGGTTAATGAGGTGCATAAGCAATATAGAAAGTAATGTATATATATTAGAAAGTGATATAGATTACATTTTTCTCTCTCACACACAGACAAAAATAAATAATGTAAATTAACTAGTTTAACTCATTTTCAGGAAATGTGACTTATTTAATATTTTGATTGATACTCACTAATAATGTGATCTTGTTCATGTGTATTTGGAAGTATGCAGGACTTCCTCTAAAGTAAGTTGGGGGGGGCAGAATGGCAACATAAGGCATATTCTTGCTGGCTGAAAATTTTCAGTTTATAGAAATGTTAGTACGTAACAGTTGCTTGCTATGTGTATTGTGTGAAGTAGTTGCAATGGGACAGTGGGCACAAGGGAGAGTGAGACTGTGCTCTTGGAATTTGCTCCAGATGTTACATGGTTTACCACCCATTCCTGTTACTCATGCCAGGGATGAAAAGAATTTCACCATTATTCATGCTTTAGTTGAAAAACTGGGTTTTGCCAACAGCAGAAAAACCCTAACAAGAATAACAGAACAGTGAGACTTTTATACACTTTTCTCCCTGTTTTGAATATCCTGAAGTGTTGCAGGGGAATGATGGTACGGAGAAAAACATGTGAGTTTTAAAAAAATATTTATTTTTTTAAAAAATTATTATTATAAGTAAACAACTATGTACAAAACATGTCACAACAATAAAGCAAAATAAAACAATTCATCTCACAACTTTGAATTATGTTGTGGGTCTCCTTCTTGAGTTCCGTTCAATGTAAGTGGTCCTTTTAAAGTTCATGTTGTCTTTGTGTAAATCTAGTCCAGAATGTTAAACTAAAGGTTCAGATGAGTTGGAGGTTGTCTTCTCTTGTTTCTGTCTTTGTTTACAAAGTGAATGAGTGGAAATGATTTTTTTTAAATGTAAAACACATTTTCTGTGCAGAAAATGGGTTTCCTGTGTAGGAAACACTCTTCTGTGCAGAAAACACACTTTTTATGCAAAAGAAAGTGTTTTTCTCAGCACCGTAATTCATCCACAACACTTCAGAATGTTCAGTTATTCAGCGAATGTAAGAGAGAACATGAAGTACTAATTTTCTCGTGTAGTGGGGAGAAATCAACAACAGTTATTCATCCTTGATCAAGAAACATCAAATGGTCATGTATTTGCATCCCTAAGTCATGCATTGAGTCACATTGCTTCTACAGAATCAAGAACATAGATTGAATCAAGAACATAGATTGTTTGCAGTTCCACTGAAGCCTATGCATTTAGGATTATTTAATAATAATAATAATAATAATAATAATAATAATTTATATCCCACCCCTCTGAGGACAATCGGGGTGGCTAACAATGTTAAAAATACACAATACAATCAAACACCATCACCCTCCCCCCCCAAAAAAGCATTAAATCCTGTAAAGAATTAAAAACCTAAAAATTAAAACTGACCAAGTGGCCACAGCATTATACAATTGAAACAAACGAAATGAAACAACATCATCACATAGACAGTATTCATCAATGGAAGTGGTCAAATCTTGTTCATAACTGCTGGAGAGGGACTTCCGGTTGGTAATGGCGGACCGATAGGACGGATTCACAGGAGGCTCCGTCCTGCTCGGCAGTGCTTAGACCTTTTTTAAAATCTATTTTGGTCAAAATAGAGTCAATTATACCCCGGTTTGGTGGTTGGGAGAAAACGCTACAACACCTAAGGGGTAAGATAAGAAGAGACATTGTGAAAGGAGATTGGAGTAAGGAGGTGCAAGAACAAATGCAAGACGGAAGAGCCTGCCGAGGCTACCAAAGTAATGGTTGGGGACGCCGCCAATTTTTAAAATCTGTTTGGATACTAGAAGCTGAAAGCGGAGCCAAGACTGTAAGTCCTATATGGTAACAACATCCCTGACCCTTCAATCAAGATAGAGGCTTAAGAACAGAAGGCGGAGTAGTGTGGGGAGGCTGCTTGAGTAAGATTCTGTGGAAAAGACTCCTCCACTTACCCCACGCTCCAGAAGAAGTCTATAAGAGACTTGGAGACTTGGAATCCGACGCACTCTTTTTTTGAATGGGAAGCGGAGAGCTGTAGTTGTTGTTGGCCTTGCTTCGTCCCATCTTCGGGGCATCTTATGTTTTGGTCTCCATCCTGATACAACGCTGTGTGTCTGCCTGCTTAGAGTGTGAGTAGACGGAGTAACAGCGGAGCGTTGTACTCGGTGGTTTGCTTGGGAGTATACTGAGGGCGGAAGAAGGCAAGCCTCATTGCGCGGGACAGACTTCTGGCCAGGATCATACTTCCGGTTGAGAGCGCAGGGATTTTCGGGACTTGTAGTCCAAATATTACTATTTAAAGTACCCATTGAGTCGTCTTGGATTGGATTGGATTGTTGGATTAGCAGTTGTAACTGATATTTAAGATATTGAAGAGGTCCGAGATCGACCTGGTGACTGTATATTTTCAGTTTTAAGGCAAGAACTACTGGAGCAGCAATCCTCCTTTCGTGGAGATCTGAAGACTTATTATCTGGAGAAAGAGATTGTAGATTTCTGGGATATGTAAATCTGTTACTGCCTTATAGTTTGTTTAGATATCCCTGTCTGCTGCATTGTTTAGCTTTGATTTTTGGAGGTTAAGTCTGGAGCTTGAAAAATAGATTGGGTTACTTTAATTGGTTTATTTGGTCCTAAATGAGAGGGATAGATGTCTGATAATCCATCCTTTTTGGGTATTTTGTAAATATTACCTAAGTAAATAGATACCCGGTTTTTTCTGGCTAAGTATTTTTTGGCTAAGTGTAAGTGTAGTACCTATTATTGTTAATCACTTAAGTAGAACTATAGTGGTACATAGATTGTAAGGCGCTGATTTCCCATTTACAATTGCTCTGATGGTGTTTTATTGTATCTCCTGCCATTGTGTATGTTGTAATTTCTTCTAGGTAATTATTGAGATAGTGATCCTACTGATTGTTTGGGTGAGAAGAGGAAGAGGAAGACTAAGGGTGTGTAAGATATCCTGGGTCCTCATTTGTTAAAATGTCTATGAATCTAAGAAGTCAGACATTTAAATCTCAGACTTTACAACAAAGAAGGCCCTCTTTAGACCAGGCTGGAAGTGGTGATCCATATATGAAGTTATTTGAAGAGTTAAAGGCAATGAGATCAGACTTAAGTAGAGAAATTCAGGACCTTCGGCAGGATATGAATGATTTTAAGACTGAGATTAAGGAAGAATTGAGGACTGAAATGAAGGATGTACGACGGGCAATTGATAAGATCTCTGTAGAATTCAGTAAGATGAAATCGAGAATAGGTGGTATTGAAGAGAGACAGGAGGAATTTGAGGAAAAGTTAGAAAGCCTAAAAGAACTCCCTAGATGTATGGAGGAGGATAGGATCAAAAATGATGCTAAACAGAGAGAAAGATCTGTGAAATTAAGAGGGTTACCAGAACGTGATCATGAGAACCTGATGGAAATTTTCATACCTGCACTAGCTAGTTATCTAGGTAAACCAGAGCATTTGTGTGAACTCGAGGTGGATAAGATCTTTCGATTGAATTCCAAAATAGCCGCGCAGAGAAATGTCCCTAGGGACATTGTTGTAAATTTTGTAAGACGACAGGTAAGAGATCAACTCTTAAGTTTACAAACTCAATCCCCTTTCGTGGTAAATGGATTTGAACTCAAAATATTCAAGGATGTGGCGCCCACTGTTATGAGGAGAAGGAAGGAATATTCCTTTCTTACTAATCAATTGCAAAGATTTCAAATTGTTTATAGGTGGTTGATTCCGGAGGGACTTACCTTCTGGTTTAAGATGACTAAAATTGAGTTGAGGTCGCTTGGCGAGGCTAAGGAATTTTGGAGAAAATATAAAGATGAGTTTAAAGTGGATGAAAGATTTGAGAGTAGAAAGAAACATAAAGAAGATACTAGAGGAGAGGCCCCTAAGAAAGATCCTAAGGGTAAAAGTAAACAGGAAAGACAAAATGAGGAGAAACTTGAAAGAGAGAAGCTAGTGGTAATTAAGAAAAAAGTTATTTCCTCAGATACAAAGCTCTTACTAGATAAAGGAGGACTTAGAAAGGATGAGCAGGATAGCCAAAGAAGGGAAGATCTGGATTTGTGCGGTGGAAAAGGAAATGGTAAAGGGGCGCCCTCTGAGGTGGGTAATTTGGCAATAGATGAGGCGAATGACGATGATGAAGAATCAGAAGAGGAGGGAGACAAGGTAGATAAGGAGAGCGGATTGTTTACTAAAGATGATTAAGCTAGGTAGGTTCCTGTCGTGGAATGTAAAAGGCCTGAACGGACCGATCAAAAGGAAACAGATATTTCATTATATTAATAAATTAAAATGTGACTTGGTGTGTATTCAAGAAACAAAGATTAAATTTGATGATGTTAAATTGTTGAAGAATGAAAAAATAGGGATGGAATTCGTGGCCGCAGCTAAAAGTAGGAAAAAGGGCGTAGCATTATATGTCAAGGTTGGACTGGAACCCAAGTTGGTAATGACAGATGGTAAAGGTCGTTTTGTAGTGGTAGAAATAACTTGGTCTGGTATTAGACAAACCGTTGTAGGTGTATACGCCCCAAATAAGAATAAAAGGAAATTTTATACGCACCTATTGTCAAAGTTAAATGAATTAAAGATGGACAGTGTTCTTATGATGGGTGACTTTAATGGTGTCATTGACCCCAAGGTTGATAGACTAACCTCAGGACCGGGTGAGGCTAATCAAGGGAAATTACCTAAAGATTTCTTTCACATAATGGAACAATTTGAGTTAATAGATGCGTGGAGGGTGACAAATAGGCCTATAAATGACTACACGTTCTATTCTGAGAGGCATAAGTCATGGTCGCGAATCGACCTGGTTTTAATTTCTAAAAGTTTAAGTCCTCGGCTTCAGAGTATGAAAATATTACCTAAGTTTAAGTCGGACCATAATCCTGTGATTATGGAACTGAAGGAAGGTCTTAAGGAATTCCATTGGAGGCTTAACGATATGATACTAAAAGACGAGGAAGTGGTGAGGGAGGCTAAAACCCAATTGAAAAACTTTTTTAAGGAAAATAGTGATCCTAATATTAAGATAAATACATTATGGGATGCCTCTAAGGCAGTGATTCGGGGTTTTTTTTATAAAAAAGGGCAGTGAACAGAAAAAGAAACGGGAGAAAGAACTAAATGAAATTCGGAATCAATTAAGAATTAAGGAATTGCAACTAAAGAAAAGCCCTAAAGATACCGCTATATTGAATGATATTAAGAGACTCGAACAGAATTTAACCTTGTGGATGACAGAGGACATTGCAAAAAAAATGAAATATGTTAGGCAGAGAACATTTGAATACGCGAATAAACCTGGGAAGTACTTGGCAGCGCGGCTGCGGCAGGAAAAAGCAAAAAAGATAATACATAAGCTGAAAGAGAATGGTAAAGAGATAACAGAACAAGCTGAGTTAAAGCATATCATCTGGAAATTTTATAGTCAACTCTACAAAAAGAGAAACCCAGATGAAGAAGCTATAAAAGCATATCTCCAAAATTGTCACATTAGAGAATTAACTGAAACACAGAGAGAATATCTTAATAGCGAAATCACATTACAGGAAGTATATGATGCCATTCAGAAGAGTAAATCAGGAAAAGCTGCCGGGCCCGATGGGTTCCCAGCAGAATATTATAAAGTATTTAGAGATGAATTGGCTTTGTATATGTTGGGGGTCTTTCGTGGGGTAGAACAAGATGGAGGACCTAATACTTGGGTAGAAGCAAATATTAGCCTGATTCATAAGGAAGGTACGGAGGGCACAGATGTCAAAAATTATCGCCCAATATCTCTTTTAAACGCTGACTATAAAATCTTCGCCAGTATCTTAGCAGAAAGACTTAAAAAGATCTTGTCTGAATGGATTTCAAATGATCAAAATGGTTTTTTACCTGGAAGGGGCATAAAAGATAATATTAGACATATATTGAATATTATTGAATATCAGCAGAGAGATATTAATCGTAAATTGGCTTTGATTTGCATAGACTTTGAGAAAGCTTTCGATAACGTGGATTGGCTTTTCTTGCAAAAATGTTTAGTTAAAATAAACGTGGGTTGCAGATTTAGTAAATGGATTAAAGCAGTATATGATACTCAAATGGCTAAAGTTCTTATCAATGGGGAAAAAACTAAACCCTTTCAAGTTCAAAAAGGCACAAGACAAGGCTGCCCCTTGTCTCCCCTTCTTTTTTTGATTGTGTTAGAAATTTTAAATCATAACATTAGGGAGAACCCTATGATTGAAGGGGTTAAAATAAAGGGGATGCAAATGAAACTTAAAGCATATGCTGACGATGTTATTTTGACTATAACCAATCCAGATAAAATCTTTGAGACTATCAAAGAGTTAGAAACCTTTGCTGACGTGTCTGGGTTAAGAGTAAATCAAAATAAGACAGGTATCTTATCAATTAATCTTTCCGAGAAAGAAAAGAAGGATTTAACGTCAGAAACAGGGTTTCAGATGAAAAATGAGGTGAAATATTTAGGTATAACAATTACATCTAAGAACGTCGATCTCTATAGGAAGAATTACCAGAAGAAATGGCGGGATATAAAAAAGGATTTAAATAGATGGGATAACTTACAACTATCCTTGCTAGGCAGAATATCAGTTATTAAAATGTGTGTTTTGCCCAAGATTCATTTTCTTTTTCAAAACTTACCAATAATCCACAAAGATACCCCTTTCAGAGAATGGCAGCAAGATCTATCCAAGTTCCTGTGGAGTGGGAAAAGACCGAGGGTAAGAATGAAAACTATGCAAGACAAGCCCGAAAGAGGTGGCTTGGGTGTGCCTAATTTAAAAATTTATTATGAGGCTTGTTGTTTTTGGTGGTTAACAGATTGGTTACAATTAAGAAATAAGGAAGTTCTTACATTAGAAGGTGTGGAATTAAGATATGGTTTTCATGCTTATCTTTTTTATGATAAAGTTAAAGTTAATAGAGACTTTTTGAATCATTTTGTCCGAAGGGCGTTAATAAGAGTATGGAATAAATATAGAGATAAATTATGTAGAGGAATTCCCTTATGGACATCTGTGAATGAAGCTCTTTTCCGTAGAGAAAGATTATGTGAAAGTAGATGGGCTACATATCAAGATATACTTAGATTACGAAAAGGAGATGATAATATGGAATTGATGACCAGAGAGGAATTAATAGAAAGAGGGTACAACTGTAGCTGGTTTTTGTATTTACAATTACAGGCAAGATTCAGACTAGATAAGAATAATATAGGGATGGGAAAAGTGGAGAAGGATTTTGAAGATATATTAGTAAATGATAGAAGAGGCATAGTATCCCAATATTATGAGATGTTGTTGAAATTGGATTTGGAGACCGAATTAGTGAAGGACAATATGATTAAATGGGCAATCGACTTAAAACAAACCATCCCACTCGAACAATGGGAAAAGTCTTGGACTAAGAGAATAAAATACTCTCTGAGTTATGATTTGAAAGAGAACTTTCACAAAATGCAGCTTCGATGGTATCTGACTCCAGCAAAGCTTGCTAAAATGCAAAAAGGAGTTAGTAGTTTGTGCTGGAAATGTAAAGAGGAGAAAGGCACCTTTATACATACTTGGTGGAATTGCAAAGCTGCTAGGAAATATTGGAAGAATGTACATAACATAACTACTCAGATTATTCCAATTAAAGGTGGGATGGATCCTAAATTTTATTTATTAGGTATGGTCGAAAATAAAGCCCTGGAAAAGCAGTTTGGTAAGCTTATATTTTATATAACAACATCAGCTAGGATGATCTATGCGGCCAAATGGAAGTGTAATGAAATACCAACTATGGAAGAATGGCTGGGAAAGTTAACTAGTCTGGTTGCTGTTGATAAATTAACTTTATGTTTGAGGGGGGATTCGTGGAAGAGGCAGAAGAAAGTCTGGGAGCCAGTAAATAGGTTTTTAGACAATAGCGAATATAAGGAACTTTTGGTTAAAAATTTATAGATAAAGCTATTATATATAATTGTTTACATGATTAAGGAATGGAGAAGGTTTGCCGATGTACTACCCCGTGTGAATAAGTTATGAAGGGATTTTTGAACAAGGCAATTGGTCAGCTCATGTCATCATGTAAAGATAAGCTTCAGTGATGGGGTAAAGAGGGTGATACAAAGCTGCTGAGTCGAAGCTCAGGAAGTGGTTTGTTTGTTTCCTTTAAATGTGGTTGTGTGGGTTTATATGTATGTGGGGGGAGGGTTGTTAGATATGTATATAGGTATATATGTTTGTATGTTTGGTATTTGTATTGTAAGGTTAATTGTGTGTTTTTTATGATATCAATAAAAATTTAAAAATTAAAAAAAAAACTGCTGGAGAGGTTCCTGGAAGGTTCTCCTAAAGCGATTTATATTTTTAATTTCTGATTTCTTTTAATTTCTTTGTTGCAGATGTCAAGGTTCAAGATGCCATAGATGTTGGGCACAGAGTTGGGGAAGCCTTTTCACACTGAGGAGATGACTGGTGGCCCAGTCTGTTGTTTCTTTTATTCATGGAACCCCCCATTCCATGAAGAGACCATGAAGGAAGGTTGGTTGTTGCAGGATTACAAATTATTCCTTTAATTTCCTGTATAAACCCACTCCTTCTAGTCCGGAGGTGCACACGACCCCTTCCTATTAACATAAAGCAATTCCCACAACAGTTATCTAGCTATACTATCCAGAAGCTTGCCTGCTATTGATGGGTGTCACTTATAAGTGATAAATCTGCTCTGACAGTTAATCTCTAACAGCTGTTTTCATACAAATAAATGATCATAGAGGTCTAGTAGCAATTTTCATGTGTTAAAAATAGTTCTGTGATCTGGCTCTGAGATCGACTATGCACATTTCACAATCAATTGTACTGTTGAGTGTTTTATACCTCGGTTGTAATCAATGGGACTTTTTGCTTGGATACAGACCATGGAATAAACATCTCAGATCTACCAAGAACTCCAAAATTCATTCTCAGAAGGGTTTCTGGAGGTCATGGTACCCAGGTAGCTTTGATTATATAAAGTGTATATGTCCAGCATTTTTTTAAAAGGTGGTCCAGACTTTCTCATACTTAGATCAGATTCACTGTAATTAGTGATTAAGGTCTTATGTAAAGCCTACAGAACAGAAAGTTCTGCCAGTATATTTACATTAGACTGTGGACTGTTGTATGTTTGGGGATCAACTCCTAAAATCTCTGACCATTGGCCATGCTACCAGGGAGATTCTGGGAATTATAGTTCAAACTTACCTTCTCTCAACCCTGCTATTAAAAGAACTGCAGGTTGAACTGTATTTATCCAGTTCTCAGTAATTTTGTCCTTTGGTCCTTCATATATACAAATCTTAGAAGCTCTAGCTAGAATAGCCAGTGGTCACAGACTCTGGGAGTTGAAATCTAAAACATCAAAGGTTGAGAATAACTGATCTAGGAGACATTATTTAGTCACAAAATTGTATAAAGCGACACAGAATTTGACCAACAGCTTATGAGAGGTAACTCATTGCAACCTAGTGCTATAAAGACTCAGCCCTAAGCAATACAGGTATACCTCAGTTAATGAAATAGATGTGTTCCTGTGCATTACTTCTTTAACAGAAATTTTGGTACCACAGGCTGAAAGAATAGGGAGAGTTTACTACACTATAAAAAAAAGAAGAGCACTTCAACATGTTTCAGCAAAACTTTTATTCAAAATTAACAATATGCACATGGGAAATGAAACAACCAAGTCAGGATAGTCTTGCAAATAAAAACATTTTAAACCTTTTAGAGACCACTTGAAAGCTTCTTCCAAAGTGCATTCAGAGATGATGACTTTTCTTTCAGCAGCCTTCACTTTCCTTATTTTTTTCCATTTTGGTCACCAAACTTATAAAGGTAAAGGATTCCCCTTGACATGAATAACTGCTCATCTCCATTACTAAGCTGAAGAGCTAGCGTTGTGGTCATATGACCAGCATGATTGCATGGAACACTGTTACCTTCCCAGTGAAGTGGTATCTATTTATCTACTTAAATTTGGATGCTTTCGAACTGCTAGGTTGGCAGAAGCTGGGACTAGTGACAGGAGCTCACCCTGTCATGCAGCACGTGGGCCTTGAACTGCCAACCTTCTGACCTTACGATCATCAGAACTGGCATCTTAACCACTAAACCACCACATCCAAACTTATAGATCTATGCTTTTTAATATGCTGTTTCCTATTTTGTTTTTTTCTCTGTTTGAATTCACAAATGCTGAGTAAGGGATTCTGGAGCCAGCTGCTGTTTACTTGCCTGTTGTAGGCAGAAACACCCAGTTATGAATGCATTAGCTGGAGCAGAAACATTTTGACCACTTGAAGGCTTCTTCAAGAATGCATCATCCTGGGATGACTTTTTCTTTCCTCAGCTCCCACTTTTCTAATGATTTCCATTTTGGTGGCCAAATTATTATACTTTTTGAAAAACACGCTGGAGAGAGCTGGTGAGGCAGGGTTATTTGTCATCCTGCTTTCTCTTTTTTGCTGTTCATATGTGCTCATGTATTCTGGAAGCAGCCACTGTTTACCTCGCTTGTAGGCAGGCACACAGTAGGCTCATCTAGAGCAGAATCCCATTCTTCTCCAATTCCAGCTTTATTGCATTGTTTACTTCAGACACACTGCTGCATCCCAGCATCAGGAGTTTGTGTTTTTCCAGACCATGGTGACCAGATATCCTCCTTTTCCAAGACATGTCCTACACTCCCACTTTCTGTCTAGAAGGAATTTCAAAATGTGCTCCATTTTGAGCATAACTATGAATCATGAATTAATATTTATATCAGTGTTTTTTAGCATCTGGTCACCCTGCTCCAGCCCTCCCATTATGCTAAAAAATTATTCCACCTTGACAGACAACAAGAAAGAAAAAAGGGGAAGGGACTGGGCAGATGTAAAAACACTGTAAAAAGTTTTTAAAAAAGCTTAACTGTTATAGGCTTTGTTAATTGAAGCAAACCTCACTATGCACAATTTTTTCCCCTAATGTGGATAAATGCCTGTTTATTATATTTTCTTGTAGCTATTAATTATGGCACCAGTTTGACTCTCAGGCTTGTTTTATTTGTTTTTGGCCCTGTTTTCTACTTGCTGCTCAGAAAATGTGAGGCAGCTGGTCATTGACTGGTTTCTACTGGGTCTACAAGGTTTTCTTCACTTTGGATCCTGATTCAAACCCTGTGCTTAGATAGGTGCCATCCAGGTTAACATACCAAAAAATAGGCAGGAAACCAGCTTTTATATTTCTTGTTTGATGGGAAGCTGCTAGATGAATATTTCTGCTGGATGAATAGGTTGATTGTCAGAGCTGGCCCTGTCCTTAGGAAGAGTGAGGCAGCTGCTTGAGGTGATAGAGGCCAAAGAGCAGGAAGCAGCATCAAAGTGTTGAAGAAGAGAAATGTGTGTGCCATTTAGCCTGCTCTTAGGCCTTCTGGTGCAGAAGAGATTGTTGTCATATCCTCAGTGTTGAAGTAAGTTTCAACATTTTGTGGTTTGCTTTTGTACACAAAATGGGAAGAGGCACGATTTTGTTCTTCACTTAAGGCAGTAAAATACCCTGGACCCTATTGTTTGTACCGTAAGCTGACTTTAGATGTAGCTCTGTCTGTTTATTGAGTTGAAAAACCTTGAAGAGTATAAGCTTGTTTCTTTGTCAAAGCAAACTTTCATTTCCTGTATTTGGTAGGCAGGCAGTGAGTTTCCAGATTCTGTATCAATTTGGTGGTTTGGGATTTACTCAGGCTAAGGTTCCCCTTGGTTTCTTCCATGAAGAGATGTGGCTTTTAAAGGGGCTGTACACCTACATGAATGCTTCTACAATGGCCAGTGATGTTCTCAATTGGGCAAAAGATGCTGTTTCTCATAGTGCATCTCCTCACATGACAGTTGAAATATGCTATTTCTGTTTAGAAGTGCAGAGTTTTTAGCGGAATACATGTATAATTAATGTTCAGCTTTGTTATTTACAAGTAGGTATTGTGCAGAACTTGAAAGTTACTTGTTTAGGCCACAGTTCCCAGAATTTCTCAGGCAGTATAGTTGCCACACATTCAGCGATGAATGTGCCATAAAGTGAATGACAGTTTCAAACCAATACTTACATACAAAATGTGTTTATTTATGGAAGGCTCCTCATGCTTGCCGTTAGAAAGCACAATGCAGCACTTCAGCCTTTTTTCTCTTCTTTCAAGATAAGAGAAAGGACAGGAGAACTGAGATTATGGTTATGAGTGGAAGACATCTGAAGTCCTCTCCCCAATTTTAGTGAATGAAGCAGGATGGTGGTGTGACAAAAGTTTCCTCTGGAACTGCTCCAAGTGTCCTAAATCAGAGACAAATAAGAAATGTAGCTAATGAAGATCTATAGGATTAAAAAGAAGAAAGAAAGCATTTTACCCCATGGTGAAAAGGCTTTAGGAACTAACTGGAAGGAAACAACACTCTGTGGTGATGTGGGTCCAGCTGGGATGACCATGTACTGTAGTGCTGGGGAGTGAATACACAGTTTAATGTCTTGCTTCATTCCCTGCCAACAACCACAAGCAGATTCCAGTTTCTCCTGCTAGAGTCCCACTTGTCCTGCCAATCTAGTATAAATCCTGTGAGGAACTACTTTGTGACTAATCCATGTTGCAAAATCCTGTTCAGAATGTAGGAATCTGTCATAAACATTATACTCTGCTTAGAAGTAGTAAGGTTGTCATATTTGCTCAAAACAAAAAGAAGTATTTGGAAATTCAGCAGTGTTTTAGTATGAATGTATAACTAGGCTGCTTGGTTTTTTTTAAATTAGAGAAAGAAGGGGGAGTGTGGACCTGCATGCACTTAGTGGAGTCTTCCTTCTTTTATGGCCTCTAGTTTGATTTTTTACAGATGTTGGTTGATAACTCTCTTTCGGGAGAGATGTTTTATAGGAGAGACATTCATTTCACTGGAAAAAAAAGTCAGGGTAACATTAGGAAATAAAAATGGGCATCAAAATTTTTGCTTATCCAGATTGGTATATTGCCGGAGTTTCTACCCTCTTCTGTTTTCTTGGGCTGTTTTCCCATGGTAGTTCTGCACTTAGAACTGTGAAAGAGATTGCCAAAAGCTGACAACACTCCACAACCATCTCATGGAATTGGCATTGACTAAGATGGGTGGTGGCTGCCAGTGCTACCAAACAAAAGCCATTGTGGAATCCATTGGTAAAATAAAAGTAATACTGTAATGCAAATTCATAATCTGTAAAACATCATTTAAACCAAACTACCAGTGTCCATACTCAATATTCACCCATCTCCCTGCCTGTTGGGTGATATCTTTATAGTTTGTAATCCTGAGGGCAGGAATTCTCTCTTCTATTCTCTGTGTGAGCCAGTGCGGTGTAGAGGCTTGAGTGTTGGACTAGTACTCTTGGAGACCAGGGTTTGAATACCTACTCTGTCATGGAAGGAAGGTAGTGGCAAATCTCCTCTGAATAAGTCTTGCTAAGAAAAATTATGAAAAGGTCCACATATGTTGGAGTCAACTAGATGATAAGATGATAAGAAACACTCCGAGAGTCTTTATATCTGAAGGGAAATGTGTGTTCATACGTGTATGTGCACATATACACATGGGGTGTACCAGAATCATAGAGTTGGAAGAGACCACAAGGGCCATCCAGTCCAATCCCCTGCCATGCAGGAACTCCCAATCAAAGCATCCCCAACAGATGGCCATCCAGCTTCTGCATAAAGACCTCCAAGGAAGGAGACTCCACCACACTCCGAGGGATTGTGTTCCACTGTCGAACAGTGCTTACTGTCAGGAAGTTCCTCCTACTAGGGGAGGGGGGGAATCAGAGATTGCCCCTGTAAGTAAGAAATTTGTCCCTAATGAAATTTTCCTTCAGTCACTATAAATTTCTAGCATTGCAGAGAGTGAGATATTGGAAATCACACCTAGAATTCTTATATTTGCTGTATTCACATTTCCTTTGAAATTTGCCCTGCCCCCTTTTTTGGATGCCTAAACTGTGATTTCAATGCCTAAACTGTAGTTTCAAATCTTCAATGGAACTTTAAATTACTGTAATGCTAGAAATTTGGGAACTGAATGAAAAATTAATGGGGGAGGGCATAATTCTTATTTGAGGCAGGCAATGTCTTTATTTTGGCTGTCCTGTAACTATACCCCATGTATGCATATGTGTCTGTATTCTGAAGGAAAACACTAAGGCTTAAATCTTATTGCTGGTTGCAATTGAAGTAGACCTACTAAAGTACTTTACTTGAGTTGGGACTACCCAACAGAATTTTGGTCTAAATGTGTAAGCCTTAATTCCTACATGCTGAAATGTCTAAGACCAACTCTATTGCTTTATTTTTCTTGTCACTCATTAAAATGTTCTGGTTTCCCATTTGCTGACTTTTGTGCCACATCAGCATCTCTCTCTTTTTCTCTGGGAACAGCTAACTAGTTTCATATTCTGTACTAAACACTAAAAGAACAAACATGAGAAACTTTTGTAGATGCAGGTTCTGAAGAAAATTAAAATAATAGGAAGAAAAGTGTTTTGCACCATAATATTTTATCTTCAAGAGAAACCTGTCTGTGTACAACCTTAGAAGTGAGAGAACAAGAAGTAACAGTGCAGCTACTTCTGTTGGCCTATGGGCAACACCATGAAGTATGATAGACCCTTGGGTAACATTATATATTGCTTTCTCCATCAACTTGAAGAAAGATGGCTTTGTCAAAAACGATAGGACAAAGGTCTTAGAAGAAAGTAAAACATATTTTAAGGACACATCAGTCCTCTCTGCTCTTCAGCTTGCCTTTTTACAGGATCAGAAAAACATACAAGTGTTCTTTTATACAATGACCACATCTGGTATCTAGGGGGTCCAAGATCAAATTAAGTCCCCAAAGCCAGGAGCCAAATAAGAAGGTGTATTAAATTCAGGTTGAGAATGTAATCCTTCTTGAATGAGTGGCATGTAGCAGGTAAGGAAAAGGGTCTGATAATCTCTTATATTGAGATATTTCTCTAACCATGGGATGCTGGGGCAAAGAATGAACCACTGTTAGCATTAAATGTTTGTTTTTGTTGTTGTTGTTGTTATGTGCCTTCAATTCGTTTCCAAATTAGGGTGACCCTAAGGTGAACCTGTCATGGGGTTTTCTTGGCAAAATTTGTTCAGAGGAGGTTTATCATTGCCTTCCCCTGAGGCTGAGAGCATGTGACTTGCTGAAGGTCACCCAGTAGGTTTCATGATCAAGCTGGGAATTGAACCTTGATCTCCAAAGTTATAGCCCAGCACTCAAACCACTACATCACACTGATTGTTTATGAGCCTCCAAAAGTGAGCTGATTTGCCATTAGTGAATTAAAGACTGTATAAACAATAAATGAACAATATAGGACAAATAAATGGGTCCTAGAGTGAATCAGACCTGAACTCGCCCTAAAAGCAAAGATATTGAGGTTGTTATATTTTGGCCATATAGAAAGAACTCACTAGAAAAGACAATAATGGGGGGAAGCAGACGGCGCAAAGTGCCGTTTTTGGGGCAAGGAAGGGGAGGGGCAGCTGCATGGTGGGCGCCCCAACCCCTTCCCCAAGACATTGTCGGAGCGCCGGACCCTCCGCACATCCGCCGCTCCGAGGATGCTTTACCGCCGCAGCGTCCACACATGCTGCAGCGGAAGAGTCGTTGAAGGTGCGCCGGCAGCCTTTTGCGGCGCACCTTCAGCGACTTGTGGAAGGAGCCCTATTTTAGCGCTCCTTCCTGGGGGCAGCGAAGCTGCGCTGCGGGGCCAAGGTGTGGGGATACCTCAGCCCCGATCCGCAGCTTCCCGGGGCAGCCCCGTGCCGCCCGTCTGCTTCCCCCCAATGCTTGGTAAAGTTGAGGGCTATAGGAAAAGAGGAATGGATTCAGAGGGATGGATTCAGTCTGAGAAGTCACAAGCTTGAATCTGCAAGAGCTGAGCAGGGCAGTTTCAGATAGACTTGGAGGTCTCTCATTCATAGGATCACCATGGGTTCAAGTCAACTCAAAGGCAGTTAAAAACAAATGAACAGTTGATTTGATGCTAACATTTTGAACTTCTCTAATTTTACCTTATGTAGAGTGGGATCAGTTTTGTTTATCTGGGGCCTGCCCTTATCTTGCATGATTATGTATAACCTGAGAGTTGCTTCCCCCACCAATTCTCAGGATTTTTTTAAGCAAACAAACCCTGAGCCACAATGCGCCTCACTGTAGCATGAACATCATTCCAAAGTCAAATCTCACTGTACTGGTAGTCAGATTCAGAAGTGACATATCTTGTCAAATACTAGTGTGGAGTTGCAACCTTCCTCTAGACTTCCTTGAGAGTCATCCTCCCCTACCCATTGAAGTTTCTAGTCACACAATGAATCCTTTTTGCCATGTCCTTTCCAGTTTGCCATGCCCAACCCAGTCTCATGCTGAAGGGGAAACTTGTCTAGTCTGGGGTTCAAAAGTGGAGGCATAGTGAACTGAATACAGCAGTTTGTTTAGCAGTGTTGTGCCCACTCAGATGTATTAAGAGCAATTGGCACCAAAGCAAATGCACACCTTACCACGGAAAGCCATTTTGGAAAATTTACCTAGTTTCCTTTTTTTGGAGGTTTTAAAACAGCAACTGGATGGCCATCTGTTGGGAGTGCTTTGATTGTGTGTTCCTGCATGGCAGGGGGTTGGACTGGATCATCTTTGGGGTCTCTTCCAACTCTGATTCTAACAGGATGCAACAACATATTGCAAAACACAGAGGATACTGGAGATATATTAGCGAGTCATAAAACAAGAGTCTTAAGCTATAATGAAAAATTACCAAGCAAGCTCCAGTAAAAAAACTATTCCTGTAGAACTCTTTCTTTACATTTGAGATTGTTACTGTTATTAGCAGAAAGCACCAATTAGTCAATGATAGGACCAGAAAGCCCTGGTAATGCTTAATGTGCTTTTCCTTGAGATTTCGAAGAGCTTAATAACTCTGCAGCTTTTAAAATTTTCCTTGATCAGAATGCTTTTCCTTTAGAATGGTTCTATATTACTTTGGCCTTGCAGTCAACACCTGATATTTCCTCTCAGTGTCCACCATCTTAAAGGCCAATATCATGTAAAACACTAAATATAATGAATGGGTACAGTCTAATGATGTTGAGTGAACCAGAGCATGGAAAATGTAATTTCTAAATGGCAACTCCCAGAATCCCGTGAGTGGCCAGACTCGCAACAGGATTCTAGGAACTGTAGTCCAAAAAAGTAAAATTTCCAAGCCCTGATGGGGACCATTGTTGCCTTCATTACTTCTTTGCTTCAAGCCCTGTTATTCCTCTGAATAAAGCCAAAGCTTTATTTTCTAATTACATTTGTTTCCAATACTTTCTTGAAGAAGATCAATAGAATGCACACAGGGTTAAAAAGTAAGAGCTTGCTTAGCTTCAAGCAAAGTTGCTACAATGTGCAACCTTGAGGTGATGCCCTGATCTGGACTGTGACCACTCTCACTCTTTTGTCCATAGTCCTACAGCTGTTCTACTTCCACTGATGTATTACTTTCATTCCTCCTGTAAATAAACTGCACTCTCATTGCCCTGTATACTGAAGCTGAAAAATCTGAAATAATAACTTTAAGACAGCATGTGGTAACAGGCATAATATGCATTTGTGGGGCTTAAATCTAAAATGGTGGTTTTGGAAGAGAGTATATATTCTCTAGTTAATAATTCAGAACATGCATGAACTTTGTGTGTGTTTGTGTGTGTGCGCATGCATGCATTCGTACATGCACATGCATGTGCTTGTAGGGAATGGCAGAAATATTCTATTTGGAAATAAAAAACAGATTTACCACAAACGTGTGGCATGGCATCCGGCTGATACAGCTACTTAGGAAAAATGCCATTTTCACTTACCCGTAGATTTCTTACTGTACAACAATCTACATATTCTTTTCACTTTCAATCAAAGGGTTGTAAAAAGGGAAATCAAATTTGAGGTTTGTTTAACATTGTTTCAGGAAAAAAGAAAACACAAAGTATAGTTAGGGGGATTTGGATGAAGAGTCTGAATAGGCAACAAGAATCACAGACTAAAGAAATAAAATCAGAATTGACTGGGGAGAGGTAAAGGATATGAAGGTATGACTAATGAGGTGAGATGGAGACAACAAAAAGCATAGAAATCAAGGAGACTGCTGGATCATATTTTGTGAAGTTAGGAGGGCTTTATAAGGCCCCAGGTCTTGGTTATCTTGGGGGCGACTGTAGTCTCAAAGGTGCTACAAGATCTACGTACAATCACTTGGTATCCTATAAATGATTAGGATGGTGATGAGAAAAGTACTGGGACAATCAAAGAGGGGAAATACTTTGCATTGAGAGCCTACCTGATTTAATGGGGGTGGGATGTCATACATGGAAGGCACCTCAATGGATGATATTTGATACTGTAACAGTATATACTGGTGGTTTTATTTTGTTAGTTTTAACCAAGAATAATTTCCATTTTGCCATTTCAAGCACCGAAACACTATGGAATGGATCTGAGAAGACTACAGAATTTAAGAATTAGCAATCCTTCCATATCTATACTCAAGTAATGGCTAGTTTGTAAACTAACTTCCTGTTAGTTTGCTTTTCAACACCACTCCTTTTCTGGATCACTCTAATCTGCAGCTATTTTCTCTTCCCTCTCTACCTTCCACTGGTTCATATATTTAATTATATACAAGTTTTTGTAAGTAAAGTTACTTTTATATATTTCTAAGACTGTTTTTCTGTCTCTCTCTCTCTCTCTCTCTCTCTGTGTGTGTAGGACTGGTTATTCAGCTTCTACCTCACCAGTTTGATTAAACTACTCAAAAGATTCACTACTATTTCTCCCATTTCTCAATAGAATTAATTGTGTATTGGGGCACTGTTGGCTTTTGTAACCTTCTAAGGTTGAAACCTTCTAATAAGACTGCAAGGACTCGACTCTGTGATTTGGAGCAACATATTGAGTTCTGATACTCATAGCTGAACAGACTGTGGCAAGTTTGTATGAAAGCGTTGGCTCTGCATCACACTGAGCAATGTGGCCTGTAACTGGTTAAAGTAACACAGCTATTACAAGAGTGAAAATTCTCTTCTCAGGGAAGGGTTTAAGTGATTTTTCACTCATTGCAGGGAGAGAACCCAAAACGCTTTACTTCCAGTCTCTTCTGTGAACAGTTAGAAACCATCGCCTTCTGAGGGTCTTTAATACTTTCTTTTAGCTTTACCCTCCAGGAGTCCTTGTCTTTGTAAAGCTGAAGATTTTCACATTCCTATAGTGATTTCACTGAAGAGATCCATTTCTTAGTTCCAGCTTACAGGCTTAGAAATCTATAAGAGACATATCTTACACATAACAATTGCCCATGAGAGAGAGAGGGAGAGAGAGAAAGAAAGAAAGAAAGAAAGATGTAGTGAGGAATATTTTGATTAAAAAACCCCCCACACACCTGGGAGATCAATTATACTCAATTCATGGGAGTTCTGTCTTTGAAATGTATCTTAAGCATTGGCTTCAGAGAAAGTGAAGTCACTACTACTTTCTTAGGTCTCCGATAATTTACCCCCCTCCTGTTAATTCAATCCACCCTTCTCCTGCATCCCCCCAAAATCCAGATTGCTTAAAAATAGTCTCAGAGAAAAAAAAAAGTTTTGGTGCATGAAGATGTGGAAATTTATAGCTGAAGGTATTGCTTGTATATGAGGAAGTAACATTTCAAAAATTATCTTGTAAAGAAAATTTAAAGAAGACTTGTTCCATTGGAGGAAGGGAATTTTTCGGATCCAACAACCCCATTAAGTATAATTATTTAAACAAGCCTTTTGGGGAATATAAATGAAAAACACATACAATGAATTATACTAAGGTGAGAGGAACAATCATAGCAATAGCTTTTAAACTCTTACTCAGGAAAGGGAGAAAACTTTGGACCCCAGACAGTGTAATTTTATTACCACACACAGAAGACAAGCTTATAACTATGAAGACTGAACATGTCTTACCTACAGTAATTTATAATAGAAGGAATTTTTTAAAATGAGAATGCTGTTTCCTGCCAGGACAATTCCAACTTTTAAAGCATTGCTTTGGTGTAATTTATGAAGTTTGCATGATTTAGATAGTGTTAGCTTATACAGTCATGCTGTTTATGGATTTTGAGCTTTTATAATGCTCTGAACAACTAGACATAAACTGAAATGAAACAATGACATTGCAAGTACAATAGTCAAAATGAGGAGCTTTGGAATAGAGAAACTTCGGAGACCTGCATGGACTAACATATATGTTCAGATACTGCTATGTAAGTAGGTGGAGGAATATAAGTTTAAACTGCTATTACTTATGTATGTGCATTTTTGCATTAAATGAAAAATAAGGAAAGGAAAGGAAACCATACACATTCTGGAATAGGGATGGATGGATCTATTACATTTCTTTACACAGTTTTAGCTAACATACGTAATTCTTGCAAGTGTTTTTTCTTAATGCATTTTTTGCACATTTGTTGTTGCTGTGTGCCTTCAAGTAATTTCTGACTTATGGTGACTCTAAGGCAAACCTATTATGGGGTTTTCTTGGCATGTTTCTTCAGAGGGGGTTTGCCATTGCCATTCTCTGAGGCTGAGAAAGTGCGACATGCCCAAGGTCACTCTGGGGGTTTCCATAGCCAAGGCTGGATTCAAACCCTAGTCTCCAGAATCCAACACTCAAACCACTACACCACACTGGATGTCTTTAATTTCATGTATATATACACAGTTTCATGCATGTATATTTTCTTTGTTTCAAGAACTGCAACACAAAATTCTAAGATGTGCCAGTACCAAAGGATATTTGAGTTCTGGGTGACGTATTGATTTGAGAAGTGCGGATTCAGTATGTTTTCAAACTACAAACCACCCATAGTTGGGAAAGGGTTAGTTTAAAAAAAAGTGTCTAGAAATAGAAATAGTTTAATAACCAAGAGACAGCAGACACAGTTCTGGGAAAAAAATCATTCATTACAATGTAAAGTCGGGCTGATTATGTAATGTTTGCCTGTTTAATTAACTGATTAAAACATACAATTTAGATTGCAATTTAAATTGATTCTCTGCCATATGGAACTTACTGGTTTAGTGGTGCACTCAGTTGTTCTCCAGGAAGAAATACCTTCACTGGAGAATGGCTTTGGAAGAGAAATACCTCTTAGCAGATCACTTGTCCTGGAGGCTTTATAAAATGTAATTGTGATTAAGCAGAGCTAGTGTGGCTGCAATAGGAGTTATGACCAATAATAATGTATTGACATTTATATGGGCAAGTTTCCCCAGCCCTTGAGTAGTTGAGTGCTGCTATTACAACCACCAGTTTGTGGATTGCTGGTGTGGGAGGGGGCCAGAGCATTCCATAACTGGGAAAACATAATCAAAATATTGTGTGCCACTTTAAAAGTAAAATGACTGAAGATATGTTAGGATTTCGAACATTCGTTCATCTTAGGCTGCATCCACACTGCAGAAATAATCCAGTTGGACACCACTTTAACTGTCAGTGGGACATGGAATTCTGGGAATTATAGTTTTCCAGAATTTTCCAGAATTCCATAGCATTGATCCATGGCAGTTAAAGTGGGGTCCAACCGGATCATTTCTTCAGTGCAGATGCAGCCAAGGAAGGCCAAATACCAGACATTGATTTTATTTTTATTTATTAATTAAAATATTTGCACTGACTAGTTTACAAAAATAAAAAAAAAATGATTTTAAAAGTTAAAACATATTGAACAGTTTAACAAGCTAAAAAGGCAGATGAAAACCAGTTAAAATAGTTTTAAATGAGTTAAAACCCTGCACCTGTGAGGGTTTATGCAAAACCAATTAGCCTCCAAAGGCTTTAATGAACATTTTCACTGGGTGCAGGAATGATGACAAAAATTGGTGTCAATTGGGCCTCTAAAGGGAAGGTATTCTGTAACTGGGGTGCCACAACAGAGAAGACCCTGTCCCACAACATACAAACATACCACAGTTAACAAAGAAGTCCTTTTCACAAAGGGGGGAAGCAGACGGGCGGCCCTGGGCCGCCCCAGGAAGCTGCGCCACGGGGCCGAGGTATCTGCACACCTCGGCCCCGTGGTGCAGCTTCGCTGCCCCTGGAAGGAGCGCTAAAATAGCGCTCCTTCCACAAGTCGCTGAAGGTGCGCCACAAAAGGCTGGTGGTGCACCTTTGGTGACTCTTCCGCCGCAGCGTGTGCGGACGCTGTGGCGGGAAGTCATCGTCGGAGCGCCGGCCGTGCAGAGGGGCTGGCGCTCTGACGATGCCTTCGGGAAGGGGTCGGGGTGCCCACCATGTGTATGCCCCTCCCCTTCCTTGCCCCCAAAACGGCCCTTTGCACCGTCTGCTTCCCCCCAAAGTCTTTTTATGTTTGCCCAGCCTCCCATTTTCTTTCTTATGCTCTGTTTAGTTGGAAGATTTTAATAAATAATAATAATAATAAAATGTATTTATACCCTATCCCTCTGTCAACAATTGGGGCAGCTAACAACAGTTAAAATTCCATACAGTATGTAAAACACAATCCTTGTCCCACCCTCCCCTTAAAAAATAATTAAACTAAGCATATCGTAAAACATCTTAATTAAATAATATAAATAAATTATGAATCTACTAAGAGACTTCTAGACAATTATGAATTAAGCAAGCAAAGAAGTGGCTACATCCAAGGAGGGATTAGGCAGAATGGAGGAGTTTCTGAGGCTGGGAAGTCAGTCAGGAAAGGCCTGCCAGAAGAGATCCGTCGTAACGGCTTTTAAAAAGCTGCTCAAGGTCTTAATTTGATGGATCTCATCTGGCAGGCTGTTCCACAATCTGGGGGCTACTACCGAAAATGCCCTCTGGGAGGTTGCGGACAGCCTAGATTTTAGTGGCTGAACCAAGTTCCTCCCAGAGGACCGGAGAGCGCGGGGAGGATTATATGAGAGGAGGCGGTCCTGAAGGTAGGTTGGGCCCAAGCCATTAGGGCTTCAAAGGTCATAACCAACACCTTATACTGGGCCTGGAAACTAATAGGCAGCCAGTGGAGAGATTTTAGTACCGGTGTTATGTGGTCTCTCCTAGATGTTCCCGAGACCACTCTGGCTGCCATGTTTTGTACTAATTGCAGTTTCCAGACCAAGCACGAGGGTAGCCCCATGTAGAGCGCATTACAGTAATCCAGACAGGAGATTACCAGTGCATGCACCACAGTCTCAAGGTCCCTTACTTCCAGGAAAGGGCGCAGTTGGCGTATCAGCCGAAGCTGATAACAGGCACTTCTGACAGTCGCATTTACCTGATTTGTCATCAGGAGTGACGAATCCAAGAGCACCCCCAGACTGCAAACACAGTCCTTCACAGAGAGTGTGACCCCGTCCAGGACTGGTGGTTGCAACCCAATTCCCGGTTTAGGGGCCGCTACTGTGAGCACCTCCGTTTTGTCTGGATTTAATTTCAGTCTGTTTTTCCTCATCCAGCCCATTACTGCCTTAAGACAGTCATTGAGAGGAGAGACACCATCCGAATTTGAGGCCGACAATCGAGACATGGATAACACCCAGCCCCATAACTCCGAATGATCTCACCCAGCGGCTTCATATAGATGTTAAACAGCATCGGGGACAGGATGCACCCTGAGGGACACCACACGTGAGGTCTTTTTTGGCCGAACAACTGTCCCCAAGCAGCACCCTCTGGGACCTACCTGAGAGGAAGGAATGTTGTTTAGCAGCACTAGCACTGGTAGGGTGGAAAAGGATGAGTGGAGAAACACAGATGTTCAGTGCCAGGCAGTGGATCCTTAGTAAACAACTGAATAGAGCTTGAGCTGGGAAAGAATGGGATTTAACTAAAGCCAATCCTACTGTAGGGATGTGAGCCAGGTAGGTTAAACAGCAGCTGCCTCCAGAATGCTTTGCTGAACATGTATAAGCAGCAAAACAGGAAAAAAATAGATGGGAAAATAGATCAGTCTGTGATCACCTATCCTAGCATGTTAGAAAAGCATAGATCTGTAAGATCTGGCCACTAAAATGGAAATCATAAAAAAAGTGGAGTCTAGTAAAAGGACCCCCATATGCATTTTGGAATAAACTTTCAAGTAGTTTATAGATGGTTAAAAATATTTTTGTTTACTTGCACAAGGCTTACTTGGCTTCGTTATTTCACTTCACATGTATGTTATTATTCATTCTTCATAAAACTTGCTGAAAATTGTTGAACTGCTCTTATTTTCTGTTTTGTAGGAACCTGTTCCTATTCTTTCCATACTATTTCTGCTTCTGGTACCAAATTTTCTGTTGAAATAATGCCCAGGAATACATCTACTTTGTCAACTGAGGTATACCTGTATTTCCCTGATTGATGGAATATAAAACAGGCCCCCTCCAGCAGATCTCAATTCTTGAGCAGGTCTGTCTGTCTCTCGGTCTTGTTGGTCTGTTGGTCTATCTATCTATCTATCTATCTATCTATCTATCTATCTGGAGAGGTGCTTCTTTAAGTATTATGTTGATAAATAGGCAGTCAGGTATTACCAATAAAGCTTAGAATAGGGTTTTGGAGATTTCCTTTTGTGTTTTGAGTTGGCCTAAGCCTGGTTCATTGCTCATATGTATGAACTGGTCAAAGAGAAGTTCTGAGAATGAATCCTTTCAATGGGTAAGGCAGCCATGCGTTTGAATTTCACCTTTCAAATCCATGGGTTCACTTTTGCATGTTGTTAGCTGGGTTGCCTTCCTGTCTTTATTTAAGTGGTCAGAACAGTGCACTCCCAAAACAACAGTGCTCTGGTGTGTGTGTGTGTATGTATGTATATATATATATATATATATATATATATATATAATTCCAGCAGGAAAAAAGAATGGGAATGCATTTTAAATAGTTCTATTATCACGTGTTTTTATACAACAAGGTTTTATTGCATTTCTCATATTATACCAATATTGTATCATTTCATGAAATTTGATTTAAGCCAACTTTGAAATAGTTTCTACACCTTCCCTGCTATGTTTTCAATCATTTCAAAAAGCTGATTATTTCTATTTTACCACTCTTCCTCCCCCTCTTTTTGCTAAGTTAAAAAACAAAACAAAACCATAGACACACCATACTTTGTAATAATGGAGCTGATATTAGATGATATCATTGATAAACTTGCTAGTTATAAAAGACCTAAAACCTGAAATGATACTGGTTCTTTCCAAGTTTATCCCTATGGCACCATCATGTAAGCATACATATGGGACAGTAAAAATGGAAGACGACACATTAAATGACATTATTATAAAATGCAATACTCTTGGAATGATCCTTTATTAAATTAGTCTCTATGATCTGAGATGAATTTCCCCGATCCCTAATCCATCACTGGAGAAATATTAAAAGATAGGTTTCAACTGGTATTAGAATCGTACTCAGTCTCCACTTTCATTATTTTGAATTAGGGTGCTACTGGGGGAAAGCCTCTTAATGAGGATTAGAGTGATTCACTGGCCTTCTTTTGGATTTTGACAAGTAAAATATTAACTCTTCAGTCACAGCTGTCTGAATTAAAATACTTGGCAGCCACAGATGCACAAATTAAATTGCCCTTTATGTTTCCATATTGCTGACCTCCTTAGAGGGAAAAAATATCAGACTTACCAATAACAAAAAGCTACAGTATGGGAAAAATATTTATGAAGGATTTTTCTTTTCAAAAGAAATTGTGTCATTTTCAAACACAGTTGAACAAATATATAACCTTTTGTGGGGGAAAAAATGGGTGTGTGTGCCATTTAATTTGTGATTTCTTACAACTGCAGCTACAGATTAGTTTTCTATAAACAATTAGGCTATCAATCGTAACTGAAGTTCTCTTAGGGATTTTTGTGTTTATCACCAGAAAATATATTTTCCATGACCAATACCAGGGCAATCTGATTGCTAATTTGAAATGTGTTGCTGGAAAAAAGGACATGTTCTAAAACAACAACAGATTAACTCAAAACAGACTTCCATTATATTGATTTAAAATGCTGATAATGATTTGGAGCTTTAGAGCATACCTGAAAGCCTGTCCCTTTTGATATTATTTGTTTTTCAAACATTTATTGTATGTTGGAAGGTTTACTGAGTTCCAAATATTCCAAATTAGATAGTTGAGTGTATTTCAGTTACTCTAAATGCTTTTAAAAGGAAACTTGCAATTTCTAATGGAGTTAAAATTAAAAGGACATAAACATAGTCACCACTCTCCTGTCCAAGTCAGAATGAAAATGTTATGATCTATCATTAAACATTTGCTTGTTTTATCTATCTGTAGTCACTCTAACATCATTCCCTCCCTCTGTAATGATTACTCATTGATCTACACTTTTGATTGGTTGAGGCCAACTTCATGGCAGACATTGATAAATGTATTTTAACCATTTTACCTCTTGGTTCCAATAGTCTGATGAACTCATAAGATGTGTGGCAAAACAACTGCTAAGGTGCAACTTGAATATTTTCTTTGCAACTCCCAGTTCACCCCTACCCCTGCAATTTCTCTTAAAGGTCAATTGTTTCATTCTCTGAAGGATTTTATCTCATACTTAGGAGGTGCTTTCCTACAAGTGTGTGTGCTATTTGCCATTTCTTTTCATATAAGTCCTAATAACACATAACTTCTTTGTTTGCCATTAAGTTTAAAGATGTAAGCACCTGTTGAATCACATGCCCTCTGACTGTCTCAGTTTGGCAGGGACAGTTCTGATTAATCTCTGTTGTCCCACTTTTCCAGCTACTTTTAAAATGTCCTAGTTTCTCTTTCTTCCTTCCACTTTCCTCTTTTGTCTTGGCTTACTTCAATTGCTGTAAATAAGTTGCTGTAAACTAAGTACAAAAGTAGCTTGCATTCAATTAAGTCAGCAGAGAGGAGAGAAAAGAAGGAGTGGGGAAAAGCAAGCCTGCCCTTCCTTGCAGACAAAGCAAATTGCTGCAGTCTTTCCTAGCTTGCATGTTCTTCCTCATTAATCATTTATGCCATCTTGACCATACTCTGATGTTACTTGGCCACATACATCCTAGTTTTCATCTGTGAAACATTGTAGGGTTTAAAATCAATGACATAGAAATTATCTGGAACTGAATACTATGTCTCCCATATTGTTTTTCTTATTACAAGGGAGTTACAGAACATATTGGCAGAATGGTTGCCCACTGCTGATGCCAAAAGCATACAAACTACACCACCAAGACTAATCAATTGCAATGCAAAAAGTAGGATTTATTTGTATATAAATATAAGGGGGGATATGTATAAACAGGACCCTCTTTTTGGAATTGCTTTAGGATACCAACCACCTTAATCTGGTAGCGGAGTCAAAGACACACACAAATATGACTGAGTAGGAATTTGTACTCAGGGCCTTCTGATCCTAGATTAGCACTCCAATTATTACATTATACATATCACATTACAAAGTTAAGCTGAGATGCAGTGAGAGAGAAGTGGGTTTCTGCTTACCTCTCCACATGATATCTGTTCTCCTTCCAGAGCATGATGGTCATAAAAGCATGCCTTTTGCCAAATCAATTTTCCCAGCATGACAAAAGACATGTTTTTACAACCATCTCCATCAGGAAGAGAATGAAAGTGCTTTGCAGAGACGTAAATAGAAAGCCACTTCTCTATCGCTGTATCTTGGCTTACTTTTGTAATGTGATGAATTAGACAATCTCACAGTCTCAGAAACCACAGGTATGGGTCTTTTCTAGAATGAAATAGGATAGCTGTAGTAAAGAGTTTATTTTCAGATGGATATCCCAACCTGTTAACATATGCCTTGTTGGGAGGATGCAAAAGGTGTGCCCAATATCATGCTGTGTTTTACTGAAACACAATCTTTTCATAATATAGTGTGCCAGTTGCAACTTCCAATGTGCACAATATATTTTATAGTTTATTGATAACTATAAAACATGTAGGTTTGTGCTGATGTAGCTAGAAGACCTTTAGGATATATAGCCTTGTACCAAGGCTAGCCCTACCATTAGGCAAAGTGATGAAACTACTTAAGACACTAACTGCATGAGAAAATGGTAGCAGACCCTCCAGTCATTTTTCCTGGATCATAAAACAGAGTCATTGAATCACAGAATCATAGGATTGAAAGGAACCTCAAAGGCCATTAAGTCCAACCTTCTGCTCCACACAGAATCTCCAGCTAGAGTATTCCCAGCAGGTAGCTGGCCAATGTCTTTTTGAAGACATCCAGAGAAGGACCCCACTACCTTTTAAGGAATTATTTCCTTTGCCCAACTGCTATCACGGCCAAGAAGTTCCTTTTAATGCTCATTTGAATTATTCCTTCCTGTAACTTAAAACCATTAGACCTAGTTCTATTATTATATTATTGTCATGTTTATTTGTATCCTGCTCCTTCCCCAGAACTGAGACCCAGAGCGGCTCACAATATTACCGTAAAAGAACAGTACAATTAAAAACATAGGAGAGTGGTATATTAAAATAGAATTAAATTATTACAATATTAAAATATTGTTCTACCCTTTGAGGCAGCCCTTGAGGTATTTAGAGTACCATCATTTCACTCCTCAGTCTTCCCTTAACCAAGATGAACATGCCCAGCATCTTTCTTCAACTTCTCACATTTTTTTCTCTATACCTCTTATATATGTTGCCCTTCTTTGAACTTGTTCCAACATTTCTATATCCTTCTTAAAATGAGGAGGCCAGAACTGAACACAGTACTCCAGATGAGGCCTGACCAGCACAGAATATAGGGGGACTATTACTTCTCTCAATTTTGAAACTATGCTTCTATTAATGCAGGCTAAGATAGCATTTGCTGCTTTGCAGCATTACACTGCTGACTCATGTTCAATGTATGATCAACAATAATCCCAAGGTCCTTTTCAGATGTAGTACTGCTGAGCCATGTCTCCTTCATCCTATTCCTGTGCACTTGGTTTGTGTGGCCTAAATGTAGAATTTTGCATTCGCCTCTGCTGAATTTGATTTTATTCACAGCTCAGTTTTCTAGTTTATCAAGATCTTCTTGAATTCTTTCACTATCTTCCACTGTGTTAGCTACCCCTTCCAGTTTTCTATCATCTGCAAATTTGATAAGTATTTTCTCCACTCCCTCATCTAAATCACTGATAAAAATATTGAAGAGCATCAAACCCAGGACAGAACCTCATGGTACTCCATCCAATTTAAAGCACAGGCACTGATGACAAATGGAGTACAGTTTTTCAACCAATTATGGATCCATATGATGGTGTTATGGGTCCATCTGATGGTGAGGCCAGGCTGACTGGATCTTCTTTTTTGCCTTTGTTTGAAGAAAGGGGCAATGTTTACTTTTCTCCAATCCTCTGGCACCTCGCCTATTCTTCAAGATTAAAAAAAAAATGATTGCAACTGGTTCTGTGAATATGTCAGCAACTTTCTTCAATACTCTGGGATGCAGTTCACCTGGCCCCACAGATCTGAACTTATTTAGGTTAAATAGGTGGTTCTTGACTAACTCTTTATCAATCTTGATTTGCAATCCAAATTCCTTACCAAGATCTTGCTGATGCATGGAAGCACACCGTCCTCTCTTTGGGAATTTTTTAAAAAGTAAAATAGGTATTTAGCAGTTCTGGAGACCCTACCACCTGTCTAGGCAATTAGTTCCATTGCTGAACTGCTTGTACTGTCAGGATGTTCCTTTTAATGTTCAATTGAAATCTCCTCTACTCTGTTTTCAAACCATTTGACCTCTTGGGCAGCAGAGAACAGGCCCACTCACTCTTTTCTATGACAGAGGCCCTCCCCCCTAACTTTTTCCTCTACTAGAGGGCTGTGCATCTCCCTAAGCTAGCATGCTACCCACAGGTATAAAGGGGACATTATCCAATTGCTAGTACTGGAGAGCCAGCATGATGTAGTGGTTTGAACATTTGGATTGTGATTCTGGAGACCAGGGCTCAAAGTCCAGCTTGGCCATGGAAACCCACTGGCTGACTTTGGACAAGTCACACTCTCTCAGCCTCAGTGGATGGCAATGGCAAACTCCCTCTGAACAAATCTTGCCAAGAAAACCCCATGATAGGTCCACCTTAGGATTGCCTTAAGTTGGAAATGACTTGAAGGTGCACAAAAACAATAACAACAGTACCAAGGAAAGGTTCAACTGCCACAAGTTTACTTGGCTTGTGTAAGGGGACTGTGCAAGTGCCATCTTGTCCTATGCCTGAAGCACCAAAATGGCTAGGTTTGTTCCTGCTCTCACACACATCTCTGCCCATTTCTTCCTCATGCATGCAGCCTTTATTGTGTCTTGTGTGGTCAAAATAATAATAATAATAATAATAATAATAATAATAATAATAATAATAATAATATAAAGTTGCCATTCCTCACATAAATACATTTGATATATAAATGAAGTTAAGCATCTATTTTTTTAAAAAAATGTTTTTTGTAAAACTGAATGTAGAAAGACACCTGTGATTTCCCCTTCTCTTTCTTTCTCTTACAGAATTATAAGGCTAAACCCTCCAAACAGATAAAGGAATTTGAAGTTCAAATAATCAAAATATCACCCAGCAAACACCATAATTAATACCTTATTTCTTTTTTTACAAACACTGTTTCATGAAGAAAATGCCCAGCATACAATTACATTTTTGAAGACATTTGTCTGAAAAGCAAATACAAAAAATATCAGATGAAAACCTGTTGCATCAACCGGATATTTATTTCTGCCTGTATGCCTTGCATTTGAAAAGAATTTTATGCATTCCAAAGTGGCTTTTATTTAACAAGAATGTTGCCCACTCACTAAATTCTCTTTCCATTACTGTCTTGTCCCTTAAGAAAAATGTTAACTTTTTAATTCCAGTTACTTCTATTTTTAATTCCCCATTCAGCAGCATCATAACAATGTTCCATGTTCTCTCCCTTGTTCACTAAAATATTGGAAGACACCCAAAGAAATGTGGCATTACACAGACAGATTACCTGCATGCTGGGATCTGTATGTGAAACAGTTCTGCTGAGAACTACTTAATGCATCTTTTCTAGAATTAAATGTGCATTGGATAGCTGCCATAGGGCAAGGCAGAAGGTGGTTTAATTTCTTTTTTAGAACACATTAGTAGAACTCGATAAAGGGTCAAGTAATTTCATCCAAGTTGCCACTAGTTAGCTAAAAGAAAATGACAGTACTCGAAGCTGACACTGTTACATTTCCACAAATATATTTTATAAAATAGGAGTTTAAAATTTCATTTTTTCCCCGTACAGCAAGAATGATTGCTCGAGGAATACTTCTTAGCTCTAAAAGATTACCTCGCCTGTAGCTAAATAGGGCATTTTGATTAATATTTGCTATTTTGTAAGTGAGGCTGAGATCTGAAATGAGATGGTTACTTTTTAGACAGGAGTGACTTTGGTTCTAAGGCTCACTTAGTTTCCAGGGAGGCTGCACGGGGAGTAATTTCAGCGAATTGTAAGCGGACAGTAACTCCGCAGGGAGCTCTGGCAATCATGGCGGAAACAATGTTTACATCGATCAGCTGTCATGGTGATTTATGGCTTCATTTTGCTGTAATGGAGAATTAGTGGAAAGATTATCAGGGACTCAACACTTTGGCTTGTTACCCATGTCCAGACGAGCAATTTGTTTCCCTGAAGCAGTGAAATACTTGTGACAGCTCCAACACTTGCCCTAATTCAATCAAGAGAAAATGTTGGAATTAATTTGTTACAAGAAAATTTAAATATGTTCAGCAAACAGTAACCGCAGAGCAGAAAGCTGATTTATTGTGCTCGGCAAGATATCGATCCACTTCGATCCAGCCCATGTTGAGGTTTTAATGTGTAATAATTTCCAATTTAAAGCTCCTTTTCAAGATCACGGGTTTAAAGAGAGGGCAGGCAAGGTCTCAAGACCTGATTAGGAGCCTGTTGCGATGGCTTTGTCAAAAGCCTGTTTGAATGTAAATTCATAGTTATCTTTTGCACTATCTTTAATATTCTTGACATGGATTTTATTGTGTGTCAAACCTCAGGCCAGCTGCCTGCCACAACCATTAATGAAACATCTTAGGAAATAAATCTCAGCCTTTATACAATATTTTTAAAAACCTGAAACATTAGATGTCACCAAGGAAGGCTTCACAGCCGGCTATTTTGCTCAGTAAACCATCAGAGAGACAGCAGTTTTTCAGCCTGCTCACTCAATTAGATTGAATTATTGTGTAAATGCTGTAAGCTTAAATTCCAGAGACTGTGCATGAATATTATTATCTTTTAGATGCATATACAAATCTGTTCTTTTTTCAGAAACTGGGACAGCTTATGTTGTATATAGCAAGGTAGTGGGAAAAAAGGTTCTAGATTTTAAAGTAATCTTTGTAAGAATATTTCCCACTAAAAGGCATGATGCATATTAGCCCTTTCCTGTTACTTTACAAAGAATAGGATCACAATGGGACACATTTATCCCTTTAACCATTGTGTTCTTCTGCTTAATGTCTCATTAAACCAACACATTTTTTCTTGTAGTTTCACAGTTCTAAAGCTTAGTTGGAACGAAGGTGTCCATTTCTATAAAAGCTGTCTTATACAGTGAATGTAACATATTTGTGAACTGAGCTTATCTTTTAAGCAAAACAACAGCAACAACCCATCCCTGTTAATATAACTATGTGACAAAGGAAGATCTGCAAGCATTGGGTTCTAAATGTCAGTGCACTCGTACAATAACTTCCTATATATTTTCAGCTGTAATTCTTCTTTTTTTAATATCAGTGGCTAATATGATCAGAGACCAATCCTGTTCAACCCAATCAATAACAAGCAGAGTCTTGTACCATGGGGGGGGGGGGGAGGTGGGAAGAGCATTGGTTTTCACTTGAGCTCAAATGTAGGCCTTCATTTCATGTCTTGCTTTCATTATTTTCATTTCATGTTTCTGTTTTGAAGTGATCACAAAATACTTTTGTATCACATTCTGTAGGATTTCTTAGCACTTTGGTTTTTGTTTATCTTATGCTATATTGTCATGGTATCCTGTTGCAATCTGCCACATCCCTTGGAAAAATTATTCTATTCTGTGGGTGGGAATCGTGTGATCATCTAGCTGTTGCCGGACTGAACATCCCAGTATTCCTCATTATTTACTGTGTTGACTAGGGGTGCTTGGACATACAGGTGAAAAACAAGATTCTCACTGTTGCTTTATACCTGTCATTCAATATGTAACTATTCAGAACTATTGAGTTCTAATAGGACTTACTCCCAGATGAGATTGCATACAACTGTAGCCATTCCTATGTTGGGGGGAGGGAGGGGTGTGAACTGTGTATTAACTCACCACCATTTTTGTGTGCAAAAGACTCCAAATAACCACTGGGGAAAAGGGGAAAATTACCATATTTTGTTCAACAGGATGTGATCTGACATTGCCCATCAAGTCACTTCCTGTTGATACAATACCTTTCCTGGGCTTAAAATTATGTGGGAGGGGAAAATGTGGCGGGTTTGCCCCATAAAACCTGTTGCTGGTGTTGGAGGGCATTTGGGACAATATTTTTCCATTTTTTGGTATGTGCAAGTTGGGAGTATCCTCAGTAATGCTGCCCCTAGACACCAACAGTTCCCATTTCTGTCCTTTGTCTAAGCAAAGAAAGTCTGTTTGATGAAAGATATTAAAAAGAAGTGTTCTCAAAGGTAGGGTCACAACTTGGAATAGTTTCCCCCGTGATATTCAACAAAGTACAGGGCTTATCTGGTTTTGGTGGTTTGAATTAAGTTAGTAAAAGATTTTCAGTAATCAGTGACTGAAATGGACCAAAATGACTGACATAAACCATAGTAGAATTCAGAGACGTTGCTGTGTTAGTCTGGAATATCAGTATACACCCGTATGATTCAATGCATCTAAGGAAGTAGATGAAGTCTACAAAAGCTTATGTTACAAATTCTCTCTCTCAATTAGTCTGTACAAGATACCTTAGCATAAACTAAAGTAATAAACCACTGAAGGTTGTTACTTTAGCCATGGGTTTCTAAATATCTCAAAACACTTTTAAAATTACTTCTTATTCCATTATTTCTTTCAGAATCGCAGGGTGCTGAACATATTTCTCCCCAATTTAGTTCTCACAGCAGCCTTGTGAGCTAAGTTAGGCCAAGGGATAATGACCAACTCAACGTTACCCAGTGCCTATTATGGCAGAGTGAGGGCTTGGAGCTAAGCTTTTTTAGCTTCATAAGGAAAAGCTTACTTGGTTATGTTTGGGAGCCCATTATCACCAATTTTAAAATTATGTTTGCTGTAGGGAATCCCTCTGCTCTTAGAAGTAACTGGGACTGAAGACCTCAAGTCTACCATAAGGCTGAAACAGCTACCTCAGATAGCAGAACTATAAATAGCCATGTTAGTTTGGTTTTAAATTCTAGCATAAGCTTTTGAAGAATCCAGTCCATTTCATCAGATGCATGGAGTGAAGCCTGTGTGGACAGAGATATAGAGAAATGTTTGGGAAGGAAATGAGTGTGTGAATTGTAATAGAAATGAAAAATGTTGGTGTGGTGATGGGGTGACAAGATCAGTCTCATCAATGGTCATAAAGTGTAGTTAAAGGACTAAGCTAGAAGACAGGTTTTGCATATAAGCCAAGATAAAGATATAAACATATGGAGAGAAGAGGAAGTTCTTTGTCTAGTCCTTTGATATGGGCACAGAACCAGTTAAAATGCTAAAGTAAAGAAGCCATTACAACCCTGCTGAGATGTCAGTTAGTGTTTTAATATGTGTAGCGTGCCAAGAAATAATTTTTCTTTTTCTTTTCAGGGGCTGCTGCTCATTTTTCTTTTCAGGGGCTGCTGCTCAGTGGTCTGAGATAGAATGTTTAGGAAGGCTGCTCTGTAACTGGTTTTGGGGTACTCCCATGTTTGATTTGTGTCCATCTGTCCTATGGCATCGAGACTGCTCTGTTTTTCCAATGCAGAATGCTGATGGCATTATTGACAAATGATTGCATATATCACCAAATGCATCTGAGGAAGTAGACTGAAGTCTACGAAAGCTCATGCTGCCAACTTCTTTCTTTAGTTAGTCTCAAAGGTGCTACATGATCTCTCTGCATATATCATATTACAGGATGAGGAACTGAAAGCAACTCTAATGCTGAGGGTAATAATATTAAGCCCTGTGATATTACTGCCCAATTAAATAGCAGAGTCTGGGTATGACAGGGCAAGAAATGTTTAATTATTTAATAGTTAAATAATTGAGGTATTCTCTCTCAAGTTTACATATGGGTTTTTAAATATGGGCATTGCTCCATGTCTTCTACACCACCAAGGCTTAAGAAGTGAGAGGGAACAGTACTTGGGTTTTGCATTCCTTTCAAACAGACAGCTCTGAACACTAATTTGTGATATTTAAAATAGATGCTTTATTTACAAAGATAGTTGTAAATGTGGAGGCAAGCAATAAGCTTACTTGTCAGGGAACAAATCTACTGTCCAATACTAGGTCCTCAGTGACAAACAGAACAAGGTACCTTTGACAAACTCTCTTCTTTAACTAGACACGGTTGCTCCCAGTGATAGGAACTAACTAATTAAAATCAGTTAAGGCATGAATTGAATTAGAAGATTTCTAATGAAAAGGGGCAACATAATTAAATTTATTTTTTAAATTAATTGGAATCTCAGTGTCAATTTAATTCCACAACTAATGTTAATAATGTGTTAAATAATCAGCACATTTTACATTTCTCAGCTAGTTTTTAAAATCCCAAATCAAGTTATTTCAGATTTTTTAAAATATGCTTTTTGCTTTATGTTGGTTCCTCAAAGGAATTGCAATATTTAGTTCACAAGAGTCAAGCCACTTATTGAAGAGTACTGTAGTTTCAATGCAAATTATTTGTTCTACAGACTTTTGAAATTAGCAATCCTAGTAACTGAATCCAGTCACACACACCCTATTTCTAAACATAATAGAGAATTCTGTTACTGAAACCAGACATTTCTTTGATGATCAACCATGAAACAACAAGACCAGACATATATATATGGGAAAATAAAGGGCCATTTATTCAACCTATTCAAATATTAATAAACTTGACTTTTTGGGAAAGTACAAGAAGGGGGAGCATCCTGGTGCAGGTCCATCTGGAGAACCAGGTGTCACCATGTGACCAAAATCCCTCCAGCCTACCCTTGGGCGAAACACCAGACCATGAGGTAAATCCAAAATATTGGATTGGACCCTTGGTCCAGCCTATAGGAAGGCAACCATAAGGCACTCTCTCCCAAAATCCCATGAGTTTGTAAGAGAGAGCAAACCCCCCATGTCGGCATCCTCCTTTCCAACCCCCAGGTCCCTTGGCCTGAAAAGGCTGTCCCAGAGCCCAGCCTTTTATCCAAAGGGGGGGGGGGGGCAATGGTGAACACTGAACTAATCATATTTCCGCCCCATCACTGCCCCCTGATGACAATGACAGCATCCTATTTAATGACTTGCCAAGCCAATTTTCCAAGTCCCAATATGATCAGTTTGGGGTAGGCAAAACCCCCCATGTAATGGAGATAAAAATTCCTACCCGGCCCTGAAATGACCAGCTAAGCTCACACTGGATATTGGTGGGAGAGGTGGGTCCTGTTTCAAAGAGAAGAAATGGCTGTATAGGGGGCAACCAGCATAAAAAGCCACTGTGCTCTGTCCCCTATCACATGCCCCTGGCTTGGCTAATCAGCCAAGCCCCAATTATACTGGTCTCTAATCATGAAGACCATCAAAGGCGTACCTTCCCTTAAAGCGTCTGTGCCACTTAGTTTATGTCCAGATTATATCTATAGAACTTCAGAAAGTTGTAGAAACCTTTGAAATCCATATGAGATAAAGACCAAAAAGCAAGGAGGTCAAGGGGACAGTCAAATTGTGAATAGCACTTTTCAGCTGGATTCTGATAAAGCTTGTAGTGTAATTTTTAAACTTAAATAGTACTTTTACAAAGAATTATTTGTCTTTTTTCATCTTCTAATATAAATATAACGGAATTAGATTTTTTAGCTAAACACATTCACTTTGCTTCTAACTTTCCTATTTCTGGTAGCTTCTTCAACATTCAGAACTTTCCTTTAGATGTAATGGCTGGAGTGTGACATGTATTCTAAGCTCCAATGACTTTTCCATTCTGAATACTGAAGATAAGAGCTGTGCAACTTGTGGCTCTCCAGATATTGCTAGACTGCAAATTCCATCAACCATTGCCACCATAGGCAGTGGTGTGAGGGATATTGGGAATCATAGTCCAGCATCATCTGGAGGACTACAGATTGCCCACCCTGGTAAAGGAAAGATTTCCAGATATATTCCAACCACTACTGTCCATTGGAGGGACACCATGCAGCCATCCTACTTTTTAAAACTGTTTTTCTCATGATATTAGCAATTATTTTTGTTGAATAACAGAACTGACATCTCCATTAATGCTAGCATTGCACAAAACTTGAGAAAATCAAGATCCATAGGTTACCACTGACCCAGCAGGTCTGGAGGTTTTCTGATAGGAAGAAATAGTTTTCTTGTTCCACTTTCCCAATTATTGTCGCCTTTAAAATGCCATTCATTTCAGTGGAATAATCTGAAATTGACTGGCCCATGGACAACTCTGACCTATTTTTTAAACGTTTAAAGTAATGCATATCCTTTCCCAACATGGGTCTCAAGACATCTAGTTCAGGGATGGCCCTTCAAATGTTGTTAGACTGCAGTTCCCAGCAGCCCTCACCAACAAATCCAATGGTGAAGAATACTGGAAGCTGCAATCCCTCTGAAGGACTGTATGATTCTCAGTCCTAGTCTAGTTAATTTTTCTCTTTAGGAGAGTTTGTATTTTTCTTTTCTGTTGCATGAGCTATATGGATATATATGTAATACACAACTAAGTTTGTTGTTGTTCTTGTTATGTGCCTTCAAGTAATTTACTATCCTGTAAAATAATATTGAAGAGAGTTGCAAAAACATTGGGAACAGACAGTGTCAACACCACTACCCTGTGGGTGAAATGGTATAATCTTTATATAACCTATAGAAACCCATAGTTGGTTTAACCTATTGAGTGAAGAATCCTAAAGGAAGCCAGTGTACTTGTAAAATTTTGGTTGAGAGAGAATGGGGAGAGAGAGGAGAGGTGAAGAGAAATTGAGCTGTTCTTCCTCTGGGAGCACAAATTTTGTCCTATGTTGAATTAAGGTGTGAAGAACGACCTGCCGGACGGAATGACCTGCCGGACGAGATTCGTCAACTAACATCTTTGGACATTTTAAAAAAGGCTGTCAAGACGGATCTCTTCCTGCAGGCCTTTCCAGACTAAATAACCCGGCCCTGGGCAATTCCCTCCTTCATGTAAACCTTGGTTCCCCCGCAGTGCCGCAATGAGATTAGCTGCTATGGTGTTTATTATTTTAATTGTTGTATATTGTTTTATGTTTTTTAATTATATTACTGTTTAATAATATTTTAAGGGGGGGAGGGCTATGTTGTTTATTGTAACTGTTTTTATCTTGTAAACCGCCCGGATTGGGCAACCATTGGGCGGTATATAAATAAATTTTATTATTATTATTATTATTATTATTATTATCTCTTGGAACAATTGGTCTCAACTGTACGTGAGAAGGTCCTGGGAGACAGGAACTGATTCTTTGATTTATGGAACAAAAACTTTTTGTGAGACATGTGTGTCTTCAAGAGACTCATCATGAGTGCCTTGGTGCACAGAACTCAGGATGTACATGCAGATACACAACTGAACATACATGTTATCTAGCTGTGGATATATTTGTGCCGTTCTAGCTGTTTTTGCTATCTGTTTAAAATGCAAATCCTTATAAAGTTTATAATATTTAGTTAAAAGATAACCTCCTAGTAAACTGTGCCCATTTGCCCAGCCTTAGAGATATTGGAATTGAGTTTCCTTACAAAATTAAAAGAAAAACAAATAGAGTATATCAAAAGTCTACTATGAAATTGGTAACTTAGTTAGAAACTCTGTCATGTTCCTCAGTGGTCCTGTTTTGAGAAGGATACTGCCATTCACGTACGTTGTTCCAGATGGAGGAATGAGCGGGAGCTTTGGCTACCATCACTCTGGTGCAGCAGTTAAGTGCTAGGCTAGGACTGGGCAGATGCAGATTCTGCAGATAAATCAGCAGAAAATTCACTAGGTGACTTTGGGCCAGTCAGTTTCTGTCAATCTAATTAATCTTTTTTGCTTTTGCTTTTGCTTTATTTATTTATTTATTTATTTAATTTTTATCCTACCCTTCTCTTGGTATGTAACCCAAGATGGTTTACATTGAATTATTAAAAGTATAGGTAATGTTTATTTGAAATACAAGTTTAAAAATGCATAAACAGTTCAGTTAAACACAGCAAACTAAAACAGTTTAAAACACATTAAAATACAGGGGGAAGAGGATAAAAGCATAGCATACCTCATTAAAAGATCCTCCTGCAACAGTAAGTTAGGATCCAAAGGCCTGTATAAATCAAAAGGTTTTTGCTTTACAGCAGGAAGAGAACAGAGAGGGGAGGGAATATCACAATTTGAGAGCAGCCACCAAGAAATCTCTCTCTCTCTTGTCCTTACCAAACACATCTGTGATGGTATGGAGAGAAAGGAGTTTATTGAACTGCCCTTTTCCATCCTTCCCTCTCTGACCTAGGTGTGGGATGAAAACTTTTAAGCACGGATTTTATGGCACATCTCCGTGCCCAGGCTGGAGGAAATCCGTACCCAATCATGGCATCCCGTACCCGATCCAGACTTCTCCCATACTTTGCAAAGAACAGGAAAATCTCATTATTTCAAAAAGTGTGGGAGAAGTCCAGATCAGGTATGAGATGCCATGATCAGTTACAGGATGCCTCTAGCTTGGGCACAGAGGTGTACAATAAAATCCGTGCTTAAAAGTTTTGATACCACACCTAGGTCAGGAGGGAAGGATGGAGAAGGGCAGTGTGATAAATTCCAAAGTCTTTCCCTGAAGACCTTAGAAGTTGGACAGGCTCAAAGAAGGAAAGAGAGGGTTTTTGTGAGAATAAAAGTAATGGAGGATTTATTTTGAATTTTTTAATTATCCTGAAAGCACATGATGGTGGAAGGTGAAATGATGTAGATGAGATAAATAATTAAGCCCTCTACTTGAATTGGGTGTGTTTAAAGGCAATCACACTTTTCAAAGTGGATGTACATTACTTACTGATCTATAAACCCGAGAGTGCCACAGGAGGCAGCCAGAGCAGTAAAAGTAGAATAGCAGCACTATGAGAGTATAATAATTTTTTTTAATTTATATCCCGCCCCTCCTCCTCTGCCACCCGGTATTGGGGCGGCGTCCAGAAACAGTGTGGTAATCTCCCTAGTCTTTACAAATCTTATTTGTTTGCCAAATGACCCTAAGCCATTAGGATCAATGTTTCTGGATTATCTCATATATTTAAGGTTCCTTGATATTCTGCAATATACAGTCCTCCCTCCGGGGGAATCTGTTCTGGATCCCCTTGTGAAAACAGAAAATCGCATATATTCAAGGCCTATTAGCTTGAATGGAGGTGCATTTCCATGGGGGCATGCAGGCACATACCATGGGTGTGCACCCCATTTTGTCCCGCTCTGTTCACCTCCCGCAGATGAGCAAGGGATGCGGATCCCAAGTCCATGAGAACAGAGGGAGGACTGTATAGCAGAGACACTAAGATGTATTCAGTCCTGATACACTGATTAAGGCATTGGCAGTTTCACTTGCATTAACTCAGACTTTGGTTTCTCTAGTTCAGTACTGTCTATTCCAGGTGTCAGTGTTTCCCAGTCCTTACCTGCAGATGCCAGGGCATGAACCTGGAGTCTGCCACTGAGCTAAAGCCATCAAGGAGTCCCATTTTGCTTTAGACTTTGGAAGAGACATTTTGTTGATAAGATAATCTACAAGCTGTGTAGCAAATTTAAGCTACAGGAATAGGGGCTACACCCAGAGATAGGCAAAAATTCTTCAGGATAAGAAATGGAATGGTTAAAAAAAACCCTGCTTTTTTCCTACTTTGGCAGGTATGTGTGCCTGTGTAAGTTCTTACATTCTTTTGGATAGCATGCATGTTTTCTATAAGAATCAATTTCACTTTAATAAAAAGTAATTATTTCTTCGGCATCCTTTTAAATATCTTGATCTTGTTTTCTCATTCTGTTAAAATGAAATGTCCTGCATTGTCATGTTGCACATTAAACGCTTTCCAAACTGTTAATGATTAAGCCTTTCCAAACACACATCTGTAAATCTGTTATTCTAATTTCAGTTTTCATTACCAGCTACAAATGTTAAATGTTTCCATGGTTGTTGATGGAATGCATTTTGTACAGCAAGTAATATTTACACATATGTTTCCTATACAGTCCTTAACCATAAAATAAAACACAGGTTACAGCTAGTAAAATATTATTATAACATTCTCTTTGCTGTTTGTGAACTGAGCCCTACAAATCTTTCTTAATGAGCGCAAGGCAGACTATCAAATTTAGATCACTTAAGGGGGGTTGCAGACTGCCAGAAATAGTGTGAATTCAGTCCACTTTTAGGGTTAGGGTTAGAGTTAGGGAACCATGGGAACTGTATTTTATTGGGGCACCAGAGTTGTCTGACAGAGAAGGCTCAATGTCTCAGAAAAATAACAGTTCCCATGATTCCCTAGCACTAACCCTAACCCTAAAAGTGGACTGAATTCACACTATTTCTGGCAGTCTGCAACCCCCCTAAGTTAAAGAGTCTACAATTACTAGTAAATATTATATGTGGTAAGGCAACATTCCTAATATATGCTAGGCTTGGTCAACCCCCAAGATTCATACTGCCTTCCAATTCTCAAAGGCTGACGTGGCATACCTCTTTCTTTCCTTCTAGTAGTTAATTCAGATAGCTGAGCAACAAAAGCATTGGAGCCAAGGCAGACACTGATAAAGAGGAAGGAGTAGGCTCATGTTTGTATAAGTATATACAAATGCCTTAAAAACAAACTAATATATAAAGCAAGATTTAAAAAAAAACCCTAAAGGGACATGCTTTCTCAGTGTTTCAATGAGATTTTAATAGCCATGTTTGATTGGTTGTTAGTTGGAAAAGAAAAGGTGAAAAGAGGAGGGATAGAATATTTCCCAGAGGAGGTCTTGAATGACTGAAATCCAAACAGGGGTACTCCTACCTTTTATTATTATTTTAGTTTAATACTTTTTTACGGGGTGGGTGGGTTAGGGTGCTGATGGTTTTATTGTAATGATGTTTTACTGTAAGCTGCCCTGATTGCATGGCAGAGGGGCGGGATAAAACTAAACTTTTATTATTATTTATTAGTATTATATTACAGTGGTGAGAGTATACTGCAACTTTCTATTGCAGTTTTCAAAAAGAGAGTCATTCATCTCATATAAAAGGGAAGGAAAAAGAGGTCTTTTGGCACCTTTCAGATTAAGCCATTTAGTGGATTGTAATTCACAAAAGCATACCCTCCAACTGTCTCGATTTGGCAGAGGCAGTCCCAATTAATCCTCTGCTGTCCCACTTTTAAAGTTGCTTTTAAAATGTCCCAGTTTCTTTCTCCTCCTCATATACCCCCTTTTTGTTCTTAGCTTACTTCCATTGCTGTAAATTGAGTTTAAAAGACAAAAATACCGGTAGTTGGCACTCAGCAGGGAGATGAGGAGGAGCAGAAACTTGCCTTTTCCAGAAGGCTCAGGGAAAAGCAAACAGCTGCAACCTAGCCTAGCTTGTGTTTTTTTTCTCCCCCACTAACAAACTATTGCCTTTTGAATACCCTCTGATGTTGCATGGCTACATTTGTCCCAGATTTCATCTGTAAAATGTTGGAAAGTATGCAAATGTCTATGGAGAAATAAATTGCTTGGTCTTAAAGGGGACATAACATCAATGTGTTTTTTGCTTTTTATGGTGTTGCAGGTCTTATTTGTTCCATTCTGTGCTTGAAAAGATTTTTGAAGCCTGAACACATACAGTCCCAGTCTGGTTTTGGTGAAGTTCCAGGAAAAGGCTGAACAAAGTCACAATAAGCTTGATGAAATTATTTTGACGTTATGAAGTAATGTGGAAACATTAAGCATAGCCTTTTCAGATCTGTGGCAGTCCTTGTTCCAATATCCCTGTCATTTTCTTTGTTGGCTTTCCTTTAAAAATTTACAACCTGAGGCTTCCCATCACGGTTGAAATGATGCAGTTTGATTTCAGTTTTGATGTTAGATTATGACCCACTGTGACCCTCCTGTTGTTGATTGTTGTTATTTTGCTAGCACTTGCAGATGAGAAAAAAGAGAGCTTGTGCCTGACTCCAGCAAAATGCTGCACATACTTATCGCATAATGTGTCAAAGCAGCAGTCAACCTGACAGCCAGCCATACAGCATTTTCTGCCTTCTCTTGCCTAAAATGTAATTAATTTTCTACATGCAAAGATTTAGAAGAAACATCAGTATAAAGTAAAGTAAAGTAAAATAAAATAAAATCAGGATCAGTTCTAATATTTGTTGTACGCCGCCCCGGTTGCTGAAGCAGAGGGGCGGGTTAGAAATAAAATTATTATTATTATTACTATTATTACTATTATTACTATTATTATTATTATTATTATTATTATATCAACAAAATACTTGGTACCAATGGTCATCTTAAAATACACATATTTTCCTCTCCAAGTTAATTTATCCCACTGCTTTACATATTTTGTTCAAGGCTGTTAGAACAACCACACTGATTTCCACACTTCATAGAGTTATAAGACTGATCATCAACAGAGTACAGACTGCCTGTGTTGTATAAATGCATGCTGAATGTGGACTGCATCCACATTGGAGAATTAATGCAGTTTTACAGCTCTTTAACTGCCATGGCTCAATGCTATGGCATTCTGGGATTTGTAGTTTTGTGAGATATGTAACCTTCTCTGTCAGAGAGCGCTGGTGCCACAACAAACTGCCAATGCCTGGATTCCATAGGATGGAGCCATGATAGTTAAAGCAGTGTCAAACTGCATTAATTTGATTTCATGGAGGGCAGCCATGAACCCAAATGAATGCAATGGGACTTTTACCCAAGAAAGGAGGGTTGTCATCTCATGGTGGAAGATGCTGGCATAACCCTTGCTCACATCTGCATATGGCCTTTTGTGGAGTTACTGAACCTTTTGTCCTGCAACTCTTGGTGTACAATAACAACAACAGAAACAGCCAGAGGGCTTTTGTGTGCATTTCCATCTCTCCAGTCACGAATGTGGAGGAATGGCCCACTATTATGTGTGTTCCAGGGGCTCCTTGAGAAGGAATGACTAGAATCAACTTTCTTAAACTCCTCACCCTCTCTGTTTCTATAATTCTAATATATGAAAATGAACATATAATCTACTATCTTAAACAGGATAAAGGTATCACCTTAGTTATTAACTTGTTACATTTATATCCTGCCTTACTCTTAAGATGTTTTTTTAAATAATTTTTATTTATTTAAAAACAACATATATGTACAATAACATACAGCAACAATACAAACATACAACAACAATACATTGATCAACACCCCCACAATAAATGTACAAACCCACAACTAATACTCTGGTTTCACTTCAGATCATATAAATCTTTTGCCTTTTACTCTAAGATGTTTAAAGTGGTATACATGTTTCTTCTCCTCATGTTTATCCTCTTAGCGAAGTAAGCTAGGTTAAGAGCTGGTAACTGGCCAGTAAATTTCATGGTCAAGTAGAGCTTTACATTTGCCGTTTCTCCCCCAGTTCTAATCCAGCAATTTACTTAACAACACCACACTGTCTATTATGGATCTATAAAGGCAAACATGGTGTTTTTTGTATGATCTGGGTTCTGATTCAGTTATTCAGCTTGACCTACATTACAGGCTTGTTGTTGTTGTGGTGATAAAATTGGAAAATGATGCTTATATGCAGAAAGGAAACAGCATACAACTATGACAAACTATGCACAATTTTGTTTTTTGTGTATGTCTTAAAGCCATTCCTGACTTTCGACAACCCTATCACAGATTTTTCTTGGCAAGATTTGTTCAGTCAGTGGGTTCCATGACTCAGCAGAGATTCAAACCCTAGTCTCCAGCGTCGTAGTCCAATGCTCAAACAACTTTGAAATAAACACATGTACACAAACAAAAAATAGTGACAAAATAGGTGTTTTATCAGGATGATATAGGTTACAGAAGTACTCTTTTCTGATAATCCAGCTAATTGCAATTTGGTATGACTAGTTAAATTTAGTCCCCATAGCTATAACATTAGTTGAACAATGTATGAATTAAACCCAGTGATGTCATGCAAAGTAATTAACATCCTTTTTTTTTTTTGGGCCAAATTGTGTATCTGAAATTTTCAATTGTTGAGCGAGTCATCATTTCCCTGACAACATGTGGTGGTGGTAGTGACAACAATGACAACAATTCATGCAACATACATGAAAAGGAAGATTCAATAGGAGAAATGTAACCCACTGGGTGACCTTGGTCAAATCACACTCGCTCAGCCTCAGGGGAAGGCAAACCTCCTCTGAACAAATCTTGCCAAGAAAACCCTATGATGGGTTCATCTTAGGCTTGCCATATGTCAGAAATGACTTGAAGGCACACAGCAACAACAGATATGGATGTGTGCTTGCCAGCAGCAGGAGAAGGGGAGGGATCTGTTTGGATGACCTTCCTTCCCTCTCGCTCTGTCATTCTTCCTCTCTCCCCCAGTTTTCTTCTTTCCTTCCTACCTTTCCTTCCCTGATAGGGGTTCTCTGCAAGATGGTGATCACCACCCTTTTCTCTCTTCCTTAACCATTAAGCTTATTGCATCAGTACCTGTAACGTTCCCACCAAGTCCCTGGAACATAACGATATGGGAACGGGTGTTACCACATTAGACTTGATAATGCGATAGTAACATTATGAGAACACATATTATCGCACTGCATTTACTGTTGTACTGGTACCAGCGTTAAAGTAGTTCCTCAGCTGTCCCTCACTGGCGCATGCTCACTGTTGCAAATACCCCTTTGTCAGCATTGGAAAGAATGCTACTGAGAGGTTTAGGTAGCAAGCATTCATTGTTTTTTCTCATAAACATGACACAATTCAATCTGCAAAAATATTTTTTTTTTAAATTGCCTGTGGCACCTTCCTTGCAACAACAATGTAAGAGTTGAGTTGAGTTTGTGGACGTTCTAGGACAGGAGGGGAGGAGGTTGTTTTAGACAATCAGAACACGAGGACAGATTGAGATCGGGTAGGATTATCACACACAGATCATCTGGAATGGTCTGTAAGCGTTCTTCTGGCTGAGCATGCATTTTTACAGTTCACCTGCTGGAACTGGCTAAGGACTGTCAGAGCACGGAATGGGAACTCGATGAGGATCATACTGTGCAATAAAATCCATTCCGTTCCATTCACATTACGTACCCATTATGTTACGAGAACACAGGGGGGAAGCAGACGGATAAAAGGGCCGTTTTGCGGGCAAGGAAGGGAAGGGGCAGCCACACAGTGGGTGCCCCAACCCCTTCCCGAAGGCATCATTGGAGCGCTGGACCCTCCGCATGGCCGGGGCTCCGACGATGCCTTCCTGCATCAGCGTTTGCACACGCTGCGGCGGAAGAGTCGCCGAAGATGTGCCACCAGCCTTTTGTGGCGCATCTTCGGCGACTTGTGGAAGAAGCGCTATTTTAGTGCTCCTTCCAGGGGCAACGAAGCTGCACCGCAGGGCCGAAGTGTGCGGATACCTCAGCCCCGTGGCACAGCTTCGCGGGGTGGCCACCTGTCTGCTTCCCCCCACAGTGTGATAAGCTTACTTTCCTGGTGGCTGCAGCAGAACCTGAGCTGGCCAGGAAAGCTTTTGGCTTCCTGGCCATTGCTGCTGTTGCTGCAGAGGATGGCTGGGAATGAACCAAAGCATAACCTTTTGGAGGAGGAGTGTGCAGTGGAACTTTTTTTTCTTCCCCATAACAACTCATGAATTTTAACAACGGGTTTGGGTGAACTGGTGCAAACTGGCTGAATGACACCACTGATGAAACCAAGTACAATGAGTTCAGCCCTTGTTTTTAACCCTTCTAGTAGTCTTTGCGTGTAAACTACTTGAATCAGAAACAGCAGGGTGAGGAAGCCTATTGAAAGTTATTTTTGTCCAAGTTACTTTTTTGGATGAAAACACCCAGAATTCAACAAACCAGTGACTAGTAGCCACGCTTTTTCTCTCTGTGTATGTTTCTGGGAGCTGAAGTCCAAAAAGTAATTTCCCCCAGCTCTGTGTCCTCTTTGGTAGGATGATGTGTATTCCTTGGGGGTCATTATGCTTTTCTTGTTTAGAGTCTTCACTTACTTGTAATTCACTTCTTGTGGTGGTGGGGGAGAGGAAATGTTCCTGAATCACTTGCTTTGTTGGTATTTCTCTGGAGCCAGTTAGCTTGTTGCTTAGCAAAAATTCTCATTGTTACAGAGTTGATTCCAATAATAGCTATTTATTTTCAAACTAGGGCCGGCCTCTGTGATAGGCAGTTGGTAATATTCCCATGTCACAAGTCTTTTCAAAGAAACACTGAAAACATTTAAACTTCTAACATGTTTTAATCTTTAATAGACTCTTAATTAGTTTTTAATAGCCTACTAGAAATAAAAAAGCCCTTGTTAGTTTGTACTGGTATGTATTCATGAATTCTGACAAGTGAGCAACTATTAAAGAGAATGAAAAATGTGAGCCTCTTATGAATGATATGGAACAAGGTCTGAGTCTAGGATTATGAACTGTAAATTTCCTAGAATTTCCTAGAGGACTGTTTTTTAGAACTGCAAAATGACTAAATGGCAATCAAAGTTACTGAAGGCAATTTGTCTATGGTTCAGTCATTTATTTATTTCCTAATTACCTATTTCAACTGTAAATGATTTTCTAATTTCCCTTCACAGTGAAATAATTCTTGCACTCTCAGCTAAATGTAGGGCCAAAACTGGACGTCTCCAACTGAACTTGAAGAAAGTGAGCAAGGAGAGAGATGGGGAACATGTGTCCCTCTATAATCTGTTGGACTACAATTCTCATCATGCCTTGCCGTTTCATATGCTACTTACAGTCCAACAATAACCGTGGGGGCACACATTTAATACTCCTAACTTAGGGGGAGAACTGAAGCAGAAATAGATATTTGAATAGCACAGGGGCAATAATTCTTAAAACATTGGCCCTAGTATGCCATGGGACTTGGGGGTGCTTCTGGCCATGTTTTTGAATAGCACTGAGAACTTCCAATTCTAAACATAGTTTACATTGCTGGGGGCTTACTTTTCAAGCAAGGGTTGTGGAGAGAAGGCAGGTTAGAGCTAGCCCTGGTGACAACCAATCAGGACTGAGCTGGCGACAGCCAATAGAATGTTGGGCTGTAAGGGGAAAATTCCATTAGGAACAGTTGGAAGTCAGATAGGGTTTGGATTCCAGACAGTGAGGGTCTGGTGGAGAAGGTTCCAGAGAGGAACAGGGTTAAGGTCCAGAAGAGAATAATTTCCTAATGCCCATACTAAACTCCAAGTGAGGGAGTTAATAAAGAGAATATCCTGAGGGGTATTGATAGCCTTAGAGGCTGGCTAAGAAATAGTGGTAAAGGTACCCAAAGAAGGGCTACTGTGGGAGTAATTGAAAGAACTTAGAGCCAGCATCCGCCCCGCCGGGGGTGGTGGACATATTAGAATGGTCCGCCCTTGAAGGCTAATGGAGCCAATTGGATTCCGGAAAGCCTTGGAGGGATTAATGGTCGGGAATGCCGGTGATCCTGTCAAGACTCTGGTAGACACTTGGAATAGTGATCTTACTAGGGCCATCGACACGATCGCTCCCAAGCGCCCTTGCCATCCCGCTCCTAATCGTAAGCCATGGTTTACACCTGAGCTGAGGAGGATGAAGCGGTATGGACAACGGCTAGAGTGCAAGTGGCGAAAAACTCGACTCTTATCTGACAGAACTCGCCATAGGAATTTTCTTCATTCCTATCCGGAGGCGATATGGGCAGCGAAGAAGGCGTTCTCCTCTGCACGTATTGCGTCTGCAGAGTCTCGTCCGGCAGAGCTATTAAGGGTGGTGAGGGAGATGACGCAGGTACCCCCTGCGCCAAATCCCTTGCTTAATCTGATGACGGCCTGCTGTGACGCATTTAACAACTTCTTTGCAGACAAAATCTCTCAGATAAGAGCCGAATTAGACGCCACTATTGAGACAGAGTCTATAGGCGAGGCGTCCAACGACTCTGCTGATGTGAGTTTACTGGATCAGTGGCAATCTGTGAGTACCGAGGACGTGGACAAGCTGCTTGGTAAGGTGAGGAAGACGACTTGCCCTCTCGACCCTTGCCCATCATGGCTGGCCGTCCGGGGGGGGGGGATGTATTGGTGAGATTCCTTACGGATATCATCAATGCATCCTTCAGGGAAGGACATGTTCCATCCTGTTTAAAGGAAGCGGCTGTTAGGCCGCTTCTGAAAAAACCTTCCCTGGACCCCCTGAATATGAAGAGTTACAGGCCTGTGTCATTGCTGCCATTTTTGAGCAAGGTGATCGAGAGGGCAGTTGCTCTTCAACTCCAGGCAGTCTTGGATGAAACCGATTATCTAGACCCATTTCAAACCAGCTTCAGGACAAGCTTTGGGGTTGAGACTGCCATGGTTGCCTTGACCGATGATCTGCGTCTGAGCATCGACAGGGGTAGTGTGACCTTGTTGGTGCTCTTAGACCTCTCAGTGGCTTTTGACACAATAGATCACGACATCCTCTTGGACCGCCTGAAGGGGTTAGGCATCGGGGGCACTGCTTTGCAGTGGTTCCGGTCCTTCCTCTCGGGTCGGTCCCAGAGGGTGCTCCTCGGGGACTGTAGCTCCGGTAAGAGAGACCTCACTTGTGGGGTCCCTCAAGGAGCTATTTTGTCCCCGATATTATTTAACATCTACATGAAGCTGCTGGGTGAGATAATACGGAGTTATGGTGCTGGGTGTTATCAGTATGCTGATGACACCCAAATCTATTTCTCCGTGTCTCGTTTGTCTGTCTCGAATTCCAATGACATCTCTTCTCTCAATGAATGTCTTGGGGCGGTAATGGGCTGGATGAGGAAAAACAGATTGAACTTGAATCCAGACAAGACGGAGGTGCTCACGGTAGCGGCCCCGAAACCAAGAATTGGGTTGCAACCTCCAGTCCTGGATGGGGTCACACTCTCCTCCAGTGACTGTGTTCGCAGTCTGGGGGTGCTCCTTGACTCATCGCTCCTGATGACTAATCAGGTTAATGCGACGGTCAGGAGCGCCTGTTATCAGCTTCGGCTGATACGCCAGCTGCGCCCTTTTCTGGAAGTAAGGGATCTCGAGACTGTGGTGCACGTGTTGGTAACCTCCCACCTCGACTTCTGCAATGCACTCTACATGGGGCTACCCTTGTGCCTGGTTCGGAAACTTCAACTAGTACAGAACATGGCGGACAGGCTTATATCAGGGACATCTCGGAGGGACCACATTACTCCGGTTCTGAGGTCCCTCCACTGGCTGCCTATGAGTTTCCGGACCCAGTACAAGGTGTTGGTTATTACCTTTAAAGCCCTAAATGGCTTGGGTCCAAACTATATCAGGGACCGCCTTCTCCCGTACAATCCTCCCCGCGCACTTCGGTCCTCCGGGAGGAATTTGCTGCAGCCTCAGAAATCGAGGGTGGTGGCTACCTCCCGGAGGGCTTTTTCAGTCATTGCCCCTAGACTCTGGAACGGCCTGCCAGACGAGATCTGTCTATTAACATCCTTAGACAGCTTTAAAAAGGCTGTCAAGACGGATCTCTTCCGGCAGGCCTTTCCAGACTAGTTACACTCCTTAGATGAGTTATCCCCCCTCGGACAACTATTCCTGTATTATCGATGTTCCTCACGTGGCTCCATCTAGATGGAAGGAGCATTGAGTCAGGCTTTAGTTAATCTGGGTACTAGGTTTTAATTTTTTGTGATGTTTTAAATGATTTGATTTAATACTGTTTTAAGGGGGGGTGGGGGACGTTTTTTGTATTATATGTTTTATTGGACTGTATATTTTAAAGTTGTAAGCCGCCCGGATTGGTGTACCATTGGTGCGGGATATAAATAATAATAATAATAATAATAATAATAATAATAATAAGTGTTCCAAGGAAAAGAGTGTTTTAGAGCAGGGGTAGGCAACCTAAGGCCCGGGGGCCGGATGCGCCCCCCCTGAGGCCTTTGGACCGGCCCCAGGCCGGTCCTGCCACTGCCACTGCCACTGCCACTGCCACTGCCACTGCCCCCCACCGCCCGCCATGATGATATTGGTTATTGTTGTTATTACTTGTTCCTGGGGTTTTCTTGGCAAAATCTCCACAGGGGTTTTGCCATGGCTTTTCTGGGGCTGAGAGAGTGTGCATGCATATATATTTTATTTTTTTTAATTTTTAATTTTAATTTATTAATTTATTAATTTATTTATTTTTGGTGCTTCAGCCCCCCAATTGTCTGAGGGACAGCAACCCAGCCCCCGGCTCAAAAAGGTTGCCTACCCCATTTTAAAGTATTATTATTTGTAACTGTAACCAATTATAACAAATGCAGCAAGACCAAGTGAAACATTGTTACTTGTATTGTAAATAAAGTTTTGCTGTTACTTTATGAACACTTGCCTACAGTGCGAATGAATATCCATGCTACTAAACATTATACAAGATAGCTTATACCAAAGAGTTTTAGAAGAGAAGGTTGGTGAAGGAGTGCTTCTTTGCATAGGGTGGTGGCAGCTGTGGGACAAAAAGGGTCCATGGTGTGAACACAAATGAAAGAAAAGAAAAAGTGCATGTGACATGGGTGTTCAACATTTTTCAAACCAGGGGCCAAATTGCAAATCTGGGAGTTTCTCACGGTCTATATTCAGCAGTGGATGGGAACAAGATCACTTTTAACCAAGTTGGCCCATCAAGTATATAAAATACAGCTCACTTCTAGGCACATCTTCTCAGGTACAAGGCTTAGTACAAGAGTTTCCCAGGCTGTAATAGCTTCCAGAGTTGCAAATCAGAGCTGTTTCATAAAGGGGTCTTTCAGGGTTGGAAAGCAGAGCTGAATTCCATGCACCAGTAGCTAAGCCATTTATTCTCTTGTTTCCCCCCCCGCCCCCGGGTCACTCTTTGAAGATAAAAGCAGAAGAATTTTGTAGTTTATTTTGGAGAAACCATGTGACCTTGCAGATCTTGATTTAGAGACATATACGAACTGGATCTAGGTATCCACAGGGACACTTACTTCCACATCAGCCTGACTAAGGGCCTTTGCAGACTGCCAGAAATAGTGCACATTAAATTGAGGCACTGCCCTGGCTCAGTGCTAGGGAGTCATGGGAATTGTATTTTTTTTCTGGGACATTGAGCCTTCTCTGTCAGAGAGTTCTGATGCCAAATAAATTACAGTTCCCATGATTCCCTAGCACTGAGCCAGGGCAGTGCCTCAATTTAATGTGCACTATTTCTGGCAGTCTGCAAAGGCCCTATGGTCATCTATGAAGTCCCTCCTCTGGGTTTCCTATCATAATGGAAATTTGAGTGACTGCAGGAGCAAAAAGGATCTAGTTGATTTTAGCATCCTGGCTTTGGAAAACTTCCCTTAATACCTACCCTTTTGGTGTCAGATGAAGGCGTTTTATTTCCCCAGGATTCTAAATTCCTGTGACACATTTATGTAATGCAAGTGTTGGCAACTGTTGTTACTGTTGTTGTTTCTAATAATAATAATAATAAAATTTATTTATATCCCGTTTATTGACAAACAATCTAAGTGGCTTACAATAAAACCCATACAACATATCCCCAAACCGACCCACCCCCATAAAACAGTATTAAATAACACATAGTTAAGATAACAATAAACATAAAATTTAAAACATACGGTAAATGATATAAAACATATTACAATAAAACATATTGAAAACAGGTTACAATGCCCTGATCAACCTCTTTCTGACTTATGGTGGCCCTAAGGTGAACCTATCATGGGGTTTTCATGGCAAGATTTGTTCAGAAGAGGTTTGCCACTGCCTTCCCCTGAAGCTGAGAGAGTGCGACTTGCCCAGGATCACCTAGTGGGTTTCATAGCTGAGCTGGGAATCAAACCCTGGTCTCCAGAGTCATATTCCAACACTTGAGCTACTATGCCACACTGGCTCTCATAGGCAACAATATTAAGTACAAAAGCCAAAATACTCTTTGGGCACTGCATAGATTGACAAAACAAAACAAAGAAACCATAAACACTGACAATTTGCTTTTAGTTATGAAAAACTAGGCCAGGATTTTACTTCTGGTATTGCAAAACAGGGTGCCTGCAACCTATCATAAAAATGAATTGTTCTTTCTGGAGGCTTATAGGAGAACAATTACCCTTTTGTTTCGGCCAGGAAAAGGCAAGCTGGGGAGACTGAGGGCTGTGCAAATAACATTCACAAGTTGGAGTGGCAACATATCGGTAATGCAGAACTGGAGAGAAAAGTTATGTCAAGTCACAAGATATGGGTCTTGTGAGTGGCTGTTCTTATTCTTTTCTGACAAAATCTGGCCCATAATACTTTTGAGGGGTTATTGGCTCTTGCATTAATGTTCTAGATTTTAATCACTCCTTCTGTAAAGACTACCTTTAGTTCTGCATTACCGATATGTTGCCACTCCAACTTGTGAATGTTATTTGCACAGCCCTCAGTCTTTCCCCAGCTTGCCTGATTTGGTTAAAGGTTAGCTCCCTCATCAACCTGAGTCAATAAGCTCTTCTTTTTAAATTAATTACTATTAATTAATTACTATCTCAAACAGTTTATTGGCATTGATTTCTCTCTTTTTACACACTACATTTACAGTGCTTTCTGTTTCTCATTCTAGCTATTTTCAATTTCTGTTTGAATTTTGAATGATAAGCTGGTTGCAACATAAAAATATTTTACAACACGGTAAGGAATATGCGCGGTTCCTATGTTGTGGGACTGAAAGGACCATTGGTCCTAACCAGTGTAGCCAGTGGCAAAGGATAGTGGGAACTGCAGTTCAACATCTGGAAGGCCACATATTTCTCATCTGGGTAGTTGGCGATTCTGGTGGCATAGCCCAGTGAGTCTGAGCTCTTCCACACTGCAGAAATAAAGCAGTTTGACACTGCTTTAACTGTCATGGCTCCATCCTGTGGAGTCCTGGGATTTGTACTTTGGTTAGGTATTCAGCCTGGTTTGTCAGAGAGGTCTGGTGCCTCACCAAACTACAAATCCCAGGATTCTGAAGGATAGAGTTATGGCAGTTAAAGTGGTAGCACAGTGCTTTATTTCTGCAATGTGGATACAACCTTAGTGCCAGTTTTTATCTGAAATTTAAAGTGCCAGTTCAAAGTGCTAAACCCTATTTTCCCTAAATTGAACAGCTCTTTTAAAGTTTGGACCGAAACCCAGAGTTGGTGTACTACCTCAGTGACACCAGAGTTCAGCAACAGAGTCATCCTGCTGTCCCCATTCCTGAATTACAGCGAATCTGTTCTTCTTTTAGCTTTATTCATATTTTAAAATACCTGGTGGGAAGATAAGTCAACATATTTATTAAGGTGAGGTTTGCTCAATATTTGGGTTTGTGTCACTGTCTACATCTTTTAAGAGTGCCCTCCAGAGCTGATTTTTAAAAATTAATGTATAGGTTTAAGACTGAACTAAGCTTATTGAAAATGTTTGTGCTACACCTCTGCCAGAGAATCCGTTGGCCATGTATAGTAATTTACAGGTGCAATTGTTTACATGTCTGCTCAGAAGTAAACCCTAAAATGTTCAATGGTGTTTACTTACAAGTAAGTGTTTCTAGGATTGCATCCTCAGAGGTTGTACTGTTATTTCGTCCCTTGTCAGAAAACAGCTTGTTTTTATAGATGTTTGGGAACGGAAAAAAAGCAGTGGAATGAAGCACGTTCAGATCATTGCTGATAAATAATTAAACAGAGCAAGAATATTCCAGTAGCAATGTATTGTTACGTCAAAGCAGACAAAAATATACATGTCACCAGAAGAATTGTTTCTCTTGCTCTGTCCTTTGATCTTAAGGATATAAAAACACGAGAAACGTGATGCTAAATCAGCCCAACACTCTGATACAGAGCAACCAACCAGTTGCCCATGGGAAGTCTGTGAGCAGGGCACAAGGGCAACACTATCCTCCTTTTTATATTCCCCAGCAACTAATATACAGATATACTGTCTCTGATACCAGAGATTAGATATTGCCATCCTTCCTAGGGTGGTGAATCTACCCCAGGTCTTAACTCAGGCTTCATAAAAGGTTCAGCACATTGGACTGTTCCTATAAAGCTAGCCAAAAGCTGGAATGGATTCCTTGCTCCCCTGACATGGGAGCCATCTCTGCCGTCTCTGGTAGTGATGGCTGTAAGATTCATGAATTTATCCAGTATTCCTTAAAGTCACCCAGGACAGCCATAACTAGAAATTTGACTATACACTATATCAAAAAGTGCTTCTTTTTATTAGACCTCAATCTCCCCTCCCATTCAGTTTTGGTGAATAATCCGGGTTTTACATTTATAAGAGAAGAGCTTTTCCCTATCTAAGTTCTCAATACATAATTTTATACGCCTCTATTCTATTTTCCTTACTTGCCTTTTTTCTAAGCTAAACAATCCTGAATTTTGTAACCTCCTTTTTGCTGGGGAGTTGCTCCAGTCACTTAAGAACTTTGCATGCCTTGTCCTCCACCCTCTCTAGCAGGGGTAGGCAACCTTTCCCCTTTAAGGGCTGAGGGACTTCAGCTCCCAGAATCCCAGGAGCTATTGGCCAACATGGGACTATTGGCTAACATGGCTGAGGCTTCTGGGAGCTGAAGTCCCTCGGTCCTTAAAGGGGAAAGGTTGCCTACCCCTGCTCTCTAGCTTTACAACATCCCCCTTTTAGATGTGTTGAACTGTACCCAGTGTTCCAGATGTGTCTGTACCATTTAATTTTTAAATTATATCCAACATATGCTCCCTCCCCCAACAGCCACATAATGGCTTATATTTTCATCAAGCTATTTACCATAATCACAAAATACCTTATTTGGTCAGTCACTGCCAGGACAGCCCTGTATTCAGACTTTCTTATTAGGTGGGTCAGCCACATTTCTAGGTGGGGCATTGGGGGGATGCCTCATGTTGGCCAATTCTCTCCCTTCCACCTCATGGGGAACCAGGCCAAGGGAAGGAAAAAACAGTGACCTTTCTCTCACTTCTCTCTAAATAGTGGTTGAGATCTTACATTGCTTCAGTGTAGTGTACAGTGGGCCCTCCACATTCGCTGGGGTTAGGGACACAGGGCTCCCATGAAAGTGGAAAAAATGCAAATAAAACCCCCCCCCTCTTTTATTTATCTGAGAGAACACCTTTCTAGAAATCTCTAGGTCCTCCAGAGCAACTCTATGATAATCATCCACTGGAAGTTGACCACATAATTGTGCTGGAGAACCTCAAATGCCTAGAGAAGTGTTCCCCCTAGGAATCTCTAGGCCCTCCAGCATGATCTCTGGTGGAAATTGGCTATAGAGTCATGCTAGAGGACCTAGAAATTCCTAGAAAAAACATATTAATCAAAGTCATGAATAATCAAATCTGTAATAGTCAAAGCTGCAAATGTGGAGGGCTGACTGAACATACTTGCCAACAGAGTAATATTATGCAACATTTGCAGTGAATACCAACATTGCATGTATTTGGATAAAAGGTCAAGGTGCATGGCTAACAACCCATTGTGTAATTACACTGCACAAGGCATACATGGTATACATAAAGGCAATGCACATTCACAAGCTACTGTGTGTACTTCAGTGCTCTGCCACACGAGCCATGGTCACAAATCTGCAACTCTACTGGAGACTGATGTACATATGAACACCATGCTTCAGGGACAGGAGTAGTGTTTGTGTCATAAGAAAAACAGATGTTAAGGATGTCATGAACTAGGGGTATTAAAATAAAAGTTTATGCACCAAGGGCAATTCAAAAACAAGCAAACAAAAAACAAATAGGATGAGACAAAAAGTATGTTGCAATGCAAACCACAGCCAAGCGTTTAGGATGAGTGGTGCTGAGAACAATGCATAACTTGCTGAAGTCAATAAAATTGAGTTCTCAGCTTACTAAAATATTTCTTACATAAATATTTCCTGTTTAAAGTAGTATCTAAGTGACTGGAAGGTAATTATGGAAACCATTGGTTTCTTTCTTTGTTTCCTTTTTTAAAAATAGGTTGCTGAGCAGATTTCTCTCTCTCTCCAGAAACTCAGCTTTGATGAAATGTCTGAGCTACATACATTGGGAAAACGAGAAATCAGGTCTGAGTTACAGAGTAGGTGGCAAGCCAGTCAGCCAGCTAGCTAGCCAAAGAGTGTTTCTGTTCCAGGTTGATGGGTGGTGAGCTAGGTCACCTGATTGTTCTTGCCACAAGGGTAGCTCCCTTGTTTATATTGGCTTCTGGAAAATGTGGCATTACCTTTTAAAAAAAGATTTGGTGTTTGTATGCATACATTTGCAGGTTGACATTTCACTTTCCTCTTCTCTACTAGCTTAAGTTTAATTCTTTTTTAAGGGGGCGGCGGCGGGTAAGATGTATGATCATGTACTGTTATTATGTATTGTATTGGTTTGTTTTAACATGCAAGCCTCTCTGATTGCTGTTATAGTAGAAAAGCAGGATAAAAATAAAAGTTTTATTATTTATTATTATTCCCTTTACAGAAGTGTAAATGGGCAAGTTAGACTTGTCCAAGACATTGCATTCCCCATCATCATGTATGGATGTGAGAGCTGGACAGTGAAAAAAGCAAATAAGAAGAAAATCAATTCATTTGAAATGTGGTGCTGGAGAAGAGTGCTGAGCATACCATGGAGAGCCAAAAGGTCAAATGAATGGGTCCTTGAACAGATCAAGCCTGAAATCTCCTTGGCAGCCAAGATGATCAATCTGAGGTTGTCGTACTTTGGCCACATCATGAGAAGACACAACTGATGAGAAAAGACAATAACAATAGGAAAGGGAGAGGGTAGCAGAAAGAGAAGAAAACCATATGCCAGATGCATAGACTCAATGAAGGAGGTCACAGGAACTAAGCATAGCAGTGGGGGATGTGGGTCTTAGATGTCTCATCCACAGGGTTGCCATGAGTTGCGGCTGACTCAGGGAAGTTAACAACAACAACAGATGGACAATCAGAATGAAGGGAAAACAAAGGTTATTTGATTAAGCAAATATGTGTATGCATTGTGGAAATCCAACCCTCTTGGAGCTGCTGCAGTCACATGACTGGATGTAAACCAATACAGCAAACACGTGCACACAATAGAAACATCCCCTTTCATTGATGTGGCTGCATAATGAGGGTCTTTTGTGGCTTTCCAAACTGATATTAGTTTGGATTAAAACCAGTGTGTGTGGTGTTAAAGGAATCAAAGTACAGTGGAGCTGGGATACAGCCCTTGTGTAGATTCAGCCCATGTTGCTAATAAAGGATTCAGGCTACATCATGTTCTACTTATGGTAATTGCAGAATAAACAAACTTTTACTTCTCAGGGGATATGTGTGGTTTTAGCTCCACGTGCATCACTTTGCATTTCTTTAACTCAACCCCATTTCTGTTTTAACATCCATTCTTCCAGTTATGATAATCCTAATGCCCGTTTATCTGTTTCTATAACTATAATACAGTTATAGATCTCTTTAATATAACTGTCGACATATTCTTTGTGTGGGTGTTACATACCTGAACTGTTCTGTTGCTGGCATAACATACCTTTTCCTGAATTGTATGCTTAGTCATGTGGTAATGACTAATGTAATCTTTCTCACACCTTACTGTTAAAAAAAGGAAGCGACTCAGTTTAGGGTACTGAAAATGTTACAAATAAATACTCTTTCTGACTAATTATAATTTTTTTTGCTATTTTTTTTTCAGGATCATGGATAGGAAATCCACAAGAATCTAATGACTGCAGGGAAAATTCTATCCATATTTACTCAGTAAGTATCACAGAATTCATTAAGTCTTGCTTGTTTCATCATCATCATCATCATCATCAAGACTGTTTTTTTCTTCACACTGAAAAGAAGCTAAGACTTGCAGTGCAATCCTATGCAAGTAAGTCACTTCGATTACTTTCAGATTATATGGGTATTACGGAGTTGCAGTCTGGGATATTTAATTGCTTATTTCTTCCCATAATATAATCAGGAGATGCCCAACTCCTTTATGAACTAATTTCATTTTTTTCAGGATGAGCAGACTGTCTCCTTTTAGAAGTGGAGAACCTTCAGCATGATCCAGCACAACAGTTTTATAGACATATTTTCTTGCAACATTAATATGTTTTTGTGAATTTAAGGGTCCAACCTATATTCATTTATATGGAGTTAAGTTCCATTGAACTCAGTGGGATTTATTTCAGGATAAACATGCACAGAATTGCAGTGTGAATGCCTCATTATAGTCTCAGGCAAAAGGGAAGAACAATAGTCCATGTGCAGATAGACTGCTGTGTAGAATGGAGCAGGGTAACATGTTTGCAGTGGTGGACTGAAGAAAGGCAAGTTTGATGTATGTTTATATGTGTGCGGATTTTGTCTAGCTACTCACTTGCCTAAGGAAGAATCAAAGGAGGTCATTATATCTTATGTGGTCACAATCCATAATTAGACTCGTTTTTGTGACATAGAAATCAATTCTTCTCTTTGTTCCCCAGCAGGTATGCAGCTTATACACAAAACTTCAGAAAATCCATGACTGGTTGGTTGGTCAGTGTAACAACTGACTTTTGTTTTGGCACTCAGGATAAAGTGGCAAGACAACTGTTCTTGGGTCCATGAGGACCACATAATTATTACTAGCTTTCAACATAAGAAGCAAAGTGAGTACTTGGTTTAAACTAGTGAGAATACTCTGGGCTGCTCCTGGAGTTTTCTGGCCCTGGAGCTGCCACAGATTCCCTCTTGTTACCTCCATATTCTACAGCAGCGATGGCTAACCTTTTAGGCACTGAGTGCCCAAACTAAATGGCCTTCTGGCACCAGGTGTTACCCTGTGCTGGAGGTGGGATTTCCAGGGGGAATGGGACTTCTAGGGTGGGACTTCTTCCCCCCACACCTTTTTGGGCCTTCAGCTGCCCCTCTGGATGCCTTTGCCTCCTCTTCCCCACTCCACATGCCAGGGAAAATGGCTTCGCATGCCATCTCTGGCACATATGCCATAGGTTCACCAACACAGCTCTACAGTGATGCCAGGTGGCTTTCTATACACATATCCTGCTGTGCTGCTTGCTGCCACCACAGCTGGCATGAGTTGCTCCCTTTGAGGTCTGAAACGAGGCACGCAGGATTGACCATGTGGCTGAGTGCCTTGTTGTGACCTCATAGTGAGTGACATGTGCCAGCGGTACCAGTGCCAGGTGGCACAGTGGGATGCATGTGTAGAAATTCACCCCACATTGCTATGGAGTGAACCAGAGCAAAAAATGAGTTTTTTAATACTGGTTTAAGGGAGGGATAGGGTGGATTTGGTGCAGAGCTGGCTTCATGTCATGAAGAGAGTCCACACTTAAATTGGAGATTTGGCCCTGCATCATGTAGATCCATTATGGTGTAGAAACTACTGTAGTTTTATTGGCCCATGTAGACATGTCCTGAGTTAGCTGTTTAGAGAGCTTGGGAAAGTTGTAATCAGATGGACGAGATCCATCTGATTACAACTCTGAACAGCTTTAAAAAGACTCTTAAGACGGATCTCTTCCAGCAGGCCTGTCCATATTAGACGTCCCGGCCTCAGGACACCTCCACAGCCCTCCCTACAGGAATCCTTGCCGTTTTACTCCTTGCCGTATTTTTTGTTATTTTTATGATGTTTTTATTTATATGACATTTTAATTGAATGTTTGATTTAATATCTTTTTAAAGGGGGGTGGGTATTGGGTGTGAATTTTATATGATTCTTTTTTATCATCTGTAAGTCGCCTTGGTTGGTTTCAGAGGGGCAGGGTATTAAATAATTTATTATTATTATTATTATTATTATTATTTGTGGAATAGAGCTACCAAATCTCCTGGTCAGCATTTCATTTGTACATCTCTATAAGTCCATACCGTAATAGATTTTTTGTTGTCATGTGCGTTCAAATAATATCTGACTTATGATGATCTAAAGCAAAATGGGAATTTCTTGGCAGAATTTGTTCAGAGGGGGGTTGTCCTTGCCTTCTCTGAGTTTGAGAGTGTGTGACTTGCCCAAGGATACCCAGTAGGTTTCCATGGCTGCGTGGGGATTTGAACCCTGGTCTCTCAGAGTCCTAGTCAACACTCAAACCACTACACCACACTGTCTGGCACTCATAATGGGGCTAAAAGCAAGAACTAAACAGGTACAGTGAAAACATAGAATGGATTAGCTGATTCAGTGTTTATAACATTTTAAGGTTACCACACTGCACAATTATAGAGTCTGGTATCACTTCAACTGCCATGGCTTCATCCTACAAATCCTGGGATTTGTAGTTTGGTGTCCCTTATATAAAATGGCAGAATCAAGGTTTGCCTTTTGGAGTTTTTGTGGGGAATATTTTCAAGCTGTGGATGGGTGAATCCGTGGATGCAGAGGGCTGACTGCACTACGCTAGCGGGACCAATGGTCTGACTCATCATAAGATGGCTTCCTATGTTCCTGTATATGTAATGGTTTGGTTTCAGTCTAATATTTAAGTTTCCAGAGAAAAAGTCTTTACTAACCATCAATTCCTCTGTTCTGTTTTCTTTGGCTTTGCAAAGTGTCCCACTCTGTCTCTTCCCACCTCAATAATATGTTATGTTGCAATATGCAACCCTCAAAATGCTACCATTTTCCAGCCCTTACCAACTTGAGAAGCCTAATGTTTTCTTCTGAAGAGTTTATGTATCTCTTGAGGATTTATTCTGCTGCTTTGAAATTCTTCAGCGATTTTCATCTCCTTCTTTTTAAGGAATGCCAATACTCATAGTCATCACACTAAGGGACAATTTGTACAAGATCACACAATATTGTTTTTTTGAAGAAAAGCACAGGAGGCGTATGATGAGTCTCCATCCTAGTGAGATAGATTAGGCAGGGCTGTTGTCTTACTTTAGTGAAATGTCAACAGTTTTCTGTTCTTAAAATCTTTGCTCAGTCATATTGAAACCTTCCATGCATTTCATGCTTTTAGTATTCGGTGTCACATCTTTAGAGCATCAAAGTACTTTTATTGCCTATTTCTAGCACCACTGAAGATGCTCCTCTGTATTACCTGTTTGTGACGGAACATGCTTCATTGTTAAGGGAAACACACACATATGCACATATTTTTAATCATCCAAAAGTGTAACTAAAAAGTTCACCCTCATGTTTAGTCAAATCTTCCTCTTATGTAGTTCCTTCATTTTTTAAAACCTTCAACTGTTCTACAAAAGCTCTGAGTAGCTGTGCAGACTTGCCGTATTTGATGGATAAAGATGAACCATTGTCTTCAATCGTGTATCCAGGATCCTTTTAAATATTTGAAGACTACTTCATGTACTATATTATATTAATATAAAACTATCTACCATCTATCTATCAATCATATTTATCATCCTCTTTTGTATCCAAACAGGAAACCCAAAGCCTATTACAATTTTATCTCCTTGGATACCTCCAGGATAGAAAGTCTTTTCTTTAACGTTTTAACACAGAGAGAGATGTTCTTCCCGAGAGCGACAAATGTTTAACCTTAAATACTTTGAAATCTGGTCTTGGGAATATTCAGATGACAATCTTCGTGGTGCTGAGGAGGCTCTTAGAAGAGTATTGAAAGAAGCTATATGGACATTTGTCTCTCATAAAACCTTGATGATTCCATTTAGTATTCAGTAAATGTATTGGGAGATGTAGTAGAATGAATTCTTCTCTTCCAAATTACTTTTTTCAGGCAGAAGTCTTTTTTGTTGTTGTTGCAACGTTTAATTTAAATGCAGTGACTGCAACTGGTGACTCCAAAAGCTTTAGGAGTTTAGCTTTGGATAATAGCAAACAAATGGCAGACTCCAAGATGGCCACCCTAACAGGAAAGAAATAATCCAGCAGAGAAAACATATTTTCCCCTTCACAAGCATCGCTAAGCACGAAACAAGTCCTGGAACTTGCTTCCACGCAGTTCATTCAAAATGCTTAGCTTTATTAGTGGGCCATTGTGAATATCTGTAAATGGAAACAAACAGATGTATTTAATTAAGAGTATACAGATGAATGCTAGAAGGCTAGCATAAAATAAAGCTAATTAGAATGTTTATGCTGATCAGTGCTTATTTGAGCCTTGCATTGTGTTGTTTTAAGATGCTCATTCAACACTGGTGGTTCACTTTGGAGCTAATGTCAATAGTTGATATCCTGGCAATTGCCTGAGTCTGTGGGTCAATATTATAAGCAGATCCTTTGTTTCTGTGTGCCTTCAAGTTATTTCTGATTTATGCCACCCTAATGTGAACATAGCATAGGGTTTTCTTGACAAGATTTTTTAGACAGTGTTTGCCATTGCCATCCTCTGGGGCTGAGAGTATGTGACTTGCCCAGGATCACCCAGTTGGTTTCTATGGCTCAGTGGGGATTTGAATTCTGGCATCTAGAGTCCTAGTTCCATACTCAAATCACTATACCACACTGGTTGTCAGCAATTAAATAAGAGGGCTAGTGTTGTGTTGTGGTTTGAATGTTGGATTATGACTCTGGAGACCAGGGTTTGAATTCTTGCTCAGCCATGGAAGCCCACTGGGTGACCTTAGGCAAATCACATTCTCTCAGCCTCAGAGGGAAGCAATGGCAAACCTCTGAACAAATCATGCCAGTAAAACCCTGTGATAGTTTTGCCTTAGGGTCACCATATGTCAGAAACACCTTGAAGGCACACAACAACAAGCAATTAGCTGCAAAGGTGGTACTTTCCTACGATGATCCAACAGAGCTGCAGAGAGGCGGAGATACTTGCAAGTAGTGTATTTGCTGGCATCATACTGCACCCCCAAATTTGACTTTAGGGAAGAAAGAGAAAACAGGGGATTGGGTTCAATTGGACATCTTTGATAATCTCCCAGAAAAGCAATATGCCCAGGAGAACACCTGTCAACAAGATTTTCAGAAAGCCTTTTAAATCATATAATGACATAAAAAAGGGATAGTCAGAGAATTCTAGAGGGAATGGAGAGTGGCAGAATATATCGTATTTGTGTATGTAAATTCCTTCTCCATCAGATCAGCTGCCTTCATCTTTTGTGTGAATGTTTTTTTTTTAAAGCATTACTTTCATGTGATCATTCTACTGGGTTTCTCTGCAGGACGTTAATTTCCAAGTATGGTTTGTGGATTTACAAAGATGAATAGTGGCTGAGGAGCCAAAGATAACCCGGATGGAGCTGTGGCCACTGCAGAATCAGTATGACAGACAGTGGATCAGTCATATCTTACGAGAGAAAATTCTGATTTATGGTGACCCTAAGGAGAACCTATGACAGGATTTTCTTGGCAAAGTTTGTTCAGAGGGGGTTTGCCTTCCCCTTCCTCTGAGGCCAAGAGAGTGAGGCCAAGAAAACCCAAGGTTTTCCAGTGGGTTTCCATAGATAAGCAGGGATGTGAACTCTGGTCTCCAGAATTGTAGTCCAACACTCAAACCACTATACCACACTGACTCACTGTAAGCATAACTGATGGGAAATGACCCAAAGTGGTGGGCATTTCCAGGTGGTAGCATAAGCTGAATCCTGTATGTGTTATCACATACACAATACTGTGCTGGCAGTCCATACTATATTAGCACACAAGGCATGACTTGCTTCATAGAGCTCAGTGGTCCAGACACGACCCATAGCTCAAATATTTTGCAAATAGAAGATCCCAGAGTCAGTCCCCAGCATGTCTAGCTAGGATTAGGAAAGACTCTGGTTGGAGACCCAGGAGTGAGGAAGGGGTGATCATCCAGATGTTCTCAAAGCAATACCAGTCTTCCCTGATCATTTGGCATGCTTGCTGTAGCTGGAGTGGAACAACATCTGGAGACCGACAGGTTCATCACACCTGGAGAAAAACGTGCTACATGGACTAATATAAGGTAGTATTATATACTCCTAAGTAACCAGGGAAGTAGAACTAGTGGTAGAAGTGGGATGATTCCAAAATGTTTATTATCAAAATTTATCCCTCGGTTTTGGAGGAAGTGAGAGGAAGACCACATGCCAGATGGGTAGATTCAATCAGGGAGGCCATGATTCTGAGCCTGCACGACCTGAGTAGAGCTTTTGAGGACAGGGTGTCTTGAAGGAAACTCATCCACAGGGTCACCATGAGTCAAGGTTGACTTGGGGGCAGTTAACAAACAACAATAATAACATTGACAATGGTAAAGGGGATGGGGAAGAGATGCCATTTGCTGTTCTGCATCAGGCAGCAAAACTTTATGGGTTATTTTCAACAAAACAGTCCCCCCCTCTACAATCATATAATCATGTTAGGGCAAAATGTGTGTGTGTATGTGTATATGTATGCACATGTATAGGGATATATTTGTAGTGTAACACTCTCTTTATGCTTAAAGTACTCGGATAACTCAGTACGTGGGAGAATATTGCCCTTCCCAGTAGGCCTGGCAAGAGCAAACTACTGCAGCTTCTCCTAGCTTGTATGTTTTTCCTCATTAATAACCTTTGCCATCTTGATCACACTGTGATGTTGCTTGGCCACACACATCCCAGTTTTCATCTATGAAATATTGAATGGTATGGAGTTGAAGGAATGTTAGGCAAAATACTCTCTGTAGGGCCTCATTCTATGTTGATGAATCCTTGTGGGCTTATCTAGCACTGATTAAAATTTCCCACAATGCCCAAAGAAATGCTGCATTAGATGCCCCATGAGAAATGTAAATGGTAACTGAAGCCTAGCATCCTTTCACTGTTCAGAGTACCAAGCAAGGGGAAACAAATAAAGGTGATGAAGGTGAAGTATTTGCTGGGACCTCTGTGATTCCCAAGGATGTTGGTTGTTGACACTAGCCTTACTTTCTAGATCCCTTTACAAACTGCTGCAAGTTAGTAAGTTTCATGTGTGTGCCAGGTTAGTAATTTTTGTGACTTTATTTACAGAGTTTGTGTAGTGAAGAGGATTTAAAAAAGGATGCAAATCAGCTGAAACCTGTAACAAAGTATGCAAGCTGCACATTGCTGCTGTTGTTAACTGTCTTCAAGTTGACTTCCACTTATGGCTACCCTATGAATGAAAGCCCCCCAAATCACCCTATCATAAACAGCCCTGCTTAGGTCTTGCAGACTCAGACCTGTGGCTTTTATGATTGAATCTATCCATCTGTAATGCAATTTTCCTCTTTTCCTAGTGTCTTCTACTTTACTAAGCATTATTGTCTTTTCTAGTGAGTCATGTCTTCTCATGATATGGCCAAACTAAGACAGTCTCAGTTTAGTCATCTTGGCTTCTAGAGAAAGTTAAGACTTAATTTGCTCTAAGACTGATATTTATTTGTCTTCTTAGCAGTCTACTCTATCCACAGTATTCTCCAGTACTACATTTCAAATGAGGTGATTTCTTCCTATCAGTCCATCCTGATTGACCTTTTATCAAGCCAGAATGTAGGGCTGGACATGGAATACAGGCCAGGGGGAACCCTGAAAAAGGGAAATCTATATATCCTAAGAGTTTTTGGGATGTGGTGGACTGAATCTAGGAAACTGGTGGAAGATTTCATCTCCAGACACTAGTGTTTCATGAAGACTTAGGAGGGAGGACAACAAAAAAGTCATTTTATTCTGAGCGCTGCATTTCATTTTAATTTCCCCCCACTTTCTCCCCCAGAATTGTTTTAATTGTCCCAAGTATTGTTGATGAGCATCCAAGCCTGAAAAAAAATTGTTTTTGAACTACAGCTTCTAGAATGCCTCATGGACTACAATTCCATGTTGGTTGTTGAATTTTGGGGGTTGTAGCACAAAAAAATGGATTTTTCCAAGCTCTGATGAATGCTGATGTTTTAATGGCATGAGAGAATGCAGTGTTTACAGTCCCACAGTAACTAAAGTAAGTTTCATCACACTATAAATTAAAACCATCCCATTATCCCATAATTATATTTACAGGAATATCATTTCTGTTCAAGCCAATGAAATTAATTATGTGGCAGTTTTATTAACAACTTTTTGTTCTTCAATATATTAGAATTTTAAAAAGAAGCAGACAGAGTAGTAGCCTGTCTGTTTGCATTTGCTGTTTTTCTTTCAACAACCATCACTGCATGAAGGGATTTTTTTCCTACTTGAATTTCTCTCCCCCCACCCCTTCTTTGGAGACCTTAGACGGCAAAACACTGTACATCCGGTGGTATACATTTTACAAACTGTGTGTGATCCCGTGGTACAGGCATCTAGCATATATATCACTTTGTCTCTTGATGAATTTATTAAAATACAGTGGTGCAGTAGGAAATGGAATTCCAATGCACTGCTGTTGTCCTAAGAAATCATTATCACGAGACAGAATTAGAAGCATGGATGGGAGTTAATGGGTCTCCCAGGCTGTCCAGCCCTCATTATGTTACTGTGAAAGAGGCATCAACTGCTTTAAGTCCCATTAGTGTGTTGATGAGCTGTCTGGAACAGGATGCTTGTATCTGAACAAGCAGTTTACTCTAACTGCATTGCATTAACCCCTCACTGCTGGGTGCTGCTGAGTGCTTTAGGCATCAGGTTTTGTGTGATTGCGTAAAGGCTTCCTGCTCCAATTCCAATGATGTCATTCTTTGTTTTTTTTTTTTCCATAGGTGTATAAGAAGATGGGTGGCAAGACTGCAGTGTGTTGTCCCAAAAGAGTTATTCTGAGTACCAGGGAATGAAATCCTGAAATAATCTCAGTGTTGGTGAGATAACCTCACAGGACAGTAAAAGGACAGGACAGTAAAAGTGATTGGAGGAAGATTCATTTCATTTCATAAAGACTCTGCTCTGAGTGGAGGCTGCTGGCTTCAATGTCAGAGGGGTGGTGAATCCATGTTGGGTTTTAGTGTGAGATTTAAAGGAGCAAAGTGCTGAATTTATTTTGCAGATAGATTCTTTTCCACTTTGGGTAGCTCCTATAAAATATATACTAAGACCACTGGCAGATTCATCTCCCTACTGACATGGAAACCACCTTCTTTGGAGGCAAGTTAAGATCATTTTTTTCTGGCAGATCTCTGAGAAACAGGTTTTGGTGAAACAGGCTTGTCTAATGTGCTGGACTTTTATTTGTTGTTGTTGCATTTTTTGATGGTTTGTGTTTTAAACAGAGTTTATTTCTTTTTGATAGATTATAGTTTTTAAATGTTAGGATTGTGTACATTTTTAACTGTATTTGTTTTAACTGCTGTATGTCACCTTGAGTCTCATACTTGAAAAAGGCAGGATATAAATATAACAACAACAACAACAACAACAACAACAACAACAACAACAACACATTTTTGTTTTATAAAATAATGTTCTGGATATTCATTCCATATATAGGATGGATGTGATGAAGAACATACTTGCCAAAAGGCAGGATAGTAGTAGATGGGGGGGGGGGGGTGTCAAAGGAGAGGGAACGATCAAAATGTGGGAGCAGAGAAGTAAAATTGGGCAATGTGATGGTGAGCTTGAAGGGCAAGCAATGGCAAACAAATGTGTTGGGAATTTACTGTAGTTTTGCTTTTTTTTGTTGGTTATTTCAGAGCTATTTCTGGCATCAGCTGCAATATTTTATTGCCACCTTTCAGTGGTTTTCTTTTTAATTGCAAGACTTATTGGAACAAAAAAAGTCTCCTTAATTTTTTTTTCTTAGCATTGTAGTGCTATAATCCATCAGTGAAATGGCACTCTTACTTTTACATTAAAATACTATAAAGAAAAAAAAAAAGAAAGGAGGAAAAATTTGCCTTCAAATGGTAGGATCATTTCTGCAAATCATGCCCTTAGTTAACAAAAAATCAAAACAAAAAACAGCCTTTGGAAAAGCCTTACTATAAATCAAGGAAATAAGTACAAACAGCCCCCCCCCAAATGGAATAAATGGACATGGAAGTGACAACAACTGGCAAAACATTAGGAGCCATATTACAAGGACTTGTGTTTCTTTAGACTGCAAGAGCCTATCATCAATAAATGATATTAACAGCTTGAAACTCTGCAAGTTTCACCCCACAAGGCAAATGGAGGCAGATGGATCTGGGAAGGGAGGAAAGACAAGGGGAAAATCCAGTTGGATGGGACCCTGAGGTCTTCTTTGCTTCCTTGCTTCTCTCTCTCTCATGGCATCCTTCAAACATTACAGTCAATGTTAGGAGATAGATGGCCAAATGTGTGTGTCTACCTGTGCATATGTATGTATGTGTGTGGATTCCTTGAATTCTTAAAAAGGAATATTTATTTAATTGTACAAAAATTCTGCAGTTAGCTAAAGAACGTGTCACTTCCCCTGCCCATATGTATAACAATAAATATACAAATAAAATTAAAACATGAAAACCACAGTAATAAAATGGAAGAATGCAGAACATTGTGGAGAAAAAAAACACCCCTCTAGCAATCTCTTTTCAGACCAAAGCCAACAACAACAACAACAACAACAACAACTAATACTGCTGTGGTTCTAGTGGTGATAGGTGCTCTGGGAGCAATTCCAATTGGACTGATAAAACATATGAATGAATAGACAGGGTCACCATAGCACAGTTACAAAGAAATTGACACTGCACAGAATGGACCACATTAGCTGAAAGCATCTTATTGATTCCTAGGAGATTATGGCACATTGTAAAAACACGACTTACTTCTCCCAAATTGAAGTCTAATTCAGGCTGCATCCGGGTCCTTTCACATGGCTTTTGTCACCAAATTTGCCATCTGAGTACAGCCAGGTTGCAGCCCGGGACCCTTAACATGCTTCGGTGGCCATTTTTTAAAGTTGGGCTTTCTGGCTTTGAAAAATGGCTGCCGAAGCACATTAAGGGACCTGGGCTGAAGCCTGGCTGTATTTGGATGGTGGATTTGTCAACAAAAGCCATGCAATAGGACCTGGATGCAGCCCTAATTAGAATTCAATTCGGGAGAGGTAAGTTGTGTTTTTAAGATGTGTGATAATCTCCCTAGATTCATGGACAGAATGCCAATCACTGATATCCAAAACTCCAGTTGGTAACACCTGGTAGACTGTAAAAATGATAGATAATAATAAGTAAATTAACAACAGGAAGAAGATCTAATAGTAACAATAAAACTGTGCACATGTGTCAGTTTATCTCTCTTCACCATAGCGCCAAAACCATAAAACCTGATGCCTGAAACTTGATATACATAGTAAGAAGATCCTGAGGCTGTGTATCTCAGGGTTATATTGCATGAAAAATGGATTGATTATTAATCATCAGGAACTGCCTGTGGCCTTCAGTACCACATTGATTAACAAATGGAGATTGATCTACTGGGCTCTTAGGTGGTAGGCACCAGACCACTCAGGAGCAAGACATCACCTTTTAAGTCTTGTAAGACATCACCTTGGAAGACGTTACCTTAGAAGACATCACCTTGAAAGAGCAAGATGTCTTGAGGTTTGATCCAAATGCTTCCAGCTGGTTTTGTGTAGGACAAGAGCCAGCATGGTGTAGTAGACTAAGTGTTGGATTATGACTCTGGAGATCAGGGTTTGAATCCCTGCTCTGCCATGGAAAGTCACCGAACCTCAGGCAGATCACATTCTCTTAGTCTCAGAGGAAGGCAAGGGCAAACCCCCTCTGAACAAATCCTGCCCAAAAACCTCCATGATGGGTTAATCTCAGGGTTGCAATAAATCAGAAATGACACAACAACAACATCATGTAGGACAAAGCTAAAATAACTTTCATTTCTGGTCTCATCATTGCTGGAACAAGCCAGGTTTTATTGGTGTGTAACCCAAATGCATACTGAGCATTATCTTTTCATGACTCCTTGTGCATGTCACACCCATTGTAAGTGTGAGAGAGACACAGAATGAGAATCCAATGACATCTAGTAGTCCAATGACATCACAGACTCCCCGTCCCCTGTCTTAGTGATCAGATTTCAAAAAAGTTACATTTTGGACTACAACTCTCAGAATTCCTCATTGTATTCATACTGCAGAACTTGTTTGGGCATGTATCCACATGGTAGAATTAAAGCAGTTTGACACCACTGTAACTGCCATTACTCTATCTTACAGAATCCTGGGATTTGTAGTTTGGTGAGGTATTCAGCCTGGCCTGTCAGAGTGTTGTGGTGCTCTGGAACTTAGGAAGGTATCTTATAATGAGTCAGACCATTGGTCTCTCTAGCCCAGTACAGTCTGCCTGCTCTCCCATCCACAGATTCTCCATCCATGAATTCAATTATCCATGACTTGAAAATATTTAAAAAAGCAAAATCTAAAAGACAAATTCTGATTTTGCCATTTTATACAAGAGACACTATTTTATTATGCCATTGCATATAATGGGACTTGAATGTCTATGGATTTTGGTATCCATGGAGGGTCCTGGAACTAAACCCCAGTGGATACCAAGGGCCCACTAAAAAATTCTATATTTGGGGAAAAAGCCACCCTTTCTTCACGTAAGTGCCTATATTTAAGGAGATACTTTAAGCTCATTCTTAAGCATGGCAAAGACACGTGACTAGCAGAATTGAGCTGGGGGAAATGCATCAGCTGTGAAATGAAAACTGACAGTGTACTGAGAAATATTTTTCCATTGCATGACAGTAGATACCTATCAGTCAGCAAATTTTAAATAACCCAGATGTCAGGAACCTCAAAGCAACACTTTGGGTAGCACAAGAATGAGATAGACTGAGGCTCACCACACTTCTAATTGTGGTTTTTCCTCCCTCTAAAAATAGCCACAAAATGGCATTTTCAGAGTCTGACTCCTGGCTGCCCTGAGACATCTGGAGCCATTTATACCTGGTCAAACCTCTTATAAAATATGGCCTTTTCAATGGACACCATATGAGCAAGCACCTTGATTACTTGAAATTTCCCAAAGTGAAGAGAACTACTGAAAATATAGGCTAATTGAGAACTAGCGACACTAGAGATGGACCTCCCTCCCCTCTAAATTCTTTCCACATTATACAGTACCTTAGATTGAGCAGCCCACTGTACCTTAGATTGAGAAATGGATCTGAAAACCTCGAAAACAAGCAAATAAATTCTCGGATGCTCTGTTTATCTGAATAAATATCATTGGTAAAACTGAACAAAGCACTTATGGTAGAGTGGTTGGATGGAGTCCAAACAGTTCGGTTGTTAATGCATTATTTATATTAACAAAACAAAATGTCTGGATAGCTTTGCTGACATATTTACCAAGAGCAGGATTTTAGCCATTAGTTGACAGTTATTTATCTGCTGGAAATGTTTCTTAAAAAGAGCATTGCTCTTTCTTTGAATATTACTTCTTTGGCGTGTGCATGTCTACTGCAGCTATCAGGAAAGACTCCACATTTTATGTACGGGGAATCATTAGGATTCTTTAGGAAAATTGCTTTTCTCCCAGAATTCTCCAGCCATTATGGCCGAGGGATTCTGAGAATTGTAGTCCAAAACATAACTTTTCTGAAATCTGATTGCTAGGACAGGGAGTGGGGAATCTGTGGCCCTCTGACAGGGCTAAATGTCCCACAAAACTAATTCCCAGAATTCCATAGCATTCAGCCTTGACAGTTAAAGTCGTATCCACCTGGATTATTTCTGCAGTGCCGTTGAAGCACAAACATACAGGCCATTTTCCCCCTTGGAAAATTAAGATAGAAGTCAGGGACTGTTCCCAGCTCAAGGGGAAATGAAGGGATTATTCCTTCTCCTTTACTTAGGGAGATGGGACAAGGGACATTTAATTTAGCATACTTGCTTTTAGCCAGAAGGTTGATACAGAACAGAGTGGAAGTGAAGTTCTGGTGCTACAGTGACTGGGAGGGAAGGAGGAAACTAATTCCATAACTAACTCTTGGAGATGCTTTGCAAGTTGCAGCAAAAAATCATTTAAATCCCTGCAAATGGTAGACGGCTGCTGCTCTATTAGGTGAGCTGAAGGTTTGCACACAGTTCTTTTCTCTTGGCTTTTGCTGAGCCCACCAAAACTGGAGAATTTTCACCCTAGTTGACCAACTGGAGGTCACCCATGAAACCTGGAGACTCAGGCCCAGTACCTGAGATCTGGCAAACCTAATATCATCTGCTGTCCTATATTTATTAAAGTTCTAGTAATTCTTTGTTGTTCCTCTTGTGCTCCTTCAAGTCGTCCTCAATTTATGGCAACCCTAAGGCAGGATGGATTTTTCTTGGCAAGATTTGTTCAGAGGGGGTTTGCTACTGCTTTCCTCTGAGGTGGAGAGAGCATGGCTTACCTAAGGCCACCCAGTCGGTTTCCAGGGCTGACTGGCAATTTGAACCCTGGTCTCCAGAGTCTTAGTTCAACACTCAAACCACTACACCATGCTGTCTCTGTAATAATTCCTTACAGTATCGTATATACATTTTATGCAGAACTCTGTTCTCCTTTGCCCTTTTATGGGGGTGGGGAGGGAGATATGCAAGTAACCACCCTTCACTCCACCTCTGGCTCTTTCTGATTCCTCAGAAATTGCAATCTCACAAGCTGCTCTCACTTCTTAACAACTTCTGAGACTTGATCTTAGCCTGCATCTTTCATCAATTGACCTAAGCCTTGCTCTTGCAGAGAAGGCATGGGGTTTTCCCAAAATATGGGAGAACTGAGCTGGAAGCAAAGATTTGGGTGGACCTTGGATGCTTTGCCATAAAATATCACAAGAATTCATAAAACCTGAAAACTATTTAATATCCATGTACCTCCTTATGTAACCAACATTTTTCTAAGCTTATATCCATGGATACATCTATTTTGGAGGTGGATATATGTGAGATATAAACTAGAACACAAATACATTTTTATTGCTCATAGAAAGCTTTGTCTTCTTTCCACTTAAACCTAGGAAAATATCAAATTAGTTCTGGAAGTCGAGCTGGAGAAATTAATTTTAGTGACAAAAATAAACTGAATCTAATTAGTAGTCTCCAGGCACTGACTCATTAGTGTGGTAGGTGAGTAAATGAAATTTCAGCAATGGTGAATGAGAGGATCTGTCTTAGGTTATGTTCAGGATTTATGGGATGCCCATAACTCTTTAGTTAAAGTTTTTTTTTTTTAGAATGAAGCAACATGTTTTTTATTAATGGAAAAAGATGCAGATATTTCATTCAATGTTTAAAGCACTAGTATTATTTTATAAAACCCATTAATACATGCAGAAGAGTAAAAAAGAAACAGGAGATATTAGGGTCTAAGCAGACTGCCAGAAATAGTACACATTAAATTGAGGCACTGTCCTGGCTCAGTGCTAGGGAATCATGGGAACTGTAATTTATTGTGGCACCAGAGCTCTCTGACAGAGAAGGCTCAATGTCCCAGAAAAAAAATACAGTTCCCATGATTCCCTAGCACTGAGCCAGGGCAGTGCCTCAATTTAATGTGCACTATTTCTGGCAGTCTGCTTAGGCCTATTAGTTTCCCTTGAAAGGCCTTTTTTAAATTGCCAGTCCTCCAGGCAGTGTTTTCTCATTGCTAGGTTAATATGACCTTAAGGATGGCTGTGTTCCACAGATAGTTACTGTGCAGTTAATTAGTTATTGTGATAAAACCTACATAGCAATAAGACCACTAATCAGCCATTACTACCAGTAGCAATATTTTTGTAGTTTTTTGGTTGGTCTACCTTGAGCTAATGCTACTTTATACTGGCTGTCCAGGTAATAAAACTGAAAGGAAACATTGCTGATATTTGAAAATGTAAACATATGACGTGTGAAGTGGGGACATGGTGGACAAATGATGGACCTATGAAACTTTGAGGAACAATGAAAACTGTGGCTCCCTAGTGCACTATTTTGCATTTTTAACATGACAAATACCAGTGTGTCTGGATCAGTGTGCAGCTGTCCCATAGAAACTCATTGAACAGCAGGAAATCCATCCACCCAGCCTGATATGGCTTCTCATATCTGTTATGGAGCATCATGTACACTGATGGTGTTCTGTCTATCTACTATCATTAGGGTAAGCATTATGTACAGTAACAGTTTGTGGTAGTGGATCATTTCAATTCCACTTTTATTTGAATACATATGATCACACTGCATATTAAAAGTAGAATAGTGTTAGACAGTGGCCCAAAAGGCACAGTGAAAAAATATTTATTAATTATTTTATTTCTTTATATCCTACCATCGTCACTTGCTGGTAAACTGGGAGTCAATAGGAAATGGAGTCCACATTACAAGTGGAATGATTCAATAAAGGAAGCCACAGCTCGGAGTTTTCCAGACTTGAACAAGGCAGTTGATGATCAGGGCTCTTGAAGGTCTCTCATTCCTCCCTACAGGATTGCCGCCTCCTGTACAATCTGCCCTGTAACTCAGGTCCTTTGCAGATATTTATTCCAGTCAGTCAGAACTAGGTTGGCAGCTGTCAGCCAGAGGACATTTTCTTCAGTACCTCCCTTCCAGACTGTGGAATAACCTTCCAGAAGAGATGTGACAGCTGAATACACTGTCCACATTTGAAGACCAGTCTCTTCCAGCAGACTTATCCAGATTATTTTAAACTGCAAATTTAGATGATGCATTTTAAATGTATTTAAAATGTGTATGTCTGATTTGTCCCTTTAAACTGTTGCATGTTTTAATTAATGTATTTTAATGGATGTTGTGCATTGTTTATTTGTTGTTGTTCTGCACCTCAATTCATAGACAGAGTCAGGTATGATATTATTATTAGCCTGTCTAAATAAAAGATTTTTTCAGTTAGTGGAAAGAAAGCAAAGAAGGGGCCAGGGAAAGGACTTCCACAGCCTGGGAGCAGTGATTAAAAAGATCCCCTCATGTCCTGACTAAAAGTGTTCGCAAAGGTGATAGGGCCAAGAAAAAGCTCTCCATGAAGATCTCAGCTCTTGTAAAGACTCACATACTGTCCCACAGCTACGTCCCATAGATACGAATCCAAGTAGAAGTGTTTGGGACTAGGGACTGGCAAACAATTCTGTAGATATTTGGAGCATTCTACTCCTTTTAACACTCTTCTGTTATCTGATCTGATGGAGGTGGTTTCAGACTGTGTCCCTGATCGGATTCCATTACTGTATATTGAAACATGAATGGCAAAAAGGCTGATGAAAGGGCAATTACAGTAAAGTGTCTCTAACCTACATCACCATCACTTTGTCCACATCAGTCAACCCACTTCTGAGATTATTGATTTTTTTTATTTCTGATTTACAAAATATGACTTAGATGTAGATGCTGCTGAAACAACAAGGAGTAGATGGAACATGATGACATTCTTGCTCCTAGGGAAGATGTTCATCTAAATCAGAGGTGGGCAATGGCCATGGGGCCAAGGGACCACATTTCAGGATGGCCAAGTGCTTGATGGCTGCATGCTATTGTTTTCATTTTCTAATATTTTTAATTAAAAAAAACATACAAATTTTGTATGCAAAGGGATCTTGTAGCACCTTTGAGACTAACTAAGACGGGCCGAAAAACACGGTTTCTGGCTGCGTCTGGGACCTAGTTGAGATGATTCATGTCCCGAATGCAGAGGGAAAACATGCTTGACCCGTGTCTTCCCCAAAGAACCAGACCAAAAGGAGTGGTAAAATACTGTTCAAAACCATGGTGGCGGCTCAGATCAGGGCTGAGTGTGTGTGTGATTGCCATGACCCCGGTACGAATCATGCCGGCAGCCAAATAGGTGGTGATTTACCTACACTTTAGCCTACTTCCTCTGGTGCATGGGTAGACTGGAAAGTCAAGGGACAGAACTATATAGCTGCCTATGTATAGGAATGTCCATGAAAAAAATTTGTGGGTTTGGAGATGGGGTGACAAGTTCAGATTATTAGGGGGTAAGGCAGAAGGAAAGATGTTGCCTAAAGCCAAGGTGAGTGGATAACCCTATGAATGAGTATTGGGATGTAGTATGGGAACCAAAAAGAAGACATGATGAACTGGACAAGAAAGCCCCCATGATGTTGAGGGGTTAGCTAGTCTTATAATGTATGCAGTGTTCTAACACGGCTCTCTTTGAATTCTACAAATTTTGTATTTATGTATAAATACAAGCACCTAAAAGTAGCTGAAATTAATTACATTCTTGTGTTAATGTAATGATTATCGACAAAATTCATTTTGTTTCATTATAGAATAACTTTAAATTCTGAATCAACTTGACAAACTGCAAACCTTAATTTAGCACATACAGTTGCAGTAGTTCCAGCAGGACCAACAGCACCAGAATCAACCGACTCCAAGTCTTTGAAATGCTCACAGAACTAAGATTTTTTCTGCAAATATAAAGCTTCCTGTTTGAATTGAGGCATTTGACTATGGGGTTAAACAGATGGGCCTGGTAGAGTGGCTGCCCATTTGCTCGCTGGATTGGGGCTGCAGCAACTGCATGGCGTGGCCCCAATCTGGCGTTTTTCTGAGCCAAATAGAAGTGGCAAAATGCTGCTCCTTTTTAAAATGCAGAAAAGGTGTCTTTGCCACTGTGGAGGTACTTTTTCAGAGATTCTTTGGTGCAGTGTGTCTAAACACTGCACCACAGAAATGCCCTTTCACTGCCTGCCATCTGGTTGGGTGGGTGGCATGACGCTGGCGTGGGGGCAGAGTTGGAGTAGCTGGCATGTGGTTGCGATGCCCCCACTCCACCCCAATGCCAGCAAAAAGTGCTTGTCTGTAGAGGCCCTATGTTAGTCATTTATACTGTGTTTCAAAACCAAACTTTCCCTGAAAATAAAAGGATTCCAGATTGAAATAGGATGGCATTTAGATTTTAAACATACAAGACCTCTGCTGAAAAGGTGGTGAACTTTTATTTTGAGGGTGGGAAGCCTGGTTGACTCTGAAGTATTTCATATATGGAAAAGTAGGGTCATACATTAGAGCATACAGTTGCCCCTCTGTTCTCGCGGACTTCAGATCTGCAAACTTAAATATTCACGGAGAGTGACCTCCTTTAACTTTAATGGGCTGTGTACCCGTGGGCACACACCCCATTCAAGCCTATGTGGCTTGAATATCTGCAAGTCTCCATTTTCACACAGAGGGCTCTGGAATGGATCCCCTGTGCAAATGGAGGGCCGACTGTATACTCATGTACAAGTCTAGAAATTTTAGTCAAAAAAAAATTGGGCCAAAAAAACTGAGTCAATTTACCCATGGGTCAATGTAAGTACTGTACTAAAGTCATAAAAAAAGGAACCATCCCCTGGTGAAAGGCAAGAGTGTAATATGTCCTGGAAGCACTGGACACCCCCCCCCCCTGAATTCTCTCATCCATCCAGCCTTTAGTATGAACACAAACCATTATGTCTGCTGGAATTTTGTAAGTTGTTTGGCATTGTTTCCCTTTGCACCATCCTTTAGATCCTTTGTTTTATGCCCCTAAGTTTTACCCGTGACTTATCCATGGGTCATATCAAAATCCATAATTTTGCTCCCCAAACCTGTCCTTTATTTACACATGAGGTTGGCTTATAGCTGAGCATACATGGTAGTCTGTAACAGGGACCAGGGAACCTATGGTTTTTCTAATGCCACTGGACCCCAATCCAGGTATTGCCAACCAGCATGGCTAGTGCTAAAAGAATTACCATATGTTGATAAGCAAAAAGTGGACACATTTCCTGACTGACTACTTCTAACCACTGATTTCAATGATGACTCTCACTTTAAATACCCCTACTATATAAGTTATATAAGTTGTGATAATTGCTACTAGAAATAGTCCTAACTGTCATTGTATTTAATTACCAACAAATTTGCCTTCCGTTTCCTCAACTCTTCTAACAGCTGCCTCTTCTGGACCACCGAGTCATTCTGTCCCCACACAGCTGGAGGCTGCCTCAACTGTGTTGCTTGGCTAGGTTGCCTTCCTCTGGGTCTGGGTCCTTTCCCCACAAGCCCAAGTTGCTGTTTCTCTTTGAGTACTCTGCCAGGCTGGCTTCTGTCCCTTCTCCTAGCAGAGTTTTTGATGGAGATATGAGATGGTGATGAGGAGGTGGCGTCATCAGGTAGGAGGCAAAGCAGCAGCAGACATTTTTAAAATCCTGAGACATTTAAAGAAGCCCCCTGGGCAGAAAATTTAGCTCTGAAAAAGAGGGCAAGTTTGGGAAAAGGGTGTGTGTGTATGGTAACCCTACTCAGCAGTGAGAGGAACCTTAGTCAAACCTCATTTGAAAAATCACAGGATCCTCAAATCAGGACTAAAGAGAGGTTCTGTGTATCTTCTGAATAGTCAAGCTCATTTCTGAATATGTGATCACTACCAGAAGAAAGTAGGTAGCTAGTCTAGAATAGACTTTTCATTCCTTGTGTTCCATCATTCTGACCGTAGGTCTCCAGCCATGCATGGCAGACCTGACTGGTTCTTGCTGCATGCCTGTAAACAGAGTGCTGTAGTCAAGAGTTGCAATGCAATCTGGTACCATTGATTGCCTATAAGAATTTAATACCTCTGTGGAAGCCAACACAGTTAACTGTACTATAAGATGCAAACTGGAATTAGTTGTAGTGCAGCAGCGCCTCATGCTCATGAACTGAATCAGACTACCAGTTGTCTGTCTGCATCTGCTCCCCCCACCATGGAAGTCTGGACTGGAGAGCATTATTTATTCCCTCCATCAGGGAGGGGAGCAGAAGATTGCTTTGCATGGTGCTGTTTAACAATGAAAGAGAAAGCTCTTCTGATTTGCATGTGAACAGATGAATGCTTGTATTTGTGAAAATGAAAATCCAATCATATATACTTTGAGAAACCCATGAACACAATTCCAAAAGGTCCTGCTATGTTCCAGAGTCCTCTCTCTGTTTATTTAATTAATTAATACCTCACCTTTGTCCTGGTGTGGGACAAATGCCTATGCATTTATAACATAAGAAACATTATTTATGATGTAACTAAACAAGGTGTTATATATAAAAAAGGCACACCCCCAGTGAGTTTTTTTTATAAACTAATCAAACACAAATACAGATACACTCCATTCATACTTACATATATACAACTTTTATCTCCCCCACCCTTAATCCATACATCCTACATCAACATAACAGCCTCTTAGCGAATGCGTTACTTAAACAAATTTAATTGTAATTCATAATAATATTATTTTTTTGAATTTTCTATCAATGATGACTTCCTTAAGTATATCTACAATCACTTGCCTAGTACTTTTAATATGTTACTATGTGTTTTTAACTTAGGTTAATCTTGAGATTAAGATGATTTCCAACCTCTGTTTAAAAGGCACACCCCCAGTGAGTTCTTCCATTGCTTTTGTAGCATGTGAAAATGCTATCCAATGTGTTTTGTTGCAATCTCTTGGTTTTCTGATTTCTGTACCAGTAGCTGCCAATGAATGAAGAAGATGAAGAGAAGGGAAGTGTACAACATGATGACATCCTGATTCAAGGAAGAACTCACTAGGAGGATACAATTGTTGGTAGCATCCCTGAGTTATTAGCAAACCTTGGACTCTTTTGATGTTTTCTCTCCAGTACTTGTGACTTTAATGTGAGTTATTTATGAAAGTGAAGAATTCAAAAGAAGGTTGCAAATTTTAGGAGAGTTACAGAGTTGTAGCCAAGAACATAATTTGTCCTATCTGTGTTGTAAAATGATCACATTATAAAACTGGTGACAGCAGCAGCAAAAGAACTAATTTGTCGATCTTATTCAACTTGAGTCATCTGTTGGTAACCTATCATCTTCTGCAATCCAGAGTTGTCAGTCAGCCATGACTTCCAGTGCTTATAAAGTCACAAAGTGTAGTCATTTAATGAGGAATAGATAAAAATTCTGGTCAGACTTAAACCTGTGATGATCCTGACATATCATTTACTTAGACTAAAGCTTTTTCTTCTGTCATTCAGATGTAAATCATCTGAGTAGCCCATGGTTAATTATATTAACCAATGGTGAATGTTCAGCATCTCAGAATTTATGAATTAATGTTTTCGATGCCCTTTTGAGCAGTAGTAGTGACAACAACAGAACAGGTGAGCACAAAAGAAGCTAAATCAGCAGGGAGAAAATTATTTTATTCTCCTATTATATTTTGAACAGGTATTCATGCTTCTGGTATGAGATTTAGGAGGAGAAAGAAATGGAAAAATCTCATTATCTGTAGACCAGAAAGAGGAATGTCCCCTTCATGGCTAAAAAGGGGTGTTAGGATACTACATGTTCATTGTATCTTAAGCAGTATACCAAAAATACTGTCCAGGCACTTTAAATTCATTTTCTCTCTTTCTGTCTGTGCTTTTTGAAACTGGAGTTTTGGTTCTATGCTACATTGTTCTAAAGAAATTCCATTGCATAAATAGGTGCAACCTCGGGTAGATCTGATTTTCTTAATTTTTGGTATGGATGATTTATACCTAGAAAATCAATAAATTTACCAGTTAAAGCAGGAATCACATTAATGGATGACTAAACTGTAAGCGCCCAAAGCTATAGCAAGCAAACCATGTCTAGGATCAAATGAGGGGGTTCCCAGATGGGAACTTATAGAAAAATAGAGTTTAAAGCAGGGGTAGGCAACCTAGGGCCCGGGGGCCGGATGCGCGCCCCCCTGAGGCCTTTGGACCGGCCCCAGGCCAGTCCTGCCGCCGCTGCCACCACCGCCCACCATGATGATATTGATTATTGTTGTTATTACTTGTTCTTGGGATCTCCACAGGGGTTTTGCCATGGCTTTTCTGGGGCTGAGAGAGTGTGCATGCATGCATGTGTATATATATATATATATATATATATATATATATATATATATATATGATTTTTTAAAAAAATATTTTTATTTATTTATTTGTTTGTTTATTTATTTATGGTGCTTCAGCCCCCCAATTGTCTGAGGGACAGCAACCTGGCCCCCGGCTCAAAAAGGTTGCCTACCCCTGGTTTAAAGGATGGTGGGAAAAGGTATCCATGAGTTCATACGTTTGAGTGTTCAAATCTAAGCAACAGAATGCTGGTATGGGAAGACACAGAATGGTAAGAGGGTAACCTTTTTATTCACCAACTGAACTGTCTTTTCAAAATCACAGAATCAGTCTGCCTAGAACAGAAAACACAGCAAAATGGAGTTTTGCTGACAGAGTTTGTATAACCCATGCCCAGTGGTCTAACATGGGAATAAGGTACAAAGCTTGTTTCGCCTCAGCATTATTGCTCCATGGGCCTGGGATGATCTTTCTCTACTGAGTTTCAATGAAGCATAGACCGCTATGGGAAACCAAATGAAAAATTGTTTTTGTAGATTTTGCCCCTGAACATGTTATCTACTAACAGAGAATCAATCTTAGGAGGGAGAGGAATCACTCAGGAAGCAAGGATTAGGAAGTAAGAACACTTAGGGATGCTGGTATAACAAAAGGCCACTGCACCCTAGAAGAGGAGCGTTCTCCCTTGTTTTTCCTTTTCTTGATTTTTTGCTTGGCTCACCTTCCTGGCTAGCAGCTTTTGTTTGTTTTGTAGCCTTTAGGACTTAGCCTTGTTTCCACCCCTTTTATAGATAGAAAGTTTTCTCACTTTTATGAATGTTTCTTCCCCATTTCACCCCCAAGTCATTATTTGTCAACTGGATGACTAGCACCTGAGCTGCTTGGAATGGAAGCTTTATTTTTAATTGTTGTTTCCTTTTTCACTCTTTTAACTCACTCACTCACTCACTCACTCACTCACTCAATCAATTAATTAATTTTAATTTGTGGTGAGGCCCAGGCTTTACTATTTAACCTACCCTCCTTTCTCCATGGACTAATTTTTCCTATTTTAATTTTTCTAGATCAGTTGCCTTCAATTATTGCCTGAGACAGCAACCAACCTCTTGGAATGGGCAGATATAAGGATACCCTCTCTAAAATTTTACAGATGAAAAGTGGGACATGTGTGGCCAAGCAGCATCAGAGTGTGGTCAAGATGGCAAAAGGTATGATTGAAGAAGAACATACAATTTAGGAAAAGCTGTAGCAATTTGCTTTTGTTTGGGCCTGTTGGGAAGACCAAGGTATAGCCGTTTCCTCCTCAATGAATTATTTGAGTGCAAACTAATTTTGCACTTTGAACTCAGGGGGGTTGCAGACTGCCAGGAATAGTGCAAATTGAGTCCACTTTTAGGGTTAGGGTTAGTGCTAGGGAATCATGGGAATTGTTTCCCCCCCCCCCCCGAGACATTGAGCCTTCTCTGTCAGAGAGCTCTGGTGCCACAATAAAATACAGTTCCCATGATTCCCTAAACCTAACCCTAAAAGTGGACTCAATTTGCACTATTTCTGGCAGTCTGCAACCCCCCTCAGTATGCAGAAACTGAAACATGAAAGGATGAAAGGAGAAAGTGGGAGAGAGAAACAGGGACATTTTAAAAGCAGCTGAAAAATGTGGGATGGCAAAGGATTAATAGGGACTGTCCCTGTCAACTGGGAAGATAGTGAGCTGTAACTAGAGAGCTGATGGAGGATTAGAGGACAATGTAATGTTTTATAGAGAGCTGTTGCCATTGCCAGTTTTCAAAGATATAGCCATGTTAGTCTGTAGAATCAGTATGTAGTGAGATCTTGTAGCACCTTTGAGACTAATTGGCAGCATGAGCTTTTGTAGACTTGTCTACTTCCTCATGCTGCCAACTTCTTTCTTTAGTTAGGAGCTTATTGCTCCACTAAATAAGCCGGCTTAATTTTGCCGGCTTCAATCTTCTTCCGGGATACCCCCAGATGTTATCAGACCTAAATCACTGCTGATTTAGCCGTGATGCCACCGGCTGGTTGAGACTCGGGCTGAAGCTGTGCTCAGCCAGCACTTTTTTGAAGTCGGGGAGCTTCTGACTTCACAATTTAGCCACCCGGGCTGAATTAAGCTGGTGGCATTGCAGCCAAATAAGTGGTGATTTACATCTGATAGTCCAGGTGTATCCCAGAAGAAGATTGAAGCTGGAGAAAGGTAAGGCGGTTTTAAAAAAATATGATAAGCTCCTTAGTCTCAAAGGTGCTACAAGATCTCTCTACATACCGTTGCCAGTTTTGTATGCTGTAAATCTTGTATGTAGACCAATTTCATCTGAATCTTTAATCCAATTGTTTTAACCATATTTTTAAAGGAATTAATAGATTTACATCAGATTTCTGATTCCTCTCTGCTTTTCTGGGCCAATATCTACCTGCTTTCTTGTTTATCTGCTGTGATTTAAATAAATCTTTAAATTAATTACACCCTTGAATAACCTCAGTTCACCTTCTGTTACACCCGCTCACCCAACGAGGAAGACAGAGTCTCATTTTCAGAAAGGCATCTTGGGGTGTTGAATTGGCTAGAACCAGAGGGGAGGTGTTAAAGTGACAAATGGAAAAAAACAAACTCCATTCTGCTACAATTTGACCTTGTCCAAATATGAACAACTAATTACTGTGAAAATAGCCACCATGCTCTTCAATATTTCCTCCAAACTATTTCTCCCAGTTTTTTTTTTTCTGAATATTAAATTTTTTTTGTCTGCATTAAGGCATACCAGGGTTCATTATGTTCTCTATACTGGAATGTTTTAAGTATTTCTACTTGTCATTTTTAGGTAAGAAGATGTTTTCATGGTAATGAATTCACATATGCAGATAAATGTTATTTTGTGAGTCACTTGAACAGCTTCTATTTTATCTGTAGAACCAACTCTATAATCACTGCCATTTTCAATGGGTAATGAAGTCAGCGTGTTTACATTCTCATGAAGATGGTGGACAAATTGCTTTTGAAAATAATAAAGAGTATCCTTCATAATGACTTTCCAAAAGCTACTTCCCATCTGGAGCTGCTGGTGGCATACATGCAATCTGGAATAGAGAGCAAGCAACAAACTTTCCACCTTGTCATGCCAAGTGGAGAAGGAGAATACATATGTTCCCAGAAAAAACTGATTGAAGACACTGATTATATAAAGGCAGTTAACTTTGCTTGGCATCACCATAAACATTTTAAACTCTTCCATCATCTATGAGAAAGTAACTCAAAATGGAAATAAATATAAAACAGTATCAGTCCATGAGGAATTTCTGAGGCCTTTTACAGGGTACATAGGGAATGATGGTGGGAACTGTGTGGCCCACCAGATGTTTTTGGACTGTGCCTCCCAAAAGTCCTAGGCAGTGGTGGGAAATGCTGGAAGCTCTAAGTCCCCAAACATCTAGTAGTGTGTATGATTCCCATACCTGCCTTATGGTGTATATGTGGCATTTTTGTCAAATGTTTGCCCACAGGTTGTTCTGGGCCCAGGAGATGCTGTTATTTAGCCAGGAAACAACATGGAAACCAGGTACCAACAATTGGACCTCAACAATGTGAACTGTCAACTATATTCCAGAGAAAGCCCAAAACACCCCAAAGAAGTTTCTTAAGGGTGCAGTTGTCTCTTATGCCCTGTAGGGGGTGTTGGGGACATATTAAGTAAACACCTCCCCCTTAGGGGTCTGGGGGGGGGGAGTCTCAAAAATGTCCTGGAAGCTTCACATCCCCACTTCTGCCCCATACATTTCTCCTTGGAAAATCTTGAAACCTGCTACAGCTGGGATTTGGGAGCATCTGGATCCAGAATGCATATACACATAAATTACTTCTGTGAACAAAGAAAGCAGTTGAATATAACATATGAACCACCTTTTAATATGTATAGTTCCGCTGTTTACTGTATGCCCGTTTTGAAAGATGAAACACTACAGATGTTTCCAAAGAGAATTCTTGTTCAAATTACATGTGATAGACTGCATAAACAGCAAGTTGTTGGATGATAAAGAGAGTCACTAACAAGCCTCTTTATTAAAATAAAATATTAGACAAATTAAATAAAGCCTTTCCATATTTATAGTCCATTCCAAATCATTGTTGACTAGATTAGCTCAATAATTGGGCCACACAAGCGGATTCATAAAGTTTAGGTACCAGAATAACATCTTAAGACAATAGTAATTTAATTTTTTCCTCTTCAGACATGTTGGCATAGATTTTCCTAGATGTTTTACAAATAGTTATTAAAAGCACATTGTGAATATGAAATCCCTGTGGGCAAAATGTTTTTATGCTTAACTTTCATTTAGTTCAAAATTACTAATGTCTGGAACTGCAAGAGGAGATCAGAAAGCCATACCCAGTTGAAGCCAATCTATGGTAAGCTGACTTCTGGCTACAGGGTGCTGTGCAATTGTCTGGGAAAATGAATCTCCTCCTTAAGGCACATTTAAAAGAAAAGACTTGATCTTTCTATAGACTCTGAACATCTTGGCAATCAGGAACATCTATGGCACTGGTTTTCAAACTTTCCACCTTCAAGGAATGCTTTTCAAGCCAGTTTGTTTGCCAAGGATCCCAAGAGGAAAGCAAAAGATTCTAGGGGGCATGTCCTAAGGTGCACACAGTTCACAGAATACTCTGTTGCTCCATTGAAAGTACCCTGAGGAATATATCATTGTGCCCTTGCAGTTGGACATTAATGAGGAGTGGGAATAGAAGGCAAATATCTTTTAAAGAAACTTACCTACTGTTATTAGAACATTTTATAATAATCTACCCTGGGTTTATCAATGAGGCCATGGTCTGAACTGGCCTCTAAGCCACTGCCTTCCACATAGAATCAAACAGTTGGAAGAGACCGCAAGGGTCATTCAGTCCAACCCCCTGCCATAGAGTTTTACACAATCAAAGCACTCCCAACAGATGGTCATCCAGTCTCTGTTTAAAAACCTCCAAAGAAGGAGTCTCCACCACACTAAGAGGCAGTGTATCCCACTGTTGAACAGCTCTCATCATCGGGAAGTTCTTCCTAATGTTTAGGTAGAATCTCTTTCCCTGTAGTTTGACTTCATTGTTCCATGTCCTATTCTCTGGAGCAGCAGAAAACAAGCTTGTTCCTTCTTCCATATGACATCCTTTCAAATTTTTAAACATGGCTATCATGTCATTCCTTTATGTTCTCTTTTCTAGACTAAACATACTCAGGTCCCTAAGCTGCTCCTCATAGGACATGGTTTCCATACCTTTCACCATTTTGGTCGCCCTCCTCTGGACACATTCCATCTTGTCCACATCCTTTTTGAATTGTGGTACCCAGAACAGTGTTCAAGGTGAGCTTTATTTAAATGTATTTAATTTATAATTATTCATTCAATTTATATCTTGCCTTTCTCCTTGTTCAGGATCCAAAACATTACAAAGAATTTAAAACAGAGCAAAGATAAAAAAAGCTTTTTGTGGGTTTTTCGGGCTGTGTGGCCATGTTCTAGAAGAGTTTCTTTGTAGACTAAACAGACTTTCAAAAGCATGGAAGTTACCCTGGGAATGGTCCTAACTAGAAAGAAACTCTTCTAGAACATGGCCACACAGCCTGAAAACCCCACAAAAAAACTATGGATGCTGGCTATGTAAGCCTATGACTTCACATTAAAAAAAAGCTATTTGTACAAAAGTTTAAACTATAATTAAACAAAAGTTCAGTTAAAAACACAAAGTTAAAACAGAAAACACAATTAAATCATAGTAATAAATAAATAAAAATAAATGTACACCACCATTAAAAGCCCTGTCTGCCTTATGAATTATAAACCAAAGGTTTGACTGAATAAAAAGATCTTTCCCTGCCTGTGTAAGGAAAGGAGAGAGGAGGTCAAGAAATCGTCTTGTGGGAGGGAATTCCACAACCTGGGAGAAGGCCCTCTCCCATATTCTCACCGAATGTGCCTCTGATGGTGGTAGGATTGAGAGAAAGCCTTGTTCCAAACATTTTAAAACATGGGTAGGCTCACGTATATGGTTTCCCTGATATCTGGGAGTCCTAGTCAAAGACACTTGGAAATCAGCTGTGGGGAGAAGTATTGCTTGCATGGTATAAATCAGCTTTCTGTGTTCTACAGACCTTATATTAAGCCTATCTCTATATTCTAAAGAGTAAATATTGCTGAATACATGCATGATAGATAGCTCTGGGTTTGACACATGTGACATGGCTCCCCCAGTTTTCTACACAGAAAACCCTCTGTGTGTGTGTGAGGGGGGAGAGTGAGAGCGGGCGGGCGAGCAAATGAGAGACCTTGGGTAAGTCATACATTCTTAGCCTCAGAGGAAGGCAAAGGAAACCCCCTCTGAATAAATCTTGCCAATAAACCCTGTGATAGATTCATCTTAGGGTCACCATAAATCAAAAATGACTTGAAGACACATAACAATAACAATGTTTTTCAAAGTGATCGGAGTAGTTTATATGGTGAAATGGTTTTAGAACTAAACAGACTTTCAAAAGCATAGAAGTTACCCTGGGAATGGTCCTAATTGAAATTTATGGGACTAACATCTGAGTTGACTGCTGTAGGATTGTGCTATATGGTGATTCTTTAGAGTCCAACCATTCTGTTTAGGAGGTAACAAGATGGGGACAGCATCTCTGTTTGTTGTTGTTGTTAACTGCCTTCGCATCAATCACAACCCATGGCGACCCTATGGATGAGACATCCCCAGCCCCCCCCTCTACTGCTCTGCCCAGCTCCTGCAAACTCATATTTGTAGTATCTTTAATAAGGTCTATTCATCTAGCATGTGGCCTTCCTCTCTTTCTGCTTCCCTCCACCTTTCCTATCATTATTGTCTTTTTCAATGATTCATGCCTTCTTATGATATGTCCAAAGTATGACAGTCTGTCTTGTCATCTTGACATCTAGGGATGTTTCTGGCTTGATCTGCTCTAGGACCCATTTGTTTGTCCTTCTGGCTGTCCATGGAATCCTCAGCACTCTTCTCCAGGACCACATCTCAAATGAGTTGATTTTCCTCCTATTTTCTTTCTTGACTGTCCAGCTCTCACATCCATACATGGTAATAGGGAATACAATGGCTTGTATGTTCCTGACTTTTGTGCTGAGTTGTATGTCTTTGCATTTTAGGATCTTTTCTAGTTGTTTCATAGTCACCCTCCCCATTCTCAATCCTCTCCTGATTTCTTATCAATGTTTGATCCCAGATATGAGAACTCTTTTACTATTTCTGTTTCCTCATTGTCTAGTCTGAAGGTGTGTAAGTTCTCTGTGGTCATTATTTCTGTTTTCTTTATGCTCAGCAGTAAGCCTGCTTTTGCACTTTCTTCTTTGATCTTCCTTAGTAGTTGTTTCAGGTCTGTGAGGTTCTCTGCTAGTATTATGGTATCGTCAGCAGCTCTCCCACATAAACACTCAAGAGCTTCTCTTTGGCAGGGCAGTTGATTATCAGGGCTCTTGGCAGTCTCTCTTTCACAGGATCACCATAAGTTAAAGTTGATTTGACAGCAAATAATAACATATGTTGGCTGGTGGATTCTGGGAGTTACAGTCTAAAAGATTTTCAAGTTCTGCAATTCATTGTCAGTCTCATAGGTCACCAGTGCTCCAGTCATCCTTCAAAGCTCTGTATACTTTACATAGTCTGAAACCCCAAATATGGAAGGTTCCAGATTGTGTGGAGCTGAGCCAACACATAAAGAGTCCACATGTAGGAAGGGGTCCAGGAGTCATAATCTGGTTGTTTAAAGTCCATGCAAGGTTTTTTAGAATCTACGTGATGGCAACTCAGCTGCCATGGTGTAGCTTGAGAAGGAAGAGAAAGGACTGGTTTACATGGAGGCAAATAGATTCTTTTATCCAAGACAGGCCAGAAGTATCTCTCTCCCACAATCATTCTCTCTCTTCACTCCTCTCAAAATACCCCCAAACCCTCCAGAGATTCTGGAAGGGATTAAAAACAAAGAAGTACTCTTGGCCAAATACTTCAGTGGCTGAGATTCTGAAGTGATCAGGAGAGAAATTTTCTTCTCATTTGCACTTGTGTAACAGTATTATGCTGCCTAAAATGTCTAATTTCTCTTCTCTCTCATCACAATAGACATGAGATTGATTTGGCAGGAACCAAGTATTTAATGGAGCAACTGTCAAAATGGTAAAATGATTGAAGAGATTAAAGTCAGGTGACTCGTTTCTAGCAATAAGTGCCACAGAACTGAATGATTTATATGCCTGGGAGGGCTTGTTAGGTTATCATTTCCTAATTAGGACACCATAGTAGCCACTTGGGTCACTGAAAAGGGTGGAAAGAAGAGGCCCCAAAGAACAGACATTTGCAGAAAACATGCAACATTGCTTCCTGTGAGCCTGGATTACCTCAGGCTCTGGGGAAGATGTAATCCAGGCTCATGCAGGAAATCAATGTATTGTTATGCATATTATTAATGGGCAATAAACAATAAGAGAAGCAATGCAACTCTGGCTCTGGCAAATAAATTTATCAAGGACTTGCCTACATCATTAAAATACTCCTCATTCTATTCAGATAGAATGTGTTCCTTCCTTACATGATTCGGAGGAATTCTGGCTTTTTGTGTACCCCTCCCCCCCCCAAAAAAATCCTCAAACTCCACAGAAAAAGGAATCATGGTTTTTACTGAGGTTTCCATGGGTATCTGCAAAGATGTGCATTATTGAATGTGTGGCTGCCCATCTGCTTCACATAGATTATCATGGTCAAGCATTTTTGGCAGGTGTGTGTGTGAATAGATGTGAATTTGCACAGGAACATGAAGACAATTAAGCTTCTATCTGAATGTGCGAAAATCCACAGCAATTTGTATAGCACTTACATATAGATTAGCCCCTGGATGATAATGCAACAATATGGAAACATCAGAAAGAGACTCTTCTAGAACATGGCCACATAGCCTGAAAAACCCATTAAAAACTATATGGTTATAGGCTTTCATGTCCGGCATCCATAGTTTTTTTGTGGGTCTTTAGGGCTGTGTGGCCATGTTCTAGAAGAGTTTCTTTCTGACGTTTCGCCAGCATCTGTGGCTGGTATCTTCAGAGAATACTGGAATGGAAGAGGATGGGTCTATATATACTGTGAGACCCTGGGTAGGGAGGAGTGATTTCCATGTAAACTGTGTATTGTTCTGTGTTGAATAGGTATTGTTCTGTTGTTAATGGCATGGCTTCAGGGCAGGACGATATGCAATCAAGGAGACTGTCTGCTATTCCCATGTAAACTGTGTATTGTTCTGTGTTGAACAGGTATTGTTTATTGTGAATGGCATGGCTTCCAGGTGAGGATATGCAATCAAGGAGATTGTCTGCTATTTTCTGCTGGGAAAGCCCCTGACCCTGGCTGGTTTCCCATTTGCATTTGCTGAGTGCTGATTTTCTTATTTTGTAGGACTGGTAGCCAAATCTTGTTTACTTTAAGGGTTTCTTCTTTCCTGTTGAAGTTATCCAAGTGTTTGTGGATTTCAATGGCTTCCCTGTGCATTCTGACCTGATAGCTGTTGGCATGGTCCAGAATTTCAGTGTTTTCAAATAGCATTTTATGCCCAGGATGGTTTATAATGTGTTCTGCTACTGCTGATTTTTCTGGCTGGCCCAGTCTGCAGTGTCTCTCATGTTCCTTGACTCGTGTTTGTACACTGCGTTTGGTGGTCCCTATGTAGACTTGTCCACAGCTGCACGGTATGCGGTAAACTCCTGCGGCTGTGAGAGGGTCTCTCCTGTCCTTCACTGAGCGTAGCATTTGTTGGATTTTCTTGGTTGGTTTGTAAACCATTTGGAGGTTGTGTTTCCTCACTACTTTCCCTATTCTGTCTGTGACTCCTTTGATATATGGTAAGAATACCTTCCCTTTGGGTGGCTGCTTATCTTCAGTCCTCTGGGTTTTTCTGGGTCTGGCAGCCCTTCTGATGTCTGAGCTGGAGTAACCATTTGCCTGTAGAGCTCGGTCTAGGTGCTTCAATTCCTCTTCCAAGAAGTGGGGTTCACAGATGCGTTTTGCCCGGTCTACCAATGTTTTTATTGTGCTTCTTTTTTGTCCTGGGTGATGGTTAGAGCTCTTGTGCAGGTATCTGTCTGTATGTGTGGTTTTCTGTATACTGTGTGTCCCAGACGTTGGTTTGGTTTGCGGATGGCTAGGACATCCAGGAATGGCAGTGTTCCTTCTTTTTCTTTTTCCATAGTGAATTGGATGTTAGGGTGGATGTTGTTCAGGTGATTCAGGAAACCAGCCAGATCTTCTTCTCCATGGTTCCAAATGGTGAAAGTGTCATCCACGTATCGGAACCAAGTTGTGGGCTTTTTTGGTGCTGTTTCCAGTGCTTGTTTTTCAAAGTGTTCCATGTAGAAGTTTGCTATCATTGGGCTTAGAGGGCTTCCCATTGCTACCCCATCTCTCTGTGAAATGTCAGAAAAAAACTCTTCTAGAACATGGCCACACACCCTGAAAAATCCACAAAAAACTATAATATGGTTACTAGTTGTTTCATAATCTACTCTCTGAATAATCTCTATTGTAAACAGAAATGTAGTAATTAGAACCTAGGGCACTTTGCCTACTAGGGAGCTTTGGCAAATGAAATCAAAATTTTATAGTCTTAACAACAAAAATTGGTCAACGGAGGCATAATTTCTGAGATGGCCATGATACCAGTGGTTCAGTTCAGCATATAGAATATATTGACTTGCTATTCAATTAAAGAGCTGCTGGACATCTGGCAATCAATCAATCAAATGAACAAACAAAATCAGTCAGAGTTCTCCACTCTCAGTTTTATGGTAGTCACTGAAGAGGTAGACATTAAGCACTAGTGTTTACCAGGTCTTGGGAAAGTTTCAGCTCTCAGAATTCCTCTCCTGGCAGGTGATAGTTGTTGGATGGAGGATTCTGGAAGTTACAATGTAACTTTATCAAGCTGTGGGAATTAGTAGATACTATCTCCCTTTCCTCTCCCTTATAATGTAAGTGCAGGTCATTACACGTTGATGCTTACTACAGAGTAGCATCTCTTCTCTTCTCAGCTGGTACTGCACAGGTATACAATATAGCCAAAGCTGAAGTCATGCAAATAGAGATCAAATTACCAAGAGAAAATATATAACAGTCACTTCTGCAAGTGCTTGAGATCTAGCCATTTCAAAGCATCATGTGTTCTTAATTTGTGCAGTGGTTTTCATGTCAAAAGCACTTAGCAATATTTACACTATTTACCTCACTATTTATCTTGCTTGGCTGTCCAGCAACCTTGTGACTTAGACCAGTGTTAACATGATAGATTCCAGAGGAACCAAGCTCTTCCTCACTGCCCTTTTAGCAAAGATCCAAGTTCTCATTGCCCAGGATCATGTCCAGCACTTCATTCACTGATGAAACTGGGTCCTTTGTGCTTGAAATGTAATGCATTATAGACACAAAATAGTGTCAACTACACTATTGTAAATGACTTTAAAAAGGTTGTTTTGGGGGGCTTTTCCTATCCCATTGCCTGGCATAACCAACCACAATATCCTAAAATGCTGACATTCTTTTCCAGCCTAGCTTTTGGTGGTTCAAACATACCAGTTCTTTGGGAAGTTGTTTTTAATATTTTCCTCAATTGTTTTGAATATTTCTTTCATTGTATTGCAAATTTATTAACAGAAGACATACTATTTTTTTTTATGGCAAAGTAGATTGGTAGAAGATGGAATAGTCTTTGGATATGGGGTATTGCTTTAACATTTTTATAATGTACACTGACATGTTTCATTCTGAGGTTGTTAAGCAATAATCTGTTTGCTTAAGTCACAAAGATTTTACTGATCTAGGTATTGGGTGGCTCCTGCACTTTTAATAACAGAGCTTGGATAAATTATTTTTTATTACTGCTCCCCTAGCATGTCTTTGTTTTTAAGTTTTCAGTCCCTGGTTAATAATTCCATAATCAAAGAGGGAATTTCTTCAGGTGTAGTTATACCTGCTGAATATATGAGTCTGCCAGAGTTTTAAGATCCTCAGGGGGTGGCATTCTCTCAAACTCACCATCATCACAGGCACATTTACTGAGGATACAGAAGAGATCCTTCTCAGTGGCTGCTCCCACATTGTGGAATTTTCTTCCATGGGAGGTTTGGTTGCCCTCCTCACTTCTCATTTCTTTCAGACAGCTGGCAAATAATTTCTTAATTAGGCAGGTCTTTGGCTTTCACGTGGCAGAAGGGTCTTTAAATGGGACTGTGTTTTTACCTTTTTATTATGTTTTAACTGTCCTTCGACTTTTTTCAAATAAAATTGTTTCATTTAAAAATATTTTGAAAAACAAATAGTTTTTCAGCTATACCTTGTTTTTAACTGGATGTAACCACCTTTGGATCTGTTCAAGGAGAAAGGTGGGATATAAAGCAAGCAAGCAAGCAAGCAAGCAAATATGTTTTCCTCTTCTGAATATCTATTAATAGCACTTAGGGTCACCATAAATAAGAAATGACTCAACAGAACACAGCTATAGCAATACCTGTCCTCTTTTGTATCTGGTTACCCTGTTTAACCTGCTGTCTGCTTTCAACTCATTTCTGACTTATGGCAACCCTATAGCAAGCCCACCTCAGGGTTTTCTTGTCAGAGTTGTTCAGAGGGGATTTACATTTGCCTTCCTCTGATGGTGAGAGTGTGTGACTTGTCCAAAATCATCCAGTAGGTTTCAGTGGCCAAGCAGGGATTCAAACCCTGGTCTCCAGAGTCATAATCCAGCACTGAAACCACTTCATCACACTGGATCTCTATTTCTGCACAATCAGAGGAGAGAGAGAAAGAGAGAGAGAGAGAGAAAGATAGAGAGCAGTGGAATGACTACGTAATTTTATACTCTGGATTTAATGGTCTTTTATGACACTCCTTTTGGATAGCGAGGTATATTATTCCGACAATAAGGCACTGTGCTGTATTTGGGGCTTCCATATTTTCATATCTGGGGCCAGGCATGTTCTTAAGAGGTCATGATGACCTTTGAAACACGGGAATTTCCTATGGAAAAGGAGCATAGACCCAAAGACCTGTGAAAGACCCAGGTAACACTGAGACAAAAGCTAAATGGGTGTGCTGATCACTCCTTCCTCCTCTAGGGTCTCTGCATATCCTCTTGCAACTAGAGACAAAAGGGTTCTTATTGCACTAAGACAAGCTCCAGCCAACTTCCCTATCCATCTAACCTCCAATCACCATTTTTGCAGCTCCAAAGTTAAAGCCATCAACAGATCCAGAATCTCATTGTTGATTCCATGAGAAAGCCATCAAGTCTTTGCTACATTACAAGATAGCACCTAGCACTCCTTGAAGCTAGGATTTCAGTTATAAGTGTCAGTCCCAAATCTAGCCTTCTCGCACACAGCTGGCATCCATCCCTTGCATACAGTTGGTCTCTAGTCTGTACTCTATGTGTACAGGAGATTCCTCCAGTACAGACTGGGGACCAGTGTTGCTTTCAGACCCTGAACCATTTCCTACTTTCTGTGGTCTACTCTTTAGGATAGTTAAATATTGTCCTTTCTACACCCCTCAGACTCTGCTATCCAATTTCCATACCTCCATTTTGATTAGCTCTGTGTGGTGCATCAGTCTGGATTGCTATTGTGTGTTTGATTGCACTCTTGAGTATTTCTGAATAAAAACCTTCTTAATTCACCCACCTCAGTTAGTATTGGTATACACAAGTGGAAACAATTCTCAAGTTGCCCAGCCTCTTGAAAGCTTCCTTGAGCTAAACACATTCCCCAACTTTAAAAAGAGAAGCTGATACAGTTGATGTCCCCCCCCAGTCCTCCCACCTTTCTTTAGGTAACATCTTCCTCCCCATCCCAATTCTGTGCTGTATAGCTGCTCCTACTCTCCTGATATGACAGGAAAAAGCACCAAGATTATAGAAAACAACAGGATTATAGAAAGCCAGATAAAAACAAATACATAATCTGAGCAAATTAAATTTCACACTTTAAATTCAGTTAAATCAGACAATCATTATGACTATAGAAATAAAATGAGTTTTCCTCCTTTCTTCTGCCCTGATATTAAGTGCACATACTTTGGCATAAACACTGTTTTCTCATAGGATAATATATATTTGAAGAAAACTGACACCTGCAACCATGTACATACAGAGGCCTAATTAATTTTCCTGTCCAGAAAATACTTTAAAAACAGGAAAGGATGCTGTAGTGATAATCATCAGTGTCAGTTCCACTGGGTCCATGTCAACCCCAGCTACAGATATTGGGTTTGTCTACTGCTGTCCCAGTAACTTGATACTTTTTGGTTGGTCCTCCATCAAGCTATGAATCCCTGGACTTTGGCCCTGAGGTCCATCCCTCACTGCACTACTGAAAGGTCAATGTAAATGGATGGTGTGCTTTTATATTAATACCTCTCAAGAGGAAATCATTTAAACACATTTTTATATAAAATCCAATAAGGCTTTAAAATGAAACTGTTGAAAAAAATGACTGTTGATAAATGTAATGACCTGGAAGCACATGATTTTTCATTTTTGGCAAAATCATCCCATCCAGCATGGTGAGATACATGCAGTTCACTGAAAGTTGTGGTTCCAGCCCAGCTAAACAGGTAGCCAGAAGAGGTTGGGATCTTCTTCTTGATTTCTGGGGTATTTTCTGTAGATTGGCAAGGATTTTTTTTTATTTTCAGTTGTTTAACAACAATACACCTCATTCCTCAGACTAAATCATACTAGTGACAAGTAACAAGAAAAAGTTTTGTGAGGTGGGATTTGAGCTCTGTTCTGGTACTCATAAAGCTCCGGGCTACTCCTGGAGTATTCTAGCTGAGAACCTTCCCCATATTCCTCCTGTTATCTGGGCACTCTGGTGTGACACTGGATGTCTGTCTACATGCACATTCTACTGTCACTGGTGTGAGCTGCTTCCTCTGAAGTTGAAAACAAGGGCTCTAGTGTTGATCACAAAATTGGGAGCCTTGGTGTGACCTCAGAGGGAGTGACTCATACCAGCACTGCCACTGTGAGACAGCATAGCAGAATTCACATGCAAACAGCCACTTGGCATCATTGCAGCGTGCTCTGGATTTTCCTGCAAAATCTGGAATGAAAGAATATTTTTAAAATTCAATTTAAGGGAGGAGCGGCCCAGATTTGGTGCAGAACTGGCTTTCCCATATGAAGATAGTCTCCACTTGAACTGGGGTTTTGGCCCTGCATTGTGTGCACAAGATGATGTGAGGGCAGGGGGAAACTGGTGTAAATGGTCCATGTAGACATGTCCTCAGACTTTAATTGTGGTGGGGTTTTGTTAGGATGTTGGTCACAGTTTATCACAACATAGTTTAGTTTTTTTCTACTTCTTTCCACAATTGTGAGCCACAGGACAAGGTCTTGCCATCAGTGATCCACACTGCTTGATGATTCACTGCAAATAAATATACTTTGACTGCAACCTTCACTTTCTTGATCAATGCACAACCTTCCTTTGCCCCTTTCCTGTCTCTCTTTCCTGTTTATGGAGACATTAAGGTATTCTTGGGAGGAAAAAGAAGTTACCAATCAATGAAGGACACAAGGAAGTAAACATAGCTGAGCACCTTGATGTAGAAAACACTGTTGTCACAGTCAATCTCACTTTTCTACTTTTGCTAGATTAACATGGCACCACTCCAGAGCTTTTCCAATCATCCAATCAAAGCACTGTGTGTGTTTGTGTGTTTGTGGAGAGTTGAGAGTGTGGCAGGGTGGTGGTGGTGGAGGAAAGTCTATATGTCATGGATTAATTAGTCCACCTAGTGGTGCTCCATTTAAACTTTAATATTTTTGGATAGTCATAGAATAAGTTAGTTCCTATGTACCACTAACTTTAAAGCATGAGTAATTTTGTATAGCTCCATCTCACCAGTTTAGATCCAGACTCAGACTTAGAGTAGACAGATTGAAATCAATGGGAAAAAATCAATTTTGCCTATTTTAAATCTTGTTTATGCAAGGCCTAAATCCAATTGGGAGTCTCAGCTAGTGCAGACCCATTGAATAAAAGTGATTAACATAAGTGGTGGCTTACGAACCAGTAATTTATTCAGTTCATCTACTCTAGATGAAACTAGTTGTTGGACTGAGTCTGGCTCCAACATATTAGGTTAATTAATTTGGTATGTAAAATGAATATATATATATATATATATAAACACCCTGTCATTTATGCTTCATCCTGAGCTATGCCACTCCAGACTTTCAGGTTATATTAGATTGATATGTGGGCTTTAAAACATAAACTAACCTTTCTCCCCAAACTACCATTTGTTTTAGCTGGAGACCAGTTGGGTAGTGCAATTCCATGGTGGCAACCAAGCCTAGGCAGTGACCATTGTTATCATCCATGTAACTAAAGGATTCTTTGTGAAGCATCAGAATATTAATCAGGTGATATTTTATTTCTACCATATTGGTACAAAAGGCTCCCAACACTTACAATTTGAATGATGGTGGTGATTTTATTTAGGTTCCTATTCAGTAATGTTTCTATTTTTAAATTTTTCCTGAATATAACATAAACATTTGCTCTGGGGGTGTATCTACACTGTAAAATAATGCAGTTTGATACTACTTTAGCTGCCATGGCTCCATCCTACAGAATATTGGGATTTGTAGTTTTGTGAGGCACCAGCACTCTTTGGCAGAGAAGACTAAAGACCTTGGAAAACTACAAATCCCAGGATTCAATAGAAGTGAGTTACAGCACTTAACATGATGTCAAAATGCATTATTTTGACAGTGTAGATGGATGGTTTCTAGGTTTATAGTGCAATCCTAAGCATGTTTACTCAGAACCTTTCTGAGTTCAATGGACCTACAGCTCAGTCCTGTGAACGTTGTATCTTGGAGGTGTAATAGGCATTCTGAGATTCTGGGTATAGGTTTGCACTTTGCTTTCTAGCAGAGCTTGGAAAAGCTACATACTGTCTGGGGAATTCTGGAAATTCCACAAAAGGAACTTTTCCAAGCTATGCTACTTTTCAGTAAGTATGTTTAGGACTGCAGCTGAAAATGCCCCAAAGCAGTATATTTGAAGATCATTTGTTGCAAATAACTTTTTTACACATCTCACAATAAGTACAGTGATGTTATCAAAACACATCATTCACAGGTATGCACAACATTTTAAAAATATCAAAGGGATGAGTGCCTCTGGCTTGCATAGTATTATAAAACAATAGAGAGCCCTGCTGGATCTGACCAAAACTCCACCTAGCCCAGAATCCTATTTCACACAGTGGCCAACCACTTATTTTCAGAAAGCCCACAGGGAAGGCATGGTGGCAACAGCCCTTCTGTGCTAATTGACACTGTTGGTGCATTTGTCTAAAGCCTTTGAAAGCCACATAAACCAGTGATCATCACTGATGTATATGAGTCCATTGAATTGCTTATAACATTGTTTATAACTGCTAGTAACATTTGCTGGGTTCATTGTGGTGGTCAGTTGGTTTGAGGGTTTCAGAGTGCTGAACCAATTTGGGGGATAGGGCTAGCACTTTGGATAACTCCTGTAATGTCTACTTTAAAATGTTGAACTGCTTAACCTTTCCTCAGACATGAAATCTGCCAGCTGCCACTGATCTTTCTGTATATAGAACTTCTGAGTTGGCTAGAAATATTGATGGTCATGTAAAATATGAAACATGGGGAAAGAGAGGTGAAGCCCTTTTGGTATTTTTTCAGTAGTGTTTATTATGTCCTGTCTGGAAGGCTTGAACCTGGTTATGATAGGAAAGAAAATGAACGTTAATTTGAGATAATGGAAGTGCTTTCACATCATTTAAAAATTTCGGATACCAGTGGTGTTGTCAAGTCAGGCCTTTGAGGTGGAAGTGCAGAGACTTACAGAATGTAACCTTATTTTTTGCCTCCTAAGGATGCTCCATTGTTATGTAAGCCCAAGACTGAATTGAACTGGCTCCTCATAGACGCTTAGAATTCATTCCTATGTTTGTGATCTACTTGTGATTTTGTGAACATCTCAGGCATTGTTTCATCCCTAGTTTAGCAAAACAAAACAAAACAAAACAAAATAAAAAACACCACATAGCAAAATATAATTGATTCAAATGGCTTGGATAATGCTCCAAATATGCCCAGCTGTATGGCCAGAGATGACCTAGTTTAATAGAAGATGAATATGAGTACATTTAAGTGACAGTATATCCATTCATGTGTTCTCTTACATACAGGTAAAGCATGGGGCGGGGGGAGAGCATGCCTATAATCCTTGCTTGTGATGGTTCCTGCCTTGGTTGCCCTGATCTTTACATGTGTACCAAGATGGCTTCAAAATGACATTCGTTTACATGCATATGAAGGTGAGGTGTAATTTATGTCTCCCTTGCCAATATGATGCTTCCTCAGCACTTTACTTTTGCCATGCTGAAGTATTGAGGTGTTTTCCTTGCCTTGGTATTTCTTTCTTTCACTGTAAGTTTCAGTTGAGTCCAGTGGAGCAGTACATCATGGCCTCCATGAAAAGTAGGTACCTTTTTGGTGATTTTTTGCAGGGCAACTCTATCTGGTCTAAAGTGATGTAGCTTTCTTGTAGTAATAGCAGAGTTCAGTAAGTAGTTCAGTGGTAAAAACAAAGCAAAACAACAACAACAACAACAACAACAACAACAACAACAATGGCCACCATTAATGATACAAAATAAAAACTGGCAGATTTTCTGATCAAGATTGTTCCAAATAGTGAGCACCACTTATGAGCAGAGGATTAACCAGCACAGAAGACTTCTCCTTTTTCTTTTTCTTCAAATCAAAGGCCTATCTTACAATGGATTTGTGTATTAGATGATGTATGTGAAGCTCATGAGATAAACAAAAGACAAATACTATTATTCTATCATTAACAAAATGAAGTCAAAGTTGATTTCCAAGGCTCATGAGGAGTGTGTTCCATTTTTGCACTATATTAAACTCAATAAGTTAATAAGCTGCTTGTATTAGCCGTAACACACCAAATCCATGAATGTCTGGACATCTCTGGGAATTTAAGCAAAACAAACAAAATGCCCTCTACTCACCATCTAATTTCTCTCCCTCCTGTTAATGTCACTGTAAATTTCAATGTCATATTCCTGTATGTTGCTGCCCTTAATCTGACAGTGTCAGAGGGATCTATCTTCATTTTCTCACTCTTTTCATAATCTAATCCTCAACTCTAACATGCAATTAGTGCCCTCTTCGCCCTCTGCATACCAAGCAAGGCGGCCTGCTACAGCTTTTGCTGTGCAATCCGTTTAGCAATGCAACTCGTAATGAATATGTACATTTTGAGGACCTTGGCGAGGAGGGTCACAGGCAATCAACCTTGAATTCAATTACTCGAGTCAAGGTTAATGACTCGGCACAGTGGTCAGAGGCATTCAGAATATGGCAGATTAAATCAGCCTGTCAGAACTGACAATGTAGAAAGGACAGAATTACTTGTGTGAGAAACAGGGAATCACGTGAAGATAAAATGGTGTCAGTCTTCAGCCAAGATTACATGGAGTCTGCTGTGGGCAAATCTGATTGTAAATCTCCCCCAGCCCTATAATATGATTAGTCTACATAAAGACATGTCTAGATCGTAATGGAGAGTTTGCTAATAATGCTGACTGAATGCCACTCCAGCTCTGTAACTTTAGTGTTGCCTTATAATCCCACACACTGATAAGGTTATATGAGAAAAAGCAAAATCATATTTATTTATTTATCATTTATTGCATGGGTATGGCTTGCATATTTTTGGAAGGGCTTTAGGTGCTTCAAAGCATTCAAATTCAATATTTGTCTGAAAGATGATTTGGTCATTTCAGCCTCATTTTAAAAATGCACAATGTTTTCCTTCTCTGTAGGGCACCCCAGTTGTGGAACACTCTCCCCTTAGGGGGGCCACTGAGCACCAGTGCTGGTTTCATCCCAGTGCCAAGTAAAACCACAGCATTTGGGGCCTGTTGTCATCCAAACTTTCATGTGTGTATGGTTTTAAATGGCCTTAAACTATTTTTACTTGTCTTAAGCTGTCTTCTTACAATGTCAAATTGTTTGATATGCTTTTAGTTTTAAATAGTTAAATTTGATTTTATTGTTTGTTGCCCTGAGATCCTATGCTATAGGTCAGGGTAATAATAATAATAATAATGATAAATGTAATATTTTGAAATTATTAGCATGCTTCCAATGAAGAAGAAGGCTGTGCTACATAGGGCTGGCATTTCCAATCTCATACATGTGGAAAATTACATGACTCCAACAGTTGTGTCAATTCCCATTTAGTTAATTAGGAAACTATTTTACAAAATCAGCTATGGAGGTTTTTTTAGTTATGGTCTGTTTCCTGAGGCTAGAAGCAAGGGGTTGAATGGACCATGGTCATTTCTAAGGAGCAGATTTTTTTTTGTCTGTCTTCCTTCCTTCCTTTCCAAAACACTTAATTTAGAGCAGTTCCAGATAATGTATTTCTTATGCAATCACCTTGCCTCATTCACATTATTTTACAGTGGTTTCATATCTCTTCATCTTCCACTTGTAACACTCCCCTGTTTTCCTTCTCTTCCTCTTGCTTCTTCTTCCTTATTTCTTATCAGGGAAAATCCTTTAAGATGGAAAGTGCCTCTTGTAAGCATGAGGAGCCCTCCATCTGGAATTATTCTTAGTATGAAAGCATTTCAATGTGACATTACTATAAATGCGTATTTACAAAGAATTATTATTATTATTATTATTATTAGCCCATCTTTCTTCCAATAATGGGACTCAAGGTGGCTAACAACATTTTAAAACAATGCAGATCACAAACACTACAAAGGTTAAATGAAAGTATAAAATATACAATTAAACCCTCATATATCAAAACAATTAAAAAGCTATATATACACCTTTACAAAACTTTAAAACTAGCAACACATAGCATTAAGAGGCCTGGTGGCACAAAATGTTTTAACCTGCTGCTAGAAGGAGAGCAAGGACAAGGCCAGCCTGATCTCTCTGGGGAGTAATGTCCAAAGTCTGGGAGCAGCCACTGAAAAGGATCTGTCCCTTGTTACCACCAATGTTAGAATATAGATGGGCTATGCAGTCAAAGGTGAAATGTAGAGATGTGTGTGTGTGGAATTTTCCTCATGAGAACAACATCTAGAGAAACAAAGTAAATCTAACACCAGATGGCCAACACAGACATAAACATGTATTTTCCCAAAGATACAACTCATGGACACAGACTTTGTTATGAGAAAGGCTTGATAAAATTATACATAAACATTGTTAAGCTGGGAAAGATAGTAACATGGTGGATGATGGACAGCAAGAGGCTGGGTTATCATACATCATACAGGCATTATCCAATTAACATAAGGTTAACACCTAGAAGGTGGAGTATGGGAAGGGCCTAGAGAAGCCTTTGTCTAGAATGTTATTGTTCAAGATGTGAGTGCGTGCCTGCCTGGCAGCAGAGGTTTTAACTGCAACGAGTTGAGATCCTAAGCTTTTGGGATTGTTAAAGATGTAATCTTTCATGGCTGAACTGGACAAGTTCATCACAATGGATTTTACTTAGTTATTTTATTTTACTTTTATATGCATTACTAAACTATGCTTTTGGACTTTACAATGTGTCTTCTTGACTGAGGAAGACAGGATCCTGAAGAAGAGAAGCTGAACCAGTTGATGGCAAGAGTTACAAAGTGGCTGTGGATCACAGCAGCCAGCTTGTCCTGCAGATTCTGCTGGGTGCCAAAGAGCATCACTGCAACACCCATCATCCACACACTGACAGAGCAAGGACAAGGCCAGCCTGATCTCTCTGGGGAGTAATGTCCAAAGTCTGGGAGCAGCCACTGAAAAGGACCTGTCTCTTGTTACCATCAAATGAGCATGGGAAGGGGATGGGACAGAGAAGAGGGCCTCTCCAGATGATCTTAAAACTCTAACGGGGTCATACAGGGAGATATGTTCCTCCAAATATCCTGGACTCAAGCCGTATAAATTTAAAAACAGCATATTGTACAATAGATTTTGTATGGCTTGAATCTACATATGCATAGAGGCCACATCCTAACCTAGCTAATGAATAGTTCAGGTAGAAGAAGAAATCTTTATTTCACCATCTTTCCAAAAAAAAGTTGAGACAGCAGGGAGATGGGAGACTGGATAGTAGCAGGAAAATTTCTTTGTTTTAGAAAACATCCTAAAGGAAGTGAGCTGAATCACATGATTTTTTTACCAATTTACAAAGGTATTTATTGCCCCTGTGATTCAGCAAGAACCAAATGGGATGTTTGGAACAGGGGACAGAGTGGAGTTTGCATGCATGGAAGATCCTATCTATCTTAGGAGGGGGAGAGAGAATGCAATTATTTTCCAACAGTTTTGGCTCCCTTTTTTTGCTATTCAATGCCAATAAAATAAAATAAAATAAAATAAAATAAAATCTGGCATTTTTGGAAAATCAGAATAGAAAGAAGACTAGTGATGGAGGTTTGTTGCAAAGTCCAAAAGCTGAAACTACATTCTTTTTGAAATGAGATTGTTTTTTGTTTTCTTGGTTGGTTTTATTATCCAGATATTTCTGTGATATTTGTAGAATTAGTCCTTTAATGTTGGTGAAATCATTTCAATAAAATTATTTCACTCACATTAAAGGACTAATTCTAAATAGGCTATTTGATAAATATTTAACTGACCTGACACTTATTGGTACCAATGTTATACCTATTTTAAGCACAAAATGAGATCCTTCCTATGTTCTCAAATCTTGTAAAAATGACATTTTTAACACGCTCTTATTTTGACTGGACATGTTTTCAATCTGTTGTTCAACTGTATGTACAGCAAGTAATCCCAAGAAGGGATATTTTAAAAAACCTCTATGCTCCATCCTAATTTTTCTGGGAAGAGGACAGTAGAGAGAAAAGTGTATTCTTCCTTAGCATCCCCTTACATTAAAATTGCTCTGTAGTTAATGTTTCATTTCCCTCCCTTCCCCAACAGTCATATTTGTAGCAATCTAACTTAGCATTTAGGATCATGTACACAAAACAGGGACAATCCATTGACACATCCAGGACGTGCTCCCTTCCAATAGTAGCTTTAGATCAAGTTTCTTTTGCTCCAGGGCTACCAGTTTGTGTTCCTGTTCCCCTGAGAGCCATCAAATTGGCTGCTGTCCTGGAGCCAACAACTTCACACGCAATTAGGATGAGTCGCTTTGAAGCAGCTGCACATGTGAGCTCCTCTATGTCACTCACTAGAAGGCTAATTATTTGGCTTAGCTTTGTTTCCACTGCTCTTCCTGCAGCTCCAGTGCACCAGAAAGTAGTACTGTCAAAACCAGAGGTGACACTTTATTTATGGGCTGAGTCTCCATGTTTTAGGCCAAAGTCAACAGCAGAACTTTTTCCTGACCTGGAGAGGTAGGAAAGGAAAAGCTTCATCTTGATGATCTTTCTTTTTAAAAGTACAGATATCTTGAGAAAGGAAAAAGGAGGCAACTTGGGTCCAAACATTTTATTGTTATAGGACAGGGATGCACATACAAGTAGTTTATAGAACCATTCTGTTGACTCAGTCAAACACAGTCCTTATGAATAGGTCTCAATTTTTCTAAAGAGATGGCCCTTTGCAAAAGAGGAAGGATTCCGTTGCCTTTCTTTTAAAGTAGAATGTGGCATCTTGTATTACAGTTATGGATTTTTAACATACACTTATGGGTTTCTAACTGCTCCATATTCAGCTGCACTATGTAACTGTGATTGCGGAACTATTGTCATAATTGTAAATGCCCCCTGAAACCCACCTTGCACTCCAGGGAGCCACTCTGAGTTATGGAAGTCTATTCTTATGGTGACTGGAATGCAACAGGATTTTCAGCCCCCTCCAATCAGACATAGGAATCATGGGAACTGTAGTTTATTGTGGCACCAGAGCTCTCTGACAGAAGGCTCAATGTCTCAGAAAAAATACAGTTCCCATGATTCCCTAGCACTGAGCCAGGGCAGTTAAAGTGGACTCAAGCTGCATTATTTCTGGCAGTTTGTAAAGGACCTTAGCCACATATTGGTAACATAGAATCTAGTCCAACATTTAAAAACATTTTAAAAAAGCCTAACATTACAAATCAGATTTATCATATCAAGTTACTAAAGAAATATTTTAAGCATGATATTCCAATTTTATTTCTGTAAATAAAGATAAATGATTGAGAACATACACTAAAAGATATTTTTCTAAAAATTCCAAAAGCTCTGATGGAAGGGCATGCAAAGATAATTTTGTGCCAGCAAACACAACAAAGGGGTACCACATATTAATACATTTGTCATAGCTATTTTCACAAGTTGGTATGAAGTTTCAGTTGGTATGTCAATTTATGCATCAATGCCACTGTCCAGGCCCTGTTTAACTATTTTCTCAAAGTTACTTTTGCACTTCTCAATGCTTGGAAATTTCCAATCTAACTGCTGTAGTTGAAAAAGGAAATACAGTCAGCCATCTGCATCTACAGATTCTTTATCCACAGATTCAAGCATCCACAGCTTGAAAATATTTTTAAAATATATAAATTCCAAAAAACAAACCTTGATTTTGCCATTTTATATAAAGGACACCATTTTATTATACCATTATATTTAATGGGAATCGAACATCCATGGATTTTGGTATCCATGGGGGTTACTGACACCCCCCCCCCCCCCCCCGTGGATACCAAGGGTCCACTGTAATGTTTTTAAGATAGAGGAAGCCATTAGGGCTCTTATGTATGGAAAACAAGTGATAGACATGCTTGTGTTTGAACCTGGCCCAGCTGATGAATTGCATGTGGGGATGATTCCATATACATATGTAGAATGAGAATGCAAATTCTATTGTCTTTAATAGGCATGTTTTAGCATCTTGAAGATTAAAGAGTGATCCCTTGAAATTTGTCTTATTCAGATATGCAGTGCTCCTTCTATAAACAGCAGTAATGGGCCTAGTGTACCTTTAATTTTGAAGATGCCCTCTGAGGGGACTGTGTACTGTTGTCTCTTTCATTACTGAATGCATGAAATGATTCTGAAACTTGTCATTTGGCTACACAACAGCAGATGTAATATGTCCCTCAAAGCATGATCTGGTTTCAGGGGCATGATAAAGCAACATCAGGCCCTTCAATATGTTGTGCATTGCTTGAGGCAGTGATGGATGTTTGCTTCCATGTCAGTGGGGTGGAGAATCAGCTCCAGGCTTTAGACTGAACTTTAAAACAGCTAACCAAGGTGCTGAACTTTATCTTCAAAACAGTTTTACCACCTTTGGTAGCTCCTTTAGTTCAAATTAAAACCCAGAGTGGACTCTGTGGATGCATAGGTCACCAGTTGCCCTTGCCTTCAGTGTATGGCATCAAAGCAAGGGATTCCTGATATTTTAATGGACATTGGTCATTAAGTGTGGAGTGGTGTTACATGAAAGTGAAAACATACATATCACTTGGCTTCTGAAGGCAAACTATAATCAATGAACTAGAAATAGGTAAAGAAAATAAATGAGAATGTTTACATTTGCCTTTTCTCTTATAGATATTGGAAATAGGGTCATGCCACTCCAGTGCATAACAGCAGGAGCTATTTGTCACAAACCAGGATGAACACAATTCGCAAAGTGCATCCTGGGCCCTCAATAATAATAATAATAATAATAATAATAATAATTATTATTATTATTATTATTTTAATTTCAACCCTCCTCCCAAATGCACCCAAACACCTTCTAATGGATGTGAAGGGCATTTTTGCTACACTTCCCTTCCACCATTTGAGGCCTAGAAGAGGACTTTTCAAAACCAGGGAGTGAAAAGGAAGTGATTTCCAGGTCACTTCCTGTTATATTAAAAATCACCTCTCCAGGGTCTAAAATGGTCCATGGCCCCTCAAAATCTGGTGAAACCACCACCACACCCTCTAGCCTGACAGTTGCCCACCTCTGTGCAAGAGGAACAGTTGAAAAATTGAGAATCTCAAGAAAGGTTATTTTGGAAGCTGGACCTTCCTCTTGAATGGGAGCATCCCTTAAGTAGATTGAGGCAATATAGGCAAAAGAGGCAAGGGGAAACTGTCCTTCTTTAATAGAGGCAATCTCCTGGATATATGCCCTTTCTGTGACTGTAGGGTCACAACTACTTATACCTATCTCTCACTTTTATCCTACTTATGTGGCCCAATCATCACCAAGAGACAGAGTTGCAAAATGGGGTAGAATTAATGCTACAGGGCTTACTCCTTGTTTGTGGATCATTTGAAAATGTGTGTGAATTTAGCAATGAATGGGACCAAAACCAAGACCACTGTAAAGTTTTGGACCTCATTCTTCAACTAGTTCTTCCTCAGATTTCCGACTTACTTGCTCTAGAACACACATTGATGAACTGATATTGATCAAAGTTGATATTTTGACTGAGGTTGATTTCTTAAGTATTTTTGAATGGGCTTGGGACTACTTAACAAACTTTGGTTTCTTTTAAGAGGGAGGGATTGCTGTTTTGGTTCATTTGGCATGGAACTGGGTGCAATAGAAATTTTAAGGACTATAGGTGCTACTGATCAAACATGGGCTTCATTCAAATCAACATCAAGCAAAATCAATATCAGTATCATCTCAGACAATTTTGTATAGACTTCCTAGAATATATAACCAAGCTGCACACAGATCTATCTATCTATCTATCTATCTATCTATCTATCCATCTGTCTCATAGCAAATTACGTCCCTTTGCTATTCCCATCTTAAAATATGACTCTGTGGTTATCCCTCCAGTTTTGTTGGACCTGTGAATTAAATGATCATAGTTAGAGTTCCTTTTTCCTTTTTCCAGTTATCCCTGTTGCTGATTCTTTATCAGTGCATTGCATCACTTAGAGTTATTTGTTTTAGAAACTTTGAGGCAGAAGAGAGATCTGAACCTCCCACTGCAGGTTTTGGTTACATTATCTTTAAAGTCAGGTAGTCAGAAATGTTGGTATTATACTCAGGTTTGCTGGAATGTAGAATTCTGCTCCAGTTGGCATTTGTGGATGGCTCATTCTCAATAAAATCAAGGTAGTGTAAGAACTGTATTTTTTTATTTTAGCAAATAAGAAAGTTGTTAATGATCATGACAGTAAAAATAAGTAACATCTAAATATGCCTGTCAGTACTTAGGGGGCTGATATTGTGGGTCACCTTAATTGTGGAATGTAAAATTGTGTGCATAGGCTTCAGCTTGGTTAAATTCCTTTGGCTAATAGTCCCTTTAAGACAGAATGTACTATACACAAAAGTACTATTTTCAGAGAGACATCTAAATAAAACAAAATATGCAGAAGCTGCATAATGATTGCTGATTTCCTGTATTGCCTACTTAGTTATGAATGTGTAACTTAATAATGAATGCACAACTAAGTAATATCTCCTGACCTGACCCCTCAAATCTGCCTTAACAGTCAGCAGCTGCATCATGCAATGGAGGTTTGTTCAGGATGATTGGGGTGCAAGAGAACAAAATTTCCAGCCCTGTTCCAGCAGTGAACAAATACAGTTTTCCAGCAATAAAATATGGGGTGTTGTGTTGTTTTGTATATAGACTTTTAATGAATGTTAATGGTTTTAACTTTACAATTTGTTCAACTGTTTTTAAATAACTTCTTAAATTTATACTTTTTAATTGATGTTTTTGAATAGTTTTTTTTAAAAATATCTGTATTGTTTTCATAAGTTATAAGCTATCTTGAGTCCCATTATTAGGAAAAATGGAAAGATATAAATGAATTAAATACATAAATAAATAAGAAAATGTCTGAGCTTGGACACTGCAGTTGTCTATGGTGTCACATGGGCTGAATACTATTTTCTGCAAAGATGTATTCAGCCTGGAGCACATTTGCTGGAACGCATGCTGTATCTGTTCTCCTTGATCACCTCACAGTGAATGGCAAGCAACTAATTTAACTTGTTGATTTGCACCAAGACAATTTTATCCTTTAAATATTTGTAGGGTCAAGGTGCCTCTGATTGCTGGTAGGTGTCTAGTAGGTTGCTCAAATGAAAGTAAATGATCAAGTTACCTACAGAATTGCCTCCTCCTCCCATATAATCAACCTTGAACACTTAGGTCCTCTGGCGGACATTTGCTCCTATCAGCCAGTACTAGGTTGGCAATATAAGCCAGAGGACTTTTTCTTTAGCTACCCCTAAAATGTGGAATGACCTGCCAGAAGAGATTTGACAGCTGAATATGCTGTCCAAATTTAAAGCAGCATTTAAAACTAGTCTCTCTTGTCAGACTTATCCACATAATTTTTAAATTGTGAATTTAAATGATGAATTTAAATTCTAAATGATGTTTAACTGTGGATTGTTTTAATATGTATACATCTTATTTGTCCTTTTAAATTGATGTGTGTTTTGATGGGTTTTAACTGATGTTGTTTGTCTGTTAATTGTTGTTCCCCACCTCAATCCATGGGGAGAGGCTGGTAAGATATAAATATTATTATTATTACTAGTATTACTGTTATTACTACTGATGCTAAACTCAGATGAAGAGCAAACTAGATGTAAAACACAGACACATACATACATACATATATATTTTAAAATCTATAGGTCTCATGGACAGGTATGTATCTATTTTGGTTGTCTGAAACCTCAGAATTAAGCTGTCTTTTGAGAGCAGGTCACAGATAAATTTAAATGTAAGTAACATTTAGCTGTGTAATATTGACTCAACAAAAAACAGATTATGGGACTTATGCATGCCAAAAAGAGCCATTTGGTGTGAAAAAGCCTGCAGCACAAGATTTATCTTGTTATTATAACATTGTTTTAGAGCCAGGTCCTCCACTGCCATTTCAGTAGAATTTAACATTTAGTTTGCCAAATGCCTAGTAGTATGTTTTGTTTCCAGTTTTTTCTTTACCCCCCCAAAGCACCCACTTCAGTGTGCTTCTAAAATATTATATTGTGTATTTTTTCGGGGGGGGGGGGAGAATAGAAGGTCTAATACTTCTTTTCCATGTGAGACAAAAAAACTAAAAAACTCAATAGATACTGGCAAATTGCTGAACCGTGCCTGCAGTGGATTTAAAGAAGTATGATAGTATGATTGGAGTTTGAGAACAAACTTGTAACAACTTAAAGTGTTGTTCTCTGCTTAATATAGGAAAACAAATGTTTCCCTTTGCAAGTTCAATATTTAGCTGATCTGTCAACTGTCTCTGAAGAGTAAAGATCATAAAATATGGATAGTGGTTTTCAAAAGGCAGGGACAATTTTAATGTGGAGAGGGTAGACATTTTTTTATTCCTGTTGCCACATTTTCTTCTGCCATTCCTCTGGAATGACATAGTTATACTGTAACATTCTAGCATATAAACATCTGTTGTCATTTTCTTAAATGTGCGCAGTGCTTCCAAGAGTAAATGATATTGCTACTTGGATGTGAAAGCTATATAATGGAAAAAGAGCTTGGACATGTTTTTTGGGATTAAAACTCCCAGAATCTCCCAGCCTGCATGGTCGTGCTCATAAAGAAAGTGGAGCAGGGGCCACATCTTTTAGGCCCACCTCATTGGTTCTGACTTTAGACTATTTTGCATTGCATAGGTCTCATGGACAGGTATGTAGATGTGCAGTTGGCCTAAAACACAGGTTGTTGATCACTTGGAAGTCTCTATGCACATTTTGAAAGAAAAAAAAGGGGGAAAAAGGTGGTTCCTTCTCCAGACCTCCTGCCCTACAGCTCACCATAGCCACAGATTCCTTATCCATGAATTCAACCATCCATGGCTTGAAAATGTTTTAAATTTTTTTATAAATTCCAAAAGCAAACCTTGATTTTTGCCATTTTATATAAGGGGCACCATTTAACTATGGCACTGTATTTAATAGGACTTGAGCATCCACAGATTTTTGTACTCCTGGAACAGAACCCTATTGAATCCCAAGGGACAACTGTATTCAGGATTGAACTGGTGGGGATGGAGTACATGAGAGGGCAGCATTCTTGTAATGTGTGCAGTGAAGTTTATGAGGGGACTTGCTTGGGTCACTGATTGCCAGTGAAATTTCAAGAAGACAGACGCACATAATGGATGCATAAATCAACCTATTGCCATGAAATTTCACAATGGCCACTAGCTTAGATGAGACTGGGCAACCTAATGGAGGAAAAGACTTTATGTGGATATTAGTGATGATGGCTGTCCCTGTTCAGAAGCAGTAGGCCACTGGATGCCTATTCCTTGGGAGCACAGCTTGAATCTAGCACTGTTTTCAGCTGCAACTCCCAAATCCCCATCCCTGCCAGGAAGTGTATTTAAAAATAAATAAATAATAAATAAATAAATAAATTTCTCCAAACTCTGCCTGGTAGCAACATTTGTAGGGAACCAACTACACTGGTTTCCTTCTTCCCTAAACTCTAATAATAATAATAATAATAATAATAATAATAATAATAATAATAATTTTTTTTATTTATAGCCCACCCCTCTGCACGGCAATCAAGGCGGGTTACAACATTTAAAACAAACCAAGTTAAAACATGGCTTTAATCCAGTGGCAGACACTGTTCCATGAAGACAAAAGCTTGAAAAACACTTTGAGCAACCATTGCTTATAAGTAAAACTTGGAAAAAAATTGACTTTTTTGGACTACAATTCCCAGAATCCATCAGCCAACATTGGTCCTGGCAGTTTCAGCTAAACCTTTTCAGGCTCTGATTATAAGCTGCTATGATTGTCATTTGCTACATATCATGGCATACTAATGGTGAAATACTGCCAGAATATTAAACACTAGAATAAAATATAATTACTTGTCACCTATAGAAATCCAACAGTTTGTCAGATAGTCTAGTGTTTAGAGAATGGCCAAGTATTTGACATCTAGTTTAGAAAAGTTTACTTTAGGGGAAATTCTTGGATGCAATTTTGTTTCATTTCTAAACGAATAGCACTATCATCCAAACACAGACTGATTGGAAAAAGCATTCACTTGTAAATGAATATTAACAAAGGCTTTATTTGAATATCAATTACTGCTGAATTTCATTAATAGGGTTAAGTCACAGGTGGGCATCATAATCTTTTTGTATTGCAGCTCCCAGCATTCTGCACTCTGGCTTAGCTGTCAGAGTTGCACTCCAACAAAATCTTAAGAGGCTACAGAATTCCCAGTCCTGAAAAATAAGGATTTCCAAAGAGTGGATATGCTTAATCTGAAACAGAGATAGTTAGAAGATGATATGATAATCACCTTTAAATATATGAAGGGTTGTCATATATGATAAAGTTGTATTTTGTTCTGCCAGACAATGCTATCTGTCTGTCTGTCCATCCATCTGTCTAATAGTCTCCCTTTCTCCCACTATTGTATGTATGTAGGTATGTATGCATGCATGCATATATAGTATTATTACCCTTTCTTTTCCACATCACCTCTAAAGTAATGTTGAATAAAATGTATTTTTTAAAAAAGCAATTTTAGAAGCCAGTGTTAAAAAACAATTTTGACAACAAATTTAAGACTGAAAGTCCAGATGGAATAATACCATTTAGACTGTTATCCAGTAGCAATGATGGGAGCTTAACTGACTTACTTTGGAAGGAAGACTTTCAGTTGAAGTGCTGATCAAGAGAAAGCCATGTTTCATATACTCATCAACCTAAATCCTTAGTGTAGTGAGATACCCAACAGGGCCTGCTGAACACCTTAAATTCTTGCATCAGTTTCTTTCATAACTAGGAGGTTGTATTGGATAACCTGTGAGGTCCCTTCTGTCTTTCAGATTCTATAGCTTATAGTGCCTGGACTAAGTGATTAGAGGCACTTATTTAAAATGGGAGTAATTAGGTTATTGAGCATTAGAATGAAATGTCACTGAAATGAATTAACTACCTAAATAGTAGGGTGATCAATTGCACAGGGTTTTAATTGGTGGGATGGATTTAATCAAAGAGTGGAAGTTCTATTTCTTTTCTTATTCCTGCTACCTCATATCTAACTTCATCATGAAAGAAGGTTGTTCTGTGTTGGCCTTGGAATGATATTACCTTGTTCTGGATGGAATGGTTTCATTTTAATTGCACACAATATTAGTAATTGCTATTGGATGTTAGGAGCTGCAAGCTGCTGGTAATTTTCAGACCCAACAGTGCAATTTGTTTCTTGTTTTGAAACATCCACTTCATTCATTTCAGAGGAAAATAATTGCAGTGGTGGGCAGGGCTGAGAAGGTGGCACTGGTTTGTAGTAATAGCAAAGAGCCAGTCTTTTCTTGGCCACACTTACTATATAATTGGCTTGCAGGGCGGGAAGATCACTGCTGAGTGGTAGAGGAAATGGCAAAAGGAAAAGCATGCTGCCCTTGCCAGGATACAAGATGGGCTACCGTGGCATTTTTATTTAACAGCCATAGCTATTTAGAATATATTTCAAAATGTATAGACTTTCTGTGTATATCTCAAAAACTTTGGTGAAGAAACAAATCTTATGTCCCTGTAACACAAAATTGGAAATAACACCTTCCTGAACCAATTTAGAGGTCACTTCATACATATCTGTTTGAAAAGCACTATACATATCAGGAAGGTCTGGGGTGGAAGAAATCTTCTGACAGTGATTTATAGATATGCAATGTTGTTAAAGCTCTTTGCTTCTTCTTTGTCCAGAGGGAAACTAGATTGTGAGCCCCACGAAACCACTCTGAGCTTTCTGGACGATGAGGAGGAATCTAGAAGCCTAACGCTTATAAAATAAGAGAAGAGGAAATTGTCCTTAGTGCATCTTCTTTTTATGCTTCTAACAGTGCAGTCTGATACAGCCTGATATTTATCCCAGGAGAATTCAATGGAGGTTGCTCCTTTCTATATGTATTTAGGATTACTGCCTCAAGCATACTTAATCTATTAATTCCATTAACAAGAAAAATAACCTCCCTTTTCAGTTTTGTATGTTGTGTTAAGGGCTTTCCATGCTCACTCAAGCTCCCCAATGCTAGGAAATTACAGCTGTTAAGCAGAGCTTGGAAAAGATATCATGGTGGCTGGAAGAATGCAGGGAATTGTAGTCTGAAAGTAACTTTTCCAAACTGCAAATCCTACATCTCTATGGTCCCCCAAAATGAGCTACAAAGGAACCATTAGATATGTTGAGTGTTCTGTATATTTTTGAGTGAAATCCTATGCATGAGTGCTCAAAGATAAATCCAACTGAGTTCAGCAGGACTAAATTTGCTGATTCAGCCATCTTTTGAAATGTAGATTGTTTGTTGCTTACATCAGATTAACACGTTGTTGCATATAAGTTGTAGCATGCAGAGAACTGGAAAGGTCTCTATACACAAATTAATAATGAAAATTCTCAGTTTTCTCTTGCAAAATCTATAGTATCTGAGAAAACAAGGTATTACTTTTTATCCTTTTCACACTAGCTAAACAATCTATTTGGAAACATATATTTCTATATATGCTAAAACTCACTATGTAGCTACCAATGCAAGATTCCATTGGAAATCTGTTGATGCACAAGTGAACTTCTTCTAATTGTGCAGCAGTGATGATTGAAGGCAGACAAACACTGGTTCCTTATTTTTCCAGTGCCTTAATTCTTTTACGGTCACTGCACCCAAAACCTTTATCCTTCTTTCATCACCATCTATGATGGTGCAGTTATTCCAACAAAGTGCACCAACAACATCCTGGTCTTCTCTTTTTATCTGTGTTTGAAATGCATAAAAACTTGAATTAACTTCTTTTCTCTCTTTATATTAATCCTGAGATTGTGCTCAGGAGAAGAAGCTACGATGATGTAGCTACAGTCTGTCTCTCAGTGGCATCACTATCCTTGCAGTCAACCAATATGGAGTGGTTTGCTCTGTGTCCCCACTGCCTGGCTCACCTGTCCCCCCCTCCCAATCTACTCCCTGCCTGACCAGAACTTGTAAGGGCTGCTGGCAGTGGCAGCAATGGATTCCCTTTTCTCTCCTCACCTCCTGCTGCCTCACTTGCTCTCTTGCTTGCTTGGCCACTCACCCAGACCGAGAGACTACCAGACAAGTGAAGCAGTGGTACAAGATGGAAAGGGCACACTCACTCCTCCTTCTCTTCTGCTGTCCTGCTTCCTCCTCAGGGAGAAAGCTGGGCCATAGTGGAGCCTTGAGAAACAAGCATTCGCCCCTCTTCCTCTTCCTCCTCTCCTGGCTTCATCTTCAGGGAGATGGCTGGGCAGTGGAGAAGGTGCTGGCACTGGGTGCAGTAGCACTGGTACTCACACATCCCCCTGGAGTGGAAGGAGGGCCCAAGTGGATGTCACCCACCCTCTGGGGTGTTGATCGGTACAGATCATACTGCCCCTCCCCCAGTGATGCCATTGTTGTTTTCTGAGCCAGCCTTCCAAAACTCACCTTAAAAGCCAGTCAGACACACTAACTGAAGGAATTCTATGGTGCTGGCAAATGGACCACTGAAGTCTGACATGTTTAGCTTCCTCCTACCAGTGAGCCATGGTGTGAGGAACAGTGCAAGGAACTCTGTGAGATCCTGCTACAACTGTTCATCACACCACAGCTCTCTGGCAGAAGGAGGCTGGACATGTCATCTTTTGGCATTCTGATCACCAGTGTTACAGAATTCCTTTAGTTGGTGCAGCTGCCTGGCTTTTAAGGTTGGTTTTAGGGGCATTTGCAATTATGGCAATGATACCATGATTATAAATGCAAATAGAAAAATTCATAAGGTTATAAGTCTCCCTTATGACATTATGAATACTGAAAAGGATGCCAGCTAAGTCTTTTCTAACCAAACCTTAGTAGAAAATAAAGAGTGATTGCAGTGCCGATCTCAAAGAGCAAGGCATGCAAAATAGGGAATAGTTTTTGAACCAACTTCTGTTGGAATAGAATTGAGTTAAGAATGAAAGAGGGTATGCTGGATCAGATCAAAGTTATTATTTAATCCAGAATTCTGTTCCCACAGTAAGCAAACAGTTGCATAATGCATGCCATGAAACTAGTGTATCCTCCCACGTACAAACAATTGCTTTCATAATCAAATGGTATTGACAGGCATATTGTCTCTGGTAATTAAGGCAATATATACCATAGTGATAATCACTAGTAGCCACCAATAGCTTTACCCTCTATGACTCTATCTAGTCCCCTTTTTGAGTTATGCACAAGTTTTTGTCAGAAATAGCAAGCCATGCATCAGTTGTCACCTGCTTATGATGGAACAGAATGTTGAAAGGAGGTGATGTGGCTGTCCAAAGAAGTAGAGATTTGGTTTACTGATTTATACTTCATACCTTTCGCTGCTTGGGTCAATACATAAGTCACCAAACCTCCTGTTTTTCACAGTTCTCCTGATTTTACCATGAGATTTTACCAGTATTATTTTCAAGAGCCCTGTCTCATTTCCCCACTTCCTTTAAACTCTGGAATCTTAGGAACAATGCCTTAGCATCTCCTGTTTTCCTACCTTTATCCCTACCTCAAGAATCTTAGGGCAGCTCCTCTGAGATATCTGTTATATTTTCTTGTCCTTCACAAACAAACAAAAATACTGATGAGCTATGGCTGGCCTTTTGCTTCTAGGAAACCTCCTCATCTGGAATTTCAACTTGAAAGTGGCTACTATAATTTAGACAGCAACAAAAACACTCTTGTCAAATTTAATGCATCTACCATGTTGTCCCAATCTGTTATGGATGGACCCCTTTTGCTGTTATGGATTTAGAATCCATTTAGAATTTCAGCTTGACACACAGCACTTCAACAAAAGAACCTATGTCAATTTTTGAGGCACCTAGCATACTGTCCTGATGAGTTATTGCTGCTACTGAAATAATGCATTCTCCTTTACTGTTACAGATTTATTGTGTTTCCACCCCATTCTACTTCTATTTGGTTATACTGTAAGCTAACAATGTTTCAAAGTCACCATGTAGACTTCTGGCTAATGAGAAGATGAGTTTTTTCAGTCCTAGCACAAGGTTCTAAATTCTGTGCCACAGTAGGCTGCTTTGTGTGTGGTAATGCTTAATGCAGGAGTCAAAACAGATAAGGCTATGTGATAGGAGACATAGAATCGTGGACATGGAAAGTTTGGGAAAGAAATAAAAAGAGGGCAAGGAAGTGGAAAAGCAGTGGAGTCTGGATCCAGTGTGATAAGTGAGAACAGCAAACAACATAGCGATATAAATTTTTAGTAGCCATGCTGGCTGGAGGATTCTGGGACCTGTAGTCCAAAAATAAATTATTCAAACAAACCAAACTAAACTACTAGGATTTTCCCTTCTTCCTCCCCTCCTGAAAGGGCTGATGTCTTTTTCACAGCTATATATTAGGTAGAAAATTAATAAGTTTGTTATCTTTTAATCTTTTAACCATCCCCCTTCGTGTATGCAGTGGTTAAAAAGCACTAGAACCCAACTGGTCTTTTGCGTCTGGGGTGGGGACTTGAGAAGGTGTCTGTAGAAGTAAGGATAGCTGGACTTTACTCACTGATTCATAATATAGATCCTTCTAATGAGATGTGAAAGTAAAATGTTTACACAGGTGTAGTCCACTATGAACTAGTCAGATGTATTACTTTATTAATGGTGTACAAAGGAATCTTGCAGCACCTTTGAGACTAACTATGCAAAAAATAAAATAAAATAAAATAAAATTGTAGCATGAGATTTCGTAGACATGGTCTACATCTTTTGTAGACCAAATCTATGAAATCTCACGCTACCAAGTTCTCTCTTTCAATTAGTCTCAAAGGTACTGCAGGATCCCTTTGCATACTGATTTTCCAACTACTATGGTTATGTCTCTTTGTTAATGGTGTGCCTAGTAAGCCTTTCTGATACAAATTATAGTTCTCAGTTCTTCATTCCAAGCAGGCATGAGTTGTAGTATATTTCTGTATTGACACATCTGAGTTCTGTGGTTTAACCTGATGGAGAATAGGAGGCAATCCATGATGAGTATAGAAATTGTGATGAAAGAGATTCTTATCTCACTTTTGCTATTTAGCTTAGATAATTTCTAACCAGAAATGGAGGAGGGACTATGTTCTGATCTGAATGGCCAATTCCCATGTGGGACAAGGAGGCTTAGATTGTAACATTTGTCTTAATTGGACAGCTGAGGAGGGATACATCTGCACAGAATGAATCTCCTGAGATTCTCCCATATGCCAAAGGGAATATTTGCTGACGTAGTGGGCAGAATGGACCAGGGAAATAGCCTAAAGACAGACTGTTGGAGCATCTAGCACAGCATTTGAAGCTTACTGTCATAACTGGAATTACAGCTACTCAAATTCAAGTTCTTTGGCCTTCCTGGTTTGAGAATCAAGTTTCTAAAGGAGTTAGGCAGCCATCATTTTGTATTCCGTGATGGTTGAGTACAGAGAAATGAGTATAATTGAATTCTTAAGATGATAGTAAAAAAGAACAGAAGAGATATGATTGATTCACCCTGTAATGAGATTAATTATATAGCTTGATAAAAAAGCTAGAGAGATAAAGCTGGATGATTTCCTTTAATTATATTCTTCTCTTCATGGTGTCTTATTGTTAAAAGAGTAAGAAAATGCTCCATCACACCAAAAAATTCCAATTGATTTCTATGCCATTACTCAAATGTGCCAAGGCTACTTACATGAGAATTAGGCCATATATCTTTTCAAAAAGATTTTTCTTCATAAAATGTGACACCTTTGAAAGTATACAGTGTTTTCTGAGGGAACACTGAAAGTTAAATAAAGCTTTCAAAAGGATTTATCAGGTAAATGTTATGGATTGCTGTAATTTAATTTATGGGATTAGTTTGACTTTCAATTACCAAGCTTCACACTGAATCACTTTATATCTTGAGCTCTGTAGCCAGCACTCCTTACACTCGATCTTTCATTTAGAGAGGGATTATCAATAATTAGACACTGTGGCCTTATTGATCAACAAATCAATGCCCACATTAATCATCAACAGCCTAAAAAACAATTTACTCTTTGCATTAAAGAGAATTGGTGCAATCAAATTAGCATCCTTTCCTATATGCTGATCACAGTTTGTGCTTTTAAAAGTAAAGGCAATTTTTTTGAAGTAGGCTTTCAAGAAATAAGGTAAATTAACACTTGGGATCTGAGGTATGGTGATCCTCAAATACGTTGGGGTGTGTGTCCTCCTTTTACTACCTTATAGGAAGAGATAATAATGCATTTTTATTATCATTTGCATTAATATCTTGCACACAAAACCTTTCAATACAGTAACAGAGGAGAAGAATGGACTTTTCTGGTCCTCCCCATGTATTTGTGGAGAACAGATCAAATGTCATCCAGGTGTTTATGAAAATTATATAATGATCTTTGTTGATTTTTTTAATAGTTGTTTTTGCTATGGTTTTTGAGTAAGGTTGTAAGCTATTGTGATCTTTTTGGAGGAGCAGGATAAAATGTTTTAAATTAATAAAAACACAAGATGGCTGTGCTGGTCCATAAAAATACTGGTAATCCCAAAAGCCACAAATGGGCAAAACCTTTTATTAGGACCAACCTAAATGGAGCAAAAGCATATGCTGGTACCCATATTCTGGAGAACTTCCACATTCTAAAGAACATGGTGTCATGCACCTCAAATGCTGCATTTTAAATAAATAGGAGTTGTATCCATTGGTTGCACAGCTTCTTGTGCTCCTCAAATCCTGACAAGGGAACTTCTGAAAAGTACAGGCTTTTTCTGTATGGAGCTGCATCTGGAGGCTGTAATTTACCTAAAGTTGAGTGAGAAGATCTGGTGCCAGCAGTCTCTCCACTGGCCAAGATTTCACTTCCAAATTTGGATGATTCAGTTTGTGTGTGTGTGTGTGTGTGTGTACACACACACACACACACACACACACACACAGAGTTAATGTTTGTGATGCAGCAGTGCCTGGGTGAGTGCCAGTATGGTGGAATGGTTTCAGTGTTGGGCTAGGACTGTAGCAGACCAGAGTTTGAATCCCCACTTGGCCATGGAAACCCATTAGGTGACCTTAGGCAAATCACAGTTTCTTAGCCTTAGAAGAATGCAGTTGCAAACTACCTTTTAATAGATAGTGCCCAGAAAATCCTATGATAGGTCCATCTTAGGGTTGTTATAAATTGGAAATTACTTGAAAACATACAACTGCCTGGTGCTACATATTATATTATTTAGTGAGTGATAGGGTACATAGGCAGTTCTGCTGTGCCTCTGGATGTTTTTGATGGAGCAGGAGGTCAACAGAGCAGGAATAAGGAGGCAGATTGTTGGCCCTCCTTTATGTCATAGCTAAATGTCATGGCACCTGTCTGTGTCAGTTGTGGCAACCAGTTGATGAGATTAGCCACTCATGAAACTGAAAGGTGAGGACTTGGAAAATATTTATAAAACCCCTAAGCCAATTAATTTAACTCCAGCCACTAAAAATCTGCCCAGACAGTAAAATGCTTGTAAAACACAATGATGTTGATGCACCTGGTCATGCTCCAAAGACACATGATGAAGCTTATCAGGTCTTTGTTGGGCCAATGCCTGGATAGAAAACCAATGCTTCAAATTGTATTAAGTGGGAATACTACATTAAATTCTAAAAATTTTGGAATATGGTCAATTAGTCATTCAGACCTGCATGAGAGCTGGTAGTCTAAAAAGAGAGTTAAGGAGCCATTAACTTCAAAATAATTAGAGTTATACTCATTGGATTTTATCAGCTGGGAAATCCTCTTGCCTAGTTTCCACCAAAATGAATGGGAGCCACAGAAAAGCATGGATATTCCAGCAGGGCATATGCAGAAGAATATCCATGTATATTGAACCCAAACTCTACTAATGTAAAGAACTTGGTAGTTGTTGTACCAGAGCAGAAGAGGAAAGAAAAAAAATGCAGTGATCTATAAACAAACTTTCAAATGCAGTCACAACAGAGTTACCATTAAGGCATATAAATATAATGGCTTGTTCCCATTTGAGTAGCAACCATTAAAAGGCGGAAGGCATTTTACTTTTGGTTGGCAGCTCATCTGTCTGTTAAGTCACCACTCTCAACAATATGTGTAATCCCAAGGAGCACAACTATGGAAAGGAGCCACAGATATATTGTGGAGTTTATTGAGAAGCTTAGTTTCTATAAACTCCCATGGTGTTGAATATGCCTTCTCAGCAATTCATGGCATAATCCAGAATTGCAACAGGATTCCAAATCATATTCTTACATTTTCAAACGTTCCAACAAAAAAAGTATAGGAAAGATGAAGATGAATCCATCCACCCATCCATTAATCAATCAATCATTTTATTGCAGTCAATGGCCATATTAAATTACCATATTCTAAAATTCATATGCATACATAAAACATATACATGCCATGAACATTAGTAAAATACATACACCTACAGACATTAATAAAATATAAAATATAGAAAATAAAATCTAAATCTAAATGTAAATACAAGTCATAAAGAATATAAAAGCTAAATATATAAAATATAATTATATAATATAAGATATAAACATAAAATATTATTGATTGATTGATTGGCTGACAGAAGATCTGTAGGTTTAATTCCCTTTTCTTTCTCTCACATGTGGGAATACAAAATATTTGACAGAAACAAAAAGACTTTTCATGAAGTGAGGATAAAACTGATTGATAACATTTACAGAAAGCAAGGATAATGGAGGTCATTCTGGTTTTGATGTGTGAATTTAAACTGGGACTACCCTACTGAAAAAGGGGTTAATACAGACATCTCTAGTCCATGACTGTAGGACCAACACAGCCACACAGAGCCTTAAAAACCTATCAGACAGCTGAAGTTTTTATTTAGAGTCTCATATATTTTGCTTCCTTCTTCTGAGCTACTTTGAGGGAAATCTTATCTTATACCATATGTTCAGAGCCTAGTCAGATGCACACAGTGGAACTCTCCAGGTGATTGTACTTCCTTAGAATGTACTTTGACAGTTGTTTCTTTGAAACACGTTGATAGTATCAGTTCTCAGCAAGTGTAATCCTCACACATCTAGGCATATGGCCTGGTGTACTCCCTAGCACTTAAAACAATAAGGAGAAAGATTTTGGTATGGTGTGTGTGTGTGCGCATACCAATAATCCTATGCTTCCACTTTGAGATGGTATAGTTGCATGGAGGATTGTGGCTGTCTGTTTGAATTTCCACATTTTTGAACGCTTTAAAAGGAAGAAAAAATATAAATATTTATTAAAGTGGGAAAAGCAGTATTGGATGTGGAGGTGTTTTCGTTGTGTAATTCTTCCATTCATTTTAGTTACTAAAATCTCATTTATTTAGTTTTCTGTTTATTACAATTACAATAATTTCATTTTTGTTTTGTTTTGTTATTCCCTTTCATTTATAAATTCCACATTAGTATCAGTGGGAGACCTAGCTGGACTTCTTGTGCCAGCAAACTTTATGTTTGCCATCCAACTGGCACAAAATGTGCCAGGATCAGGAGTCGTAATTCAAATGAATAGGAAAACTGTTCTCTATTACTCAAGCAATTGTAACACAAATATTTCACAAGCAGTTTGCTCAAACACAAATACAGTAATGCAGGCTATACGAGTTATACCCCAATCCTCCCTCCTAACTATTTTAGGTTCTGGGCCAAAATGAATGCTATAATGTACAAAATTTATTATGGGAGGGGGCTCTTCACAAATTAATACAGAATATTTCCATTTCTATAGAAATTCTGGTATTTGTTTCTTTAACAGTATGAAGTGTTTCCATGTTCATATTCAGTTTTTCATTTGTTACGAAACAAGCATGCATCTTTAATATAATGGTAGAGCCAGTATGGTAGGGTGGTTTGAGCTATCGCTCCAAACTATGACTCTGGAGACCAGGGTAGGAATCCCTGCTCAGCCATGGAAAACCACTGGGTGACCTTGGGCAAGTCACACTCTCTCAGCCTTAAAGGAAGGCAAAGGCCAACTCCCTCTGAACAAATCTTGTCAAGAAAACCTCATGATAATGTTTCCATAAATTGGAAAGGACTTGAACATACACAACTGCAAATATAAAGGTGGGCTAAGGATGAAGGAGCACTGAAGGGGACATAATAGGAAGTGGGTAACAAGAGAGTTTAGGAGTTGATAGAGAAATGTCAAGAATTCGAACCAACTGGCAGTTCTAAGCAACCAGAATTCACAAAGTGCTTAGTACAGTTTCATATAACAGGGATGGAGAACTTGTAGCTCTTCAAATGTAGCCCTTCAAATCATGGAACAACCATGATTTACACTTTAACATGATCTGTAGGCCTATGGATTACCTACTCCATCATGTAATAATAGAGTTAGGGGAATAGTAACTCTTTGTGGAGGGCTTTGGTTTTGGACAGATTAATAGGGATAGGATGATGGCTTAAAGTTTCTTAATGGTGGCCAAATTGCCAACTACATGTATTTGAAGGGAAATTACAGGTAGATGGTTTGGAATGTCTAAGAAATCACTGGAGACATCTCTAACAGCCATTTTGGTGGAGGCAACTTGACCTCTTCTCCCTACATCAGTGATGAGAGCAATGACTAAGGCTGCATCTGCATCGCAGGAATAATGCAGGTTGACACCACTTTAATTGCCATGGCTCAATGATATGGAATTCTGGGATTTATGGTTTGTTGTGGCACAAGAGTGCTCTGGGAAAGAAACTTAATTTCTCACCAAACTACAAATCCCCGAATTCTGTAGATTTAAGCCAGACACAATTAAGGTAGTGTCCTACTGCATTATTTCTGCAATACAGATGCACCCTCAGATTCCTTTCATTTCTGTGTGAGGATTTAGAGAAAGGAGATCTCATGACTACAGGAATGGTTTTGTTTTGCTATTGTATTAGATGCTGTTTTCCACCATTCCAAATTAAGTGTTAGAGGAAGAATTACAGAAGCTTTTTTGAAACAGACAGGGACAAACTGAGAAAGAGGTGGCGAATGAACTTTGAACTCTGGAGAGGAATTGACATCAAAACCTTTGATTTGAAAGGTTCTTCTACATATGAGGTAGCTATTCTCCTGTTTTGGAGGCACTATGCCAGGGACAGACAACCTTTTTGAGACCTGGGCCGGTCTCAAAAAGGTTGCCGCTCGGCTGGGCCAAGGAGGGGGGAAATGGCGGAGTGCGCGCGCACATGCGCGCGCACACACTCCTCCTGCACGCGCAACCCCCTGCGCACGCTGCCGGCGCAGCCACTACCGCGGCCACCGCCGTAGCGTGCACCGGCGCAGCTGCCATGGCGCATGCGCGGCCGCCATTTTGGAAGCCAAAATGGCGGCCACAGCGCGTTTGCGCATGCGCAAAAGTATTGCGCATGCGCAAACGTGTCGCAACCGCCATTTTGGCTTCCAAAATGGTGGCCGCGACAAGCGCGCCCAAAAATGCTCCCCGGCAGCGCCGCGCCACGGCGGGGGGGGCGCGCGGCGGCAGCGACGGTGGCAGCCTTCGGATGGGGCCGGTAAGTCCGGGGCCCGGGGCCTTAACCGGCCCCCGGGCCATAGGTTGCCGGGCCCTGCACTATGCTGTCAATCTTTGCCAATATGTATCTTATAAATTGTAAATGTAACCAAATATTATAGAAATGTTCTCGCTTTCCAGTTTGATTTTCTGTTGATCTGATGTTCTCCTTCCAATGAAAATCAAAGTGGGAAAATATCAGTTAGACTTTCTCAAGAGAAGCAATGAGTTGAAATTCAGTAAACACTGTTAACATCATGCAAAATGATAGAAATAAAGAATGCTGTTTCCACTAAGATTTGTTTCTCTTTTAAATTAACAACAGTGTCATCATTTAGCAGAAAAATGCCTGACAGTCTATTTCCCCTTTGGCCTCTTCAGCTTGAGAAGAGAGCTAAAGTAAAATTTTAATTTGGATTTGTTGCTGAGATCAATGTGAAGGCAGTTAACAACAACAAAAACTAGCCTAAGGATTTGGATAGGTTGCAACTCTTTTGAAAATTCCCAGAAACATAATGGCACCATTATGAAAAAATACCACCTAATCATGCATGTGTAATCTACAATCTCCTGTTTTCTCAGATTAATTCCATACGTTAGAAAAACAACATAGCTCATGTTTGCTACCTATAACCAGCTGATTAACCCTTTAAATTATGTACTGTATAGAGAGAGAAGTGATTAGACTGAAACAGTAGTTTTGGTTGTTGAACCGTTATAATTACTTTTTTTGGATTTATCGTTTTATCTTTATTTAACTGCCTTGTCCTCCTCTTCAGTTGGCAATCAAGCATGTACCTTTCTTGATCCTATTTTTGGGGCCCCTGAGATCTAGATAGATATACATTCTACCTTCTGAAAAATGCACATCCTAATTATTCTTTCCATAACTTCCAAAATTTTTGTTACTTCCCATTTCTGGCTACCAGCTGTAATACATTGCATCAGATAGTGTTTCTTCTAAGAAACTGGCACTTAAATTTCCAGTTCCATAAAAATTTCTAAAAATAACAAGAATAAAAGCATTGTAGAATATACTTATTTCTCAGTTGTATTGTCCATTCTGCAGATGTTGATCTCTGGCAGAATGCTATTGTCAACAGGGCCTATTCTTTTCACCTCATCTTGGAACATAACACACTGCTCATAATGAAATACATCATTTCAAAACTCAGAAATGTCTTGCAATAAAACATCTTGCCAGATTCCTCTTCTAAAGTCATGCCACTGAAGTAAACAGGCCAATGTTATTATGAACCAGGCCTTAAAGAGTGCAAAACTATGATAAAAACACCCTTACTTTTAAAATTTTAAAAGCTTCACATTTAACTGAACCATTGCTACTGTATTAATGTTTCTGTTCATATGAACCTTCTAAAAAGAGATTGTAAGTATTTTGGCCTGGAGTTGTTCTTTTTAATATAACCATTGTACAACACCTAGCAATTGAGTCACTTTATAAATGACAGATGCTGTAATATTTAACTAATGAAACAGATGTATATAAGTGTGCAACTTTTAAGCTTGAAAGGTTGATGGAACAGGTTCTACACAAAGTATGTTGGGAAACAGGAATCGGTACACATGCATCTGAGGGTGCATGTGCACTGCAGCAATAATCCTGGCTGACATCACTTTAACTGTCATGAGTCAATACTGTGAAATTCTGAGATTTGTAGCTGTGTGAGACATTTAGCTTTCTTTGTCAGAGAGCTCTGGTATCAACAAACTACAATTCCTGAATTCCATAGCATTGAGCTAAAGTGATGTCAAACTGCATTATTTTTGCAGTGAAGATACAGTCCAAGTTTTCAAGATGGGATCTGGTGCCTTGGAGTACGAGGTTTCACTTTTTCAATCTGAAAATATGGGTCAAAGTGCCTTCCCTGGAAGCCCCCAAGAGAGCAATTCCCTTTTAAAATAGATTGCACCCCCTGCATTGTTTAGATAAAATAATAAAACCTATAATTCAAAACCTCAAGTGACCTTCAGACCTTTTCTGTTACTTTGGTACTCTGTTTAGTTCTCAGAAGGTCCCAGGAGTGGAAAATTTGCCCCAGGGCTCCCTAAAATTGCCCAGGTCTGTGATTTTTATGTTGGGTGACAGACCCACATGCTCCTTGGGCCTGTTGCAATGTCACATTTCACTTAGTAATTCACTGGGTAGGTGTGCTTAAAATGAACTGTAGATGGTTCACAAGGAGGAATATTAAACTAGTATAGTCTTTCACTCAGTAGTTTTAGAAATAAATGGTTCTTTTATCACTCAGGGATCTAAAATTTTCAGAACAATAAAATGCAGAACAAGATTGTGCTCTTGCAGGCAGTAAATATAAAACAATGGTATTCCATAGGAAATTGCAATGCTGAAATCCATTGGTGTCCTAAAGCAGGTTGGAGTACAGAATATGGAATGGTACATCTCAGGGTGTAGCTAAAGCTTCACAGTTTTGAACATACCAGGCGACCCTCACACTTAGGCAAAGGAAGGAGCATCCTCAGATAACAGTTGCTGGATGGTGACAGCAAAGAATTAAAGTGGAAAGCGGTATGGCTGATTCATATCTCCCAAGTTAGACTGTTCGTTTCCCGGATAGTGGAGGATGCTGCCCTATCATCAGTACTAAGGAAAAATTAATTTGTCACTACAGTTCATTTTTGTACCTGGAATGGAAGTGGAATGACATCTTCTTCATCTTTGAGAATAAAATGTCTTGAGCCAGCCTTGATTTTGAATCTTTTCTTACATTAAAAAAAGGAAAGTCTCCTGGCCCTGTTGGTTTTCCAATTCATCGACAAAATGCTTTTTTGCATGTGATAGAACCAAGACTGCTCAGGCTTTACAAAAATAGCTTAAAACCCAGCTCCCTCTCTTCAACATTAAATGATGCCTATATTGCCCTGATGCCAAACCTGGTAAGGATCATATTCACTGTATTAACTACTCCTCTCTATCCTTATTTAATGTTGATACTGAAATATTGACAGCCACTTTAGCTAATAGATTATATAATTTTTTTTTCATCTTTAGTAAGTCTTAACTTGCCAGGATTTATCAAAAACAGGCAGGGAGCCAATAATATTTAATTGGTTGTGGACTTGATTGCTTTAAGTTCAGATAGAACTGATCAGCTAGCTATTATTTCTGTAGATGCTGAGAAAGCCTTTGATAAACTTTACTGGCTGTTTATTTTCACAATATTGGCTCATTTTAGATTCCTAAAATATTTTTGAAATGGATAAAAATTTATATTCAGCACAGGTTTATGTCCAATTATATTTTCTCACCCTGCTTTTAAAATTGAAATTTAAAGGCAGGGATGTCCATTGTCTCCTTTAATATTCAATGTGTGCTTGAACTTTTAGCATGTGCTATTAGAAAAAATTCCAGGTTCAATGGATTTATGCATGTTGGTTTAGAATTTTAAAATATTCGTTTTGCAGATGATATTTTGTTGTTCATTTCAAAGGCCCAGCAGTTGATCTCTGTTGATTAAAGCCCCAGCAGTTGATTAATAATTTTAGAAAAAATATATGGGTATTCAATTAATTTGGCCAAGTCAGAAATATTGCCAGTGGGAGACAAGATGGACTAGTACATTTAAAGCATGGCACCTTCAATATTCCCCACATTCTATTACTTATTGAGAGAGTGTGACTTGCCCAAGGTTACCCAGGTTTTCATGGCTGAGCAGGGATTCAAACCATAGTCGAAGCCCAATGCTTAAACCATCATACCATGCTGCCTCTGTAACAGCTATACTAAAATGAAATAAGAAAACAAACACAACCCCAGGTTCCTTTGAAAAATAGATTCTAATAATTTATATTATGCAGCCACTTGGTTTAAACAAATGATATCTGATATCTTAAATGTATTTGCTTTGAAGTACATTGCTTGTATTAAGACAAATGAAACAATAAAGTAAAGACTATTAAATTAATTGTGCAAATAAGGCAGTTACTTTGTAATTTAACAGGGAAAAATCCAAACATTAAGACTTATTGGTTTCAGACTTTTAGTTGTGCTTAAAGCAGATACATTGCAACTCCTGGGATCAATTTGTTCTACTGACTAACTTGTTCCACTGACTTCCTTCTTTGGGACCCAATGCATAAATTCTTACTCTAGATACAATGTTTTACAGAATAATTTTTACAACAGGTAACAGATAACTTTCTTTTCTAAGAAATCAATGTGAATAATTTCCATGGAGGGAATAGTTGACAAAATTAGATTAGTACAGTATAAGAGTTAATTGTGTCAAACTCATCTCTGCCTGATTTTCTTCTTAGCCAATGTTTCATTAAAAAAAGACCTCTTTCTTCTTAGTGTAGCTTATATTAGCTGCCATATAAAGAATAACCTATGCATATTATATACATAGAAATGTTCAGGGAACACCATACCTTGCTCCTCATCCCTCCCCCTCTTTTAAAGAAGAAAGCAATTCTCTATTTAGCCAGCTCTTCAGCATTAGTATGCATTTCTCCTAACTGGTTTATTTTGTGATTTTTGTGAAAATTGTAGATTTTCTCCCTTAAAATGTATGAAACATGATTAAACACATTTTATTCTTCTCTATTTCTTGGGAAACTTTCATAGATATGGTGCTTTGACATGAGGATTTTACTTCAGATACAATATTGGATCCAGATGTAGTTATGCTTAGATCAGTTAGAATCAGTGGGACACGTTAACATGACTAACTTAAGTCCCATTGATTTTGATTAGCTTACTCTAAGCATGACTTAATTCCAGAGCCATCCCATTAGTCTTAGACTTGTATAAGGGAACAATGCTTAGAAGTACAAAGAAATAAAAAGAATAATTTTATATCCTAATGGGTTTGTTGAAATTAATTTATCACATGGTGCACCCTGCCACTTTGCCCTTTCAACCAAAAAGAATAAACATGAATGGGAAATCTGTTTATGAGAAGACTACTGGTTTCTTGGTGCTCCCCACAAAATCCAGTGAGAGACACAGTTGATTCTGGTTTAGGATATATAACTGAGATTGTTCTCTCTCTTGCCCTCTCCCCTGTTTTTTGGACAGTGATTGAATTTATGATGTACAAAGCCAATAATTTACATGGAAAATGTATTGGCTTGGTACAATAGCTAATGTGTTTGAAAAATGCTTTCACCAAGTTTTGTATTCATGCCTTTGCTTTATATGAGCAACATTCTCCCTGCACCACCACAAAAGCCCCTGATTTGCTGTAGATCATATTCAGATGGCCAGATTTTCAAAGAGGCCTTAAACCAGCCTTTAATTTCACAGGTGCCTTTCCCTTTAAGCATGTGGAAATAATGAATGCAAAATTGTGCATGCAAGATTAGAGGCTGCAGTCTGAATCCCCACTCTGCTTTGCATGCTGGTTTATATCTGTCTTTCTGTTGGAATCTGTCTTTCTCCACCTCTTTTTTTCCTCCCTCCCTCTTACTCTCTTTCTTTTTTTGCTTACTATATTAAAGAGGTGTCTTTAATGGGTCCTTTGACGCTACCAGCAGTTGAGCACAAAGAAAAGAATAGACCCTGTAGTTTGTGCTGATAGTGATATTTTGTACATATGACACCAAACAATAAAAACTAAAGTTAAAAGACTCATAAAAATAGCAGTTATGAGACATGAAGTGATTAGATGGAAGAGGAAGGCCTTGCCTAAAGAGGCTTTGACTCTTTGATGTTTATTACCACTGCTGAGCAAACAGGAACAATGCTGTTTTTCATGAACACTTCTTAGCATTTGGTATTTAACATTTGTTTCCAATTTCTAGCAGTTAACATTGTGGGCTTTCATTATGCCATTGTCTTTAAAAATTGCACGGGCCATCATGGTTGTAATTTATCTTTTGTACGATATAATTTGGAGCAGTTTCAGGCCAGAAAGGAACATCTGCATTGAAAAGCTGAGGATCTGGACACTTTTAAGAGTTCGAGACTGGGACATGTTAGAAGGTCAGTTTCCTCATAAACTTCCCTATCGCTGTTGGTTTTATTCATTATATTTGACATATTAAGCTTCTGTATCTTGGCATAAAGGGACACAATATTGCAGCATATTGGCAAGCTCATTTGCTTTTCACAGCTAGTGTTGTGTCCAAATATCAATCCCTCGGGATAAACACGTGTATATAGACTGTAGGAAAATGAGCCTCAGCAGCAGGTGGCCTTTTGCAGCCTAATGAACACGGCAATCTGTTACTATCACCGCACTGCTTTTCACCAGACAATTAGGCAACTAAGCATGTAATTATTCAGGCCAACAAGAAGAGCCTCTTCTCTAATTTCATCTTTTCATCGCTGTTTACTCACCCACACTCCCCTCGTTAATGAGAGATTTTCCAGTCTATGCTAATTGGTTTCAATAACATTCATTTCAGTTGAAAGGGGAACGATTCTGTTAATTGGAGAATCGAAAGCGTCTTTTCATTTCAAGTGCGTCCTGCCATGGAAATCTGAATCCTCTCAACAGGTTTGAGCTAATGAAATTAAGTTACACAGCCACCGGTGGTGTAATAGAAATAAAGTAATTTATTTTCATTGAAGCATGTGCTCGAGGTCCTGAACAATTAATACAGCTTGTACTGGGAAGAAATTGGAAATCATGATTCTAAATAAATACTTCTAGTTTCCCCTCTCCACTTTTAGATCTGCTTATTTAACTTCCTTCCTTTGGTTGACGAGCTAATCTTTTCAAACTTGTTTATTTTATCCTATCTAGTCGTCTGTAAAACACTGGAATAGTTATATCTAAACAATTGAACAAAAGACACCTTAAAGTCCTCATTAATGTCAAATTAGGGTTATATTTAAAAAAAAATGAAAACAGATTAATTTATTTGAATAATCAAGAGGCCACATGCAGATGATTTAAAAACTGGGTTATGTCACTGTACATTTGGTTTTAATAACAATGAAAATCTTGAAGGCATTTGAGATACTGCTTCTTGGATCAGCACATGGATGGAAAATTATTAGTATTAATTTTCTTCCTACTGCCAAAGCACTCAAATCCTGGATCCCATTCTGCCAGTCTTTGTCCTTCAAAAGTTATTTATTTTACTGTAAAGAATGCCTTTAAAAGATGCCAGCAAGTTAGAACACCATGTTTGTGGGCAGCACTTCCATGCTATCATGTGCAAGTGTGGTGCTTCTTGGATACTTAGTCAAGGAGAATTTTGAGGATGATTGTTGTTTCAGCAAAATCAACAAAGAGTCTTGTAATACGACTCATAAAAGTATTCTGTGACATGAATTTTCATGTGTTAGACCCCAATTTGTTAAAAACATCTGATAAAGCAGGTAATAGTCCACAAAACCTTATACCACAATACATTTCAAGATATAACTGATGAAGTGGGCTGGAGCTCATGAAACCTTATGCAAAGTAAAACATGCAAGTCTTTAATATGTCACAAAAATTATTCAGAGAAAATATAAATTATCTTACTATGCAAAGGGATCTTGCAGCACCTTTGAAACTAACTGTGCAAAAGAAGTTGTAGCATGAGCTTTTGTAGGAAGTAAACCAAGTTTATGAATGCTCATACTACAACTTCTTTCACAGAGTTAGGATCCCTTTGCATACTGATATTCTAGACTAACACAACTCTGTCTAACTTAGTTTAGGTTACAAAAACATTAAAGTATGTTTGTCAGCACTTGTTATACATTTGAGAATTTTGGTTGTTGTAATGTACCTTCAAGTCATTTCAGACTTATGGTGACCTCATCGTAGAGTTTTCTTGTCAAGATTTGTTCAGAGCAGGTGTGTTATTGCCTTCCTCTGAGGCTGAGACAGTGTGCTTGTTCAAGGCTGCCCAGTGGGTTTCTACATCTGAGGGCAGATTTGAACCCTGGTCTTCTGGAATCCTAGTCCAAGACTCAAACCACTGCACTATGCTTATTAGAATCAACATGTGAACTCATTAATTCCAAATTTCAGCAGCAAATTTCATTGCAAACATACAACAGAATTGAACTGAATATGTATTGTCCCAACTCAAATTCAGAACTGAACACCAGCACCTCTGCCTACTACAAAATAATCTGTCAGAGTATGTCCCATTCTCTCCTTTCCTTCCCTTTTTCAGAAGAAATCTCTCAAGAAAGGAATGAACACGTTGAGCAATGCAAAGAGATGTAAGGGAATTGGTCATCTTTGGTGTATTTGGATTAATAGGGTGAGGAAGTAATATTTGGACAGCATCCGGATTGCCCAAAGGATAATAAAAGAGAAATCTTAGTGGCAATTTTCTTCAATGTAACAAGCAACCAATTTAGTTTGTTGCTGGAGGAAAAGTTACATATGAGAGATCTTGGCCACAAAGGGTGATCAGTAGTAACCAGATGATTATGAACTGATGGTGCTTTGTGGTTTGGAGAAAGAAATCTGTCTGTCAGATAGCTAGTTCCACAGAAGGCTAATATTCCACATTTCTTTGGTACAGCTGCAATGGATAGTTGCATAAAAAGGGAGTCGTCATTTATTATAAGTCACTTTAGAAAGTTTATTGTAGAAAGAAAAGGTATAAATCCAATCAGGCAGTTAATTGTTTTGCAATATTTTGTATTTTCCTGAGGTTTCTTGAAATCATGCATTTCTAGTCCTTTTGTTGGCTAGTGGCCAGTTATGAGGCAATAGAGAATACTAGTAGCTTTCTAGTCTCACAGCATTTTACCATATCAGCTTTTTAAAAATTCTGAGGTAGTAGCACCAGTTCTATGCTGCACTTATGCTTTAAGAAAAAGACCTTTTCTTAAAGTAGCTGATGTCTACCAACAACCATTTGGTGGTGTGTCAAGTCCTGTAGATTTCCAAGAAGCTTATTGCCTTTATTTTAAAACCGGCTTACCTGATCCAGTTTAAAATTTAAAGCAGATGACATCCTGATATTATCAGAAGGATTTAGCTGCTGAAATTGCTGTCCAGGTCCCTCCCCACTCCCAGGGCTGTTCAGCGTGCCTCTTTTTGAAGCTACGAGTTTTCCAGCTAAAGAAAATGGCTGCCAGAGCAGCCCTGGGAGTGGGGATGGACCCAGGATGGACCCAGGTGCTGATTTCGGTGGCTAAAGCCTTCTGATAATATCAGGATGTCTCCTGTTTTAAATTTTAAACCAGATCTGGTAAGCCAGTTTTAAAATTAATGCAACAAGCCCCTTAGTAGAGGCAAAGATACAGCATAGTAAGGAAGGAAGAAGGAAAGATAGTAGAAGAAAGAAATTAGAAAGAATTAGTGTCAAAACGTGTGGCAAGTACCCAATTTTTAATGCTTTAAAAGTATTATTTAAAAATGTCAGTAGGCCTACAGTGTATTAAAAGATCTATCTTAATCCCTATCAAACCAAAGAGAAAGTAATTTCTGTAAAGCAATTGATATGCTCATGGAGGGTTCCTCAGTTTGATTATGGAACCTTAAAAAGCTCCTCATCTTTTCAATTTAGCTGTATTAAAGTATCTAATTTGGCACAGCTCTTGTTCACCACATATAAAGAATATGAGCTACAGGACTAATTTGTGGAAGTTTTAATAATATGTGGGACAATTTAAGTGTCAGTCTTGGAGAACTTTCAACTTGTACTCTATTGTACTTCTGGAGTTTTATTTCATTTTAAAAAATGGAACTGAGGTTGCAAGAAATGAAGTACAAAAAAGCCAGTTCTACATGTTGGGGATGCAGGACCATGCCTGTCTCTTGAGACTAGTGTTCCTTGGCCTAGGATATGTGTTAACTGGCTATGAAATAAGTGATCACATTTTATTCAGCACTGTTACTGAATATAATGAAAAATGAACAAATGTGAAACTAAAATTCCTTAAGACAGTCAATAGTGGCGTATAATTGTGGAGAAGGTAGAAAGAATTAACACAAAATTCATCATGAACTTTTAGGCCTTCCAAAGATAGTTATGCCACAATGTCATAGCCTTGTAAAATGTTGAGGATCTCCTTTTGAACAATACTTTTGATGGACATGAGCCAGGTAAGAGGAAGTTGTGATTCTAATTAAACAGGATTACTGTATCTATGATTCAACATTCCAAGCAGTTCCATCAGTTCTGTGATTCTACATAACCCTATTCAGGTGTTATGTATCTGAATTTGTGAGGCATGCCCCCCAGTGTTCCTGCTCAAACCGACTCCACATCAGGTTAGTAGGGTGGTGTGAAGAAGGATTCTTTTCAAGTTCAGCTGAACACACTTAGGATTCCCCCTGAGACTGGGAACTTCAGTTCCTAGGATGCCTCATCACAAGAAGGATTCTAAGGAAATTCAGCAAAATGTACAAAGAATTCCCCTTCAGACCCTTGCTTTCAATGGGAGGAGTTTGGGGATCTGTGTGGTTGTGTCTCTTCCAAATGTTGAGCTTGAATGCCTGACTTGGCCAAGGTGTATAGAGGTATACATGCAACTATTGATGAGCAACACTCTGAAGATCTGAAGTCTGAATTCTAATTTGGGAATTTTTTCAGGGGCTGCACTTCAACAGTGGGGACATAAGGTCAAAGCAAAGTTAGTGGGGGTCAAATTTCAGCCTTACCAGTTCTTATCTATTCTTCATTTTTCTTACCAAAATACAGCCCAAATCTATGCACATCTAGACAAGAAGAACTTGAAGCCACAGTGCTACAGCCCTCTGAGCTTTAGATACCTTTACTTTATACACTGTAGGCTTAATTGGAAAATCTTAGGAGCTTTACCTCTCCCATATGCTGGAGATTCCCCATCACTATTATACAGTAAAAAAAAGAGAGAGAGGGAGATCCTGTAAAACTGAGTACTAGGCATGGTTTGAGAGGGATTTTTTTTTAATCCTGCTTCCCCACTGCAGCTCTCTGGGAGTGCATCTGCACTGTAGAAATAATGCAGTCTGACACCACTTTAACTGCTATGGCTTAATCCAGGGGTAGGCAACCTTTTTGAGCCGGGGGTCGGGTTGCTGTCCCTCAGACAATTGGGGGGGGGGGAAGCACCATAAATAAATAAATAAATAAATAAATAAATATTAAAAAACTATTTTTAAAAAAATTATTAAAAAATATGCATGCACACTCTCTCAGCCCCAGAAAAGCCATGGCAAAACCCTTGTGGAGATTTTGCCAAGAAAAACCCAAGAACAAGTAATAACAACAATAATCAATATCATCATGGCGGGAGGCGGTGGCGGTGGGGGGCAGCAGGAGGTGTCAGTGTCGTCATCAGGACTGGCCTGGGGCCGGTCCCTGGGCCTTAGGTTCCTACCCCTGGCTTAATCCTATGGAGTCCTGGGAGTTGTAGTTTTGTGAGGCACCAGCACTATTTGACGACTAAAGACCTTGTAAAACTATAACTCCCAGGATTCCATAGGATGGAGCTACAGCACTTAAAGTGATGTCAAATTGCATTATTTCTACAGTGTAGATGTACCCTGGGTCTCCTGAAAGTATGCACTGAAGAATTGAAGTGGTGGTACTGGTACAGGAGGTTATGGTGATGGTGTCTGACTGAATTCAGACTTTTCCCTTTTGTGAACTGAACAAAACATTCGGCAATCCAACCCAATATCTTGTGTGATTTATTTCTATGTAATTTTACCATGGTTCTGCTAATGCATCTGCATACAGTAGTCTGGACATCATAAAATACATTAAAATATGAAACAAAATATAATGGCCAGAATCCTGTTGGTTACATATGGAGAAGTATGAAAAATGTTTACAGTTTGGCTGTGTTTCAGGGGATCTGCCTTTAAGATGGAGGTGAGGTTCAGCAGAGGTAGAATGCCTACCAATTTAAGACCATCTGTCAATACAGCCTTCCCGAATAAGATCACAACTGCCAAGGAGTAACTAAGGGATACAAGTTCATTTTGATGCCTTCATAAATTTTAAAGTGAGTTTTCTCCAGGTTTGCATTATTTTACTCTACTCAAATGAGTTACTGAGACACTAAAATGTAATTAGCCTTTTATAAGACAAAAATCGTTATATCTCATTTTTAAAAAGAATACTTTTGTGAGTGATCTTCTTTCCGATGTTTTATATTTTATTCCACACTAATTGCTCAACTGGAAAACAGCTTTCCAAACAAATGTGCAAGTCTGCTTTAATTATAAGTATTTGTATATGGAGATGGTAGGAGAGATAGTAAAGATTGCTTCTCCTACCCCCACTGGTTTCTAATGTGCATAATGGGGATGAGTTATAAAACAATACATTGCATTCCATTATGAATATTTCAAGAATTATTTATTTTCTGCATAGCTCATAGTGCTGACGTTTGATTTATAGCTCTGTGGATGTACCTGGGGTTGCTAAGGTTACCCAATTTCATTCACCCATAGATATTTGAGATCTACATAATCCCATCACATCATCCACTGCATTTCAAAGTGATGTTGATAAATGGTACCTTGCTTAGATGATATTTCCATTTGGATGTGATATATCTCAGGATCCTGTATTTTAAAATATTGTGGTTGATGAAATTTTACATTATGTGCATACACAGAAAAAGCAAAGTTAACATTTCCTACCCACCTCCCATGTTTGAAAAAAAAAAAACAACCCTCCACAAACAACTACAAAGTTAGGAAGCATTTAGTGTTCTAATCTCTTGGGGTTACCTTTCCTAGTGAATTTATATTGTTATTCTTCAGATGCAATTAGCTTATCTTATAGGAAAGGACACATGGAATCAGCCTTCACTAGAAAATAAGGCTTTTCCATGTAGTTCACCAACATGTGGCAAGAATGAGCAACTGCAAATATTCGTGAACTGATTTATTTAAAACATTTTTACGTTTCTGAGGTGACTCATATTCTTTCTTTTTTTAAAAGCCATTATACAACAAAATTAACATGGAATTATCAAACTATGATATATAAAAAAGATATTTTGGGTTGAATAACATCTGTGCCAGTACTTTCATGTTGTCTCTCTGGTGGAGATTCTGCTACTGACAACAGGGCAACCATTAGAAAACCCAAATCCTTGCAATAATATGAGCTGGGAACTTGTAGCTCCCAGATGTTGGACTGCAACTCCCATCAGCCCTAGCCTACATAGCTAACATTGAAGAATTCTGGTACAGCATCTGAAGGGATCACAAGTTACTAAACTCTGGTATAGATGTTCTACTTTCACCAAGTGAGCAACCCATGAAGAAAGGTTCTTCAGGATCATATATTAATGGCTCATATGGCTCATGAAGTGAGAGGTGTGCATCAGTAATATCTTATGCCCTAGAAAGCTTTAAAGATTGACAACAGTACTTTTTGAGTCTAGAAACAAACCAGAACCCAGCTCAGTAAGCCCAAAGCCTATGTCTGAAGAAGCACTTTTGCTGATATATTCTTAACAGGAATACTATTGCATCATACTGAATGTCTGTCTAATAAGGGTAGTGAATATCCAATTGTATCTAACTGGTTGATTTGAAAATATCTGTTGTATTGGGGAATTAGAATCCATTCATTTGCTGATCTGAACTAATTGTTTTTTTTTTTAATTCTGAAAAGCACAGTTCTTTTGAGAAATTTTTTTTGCATGAGAGCAAAACATTTATGAATGTATTACATTCTCAGTCTGAAACAATATGATTTGTAGTATGTAAAGTGTTGTATATGTTGTATTTAGTGTTTCATGCACTTCTTGGTGGAGAATACAGGACAAATGGTTCATTTGTCATCCCTCTGCTAAAGGAAGATTCGATGCTGGCTAGGATCTTTGTGAAAGCACAGCACATCTTCTAAAGGATTAATACAGGTATCATGACAGCATCGGTATCTGATCCTTTTAGATATGCTTTAATTGGCAATTGCTACACATCATTGTGCTGATAGTTTCCTAATTTTGCTGGTAATTTCCATAAGCAGTACCTGAAGATGGAATCTAACTTCCCAGAAATGTTGTATTGTACAGCACAATTAATATACATGGCACTTTGTAGAATAATATAGTACCTATAATGGCCAAACCTCCACCCCACAGGTCTTTTGTCCCTTGGAAGCATTTATTCATGTGGTCCAAGCACGTGTCTGTGGTTCATAGGGTAGCCTTTGTTGAAGTTTTATGCGGCTTCTATGATGTCTAGTGCTACACCTGCAAAATATGATTATTGGATAGGGGCTTACCCATTATTCCATGGAGAAGAAAGCCCTATGGTAACAAATAAGGGATATATTATTTACAAACATCATCCTGTTGCTATTGAGCCCCCTAGTGGAGTGTATGGTATATAAGTGCCATTAGGAGCACTGGAACAGAAAAGTATATAGACTTTTAAGATAGATAAAGTGAGAGATAATATGAGAGAATTGTATATTATAAAATCAATCAATCCATCAAACCCCGCCCCCCCCCCGTCAAGTACTTTTTGTTCATTTTTGATAACAATATCTACACTTTATCTCTTTCACATAGAGATGGACAGAAAAATGTCTTAGACTGACCAGGCCATTATCACTAAACAACTACAAGGACTAGCTTCTTAAAAAGTTCTTGGGAATGCTAATGTTGCTAGAGAAAAGTTTGTGTTAAATGTTTTATCTGAATTTTAAATTTATTGCCTTAACACTTCATACAACATTTTAGCAAATTATTGAAAAAAAAACCCCATTATTGGTGATGGGTATATTCACAGAATGTCTACAGGGAGAGTGCTCACAATCTTTGTTCATGGAGTCAAAGTTACTTTATTGGTCAGACAACTACACTGTGAGACAGAACATGGAAGCTTCTATGTTCTTCCCTCAAGTGGAATGAAGATGAAAAAGAGCTATGGTCATTTGTTCAAGCACCTAGATGGTGAAGACAAAGAATGAAACCACACAGACACAGAGTGGATTTAAGTTTGGAAACAGAATGAATGAAATAATATTCCCAAAGCAATGTCCCAAACCCATAAAGCAAAGGATAAGAAACATTTTCCTGTCAGCATCCAACTGTGACTCTTTGTTAAAAAGTGTTGTCCCTATTGAAAGGAGAGTGAAATTAGTCTATTCTGTTACAGGGAGCAAGAGTTGGCAAGTATTAAAAATTAGTATCTAATAAATAAATGTCTTTAAATACACATGCAGACGCACACACTCATGCAAACACACACATTGACACATGCACAAATACACCCACCCACAAACGGAACCCAACCTTCTTAATCTTTTCCCTCCATTCAGTAAAGCTTGTTGATCAGGGTAGAAGCTTTCATAAGTTTGAACTTCTATGTTTATTAAGTTATTTTAAGTTAACAATGAAATTGCTCATGCAAGGAACTCTTGGTACCCAAACAATTAATTAACGCTATAACAGTGTAACATAATAATAACAACTATCCAGCTGCATTAAAGCTTCATTTTATATGTAGGACATAAACGTAGCCAGGCAGTGGCATTAAAAAGTCATAAACAGTTAACAAATTAACTCGGGCTGTCAACTCAAGCAAAAGAAAACTCCTTTTCACAGTTTCCTGCCAGCCATATCGTAAACTCCATGAAATGTCTGGAGGGTCGTCAAGTTCAGGTTATTTAAGAGCCAGAACAAGAGGAATAAGCAATGTTTCACTTGAACAGCTATGTACTCTTTTGTGTATATCCTCCATTTTGGAGAGCTACGGTTACATCCAACTCAGAATATTAGTTGATAGCTGAATCAGTGGCTTTGGCAGAGAAGCGTTTTCCTAAGAAAGGAAGCACTTTCAAAGGCCATGATGACCAATCTCAGTTCTTCCTGAACAGTCTGAAGTGGTCTGTGCAGATTATGGCATGCTGCCTTCATGCTATGGAGAAGGCGAAAGATATTGCCTGCTTTGTTTTGTAAATGGCCTTATTATTTATTAACTTTATTACAATAGTCTTCTTTGAGTCAAAATTTATTGTTGTTTACATTGTCTCAAATTATATTCTGGAAACAGCCTTGGAATTACCCTAAAATGTGGCCTACAATTTTTAATTTAAAAATATATTATCATTATCATTATTATTTTAATGGCATAAAAACTCTTAAGTTATATATTTAGTGTAATTGTTTGTTTAAATATTCATTGTTTTAACTGTATTTTGCTTTTATTCATATTGTGACCCTCCTCGGATCTCATATTGGGACAAAGCTAGGATATAAATCAAAGGACGGAAGGAAGGAATAATAAATCTTGTGTGGCAGGCTGTTCCTGGGCCACTCTGCTTGTTTTCAAACAGGGCAGCTCTTACTTGCAAAAGGGGCTGGCAGGAACACCTGAACCAACAGTAGGCCAGGTGAAGCTGTCTCGAATACAAATCCCTCTCAGCCTAAGGGCACTGAAAAATACTAAAGCTCATGCTAGCCTTTGCCTTTTTATTGACATAAATATTGTGCCCCAATGCTGGAAGAGGTTTGGATCTGGCATAACTCAGGCTGTCCCTTGCTCTTTCCTATTTGTACCCCATGAACTCTGATATAAGACAGAAAATGGCAGTTCAGCCAGCAGAAGGATAATTCAGCCTGCATAAGAGGCTTCTGCTTATTGCTAACCCACTATGCCTTGTGCATTTTTGACTTAGGATTGCAGTGTAGGAAAATAAGAAATAAACTTGCTGGATCATATTCACATTCTATCCACAGATATTCTAGTTTGCAAATGTACTGATAATGGCCAAGAAGATGCCTATGGGAAGTTCACAAGGTAGGCATGTGTAATAGCTTTCTCCTGCTCATGTTTCCTAGTAACTGCTTTTCATGATTAGTAGCCATTGATAGACATATCCTCTATGAGATTGTTCTGATTGTTCATTGAGAACTCGTATTATACATAATGTCAGAGAAGTGACACATGTGGAAACTGCTCTTATTATAGTATTCAATTCAGGGTAAAGATGCCATTGGTAAGGAACACCTTTGACAATGCCCTCATCATGATTAGTTTTGCAGAGGTGCCAAATTATATTCATAACATTTACAGTATTTGTAGTGGTCACAGGATATAGGGATGTTGTCTCAAAAGAAATTTTATTTTGCTGACTCCCCCCCCCCCAAAAAAAAAAACTGAAAAAGAAAGAGTGCAGCAACTTGGATAGCTCCTTTAAAGTATAGAATTACAGTTGGCCTTCTGCATCCATGGATTCTGCATCCGTGGATTCCACTATCCATGGCTTGAATATTTTTTTAAAAAAATTCAAAAAGTAAACCCAGAATTTGCCATTTTATATAGCAGATACAATTTTACTAAGCAATTGTATATAATGGGACTTGGGGATCCACAGATTTTGGTATTCACAGGGAATTCTGGAACCAAATCCCAGTGGAGACCAAGGACCGACTGTACAAAGGCCCTGTTTCGGCAGTTGTATTGGCTGACAATCTGATTCCAAGCACAATTCAGACTTCTCCTTGTGACTTATAGAGCCCTATTTGTGGGTTAGGTCTAGGCTATCTGCCTGACTGTACATCCCTATATAGAATCACAAAATCATAGAGTTAGAAGAGACCACAAGGGCCATCCAGTACAACCCCCTGCCATGCATATGGGCCTGCCTGGGTGTTGAGATCCTCATAAGCCTTACTGATCAATGAAAATATTGCATTTTCATACAACCAGAAAGAAAGTTACACACATGGACATCACCAGATGGTCAACACAAAATGAATTATACAAAAAGAGATGACAAAATGAAGAACACTGGAATGAAGAGCCATATGAAGATGAACCCCAAATTCTAAAAACTGAGGTGGAAACTGCAATAAGAGAAATAGTGAAAAACAAATCACCAGGAACAGATGATATTCCAATTGAACTGCTACATCCACATTGACAGAGTCAACTCTAGTGCTAACCAACATATGTCAACAGATATGGAAAACAAAACGATGGCCAACAGAGTGAAAGTGAACAATATACATTCCTATCCACAAAAAAGGAGACACAAGTGACTGCAGCAACTATAGAACCATAGCACTTTTCTTCCATGCAAGCAAAATCATGCTCAAAATTCTGCAACATAGACTCCAACCACACATGGAAAGAGATCCCAGAGGTCCAAGCATGCTTCAGGAAAGGAAGAGGCACTAGGGATCACATTGCAAACATACGATGATTAATGGAGGACACCAGGGAATTCCAAAAGAAAATCAGTATGCACTTTATAGACTATAGCAAAGCCTTTGACCTCATAGATAGTGAAAGGCTATGGAATGCCCTTAAAGACATGGGAGTGCCAATGCATCTGATAGTCCTGATGAGGAATCTGTACTCAGGACAAGAGACTACTGTCAAAACAGAACACAGAGAAACAGAATGGTTCCCAATTGACAAAGGGGTCAGACAAGGCTGCATCCTTTCACTCTATCTGTTCAACTTCTATGCAGAACATATTATAAGAAAAGCAGGTTTGGACACAGAAGAAGGAGGAGTGAAAATAGGAGGAAGGAATATCAACAATCTGAGATATGTAGATGACATCATAATACTAGGAGAAAACCTCATAAACCTGGAACAGCTACTGAGGAAGATCAAAGAAAAAAGTGCAAAAGCAGGCTTACTGTTGAACATAAAGAAAACAAAAATAATGACCACTGAGGACCTTCACAAGTTCCTCAGACAATGAAGAAATAGAAATAGTAAAAGAATTCCTATACCTGGGATTCAAACATTGATAGAAAGTCACGAAATCAGAAGAAGATTAAGAATGGGAAGGGTGCTAAGAAAGAACTAAAAAAGATTCTAAAATGCAAAGATATACAACTCAGCACAAAAGTTAGAATCATACAAGCCCTTGTATTCCCTATTACCCTGTACGGATGGGAGAGCTGGACAGTTAAGAAAGATGATAGGAAGAAAATGAATTCATGTGAGATGTGGTGCTGGAGAAGAGTGCTGAGGACACTCCCATGGACAGCCAAAAGGACAAACAAATGGGTCCCAGAGCAGATCAAACCAGAAACCTCCCTGAAAGCCAAGATGACCAAACTGAGGCTGTTGTACTTTGGACACATCATGAGAATAGAGGACTCATTGGAAAATACAATAATGCTGGGGAAGGTGGAGGGAAGTAGGAAGAGAGGAAGGCCACATGCTAGATGGATGGACGCTATTAAGGAGGTCACAAGTATGGGGTTGCAGGAGTTAAGCAGAGCAGTGGAGGACAGAGAGTCTTGGAGATGTCTCATCTATAGGGTCACCATGAGTTGAGATCGACTCGAGGGCAGTTAACAGTAACAAGTGTTCTATCTTAATTTTGTACTTTTTTTTCACTATGTGGTAATCATTGTAAGCTGCTTTGATTCGCACTTTAGGGGAAAAGGCAGGGTATAAATAATCACAATCATAATAATAGAATATAGGCCAGAATAAATTCACCATACCAGTGACATGAAAATGTGCCTAATATTTTCTCTACTGGCTATGCTGTGTAGGACTGCTGGGAACTGGAGTACAATCATCTTTTGAAGTCCATGGTTGCCCAGCCCTAGTCTATAGTGTTTTTAATATATCAAAATCTCCATCTTCATCCAAATACTTCCATAAAGAGCATGATCTGGAAGGGCAGAGAAGAATATTACAACAATAACAAGAACAAGAATAATTGCAACCTTGGATTTGTACAGTTAAATGAACACTGTGATAAGAAACCGAGCAGTGGAACAAGGAGAATGCTATAACTATCAAAAATATTTGAGTGCACTGAAGTCCTCTCCTCCATAATATATAACTAAAGGTAAAGGTAAAGGCAAAGGTATTCCCCATTGACAAGGTTGTCAAGTCATGTCCAACCATAGGGGGCGGTGCTCATCTCTGTTTCTAAGCTGTTGTTTACCTTCCCACTGAAAAGTGGTACCTATTTATCTACTTGCATTGGCATGCTTTCGAACTGCTAGGCTGGCAGAAGCTGGGACTAGTGATGGGAGCTTACCCCATCATGCAGCACCTGGGCCTTGAATTGCCAACCTGCTGATCTTGCAGTCAACAGTCAGTGCCTTAACCACTTGAGCCACTGTGTTCCTTTAGTGAATGTAACACTAACTTAAAGAATATGGAACAGTAGAAGAGGAAAAAGCCTCAAAAGGTTGTTAGGAAGTAGGTCTTTGGTGTGTGTTTAAAAAAAAATGCTTTGAGATTTTAGACTGGAAGGAAAACATTATTTTACGGAAAGACTGAGAATTATGTTGCCTTTTCAAATAAGGTCATTTGAAGCACTTAGCTGGGGTGGGTGGGAGGGACCTGGTGAGAGGTACGGAAGAAAAGGTGCTTTAAAACCAGGTAATAAAACTATAAAGTTAATGAGGGAACTGTGTTCCACTGTATAGTATAGCCACTTTATAAAACCTTCTTAGGAGCTGGGCTTTCAGAGTAATACAGTGCACACTATAAAATGGATGTTTAATGTAGCTGGAGGCCAAGAAAAACATTGTATAATTGTAGTAAGCAGCTTGCTAAGTAAAATGATAGCTTTTAAAGGATGAAATATAGCATGCGTTGCCAGAGTTGCACCAGCCTCTAGCCTGATATTGCTTCAATAACAGTTTCTTCATTTCATTTGCAAATGCATCTCCGAGGAGATGTGTAACAAATATACTATCTACCTGGGGCAAAAAGCTGTTAACTAGTCTGGGTGCCTTTTTTCACTCTGACTAGTTGTCGGGCCATTCTGTTTTTCCAGTTTTTTTTTTCATTGATAAAGAAACAGTTTACATTTGGAAGGGAAAGAATTTGTCATCATCAGGGATGCCCCAAATGTTTGAGAGGAGAGCCTCGCCAATGGACATGGTAATCTTATATGATCTGTCAACTAGAATACAACTATCACAGTGCTACTGTTAAATATTTCTGGTGTTTCAGCAGTGACTCCCATGGCATCAAATCATGGAGCTTTTCTCTTCTCACCTTTTCCAGGGGGTGCTCTGTGGAGAGGATATGTTTTCTACTGTTGGTACTCATGCTAAATACCCTTCAGTTACCATGGATTGACCATGCAACCACATTTAAACCTCTATATTCCCAGCTCCTCAGCACATGGAATAAAGTCCCAGTTTTTCATTTCTCTTACCTTTCCACCAATAATAATAATAATAATAATAATAATAATAATAATAATAATAATAATATTTATTTGTATCTCACCCCTCTGAGAGCAATCGGGGTGGCTAACATATTAAAATACAGAATACAATCAAAACCCCAGTACCCCCCCTAAAAAGTATTAAATCAAGACAGGTGAAAACATCTTAATTAAAACACAAATAAATAATACCACAGTTATTATAATTAACTCACAGCAGGGAAAGGAAGTGGAAGCGGCGAACATCACGTTGGGAGGGAGAGGACTAAGGAAATTCTATGAGTCCGGGACACTATTCTTGAAAGGCCTGCCTGAAGGGATCCGTTTTTACAGCCTTTTTAAAGCTGTTTAAGATGTAATTAGACGGATCTCGTCCGGCACGTTGTTCCATAATCTGGGGGCGACTACCGAGAAAGCCCTCTGGGAGGTTGCAGTCAGCCTAGATTTTATTGGCTGAAGCAGATTCCTCCCAGAGGACTGGAGTGCTCAGGGAGGATTGTATGGGAGAAGGCAGTCCCAAAGGTAGGTTGGACCCAAGCCATTTAGGGCTTTAAAGGTAATAACCAACACCTTATACTGGGCCCAGAAACTAATAGGCAGCCAGTGGAGGGACCCACTGTTGCTTGCTACAATTGCTGAAAACTGAATATGTAGAATCATCAAATCATAGTGCTGGAAGAGACCACAAGGGCCATCCAGTCCAACCCCCTGCCATGAAGCAACTCACAATCAAAACACTCCTGACAGATGGCCATCCAGCCTTTGTTTAAAGACCTCCAAAGGAGACTCCACCACTCTCAGAGGGAGTGTGTGCCATTGTTGGACAGCTCTTACAATCAGGACATTCTTCCTAAAGATGTTCTTTTTTCCTGTAGTTCAAATCCAAATTCCGGGTCCTAGCTGCAGAAAACAAGCTTGCTCCATCCTTAATAGGACATCCCTTCAAATATTTAAACATGGCTATCATGTTGCCCCTTAACCTTCTCTATTCTGGGCTAAACACACCCAGCTCTCTAAGCCGCTCCTCCTGGAGCATGGTTTCTAGACCTTTCACCATTTTTAGTCATCTCAGGAACATCTAGGAGAGACCACATAACACCGGTATTGAAGTCTCTTCACTGGCTGCCTATTAGTTTCTGGGCCCAGTATAAGGTGTTGGTTATGACCTTTAAAGCTTGGGTCCAACCTATCTTCAGGACTGCCTCCTCCCATATAATTCTCCCTGCACACTCTGGTCCTCTGGGAGGAATTTGCTACAGCAGAGGAAAACTAGGTAACCGCTCCCAGATTATGGAATAGTCTGCTTTAAAAAGAGTGTTAAGATGGATCTCTTCCAGCAGGCCTTCCCCAATTAGATTTCCCGGCCTCAGGAGTCCCCTTATCCCGTTTGCTATCTTGGCTGCAATCACTGCTCTGCCTATTATTTGTCCGTCTGTCCTAGGATTGTTTAATTTAATGTTTTAATCATTATGTTTTAATGTTATTACTAGTTTAATTCTTTTTTAAGAGGTGGGAGGGCTGTGGGATCTTGGATTGTATTTTAATATTGTATGGAGTTTTAACCACTGTGAGCCTCTCCGATTGTTTGACAGAGGGGCGGGGTACAAATAAATTTATTATTATTATTATTATTATTATTATTATTATTATTATCTTCAAAGTGCAAAACCTTGCACTCATTTAATAAAGAACAAGGGTGCCTGTGTTCTGGAGAGGAGAGAAGGAGGTGGAAGTTTGCACTTCCCAGTATGGTCAGGACAAGAGCAAAGAAAAACCTGGAGTTGCTTCAGAGCATATATTCAAATTTTTAGACTAGAACAGCAAGTCCTATGTGATCCTTAACTGCTTTTTGAAGTAAGCAAAAGGAATAAACAACACAATGCACACTTTGTATAAAGCAGGGGAATGAGAGATCCCTGGCAATGGTCTTTTCTCCACAGGCAACCCCCACACCTGCTCACCACAATGCTGGTGGTGTCTGTTTCCATGACTTATGGTGAAATACCATGGGTTTCCCTAGTTAACCTGATTCTGTCCTAAAGCTAGCAAAGTTGTGAGAAGCCCTAGTTTTCTCAAAAACCTGCGGTTAGCACAAGGTTTTGTGGTATGCAAAAAGCTAGATCAGGTCCAATTTGGGTTGGCCAGCTATACACATGGCAGATGCCATGCCATCCCTCTTCCTTACACTGAACAGCTCAGGGAAAGGGGATCATCACATTCCTCACCTGCAGGAGCTCTGTGGACAAGCCTTATGGTGCTCCACCACTTTTCTGGAGGGGGGACCCACCTGTGTGACTGATGAGCAGATAGCAGAAACTGTATTATTTCTACAGTGCAGATCAGACCTCAGCCACTTGTGTTCTCATTTTCATCTATAAAATGTTGGAGAGTTTGTTACACAATTATTAAAGACTTTGGATCCTGCCCCCTTTTGCATCTGACTTTCAATCCCTTTCTAATGTAGGTTTGTAGGAAGGAAAAGGGTCTGGGAGTTGGACTGTGGCCTTGTTTCCTTAGTCATGGAGATGCCCTTCGAAATGATCAGAAATGCTAGATCCAATTACCTTAATTGGGGTGTAGTTATGAGATGGGCAAAATGAGGGCATTGTAAGAATTCTGACCCCCAATGAAATTTTCCTTCACTCTCTGAATTTCTAGCATTGCAAAGGGTGACTGAAATTGTTCAGGCACAGAAGTCAAGTGTTTGTAATGCTCACATTCCCTTCGTAACTTTTAACCTTATTGCATGGCACTTACAAGAATGGGAACAGAAAGGAATGGAACAGGGCAAAAATGCATGTTATTGGACAGGAGAATGCCATCGATGCCGCTGGGAATCCCCAGGCCATTCCCGGCAGCCGATTTTGAAGAACGACCGTCCTGCTTCACCTGCCCTTGTTCCCTCTCCTCCTTCCCTACATCACTGGTCAACAATTCCTACTCCTGATAAATATCTTTTCATAAAAGCATTTTCTGTATACTGCAGACTCAATACTTTGCTTTATTGCTGCCTTATTCCCAGGCCTTGAAAAGTTGCTCCCTGTTTCCTGATCCTGCCAATTTTGATAGTCCTCTCTCCCTTGTCCTGTTTGGATTGCTTTCTTAGAACTGATCTCAGCTTGGCTTCCCATTCCCAATTATGCCTCCACTTCAGCTTTCAGTGAGACAGACTGGCCTGGGTCTCTTAATGGAAGAAGGAACATATAGCCAGGAAATCCTTTGCTGGTCATTTGGAGAGAGAGTGCTGAATGCTTTCATAGAATTACAGCAGTAGCTACAGGCAGGAAGAACATCAGCAAACGTCCAGTGCTAGAAAAGATGAGGACTGAGAGAGCTGCCTCAGGATACATATGTGTCTCATATAGCTACTTTTCTGTCAATGCTATCCCCCAAAGCCCACCTTATAGGACAGTGGTGGAGAACCTTTTAGAGATGGAGTGTCCAAACTCAGTGGCATTCCTGCACTGGGTGTTACTGGGTGCAGGAGGCAGGATTCTGGGGGGAATTTCTGGGGATGGGGTGCGGGACTTCTGGGGTGGGACTTCTGCCTTCCAGGGGGGTGGGACTTCTGGGCATGGGATGTCCACCTTCTGGGGGGGAGTTCCTCATTATGTGCCCATAAAGAAAACCTAAGGCACACTCTCTCAGCCTCAGGCTAGCAATAGCAACCCCTCCCCGATGAAACTTGACAAGAAAACTTCATGATAGTTTCACCTTAGGGTCACCATAAATCAGAAACGACTTGAAGGCAACACAGACACAAGTCACACTCTCTCAGCCTCAGAGGAAGGCAATGGCAAACCTCCTCTGAAGAAACCTTGCCAAGAAAACCCATGGATGGCCTCATTACACCTCAAAAAACTACACTTCCCAGAATCCCACAGCAAGGTGCATGCCTTCCAGCTGGAAGGTGTACAGTTTCTGGCTGGAAGGGGCAGCAATTCCACCCTGAAGACCTGCGCATGGCTAGTCCTTGTTTTGGCTCAGTTTTCCATGGGAGAACCAGGCCATGGTAAGGAGCTGGGCTGGCCATGCATGCCTCCCTGGCCCTCCTTTCCACAGCCTGGTTCTCCCAAGGCAAATTGAGCTGCATCAAGGAGCTGGGCCAAGTGCGTGCGCCCCATCCGTGCCCCTACTTGCTGTGGCCATCACATGCCCTCAGAGATGGCTTCACATGCCAGAGAGAGCACACGTGCCACAGGTTCTCCAACACGGTTATAGGATGTGCACCCTCTCCCAACACAGCCATTTAGTCAGAGAGAGAGAGATGATCAGTTGTGATGTATGTAGATATTTTTCTTTAGTTAGTGACAGGTACCTGTAGGGAATTCTGAAGGTTTCTGGGTTGTCCTTGCAGTTGTCTCAGCTAAAGGAAAATATCTGGATGTAACTGTTGATCCTCACTTCCAACAACTTAGAAATGGCTGTGTTGGGGGTGCAGTCATATGGCACCCTAACTTACTAACAGGATGCCAGTGAAGATTTCACTGAAGTAGTCAATTGCCTGAAAATTGTATTTTAAAATGACTGTCCATGATTTGGGCTCAGACTAGATAATCAACAGACTCTAGATGAGACTTTGGAAATTTTTCTGTCTGTCTATTTGTTTCTTTTAGCTCTGTGCTCTACGCAGCAGTCAAGGTTCTTGTTGATAACACTCTAGACTTCATGTACTGTAAACAATTTCTTTATCCTTCGTAAGGTTCTGATGTTCTGTAAACAATGTCTGCTTAACAAGAAGTGCTGAATACTGTAAAATCTAATGGAACTAGAGAGGGAGGGGGGAGTGGTTTTCCTATATACTTGTAAGATCACTATAAAAGATTCTCATATTGTTTAATTTGAGGCTCAGCACCTTTTGAAAGTTATTTCCTGTTGAGCCTGCTAGCGTAATCTTGTTTTTTTCAGAATAAAACTCACTTTCCTTCAGTCCATGATGTCTCTCTGTCCCATTTTTCTGCTACATAATAACCATTTATATTTACTATTTAGCTGATATCTTTCCTTGTTCATAAACTAAAAAACATAACAGCATTAAAAATATAAACCTTAATTTATCTAGAATCAGACCTTCTCTTGCATTGTTTTGCCTGAGTAATTCCACTATGTTGCAGCTACTTTCAAAAGGTGCTGAGCCTATGTTGCAGCTCTTCTATAAGAAAAAAGTCATAACAAGGTGGGTAAAGTAGGAAGAAGGCATGATATAGGTGTGTCACTTGGATATGGAGAAATCTCTTCTTCTATCTAGAGCCTGGGATTGTCCACTGAAGCTGAGTGGTGGGGCAATTCAGGATAAACAACAGGGAGTATTTCACACAGCACAAGATTAAACAATGGGAATCACTACCAAAAGATATAGCAGTGGCTATCAAGAGACTGATTTTAAAGGGAAACAGATTCATAGGGTGCAACACTATCAACATCTTCTAGAGATGATGATTATATAACACCTCCAGTATCAGAAAAGATACACCACTTAATGCTAGTTGCTGGGAAATATGAACAGGGAGTTGCTATACTCCTTAAATTATGCATGTGGGTTTGCCATAGGCATCTGGTCAGATACATGTTTTTCCCCCCATAATACATGCGTGCATGCATGTGGCTGGCTACTATGTGAACAGCAGGTTGGACTATATGATTTTCATACAACCCAAAAGGGTTCTTCTTATTTACTTGTATGCTGACTATGCACTCATATACTCATATTCCTTATATGGAGTCAGATTTAACTGTTGGTATAGCACATCTTCTCCAGTCAACAGCAGCTTTCCTAAATTTCAAACTGATCTTTGATATACTTTTATCATGGGGTTATTAGCTGTGCCAAGGGGTAGCAGCCAGTTTTAACCCCTGCACTCCCTGCTGGGCTGGAGCAGTGTCCTTAGAACAACTTAAAGTATTTAAAGGGGTGTCATATTGAGGATGGAACAAGCTTGTTTTCTGCTGCTCCAGAGAAGAAGATACAGAACAATGGATTAAAGCTAGAGGAAAAGAGATTCCACCTAAACATTAGGAGGAACTTCCTGACAGTAAGAGATGTTTGACAATGCAACACACTCCCTTAGAGAGTGGTGGAGTCTCCTTCTTTAAAGGTCTTTAAACAGAGGCTGGATGGCCTCTGTTGGGACTCTTTGATTTTGTGCTCCTGCATAGCAGGGGTTGGACTGGATGGCCCTTGGGGTCTCTTCCAACTGTATGATTCTAAGATTCTAACTGGAAGTGATGTCATATCACCTCCAATTTTGCTTCTGGACCAAAAATTATCAGTTTTGAGGTTTGCAGGAGTTGAGATGTAATGGCAGTGGGAAATTGACCCAAACACCATGTTTTCAAAACACTTTTTGTAAATTTGAGATGTTTGGTTGCAATTTTGGCTATTTTGACTAGTTTAATTTTTTTCAGGGTTTCAGTGTTTTCATGTATCTTGGGAGGAGGTGCAGAAAAGGAGGTTAGGGATTGACTGCACTTCCCCATCTCCATTTAAGTAAGATATGCCAAAGACTGAACTTGGGACATTTTGCATGCAAGTCTGACTCTGACTACAGAGTGATTGCCTTTAAAAAAAAAAGAAAGGAAAAGAAAAGAAAAGAAAGAAAAATTATCCATGAAATACTGAATGAGATTTTTGTGGGTGAGATCGGGGTTTTTTTGCCAGAGAGTTTTGAGATTTATATTGTACTAAAAGAAGTAAACCCCTCCCTTTCTTCCCTCTGCCCCAGATTACTATGTAATAATGAAAATAGCATAGGTAAAATCCTGATATGAATGTAAAATTCATATCCTGTCAGAATAAAAAGCATCAAATGCTTACTCTGTGATGCTGTCTTTGCTGATTAAACTGAGGATACCACCACTGCAGCTGTCTTAATGCCCCATTTTCAGACACAATTCCCAAAGGCATTTATATTTACAACACATTCTCAGGCTGGCTGTGTTGCTTTACATTAATGCACGTTACAGAGCTAGTTGGAGTGCCTGATTAAATCAACATTTGAACGCATGTAAAATTTGTTATCACTCCGGTGCAATGTAGAAGTTTGTGCCATGTCATTATTTGACGGCTGCTAATTATAAGTGTATAAAAACATGGTTAATTCTGCTGAGGTCTTATGAAGCAGACATGAGTCTATAGTGGTTGATTATTAAAGGCTATTATATATTGATAGGTTAAGATTTATTGCTGAAAGTATAAACCGATTGCTCTGGATTGGATGGTAGGTGTACCCTGGGGAATGAGCTGCTGAGCTGTTAGCTTGGGATAATCTATCAGTAGGAGGAGAAGTGTGTTCTGTCAATTAAAGGAACAAGCAATTCAACTGATTTGCTGCTGGGAGACTAATAGAGATAATGGGTTTTACTGGACAGCCTAGGTACACAACAGTTAGGGAAAGAAAATGAAGACACACACACACACACACACACACGTATGGTTCATTAAAGCATTATGACTGCTGCTATACAGATATGTAACTGAAGGACATCTGGCACCAGCTTGTCTAGCTTGTACAAATCTGCACGACATGCAGGGAAGTGTAATGGAGAAAAATCTATGCTTTTGAGTTGAGAGACATACATCAAAGGTTATGCAGCAGAATTGAGGTATTTCTATTTAGATGAGTATGTTCTTGATAGAACAACTTCTTCCTCTCCACCATGGCACAATTTTTATAGCATCAGAACTTGAGTCCTGGCACCCTCCCCTAGTCATAAATAGTTCTTCTGCCATATTCATTCAGTAGATGTAATAATTTTATTCCCAGAACAAGTATGTTTCTCTTTAACATCTACTCTGGGAGTTAAAACAATAACAGTAAGCATGTTATACAGTGATTTTTTTTTAAAAAGTGCAAAGATCTTGCCTGCGTTCTGTCTGTACATAGCCCCTGAATCCATTTACAGTTCCATTTTCTTCTATCCTACAGAAAGATCAGTTTGAAGCTTGGATTGTATTTCCAACTGACAAGAGCTAAAATAAACTTCCTCTGCCATATTAGCATATTTTTAATGGTAAATCTTTGTGGATTTTGATAGCCCCTTTTGGCTAAAAAGCATTTTTTAAAAGGTAAAGCATTTAATTAATTATTTGTAATAGATGAAAAAGCTGTGTTCTGTAAAAATGAAAATGCTTATTAAAAATATGGTAAACATTTGAGCTTGTCACACCACACTCTTAAAAAGGGGCTAGGTCGCTTTCACTGCTCTGATTGCCTCCTGTTGCATTTTGGGGTTTGTAGTTCAGTGAAGCTTAGAGGCTCTCTGCCTCAATATGCTAAATGCCTCTTCCTAAACTACAAGTTCCAGAATGCAACAGGAGGCAGCCAGAGCAGTTTAAATGACCTAGCCCCATTTTAAGAGTGTAGAGCAATAGTCTCCATCATCTTAGAAGTACTGGTCTGTTTTAGATCATAGTTTAGAACTGCGTGAATGATCTGCTCAAGCCTTAGACAAGGGTTCCCACCCACCTTCTCTGCTTCTCTTGGGGATGAAATCAAAAGTATACATATCCTGGTTTAAATTAACTGGCTTGTTATAGCCAAACCAGGAACTGTAGTCACTCTAAACTAAGGTTTATTAGAATAAACCAAACTCAGAAGGCACAGTTTAATCTTGGCTTCTTTCAATAAACAAGGGTGACAACTAACCATGGTTTATCTTTGTCAGATCTATTGATGAACCATAGAAACATGGGAGTGGGTAAGGGAAGGGAGAGCAGTCTTGGCTAGGCCCATTTGTATATTGTCAACTATGATTCTGTCTTATTTCCAGGCTGAAACTGTATCTCAAATATAGGAGGCCTTCTCTTCTAAGACAATGCTTATTAAGATACATCCTTTATACTTCATCTAAAAATGGAGAAAGTCTGCCACTTGCTTCTGAAATATTGTTTTAACAATATTTGAATATTTTTGTGATGTAATTATAGGACAGTTTATGAACTAAAATGCTTGTCATCAATCAATTAATATACAGTAATCATTAACAATTATTTGGTTTGCATTTCTCCTCATTTATAAGGGATAATCCTTAATTTTTGATCCCCATCCATATTAACCTCACAACTGCTAGTCAAGCAGTGACAAATCTATCATGACTTCTGAAGCTCCCCAGTTCTCTTTATTTAGCTTTTTAAAAGGCAGGGCTAATCTAGAAGTTTATAATATATGAAGTCCACTGAATTTATTTGCCTCGACACTAAAACTTTAAAACAGAAAATTAGTAGGTTATTGAATCCATTTTTACGTAGCTCCCTACTCATCTGGCATAAATGGAAACACATACTAGCTCTGGACCCCTCTCCCATTAACCCCCCCTTTTTTGCCTCCTCTTTCTCACTTAGATGATCAACTCCCACTAATAAGGTTACAGAGAAGATGTGGACTCTACCACACCTTAGACCTGTTTTCTGGTGGATTACCAAAGCCCACCACCATCATATAAACTTCCCTACAACAAACTAACATTACCTGGCTTCAAGTACACCAAATTGCTTTCTTTGCATCACACCTAGCCTCTGCAGGAGAATCTCCATGTCCGCTCTCCTTTTTTGAAAACTTTTGTTTGAACTCCACATCTCATATTAAAGGGACAGTGGCAGCTATCTACAAATATTTCCGGGAACACACATATGGAAAAAGCACTTATTTTGACAAGAAGAATGGAAAGCCATGATTTCAGACACTGCATGGGCTCATATTTGGTCTTTACCCCCATACAAATCCTGTTCAGCATCTGTGAGGGAGAATACTTTGAAAAATATCCATAGATGGTATCTCACACCTGTAATGCTGTCTAAAATGGTTAAAACACTCTCTCCGGATTGCTGGAGGGGTTCTAATCTAGAAGCTTTTATATGCATATATGGATTGAATGTTCTAAAGTGAAAAAATTCTGGGATGCAGTTCTCTATCAAATTTCATGTAGCACTGATCAAACTGTAAATTTCTGTCCAATTTTGTTTTTGCTTTCTATATTTCTTAAAGGTAATTCTAACTTGAAACATAGGAAACTGATCATTTTCCTTATTACTGCTACCAGATTAGGAGTAGGCAAATTTTGGAAGTCAGGTGACCTGACCATTGAGAACTGGTGGTCTAGAACTTGGGTTATGTGGTTGATGGATAAACTGTCTGCTACAATGAGGTTTTGCATTGACCACAAAAGGACTGACACATTTTAAGAAGACTGGATGATCTTTATTGATTATGTTAATCATCACTCCCACCGGATCCAACCTCCAACTTCACAAATAGATCTTTGGACAGACACTAGACTACACCTTGACAAGCCAGACTCTCTGGCTCTTGCTGAGAACTAAATTTTTGATTCTGCTGCAGAATAACTACTCATCGGATAAACCCCTTGGCCCTTGTAGTTAATTGTTGTTGTTGTTGTCATTGTTCTACAGATGTTATGTGTTTCATTGTAAAAACTCAATAAAAATTTAATTAGAAAAAAGGGAGGGCTGATTGACTTCATATAACTTGTGACTCACATTGAAGACTGGGTAAGAAGATAAGATTCTCTTTAGCATTTCAGAAGAAATAATTGACTCAGGATAGGGACATGATAGAGGCAAAAATGGATCAGGACTGCTAACCCTGACTATTGAATGTGGGCTTCATTTTTTTTTTTAAAAAAGGATTTATTTACAAGGCTACATGAGCGGGAATTCTAACACAGGCCTGTAGCAGACTACTTTTAATCTAGTCAAAGGGGGAATCTGCAATTAAGGGGCCAATACACAGCAAAATCTCTGGATCTGAATATATCTGGATAGTGTATTCCTGTTTGACAGGGGGTTGGACTTTATGACTCTTGTTGTCTCTTCCAACTCTATGATTCTCTGATATTACTAAAAGCCTAGAGAAGTAATTTGTCTTTGCCCTCTTATTTCCTATGTCTTCTTTGCGATGCTGAGAAATATATTTCTAAATTATTCTAGTAAGGGAGAGTGAACAAGCTTGGAGAGATATTTATATCTCCTTTCATGCTGAATATTCTGTATATATTAATGTTCTGTTAAATGGTTTTGATCAAGTTAGGCATTTAAATTAGATTCAGCTGCAAAAAATAAAAATAAAATTAAAAAACCCTCAACTCCGTAATGATTGCATGAAGGCTTGAGCTGACAGTTACTCATGGAAACACGTGCAAAAGTATATGCTTCTTGAAATAAAAATGCATCTATATCTCCACAATTAGTGGTTTCACTATAAAGGAAGAGCCCAGAGTCTTATAATTAATAACTAGTAGTGCCACAAGTGAGTTATGGAGGTTCTATTTCATACAGAGGAATAAATGAATAATCCTACTATAAACCCATTAAAGATGTGCAGGCAGCAAAGTGTCTAGGTTAATAAAGTGTTCAATAATAAATAAATTAAGTGCCTGGTAATAAATTTCAAAGGATTGTTGTCACTCCATCTGTGACTATAGTGACTATATGTGTGAGAGAAATAATAATAATAATCAGGGTTAGTAGCAGATATGTATTGTAAAATTGTGCTCAATTAATAATAATAAATAAATAATAAAACTTTTATTTGTATTCTGCTTTTCTACTATAATAGCAATCAGAGCGGAACAGTACATGATCATATATCCATGCTTCTGTTCAGACTCCCTTCAATATCTTCCTATCCCATGGCTGTGGGATGATCTCACATGACTTTGTGGTGTGATGGAAACACCTGAACTGGTGCATGTAATCATACAGATCTTAGTCAGCACTATGCATATAGTAAGCATGTTCATGCTATCTGGCATTTTACTTGTCTATGGATAAAGGGATTCTCATGGCTGAAGACATAAGTAATCACAGTAATAACAACTGCTTTGGGTTTCATATTGGGAGAAAGATGGGATATAAATTAAATGAATGAATGAATGAAGAATGAATGAATGAATGAATGAATAAATAAATAAATAAATAAATAAATAAAATCATAGAGCCTGGTGCAATTGTGCAGAGTATAACCTACTCTTCATTATCATATGGAAACTGTGTATCAAGTTGTCCATAGAATAGAAGATTAGAACAACACTGAGGGACTATGCAGACAGGTCGCTCTGGGCCGCCCCTGCTAACCACGGATTGGGGCCACAGCAATTGTATGCCGGGCCCTGATCCACCCTTTTGCTGCCCCTGAAAAAGCGGCAAAATGCCGCTCCTTTCCGGGGTGGCAAAAGGCTGACCTAAGAGCCGGCATGCAGCTCTTTAGTGCCCTTTCCAGCGCAGTTTGTCAAAACGCCAGTCTGCAGAGGCCCTGAGTTAGCCATTTAGAAATGCATTTGTGCAACTCTGACATAATTCCAATTGCTAGTATATCTATCGAATAAAGGAAATTTACATAAGTGTAAATTTAGCAGTTGATTCAGTGGGTCTATGGTTAGAACTAGCAATTGGATGTAGCCTTAGACTTGCCAAAAAAGCTGGAAAGATTCTTCTATAGATCTTACCACTTCCTTGCAAGATGGTGTTGGTTGCATTATTAGTACGACAACATAACTTACTGGCAAAATAGACAAAATGCACTGTCCACCCCCCCAAAAAAGTGATACAGATTTGCATCACATTTCGATATGCTAATTTATAGGTTAAAGTGTAAATTTAGAAGTAATTTTAAATACCTGTATACTTGTAGTTGTTGTTCTGCCATTGGACTACATCATTTCCAAAACCTTAATGAAGAAATGAAGATAGTGTCACTGTTGTATGTATGTATGTATGTTCTCAGAGGACCATTCTAGATTTGAAGTTGTCATCTGTTTGAATGGATGACCACTTCAAAATCTAATTTGAAGTGAAACAGCTGGCAGATGGGAGAGAAGGGGCCTTGGAATTGTCCACCAACTGAGCAGAAACACATCAATCATTGGGTCATCTCCCCTATTAGAGTACGGTGTACTGCATTATACCATTTGGGGTGGTCTGATCAATACTGAATGTCTCATTCTAGCTGCCATTTTGGTAATAGGGGCTACACTGCAGACATGGTGGGAACTTAAAATTAAAATTGCAGCTAGACTCATGAGCCTAGTACTGTTAAACGACCACACCCATGTCAGATCTCTGAGGAAACCATCAGAGGGGGCTTTGTCCAAGGCTAAACACTAAAATGCATCAACAAGGAGATATTGGCTGTGTTGATACGCTCTCAGCTCACACAGAGTAAGGTGTATGTGGGGACACCAACACACTTATAAGGAGGAATTTGGAGGGTATCCTAATACATGTCCCAGAATCTTCTACAATATCCAATGATTTTTGGACAGATTCACAGAGGTTCTCTAGCACATGAGTCAACAGGACAAGTGCAGATGGATCTCCCTGCCATCATCACAAATCCCATCATCCAGATGACTCCCATACAACCTGGAACAACTGCAAGAGGAGCAATCATGAAACTGGGAATGGATTTGTTATTGCTGCAGCAAAGGAGCCTCTGATCACTCTTGGACAGTTATTCTTTATAGTCAAATTTTCATACAACCCAGCTACCACTGGCATAGATCAATTTTTTAATGTTGCAGTTCTTGCCAGACATTATGTCCTGTGGATTACACAGGCATTTGGAAAGTGTACTTGTTTGGTTTCATAATATTAATTGTGAAAACTCAATGAAACTGTTTTTGTTCACTTTCAGCTAGTTCTGAGTGTAAGTCAAAATGCCATAAATGTTAAGGATACTGTGATATGTCACCAGTGAAATGCATAGACCAAGTGTACATTCATAATCTTGCTTAACCTCTAAACTGGGAAGTTTTGTTGACTTGATTTTCTATTTTTATGGGCCATTCCATTTGACAAGTTATAGCTATAAATTGGGAACTGCACACAATGTCTCAAGTGGTCTTACATTTTTCTCATCAAGGAACATTAGCTAAATAACTTTTGAATCTAAATATGTGAGAGAATAGTAGAAGTTAATCCATGGGAGTACAACCAATAATTGATGCAACAGGAAATTATGATTTTAAAAGCACATATGTTTTATCACTTCCTTTCAATGCGCTCCATCTTAACCATAATTACATTTTTAAGTCAATGTTTTTTTGGTAATCTTCTGGTCCAAAGAAAATTGCTGTTTGCTGAAAATGTATATCTCTGTGTTATAGTGCTTCTCACTATGTAGGGGTTCCTCCAAATGCATATCATATAACTTAATAAGCTTTTTATAATACGCTTTTTCTCAATGTAATGTTTCCAAATGTGACCATTAATAAATTTGCATGAAGAAATGGGTTGGGGGTTATGGACTGGGTTGGCAGATAGGTGAAGTGTGTGTGTGAGAGAGAATGGAGACATTTCCCCTAGAAATAGGAATTCTGTCTTCCCATGAATTTTTCTGCAGTCCCCAAATTTCTAGCATTGCAATATTAAAACTTCAGTTGAGCATTTAAAAATACAATTCAGGAATTCAAAGAAAAGGGGCAGGCAAAGTAGTAGTAGTAGTTGATGTATTATTAATTAATATTCCATCTTTCTCCAGATATAGGGACTCAATGTGGCTCACAGCAAATTTAAACCCATGTAAATTAAAAACAATACAAAAACTTTAAAAAGTATAAATATAACATTCAAAAAAAACATTAAATAATTTATAACATTAAAATTATTAAACATTAAAATGTGTTCAAAAATTCTGTTCAGAGTTACCAAGGAAATGCAAACATAGCAAATATGAGTAAATTTCATTGCCTCTCTGTAATGCTAGAAATTTGGGGAGTGAAGGAATTTCATGGAGGAGAGAAATCTCTTATATTGGGGAGAAGCAATGACCTCATTCTGCTTTGCCCTTATATACACCCCGAAAGAAATCATTGTGATGGTGGTCCTTCGGGAAAAATGTGATAAGATGATTATCCCCCAAAGATTAAAAAATTTCAAACTCTTTCCTAAAATTCTTATTTTTCATAATTCAGTGATGAATGTGTATATTAGTTGGCTCTTAGATTCTCTACATGTTATCTGTTCCCAGTTCAAGAGCTCTGAAATGGCACTCCTGGAAAAAAACAAACCCAGAAACTAGAGAAGACTTAAATCCCAACTATTGATTTTTCAGTCTTATTATTTTGACTGGAGGTGGATGGCAGCAGTGTGTAATCTTGTTGCATTCTTTGTGGTTAGTAGAACAGCCTAGATTTTGGGCTCAACTCTGAAATGTTTGTTGCACAATTTGTTGCAAGTAATCACACTGTGCCTTTGCCTAAATGGAAGACTGAATAAAAATTCCTTTGGGGAATTTAGGAAGATTTGCTGGGCCCATAGAGTTGAGTGCAAAAATACTTGTGAAGTAAAACATTATAGCTATCCAGACATTATTAGCAATGGCTTTCAACTCAGTCCTGCATTTTATATTTCCTTATCCAAAGGAAATCACTGAGTCGCCAATGAAATACTGAAAACAATATACATTTATGAACCATAGCTATCAGATTTTGCAACTCTTATAGGATGTTGCTAGTGAGTGCTTGGCAAAGGTCTGCTGTGTAACAAAACCTCTATCCACATAAAAATGCTTAAAGGTCTCTAATGTGAAATGTCTAGTTTACCTTAACCAATATTGTCCGCTAACCAGGCACTTGGGGGCTTCCATGTCAGTGGGCTGTTGAATCCCACTTTAGGTTATGGTCTGAACTTTACATGATCTATCCAAAGTGTTATCCCTATTTCAGGGATCAGAGCTAGTGGCTAACAACTCGATGAAACAAAAGTTTCTAGGAGGGATCCAGGGAGTTAGAAGTTGGCTCGCTTAACAGTTATTCCAGATAACTTGGTAGAAAGTGTAATTCAAGATAAAATTATCAAAGATTTAAAAGACAATCCTTACTGAAAAATAGTCAATATGACTTCTGAAACTTTTTCAAGTTCTTTGAGAGTGGCAACAAACAAGCGGATGGGGAATTGTATTGTTTTTAATTTACATGGGTTTAAAGATCCTGTTGAACTGGACTTCCAAAAGAGTTGTGATTAAGCTCCTCACCAAAGACTACTGAGTAAATTTAGCAGCTTAGCAAAGATGGTACAAGAACAGACCTTTTATGTGTCTAGAGTTAGAGATGAGTAGTGAAATGGTCAGTTTTGTGAAGGACAACCACTTATTGGGTGGTAGGTGGGTTGCAGAACAAAAATGGATTATGAAGGACTCCAGAAGGATCTTTTCAAATTGGGAAAAACAATACATAAGAAGCACAATGCTGGATCAAACAAAGGGCACAGTGGCCAACACGATACTTATGGAAAGCAGGGCATGAGTTCAAAGTACCCTTGACCTCATGTTCCATAGTTTCCTGCTCAGCACTGTCACTGCTCATGTTCCCTAGTATTGAAAGGCAGCCTGGCCATAATAATGGAAGTAATTCACAGACATTGAATTTGTCTAGTCACCTTGCAAAAGTATTCAAGTTGGTGATTCTTACTGTATCTTGTGGCAAAGAATTCTTCTTCTGTGTGAAGAAGTTATTTCCTTTTATCTGTCTTAAATGCCCACCATTGGGCCTCAAACACTGATTTTTTTGGAAATCTGGTGATGTTCGATATCCTGTTTTAAACACTTATGTAGGTGTTTTCAAAGACAGATACATACAGATAGTCTTTGTTATAGTGAGTATTTCTATAACTAGGCATTTTTACAGTGCTGATGAGAAAATGTAATAAGAGATTGGTGAAAGGAAGGAGGCTAAAGAAACCAGACCAAATTTGGCATGTAGACAGGAAGACTATGGCCTAAAATAGCAAGTTGGTCTTCTCTTTCATACCTTTATCATCACTTCCAAGTACTCTCCTACTGAATCATAACTACTACCATAAGACAGTTTTTACTGCCCACAGGTGTTAGGCTGCATAGCATATGTCTAGCACTAAACAGAAAAGGAAAATCTTGGATTTTACAAATATTATCACCTAAAGTTAAAGTTTACACAATATGTTGCCCTACTGATGAATCTGACCTTATAATCATGTATGATAGTCTGCCTGTTGTTTGATAATCCACCAACTTTTTCAGCAGCCCACCTGAGGAAACAAGTTGATGGTATACCTAGACCTTGAACACCCCCAACCCCCCAGTTTTGATGATAACAGGGCTAGTTGCCATGCTAACTGGTGGATTCTGGGAGTAATTCAGAACAGTAGAATTTCCATGCTCTTGGGTCTCCTAAAACTTCTAGTCTCAAAATGCCAATGGCCATACTGACTTGGGAATTTTGGAAGTTGCAGTCCCAAAAGGTAGTTTTCAACCTCTGTTGAATTTTCAAATAGTTAAATAGCATCAGAACCAGTCAGTGACACAATTAAGAGCCTGCAGTTCTGCTCATGGCTGTATTGTGTAGTACTCCACAGGACTGCTGTTGGACCAGTTTCCTATGCAGTAAACCTTTCAGTGTGAACAGTTATGTTGGAACAGCTGCTTCTGGCTTCTTAATTCTGTTGTTCTTGTCTGTCCCCCAGCAGCATGTTTTACTTGTACCTTTTGGCTTTGACACCAGCCTTAACCTCCTCTCCACAGATCTGACCACCTAGCTGTACTCCCAACCTCTAGTTCCAGGCTCTTGACAAGTGTATATGGCTTGCTTTTGACAATGAGGTACGGTCCATTGATCAGACTAGTTGGTAGCCACTTATACAACACTTATGATGCAGCCCCATGTAGGTTTCAGCTTCCATTGAAAGGTACCAGTAAGACCTACTTTTCTCAGTAACAGGTATTAACCTATCAATATTATTTTGGAAGGAACTTATTGAGCCTGATCCAAAGATAAAATAACATTAGTATTTGGTCTGGAGAATTCTCAGACATCTTTACTGCTGCAGATGAAGGTAGGGCTTTTGATGAGTGGTGTGTAATGTCAGTTCAAGATAAGTTCAGAACATGTTCAAAGGAACCTATTCAATCAGAATGCCATGGTACTATATCAGCACTCAATAGGCCTGGCTTTCATGGAGTGGGAATGATTGGCTAAAAGGGCAAGTGCAGTATAATTTAAAGAACTGCCAAATTGTTGTGTTTTTTTTTTTAAAAAAAGAAGAAGAGATGGGTGTTTTTTTTAAAAAATCATTGTGGGTTAGACGAAGCTCCTTGGAAACTCTTGTTACAATTCTGACATCAGACATTAAAAGATGAAACTGGGTGGCTTCCCATCTTTTAATGAAGCATGATTTTAAAGCTTTATATACTACCCTTTGGCCCTAAAATGGGCAGCATATTGTTCTACAACAATTAAAGTTTCACTATAGTTAAAACCAAAGAGCATTTTTTTTAAAAAAAATACCAGGGTAAAAACAGGTGGAACAGAGCCTCACAGATCTGGAAAGATTAAATAAACAAAAATTATGGGTTTTTATGTGCCTTTCTAAAAGGCATCATTGAAAGAACCAGCCTGGCTTCCTGGAAAAAGGATCTCATAAACTAAATACATCACCACTAAAAAGGCCCTGCCCTTCCTGCCTGCTAATTCCATTTCTCTTGGTGGCAGAATATAGAGCAGAGTCCAAAAGGTCTTTCAGTTCATGACAGGTTCAGGTCTTTCAGATATATAGTCCAAAACACACTGCAGAAATAATCCAGTTTAAGACTGCTTTTACTGCCCTAGCTCAATGCTAGGGAATTCTGGGAAGTTTTGTGAGACATTTAGCCTTCTCTGTCAGAGCGCTCTGGTGCCACAATAAACTACAATTCCCAGGATTCCCTAGCTCTCAGCCAGGACAGTTAAAGTGGTCTCAAACTGGATTATTTCTGCAGTGTGTTTTGGACCTGCATCTCCAGCATTCAAGTATTGTATTTGTTCTCCTCTATAGGTGCTTCTTTCTCTCAGTTCTACCAGTGAAGACTCTGAGCCCTTGAGAGTAATGAAATAATTTTGAATTCCAAATAATTCCAGTTTCAAATTCTGCAAACGCATGATCAAATCTTACCCCTTTCCATTCTGTCCAAATGTGATTCTAAACTATTCAATATCTGTTCACTAAAGCATAAAACTCCAAGTTTTAAAAGTCATGCTCAAACAGCTCTGCATCATTTGGACTTATACCAGACAGGGTTACAAAACCCAAATAATTCAGGTGGGCCAATCCTCCACTCACTAAACCACCAAATGAAAATACCCAATTGCTGTGTTTTTGGGAACCCTCAGGGCAGTCTGGATGTAATGTAGAATTAGACTGACTACATGTAGGGAATGATATGTTCTCCCTAAAAATTTTTCCTGGAATGTAGCTGATTGGATCTCTAAATGTACAGACTAAGGTTTTATTGATTACTTGAATAAATTTGACATAAGACTTTATCACACAAGATGCAAAAGTGGAATTATAGCAGGATAGTAGCATCGGTGGCCATACCTTATCACACAGTGCTATGTCTGTGCTGTAGCTGCTTTGTCTTTCATCAGTTCCTGGAGAACTCCTTTTTACTGTCAGGCAAACCCCATCAATGGTTCCCAATCCTGTAGCCTGGTTAAAGAGTTTTGTTATTCCTATTTATAAGAAGGATCCTAAAGATGATCCACATAATCATTGACTCATTAGCTTGCTATCCATCAATAGGAAACTGTATGCCACCTAGGGCTTAAATTAAAAGTGTGGAGCAAAGATGATATTCTGGGGGAACAGCAGATTGGTTTCGATGTGAGCCACTCCACTGTTGACCATTGCCTGGTTCTGGCCAATCTCACATTTAAATACACTGCACAGGAGGCAAATTTTTAAAATAAATGTATTGATTTAAATTTTGTGTTTGATTAGATTCCACATGACTGTCTGTGGAGTAAATTGGAACAGAACTCCATTGATGGGTGACTTTTATTTTTAATTCAGTCTCTGTACTATAACAATCTGTCTAGGTTCACTATACTAGCTAAGGACATCTTACAAATGACATTGCCTACTCTTGAGGTGTAAGACACGGATATGTTCTGGCCCTCACTTTATTCAATTTATATTCAGCAGACCTTTCCCAGAGATTGGTGCTTTTACCACCTCAGTACTCATTTCCCACACTCGTTTGGGTCTTAGGAGACTATGGAGGTTCTTCAATGAGTACTGCACCAACAATCTCTTAACAATGAACTATTCAAAAACAACAGCTCTGTTTTTGCCAAGAGGAGGACCAGCTTCTCATGGTTGATAAGAAACAACAGAATTGAACCGGTTGGCTCAAATAAATATTTGGATATATGGTTTCATGTAGCTACATATTGGAGGGTCCAGGAAAAATATATTAAATCTAAAGCAAAATGTGGGAGCATTAATCTGCTTCTTTTTCACTATCTGGGTTTTAAAGACGTCTCAACTTTTCCCTCAGATATTTTTGGGACCCCATTTTGGTTTCTTCTTGCCAAGATCTCTCAGGAAGGAATCCAACTGTTCCCCCCGCCCCCTTAGGCTAATATTTGGTATATGGATTAGTACATCAACTTTATGCTTGTGTTGGTGATGCAGAGGCTGACACTCCCTTTCTCCCTCTGAAAAGACCAAATTCTCCTTGGACTTTCAGTAGAACTGCTACAGTCCTTCCAGCCATTCTATGTCTGATGGAGTGCAGTGGGGAGATTGGAGAAGCATCTGGCCATCTTCCTATAGCTAGATGTGAAGTTATTACATAACAGAAGAAAACCACAGCAGAGCCCAGCAGATGATGTAATTATTTTGCAATGTGGTGACAGGGACATACCCGGATGCGTCTCCAATTCCCCCTGCTCTTCAGCAGGCATGGGACAGCTATGGGGGACTCTATGATATATCCAGGGATAGTGAGTGGTCCACTACCCTATGGGAGTGAAGGTGAATAAATGAATGAATCCTATGTGATACTGCACTGAGCCATACAGGAGTCCAGCTTAGATATGACAATGGGAATTTCTCCTTGCTTCAGAAAAGTCATTTTTTAAAAAACAACAACTCACAAACATGCTTTACTGGTTTCCTTAAAGGATGTACAGAGTTGACTTCCTCCTTGCTGTTACCCATTTTGATTTATCTAGGGCTGGGATGCATGATCTGTGTAGTTGTTGTTCTTGCTGTGCACCTTGAAGAAATTTCCAGTTTATGGCCTTTAGGTGAACCTATCATGGTGTTTTCTTGGCAGTATTTGTTCAGAGTGGGGTTCCCTTTGCTTCCCTCTGAAGCAGAAAGAATGTCCAAGGTTTCCATTGGCTGAGCGGGAATTCAAACCCTGTCTCCAGAGTTGTAGACCAATGCTCAAACCACTACACCATACTGTGATATGTGACCTAGGGCCAAAAACATCAGTCGGACTCCAATGAGCTTTCTATTGACCCAGCTGATTAGGAGAATAATCTCTGCCTCCTGGCTTCCAAGATTCCCAGTGACAGAGTGTAGGGAACATGCTAAGATGTCTGTGTTTGGGAAGATGTGTAAATTTTGATTGTTTAATTATATTTTTTGGGGGGGGGGCTACTGGAGGACTGGATTGTTCGTTTTATCATGTAAGCCACCTCAATTGTATTTTACAGAGAGGTGGGATAATAATAATAATAATAATAATAATAATAATAATAATAATTCTATGAGTGAGGATGCACATACATATGTGGATGTTTCTGTAACATTCTCCCAGCTAACAGCTCAGTCATAGCTAAGAGGGAAATGATAAGAGGAAAAAAGCAAATAGTTAACAAATTATGTTCTTTCCTATTTTCAGTGTTCTAAACTGGGGAGGTCTACATACATCTGGAATTCTTCACTGGATTCCAAGGAGCTTGATGCCCCAGGGTGATGGAGATTAGGTATCCCACAGAATGAGCTGTTTATTGTTCATGGTAAAAAACTAGCAACTGCACATTCCTCACCTCCTTTTGCTAAAGGATAAAGTATTTCACTGCTCTGGAATGAAAGAAGGTGTCATAATGAGTAGAACATCATGCATAGAAGAGGCAGCGAGGTCAACAGGAGTATATGCCACACAAAATAGCCAAGTTTGTCATAAGTCTGCAATTGTAATACAGAAAAGGTTTTGGATTTGGGCAAGTCAATATGTCAGAAGCAGATGGTGGAGCACCAAAAACAAAGACTGTACAACAGTATTTTAAAAAGTATTTTTCATTTCTTTCCTCCACAAGAAATACTATTTAAACAAGCACAAAATAAATGTAAGTTTCATATTCTTGGAATTATACAGTAAACTGCCCTGTACATTTTGGCAGCAGTTAAACGTATCCTTAATCAAATTCATATGGGGCCTCAAATGATCACAATGTTTGGAGAGGAGCCAGATAGTAAGTAATTTAAACATCACAGGAAATTAAATTTTAGAATTCAATTTTGCATAAAGTTTTCTGTAATGAAAATGTCAGACATAAATTATGAAGTCTGATTATATTCTTTTTTTAAAAAAAACTTTTTAATAAAATAATAGAGGCACTTGACAGTTGAGAACAAATGCATATTTTATGTGAATAGCATTATGTTAAAACTAGCATTCTCTGGAAATAATGGAACAGATGTTAACACTGCTATATCAGTTATCAGGTGTTCTGTTAAACAGCTTCAAACACAAGTATTTATTAAAAAATGCTAACAGGATTGTCTCTTAGGGTTATCTAATTGTGGGTTTAAACTGTGGATACTTAATATAATTAATTATACATGTAGAATTATATGGTTTGACCATAATTTATTATGTGTGTCAAAGTATAAATTGCACTTTATTCCATTATAAATTAATTTAATACAGACAAGAGGAATGGATTATTTAAAGAAAATATCAAATGGTTCGTAGTAAAGATATAAATGAACACAAATTCTCATTTCCTTAGCAATGGACGCGGGGGGGAGGAAAATACTGTCCATTACAGATATTTGGGCTAATTGGGTTTTTAAAAAAGTGTTCCAAGAATGCATTGCTCATTGCCACATTATGTCATAATGACCACTGACATCTACAATCCCACCTCTAATGATTGTACAAAAAACACCTACACAGGCTAGCCCCAGCAGTTACATGTCCCAATCTACATATTGAAGGCAAGTACACATTGTCTGGGAAACTTGGGATTGTATTCTTATACTGTGAGCATGTTAAATTCCACCCATTAATGAGAAAAAATGGATTGCTGAAAGTCAGATCCAGTCCATTATTTGTTTGTGATCTATGGCTAGTATAGTATTTGTTGTTGTTAACGGTCTTTGCATCAATCTCAACCCATGGTGACTCTATAGATGAGACATTTCCAGCCCCCCTGTCCCCTACTGCTTTGCCCAGTTCCTACAAACTTATATTCGTGGTATCTTTAATAGAGTCTACGCATCAAAGCATGTGGCCTTCCTCTCTTTCTACTTCCCTCCACCTTTCCTAACATTATTGTCTTTTCCAATGATTCATGCCTTCTCATGATGTGTCCAAAGTATGACAGGTTTCAAGGGAGGTTTCTGGCTTGATCTGCTCTGGGACCCATTTGTTTGTCCCTTTGGCTGTCCATGGGATCCTCAGCACTCTTCTCCAGCACCACATCTCAAATGAATTGATTTTCTTCCTATCATCTTTCTTGACTGTCCAGCTCTCACATCCATATATGGTAATAGGGAATACAATTTCTTGCATGATTCTGACTTTTGTGCTGAGTTGTATGCATTTTAGGATCTTTTCTAGTTGTTCCATAGGGGCCCTCCCCATTCTTAATCTTCTGATTTCCTGGCTGCAATCCCTATTCTGATCAATGTTTTATCCCAGATATGAGAACTCTTTTACTATTTCTATTTCCTCATTGTCTCGTTTGAATGTGTGTAAATTCTCTGTAGTCATTATTTTTGTTTTCTTTATGTTCAAAATTAAGCCTGCCTTTGCACTTTCCTCTTTGATCTTCCTTAGTAGTTGTTCCAGGTCTGTGAGATTTTCTGCTAGTATTATGGTGTCATCAGCATATTTCAGATTGTTTATATTTCTTCCTCCTATTTTCACTCCTCCCTCTTCCATGTCCAAGCCTGCTTTCCTTACAATATGTTCTGCATATAAGTAGATTAGGTAGAGTGATAGGATGCAGCCTTGTCTGACTCCTTTGCCAATTGGGAACTATTCTGTTTCTCCGTGTTCTGTTCTGATAGTAGCCTCTTGTCCTGAGTACAGATTCCTCATCAGGACTATCAGATGTGTTAGAACTCCCATGTCCTTAAGGACATTCCATAGCCTTTCGTGATCTATGCATTCAAAGGCTTTGCTATAGTCTATAAAGCACATGCTGATTTTCTTTTGGAATTCCCTGCTACGCTCCATTAGCCATCGTATATTTGCAATGTGATCCCTGATGCCTCTTCCTTTTCTAAGCCCTGCTTGGACCTCTGGGATTTCTCTCTCCATGTATGGTTGGAGCCTATGTTGCAGAACCATGAGCATGATTTTGCTTACGTGGGAGATTAGTGCTATGGTTCTATAGTTGCTGTAGTCTCTTGTGTCTCCTTTTTTGTGGATGGGGATGTATATTGATCGCTTGCAATCTGTTGGCCATCTTTTTGTTTTCCATATCTGTTGACATATGTTGGTTAGCACTAGAGTTGACTCTGTCAATATGGATTGCAACAGTTCTATTGGAATATCATCTGTTCCTGGAGTCTTGTTTTTTGCCACTTCCTTTATTGCAGCTTCCACCTCCGTTTTTAAAATTTGGGGTTCATCTTCATATGGCTCTTCATTCCATGTGTCCTTCATATTGTCATCTCTTTTATATAACTCTTCTCTGTATTGCATCCATTGTCTTTTCATTCCTTCCTGGTATTGAATTATGTTATTTTTATTGTTGTAGAGCATCCCGGTCCTTGGTTTGAACTTTCCCTTGAATTCTCAAATCTTATGGAATAGGTCTCTCATTCTTCCCTTTTTGTTGTCATCTTCTATTTCTCTACATTTGTCGTTATAGTAATTTTCCTTATTTTTGCTTACTAGCCATTGTACTGTTGCATTCATGGTTTCTAGTTTATTGCTATCTCCTTTTTGTATATATATAAAATATAGTATACTTATATTTCTATATAAGTATAGTATACTTATATTTTTATATAAATACAGCAGGGGTCAGCAACCTTTTTTGCCGATGGGCCTTTGACTTTTGCATCCTATTGTATTACTTTTATTTCAATGGGTTACTGCTGGAGTAGATTAAAATACTGTGGTTCCTTTTTAAAATTACATCATGCAAAATACTACAGGATAAGCCATGCTGGCTGGGAGACTTTGGGAAGTGAAATCCTGATTCAAAAGACTTTGAGACCACTGCATGGGGATTAGCAGTCGAAATATCACACAATTCAACATAACCCTTGGTTAGATTAGAGTCTCAAATGCTCTCTGTGTGTGTACTGGCCAGAATTTAAGGGAATATTTTAAAGCAATTCAAGCCAATATCAAGAGCCACTGGTTTATTCTTTGCAGGCCATTTTGTTTTGAAGTGTTAAATTCTAATACTATCCAGAATCTATTTACAAAGGCAATAATATTATGTAAATGCTAGATTTGTCTTCATTTCCTCCTTCAGCCTGTGCCACTGACTCTGACTGTAGTGATCTATTATAGACGGGAGAACAAAGAAAGACCACAGTTGCTTTCTCCAAGTCTGAGTCAAACTACATGATATGCTAAGCTTCCATTTTGAAGCACCTGCTTAGAGCCACCACTTTTTTTTTTTGCAACAAGCAATCCTAGCACCCTTGATCTCAACTGACAATACAATATGAAGAAATTTAACTGTTTTTGACCCATGCTTTTTTCTCATTGAAAAGAGCCCCACAATGCTTCCACCCCCCCCCCACCTCCCATCTTATTTGCAGTAAATATATCACTAGAGTGGGTGATAGAATATCAACAACAGATGCATTGGAGAGACTGTATTTTGTTGAGAAAACAAGACAGGAAAAAAAATTGTTCTATCCAGACCAGAGACCAGAAGGTGCTTTTTTCTGAAAGAGAATGAGATTGGGTTGTTGCAAGCATATACTTTGACATGCATGCCTAATGTAACATGTAGTTTGACCTTAAATTCCATTTATGTTCAATAGAAATTAAACTCCTTATGCAGCATATTATTTCTCTCTTATGATCCTGTCTACACTGGCCAGGTTACTCTGGGGGTAGCCTGGACTATCCTGGCTCTTGAGCTGCCCTGACCTGTCCTGTTAGCTTTGTTGGAACAATGTTCCTTTAAAGTGTTGTAAAATATGACTAGAGTTGCTAAGTCAGAGCACTTGGCATGATGCAAAAGCTTTCACCAGAGATTGCATCATACTAAGTAGCACCAGGTGATGACTCTTAGCCAGCACTGTATATAAGTGCACTGAAAGTCAGGGCATGGGTTGAAGATAGCAGTTGGGAGAGGATGGGCTGTTGATGGTTGGATTAAAGCTGTATTACGACAGATGGCATGAGCTGATGGGAGTTGGGAGGAGTGTTTGTACATATTAGTATATACTGCAACTTCTGATAAAAACAACCCTCCAAGGACTTAGAAGATATAAACAAGTGTCTGCAAGTTTGTTCAAGTGTGGTCAGTGCATTGCCGACTGGTGCTCCCATACTCTGCTACAGTAAGCTACTTCTGAGAGTGTATACCTCAGAGAGTGCTGTATGTTGGCATCTCTAGTGGGTCAAGGAGTTTTGTTTTTGTTACTGCACATCCAGCAGGGCAGAAAAGAGCCAACAACCTTAGCCCTCTGTTCTGACTGGTGGTGGTTGTTCACGTGGGTGGCCTACTGGGGACCCTCAAATGTCCGCCATCACAGTGAGTTACTCGCTTCTGAGTTCAGGATAAGGCACCCAATATTTTGTTCTGACCTCAGGGTGAAGTGTCCTACTGTGGCGGTGGCTGTACAGGGTGGCACAGAAGGCTGCGCATGCAAACAATCACCCAACCCTAGAATAGTGGGCTCCGGATCTTCCAGGAAGATCCAGAGCAACTGGGGACTTTTTAAAAAGGAGGGATATACCCCAGTTTTGGCACTGAACAGGTTGGACATTGTTGTCCAGTCTGTTCACACCAATCTTGGGGATTGGGCCCTGTGGAGGGTGACCAGGCATCCTCCTTTCCCCAGACATGTCCTAAATTTCAACCTTCTGTATGGGAAGAATTCTAAAATGTCCTTCATTTTGAGCATGCTTGACACCAGATGTGAATCATTTTTTTTAACACCTCTCCCATAACAAAAGAGATTGCCTGTCTCATCAGGGCTCCTCTGCCATTTCCTCTGGTCATAAAATCTGTTCTTGTGTTATTCAGTGCCTCAGCAGACAAGGAAGAAATAGCTCTACAGATTTATTATTGCCACTGCTGCCACTGGCTTGTTTCTCCCCAAATCAAGGTTTATTATAGGTTGTAACTGGCATAGGAGCCTCATTCAAACAAACAAACCAAACCTAAACACACGTGGGGAAATCTAATACAGGAGACAGACAGGGTTGCAGCTTTCTCTGTCTCAGGAGCTCAAGTGAAGAGGATGAGGATGAGAGGAAGGAGAAATCTGGGAAGACTGGAAGGTGCAGGAGGGGCAAAAAACAGGGATGGAGAGGAGTGATTTTAATGAAGATATGTCCTACATTTTTTGATATCTTGTCCTTTTTTGCAGTTATGATATCTGGTCATCCTGGCCCTGAGTTGTCCGTTCTACCTGTTGAGAGGTGGGGGGAGGCTGGTTTATTTGGTCCATGCAGACAGGGCCATCATGAGTTGTGCTAGAAGCACCAGTAATTTTTTGGGTTTTTTTTGCTTAATAGTATTTATGTGGCTTATTTCAACTGTTCCAAGCATTTCATTTCCACTGTCATTTACAATCCTTATTATCCCCACATTATGGGGAGCTGATTTTTGATAGCTATCGAAGGAGTTGGCTGAGGTGGGATTTGAGCTAAGCGTGTTTCAGTTCATATACTTACCTGCTCTGCTACCCACAGTGGCTGCATCCACACTGCAGAAATAATCCAGACTGACACCCCTTAAACTGTCATGGCTCAGTGCTATGGAATTCTGGGAATTGTAGTTTTGGGAGACATTTAGCTTTCTCTGTCAAAGAGCTCTGGTGCCACAACAAACTACAAATCCCAAGGTTCCTTAATATTGAACCATGGCAGTTATAGTGTCAAACTGCATTATTTCTGCATTGTGGATGCAGCTGGACTCCTGAAATCAACACAAGATGTGATTATGGCTGTGTGGAAGGGGTGGGCAACTGTGGAAGGCTAGGGAGATGCATTAGCCTCTCAGGAGACCATTTTTTCTTTTTACACCTGCCCCCCCCAGGAGTACAAAAACAGCTGTGGGGGGGTCACATACACCTCTACTATATAGGATAGTACACTGAACTAAAAAGTCTTTAGTGTGTTGTACTAGGATGAATATTTGATAGAAATATACATCTTTACATTTCTTTTCTGCTCATGGAAACAATTTTTTTTCTTTTTTTTGTAGGTTTTTTTTTTTTTTTGTAGAGAAAACAAAGATTTGTGTATGGTTCTTGGGGTGTATTCACATTTTGCAAAGTCCTCTGGGAAATTATTCTGCACAGACTCTTTTGTGTGTATGTAGGAAAACCAACATTCTTTGCACAGAAAACATGTTTCTTGAACAGAAAATATGTATTCTGTGCAAAATAAAAATAAAAATAAAAATGTGGGTTTTCCTCACCAGAGAAACCAGTGTAATTCTGTGCAGAATAATTCCACTGGAGACTTTGCAAATACCCTGTTTCCTAGACATGAAAAAAAAAAATTCTGCACAAAAATTGTTTTTGTACAAAAAAACTCTGATTTCTATACAGAAATTTGTGGATCCTGCTGCTGTCCTATTCTTCTTACTGAGGTTTTTCCTGCACCATTATTTGGCAGAAAATGGGGCCAGAACTTACTGGGCTGGCCAAGTTGGTGGTGGTGGGGGAGCCTGTTGCGTCAGCACTCTCCCAGCAGGTGCTGGGGTGAATTTTGGAGGCTCTGATTGATTCAGGGGCCCATGGGAGGGTGGGATTCCAGCTTGGGCTGGAACTATGTTTCCCAGCATGCACCAAGAGCTGGAATCACCTCCTGTTGGTTGGCGCAGGGGCAAGAGGCCACTGAGATTGGTTGGGAGGCTGGAGGGGGTGGGAACTCTGGGCCCTGATTGGCTGATGGGCCTATTTAAGGGCCTCATGGTACGAGAACCAGCACCATTACAAGCTTGGCTCTCCCCACCCACCCACCCTCTAATTGTTGGGAATAGGGATGTGCTGTCACAACTTTCCAGAGGTGGTAGCATGGGTCTCGGATTTGCTGGGTGTGGTTTCCTGTGCTGTGGAGCACTGGATCGGAAGTCCCTTGAGGACCCGGGGGTGCTGGGAGCATTGGGAGTTGCCATTGTGGGGGCAACTCCAGATCAGCATCCCCCAGTGATAAGGGGTTGAGATGCAAACATGTAATCAATCGGTTACCCCTGTTGTCACCCCAAAGCTTGGCCATGACCAGGCAACTTGGTTCATCGATCAACAGGCAAGTTGGTCGATGCCAGATCCAGACCTCATGCATTTTGGGCCAACCCTACCTGTCAGCTGTATTCAATAAAGTTGTGGCCTTTTTCATTCCTGATGGGTGTGTTGTGGTCATTTCTTTGCAACGCCTCCCCTTCCACAACAAGCAAATATTCTTTCCATTCCTAGTATTAATATTCTGACTTTTAAAAGCAGAGTAATTCCCTGGTTTCTTTGTTTGTAATTTGCAAATTGTACATGACTTATGGGAATCTGGGCTTTTAGATCATCCTTATTGCTGCCATTACAATCTTGTCCTCCTGAAATGCTCTCTGTGTATTTTTCATGTACACAGATGAAAAATCCAACTAGACTGACATAACTAGATTGACAGAATCTTTTGCATGACTCTCTAGAGTAACTTTGTCCACTAGCAATAGCCAGGTATTGGCCATTAAATGATTTCCCCCTTTGTGATTAAGCACTTGGAACAGGCTAGAATATGAAGTACTGGTTTCTTTTAATACCAATGTTCAGTGTTTCGGGGGTGGGCTCGGTTTGTATGGAGTAAATGCACCTCTGCTCTGTGCTGTCTTGTATATCTGTTCTGGAAGGTTGCCAGCCCTGTGATCCTTTCCTGGTGCCTCTCAGAATACCAATTCAGCGTGTCAGGAGGCATCAGGAAAGGATCACAGGGCTGGCAGTTTCCCAGCTATTATCTTCAAGACAGGCCAGACTGTGAGATGTCTTAACTTCTAAACATGGAGATGTCAGGGAAGTGACATCTCGTCTTTGCCGAGCTTTTTAACAAAAGAGAGATGACAGAGGGAGAGTTCAATATACCAGGACTTAGGCTAACCACAAAAAGGCCTGAATTAACCATTAGGCTTGGTATGCTGCAGACTTCACCTGTCCTGCTATTTTATTATCTTAGCACTTCCTGCTGTTAGAGTGCCACCAGTTATAGAAGTATGCACCTTCCTCACGGACATGCCTCTGCTATCCCAGACCTGCACACAGAAATCATACTGACTATGGAACATTGCATTTGGTTGTATCCAGTGATACTATCCCCAAAAGGCAAAGTTTGTGGAAACCGTGTTTTCATCAGCCCTCTTCAGATGTTTCATTAATTAAGTCTGCCCCCTTTCTACCAGTATTTTGATGCATAGACGATAGAGCCTCTCTTATCCATGGAAACTCTTCACCTAATTGAATTCAAAACTCTGTGGAAAGTATCTATGTATAGCAGAGTCTCTCCCTTTCATATTGCACTAAAACATAGAATGGATTCACCATCCAACTGATTTGAGCAGCAAAACTCTACCTGGAACATTTGCAATGGAAATGACAACATCTGTAGTCATCTGGACTATGGAAAACTCCATAGGGGGGATCAAACACCACAATCCCAGTTGTTTCCCCAACCTTGTTATAGTACATGCCCATAATGTAACAGCACAGAGTTCAGCACTGACACATATTCAGTCACTAGCTGCAGTTAAAGGACATTATACACCCCAAATGCAGGGATCTGTGTAACTTGAGTATGGTACTTGATTGAACTGTGAATACATTATGGAACCCACTGCTAACAACGTCCTATGAGCAGACTCCCAGACTGTGTTTTTAATTTAGTAACATTAAAACCCGTTTAAGAGCCGTTTAGCAGTCCTATTCATATAAACACCTTACACAGTGAACACCATTTGCAACATCATTCCTTCTCATGTGGCTAAGGAACCCTGGGGCCATGTTCAGGAAATCCATGTTCTGCCTCCTCTCTATTTCAATGCTAAATCAGTTCTGGGTGGTTGACATGGGCATGTGGAGGTGCCATGGTGTGAGCTGCATGGCCTGATGCATCTCACACTACCACAGCATTGTAGGAAGGATCAACTTTTCAGTACTTTCCCAGTCATATAACTAAAAACCCTACCCTTAGAATATTAGTACCCTGCACATTGTAAAGAACAGACACTTTGGATCTGGGGTGCAGTTCTCTAAATTCATGTGGCCCTTGGCACCATCTGACTCTCCAGATATAACTGGGTCACTCCTGCTCACTGAATGAGTCTGAGAATGACTTCTTCCACTTCACATGTGTGCAGCAGTAGAAAGGGAATATGGTGACAAAGAGAAAGAGTGCTTTCAATACCACCTGGTTTAATCTCTGGCTTTGATCACCAGCCACTGTGGTCCCTATTTGATTTTTCCCATGGGTCACAATCACATCTCCATAAAGGGCCCCATCTGCCTTAGAGAGATACTTCTATATGTGAATGCTGACAAGGGGGGGGGGGGCAGAGTTATTCTATATATTTGTAGAACAGCTGAGAATGTATTCACTCACTTCGTTAACACAAAGACAAGCACAATGACAGCTTGAACTTTCAACTGTGGTCATAAGTCAAAGAAAGGAAGGTTGGAAAGAATGGGCAGGAAACTCCGGACAGAATCCAGTGCATTTCCCATAGGCTTCCTGATATAATTAAACACCAACACACAGGCATTCATAACCTTTTCAGCACAATCACACACACATTCTTGGGCCATTTTTTGAAAAGAAAATTAAAGGTACAGGTCTCAGTTAAAAATAAACACAAAAATGAGTCATAGATTTCACTACTGAAATGAAAACGAGAAGAGGAGGTTTTGGTTATACAGTTGGCCCTTCATATCCATTGATTCTTTATCCATAACTTCAACCATCCACGGCTTAAAATATTCAAAACAAATAAATTATAAAAAGAAAACCTTGATTTTGCTGTTTTATATAAGGGACACCATTTTACTACGTCATTATATACAATGGAACTTGAGTATGCATGGATCTTGGCATCCACAGTGGGTCCTGGAAATAAACTCCAGCAGATACCAACAACCCACTGTATATACATATATTTTTGCTTTATTGGGAGTTCCCCCCACGACCACCTGGTTTCATCTCTTAACTACAGCCTACATACTTGCTTTGTAACCAGCAACCAACAATCAGTTAATGCCATTATGATGTCTTGAAAGCTAGAGTAAGGCACTATTGTGATATTCTAGCCATGATGGTGTACATTTTAATAAATGGACTTAAGTCTGCAGGAATAATAATAATAATAATAACAATAACAATAACTTATTTGTATCCTGCCCTTCTGTCAAGCAATCAGGGCATCTTACAGCAATTAAAATTCCATACAATATATTCAAATACAATCCAAAAAAATCCCAAAATCCACCCACCCACCCTTAAAAATGTATTAAACCAATTATCCATTAAAACAGCATAATTAAAACATCATAAATAACTCAAATCACTAAAATAAAACAAAGAGAGACAGATAGAGCAGTGACTTCAGCCAAAGATAGGAGAGAAGGGGATAAAAAGACTCCTGAGGCTGGGAATTCTAAGGCCTAAGCAGACTGCCAGAAATAGTGCACATTAAATTGAGGCACTGCCCTGGCTCAGTGCTAGGGAATCATGGGAACTGTATTTTTTTCTGGGACATTGAGCCTTCTCTGTCAGAGAGCTCTGGTGCCACAATAAATTACAGTTCCCATGATTCCCTAGCACTGAGCCAGGGCAGTGCCTCAATTTAATGTGCACTATTTCTGGCAGTCTGCTTAGGCTGCTAGTCAAGAAAGGCCTGCCGGAGGAGATCCATCATAACAGTCTTTTTGAAGCTGCTTAAGGTCATGATCTGATGGATCTCATCCGGCAGGCCGTTCCATAGACTGGGAGCGGTTGCAGAGAAGGCCCTTTGGGAGGTTGCAGACAGCCTTGTTTTTATTGACTGCAGCAGGTTCCTCCCAGAGGACTGGAGTGCACGGGGTGGATTGTATGGGAGGAGGTGGTCCTGGAGACAGATTGGACCCAAGCCATTTGGGGCTTTAAAGGTAATAACCAACACGTTATACTGGGCCCGGAAACTAATAGGCAGCCAATGGAAAGACCTTAATACCGGTGTTATATGGTCTCTCCTAGGTGTTCCAGAGACCAATCTGGCTGCCATGTTTTGTACTAATTGAAGTTTCTGGACTAAGCACGAGGGTAGCCCCATGTAGAGCGCATTGCAGAAGTCAAGACGGGAGGTTACCAGCGCAGGCATCACCATCTTAAGGTCCCTTACTTCCAGGAAAGGGAGCAGCTGGTGTATCAGCCGAAGCTGATAACAGGCGCTCCTGACTGTCGCATATACCTGATTGGTCATCTGAAGTGATGGATCTAAGATCACCCCCAGACTGTGAACACAGTTCTTCACGGGGAGTGTGACCCCATCCAGGACTGGAGGTTGTATCCCTATTCCTGGTTTTGGGGCCGCTACAGTGAGCACCTCCATTTTGTCTGGATTCAATCTCAATCTGTTTTTCCTCATCCAGTCCATTACTGCCCTAAAACAGTCATTGAGAGGAGAGACGGCATTGGGAGCCAATGACCAAGACATGGAGAAATTGATCTGGATGTCATCAGCGTACTGATAACACCCTGCCCTATGTCTCTGGATGATCTCTCCCAGCGGCCTCATATATATGTTAAACAGCATCGGGAGAGAATGGCTCCTTGAGGGCTGCCGCAAGTGAGCTCCTTTTTTGCGGAGCAACTGTCCCTGAGCAACACCCTCTGGGATCTGTCCGAGAGGAAGGAATGGAACCACTGCATTGCAGTACCTCCAATTCCTAACCCACTCAGGTGATCAGGAAGTTGTGCGTTATCGTATCAAAAGCTGCTGAGAGGTCTAAAAGGACCAACAGGGTCACACTACCCCTGTCGATGCTCTGACAAAGGTCATCAGCCAAGGCAACCATGGCAGTTTCAACTCCAAATCCCATCCTAAAGCCAGTTTGAAGTGGATCTAGATAATTGGTTTCATCCAAAACAGCTTGGAGTTGAAGAGCAACCGCTCTCTCGATTACCTTGCTCAAGAATGGTAATAAGGAGACTGGCCTATAGTTGTTCATATCCAGAGGGGTCCAGGGAAGTTTTTTTCAGAAGCAGCCTAACTGCCACTTCTTTCAAACAAGATGGAATATGACCTTCCCTGAGGGACACATTGACAACATCCGTAAGGAACATGTTCAATGCATCTCCCCCCCTAACGGCCAGCCATGATGGGCAAGGATTGAGAGGGCAGGTCATTTTCCTCACACTACCAAGGAGTTTGCTGACATCATCGGTACTCACAGATTGGAACTGATCCAGAATAAGTTCATTAACGGAGTTGCTGAACACGTCCTCAATTGATTCTGTCAAAACACTGACATCTAAGTTGGCTCTTTTCTGAGAGATTTTATCTGCAAAAAAGTTGTTAAATGCATCACAGCAGGCTGCTATCAGGTTAAGTAATGGGTTCTGCACAGGTGAGACCTGCGTCAGTTCCCTCACCACCCTAAACAGCTCTGCTGGATGAGAATCTGCAGATGCAATATGTGTAGAGGAGAAGGATTTCTGCACTGCACGTATTGCCTCTCAATAGGAACTAAGAAAGTTCTTATGACAAGTCTTGTCAGATAAGAGTCGAGTTTTCTGCCAGATACGTTCTAGTCGTTGTCTAACTCACTTCATTTTCCTAAGCTCTGCTGTATACCATGGCTTACGGTTTAAAGTGGGTTGGAAAGGACACTTGGGAGCAATTGTGTCGATAGCCTTGGTAAGGTCGGTGTTCCATTTATTAACCAAAGCTTCGACAGAATCACCAGCGTTGTTGACCATTAAATCCTCCAAGGCTTTCTGGAATCCAATTGGTTCCATTAGCCTTCGAGGGTGGACCATTCTAATGGGTCCACCACCCCCAGTGGAGCGGATGGTGGTTCTTAGTCCAGTCTTGACCAGGAAATGATCCGTCCATGACAATGCAGTGGTTTTAATAACCTCCGCCCACAGATATTCCTGTTCCATACTAAAGACTGCATCGAAGGTATGACCCGCACAATATGTGGGCCTGACGACCAATTGGGATAGGCCCATGTTTGTCATGGATTCCATGAACTCCCGAGCCTCACCTGTTAGATTTGACAAACTGGCCTTGATTGGAATGTTGAAGTTGCCCAAAACTAAAAGTCTGGGCGATTGCAACAGCAACTCTGAGACCAGCTGTGTCAGCTCAGTTAGGGAGTCAGCTAGAAAACGGGGTGGTCAGTATACTAGCAGAATCCCCAAACTATTCCTTGTCCTCAGGTACAGGGACACCATTTTACTATGTCATTATATATAATGGAACTTGAGCATTCAAAGTGGACCGTGTTCTGAACAGGTATCTTGGTCATGATCAGGTTATTCTTATGAACTAGGGCCACTCTGCTCCCCCGCCCACTTCCCCTTACCTGTTCACTGACAGAATACCCGGCTGGGAGGGCCTGTGTCCAAGTTATGACGCTATCCTCTCCCAGCCAGGTTTCTGTAAAGCAAGCCAAGTTGGCATCCTCATCTAGGAGATTGTGTATAATATGAGTCTTATTTTTAACTGACCTGGCATTGCAGAGGAACAAGGTAAGGTTTTGTGGAATGGTTGGTACGTTCCCCAAACCATTCCAGGAAACAGAGTGAGCTGAAGGCGGGATAGCTTTCAAACAGCAATCCCGCCTTCTTTTGTAACATCTATTCACTCTGTTCCCACCATACCTCCTTTCCCCCTGCACAACCCCAATTTCTGCTCCCAGGCCATTCCCGTCCTCTGCTGGTAAAGGAGTCAAAGGAGTCAACCCTCTCAGCCACTGCTGCTGCTGCTGCCCCAAATGGCAGGAAGGCAGGGCGGGCTAAGCGGGAAAAAACTGTTAAAATGGGTTAAGCAAGCTAAAAAGCCTTTCTGCTGGCCAGAGGGCTGCTTCCCAGGTGTTCCAAGGGAGGAGGGGGTGGGTCAGAACGCACACAATGTTACTATGTAGAAGAGCCAGCAAAGTGACGGATGTCCAATGGGACCAATACACATCAGAAACAATGTGCATCATCATCAATACACATTGGTTCTGTTGTGCATTGGGTCCATCAGGACACCAAGTAAGGAGTGCTGATATGTATCAGGACCCTCTTGCTTGTGTCCCATTATGCATCTTCACAATTCACTAACAAGGTTTCTTAGCACCTTTGCTATGTAGCTAAGCCTATGTAAAGTTATTCAGTATAGATCATGATAGAAGATTCCAGTCACCCACATCAACTAGGGATGGAGAAAGTTCATCCCAAAGGCTGCATATGGCTTTCAGACTTCACATTTGTGGCTCTCAAAGCCCCCCCCCCAATGTTCACAAACATTAAAAAAAGTCCTTCTATGCCACACCTCCACCCCAGAGCCCCATCCTCTTATATACCTCTGCTTCCCTCCATTTCCCCTCCAAATTTGCGAAAGGAAGTCACTTTCAGTCACAATTTCAGAGGGAAATTGAGGAATTTTGGCATTCTGTGAATATGTGGTCCAATGGGAGTCAGGGGTGGAACATTGGCCCCTGTTGACCACCTCAACTTCAACCAAATAGTTCATTGCTGAGATTTAACCATGGTGCTTAAAGCAGAATTGCAGAGCAGAGGACCTTACTTTTTGTGGTGGTCTTTTTGTCTACTGTTTTCAATGGCCAGGTTTAGGACTGTCAGGTCTTAGATAAATTTGGGAGGAATCAGCAGGTGGGGCTTATGGGATTCATTAAGATTCCCTTTATCTCCTGCTCCATCATTTGAACACTACTTTATTAGCCTTGACTAGATGTTGATTTGTCTCTGATAACCTTCTTGCACCTCATACAATATTTCAAAAAGAACAATGGAGAATATAGCCAGAATCCAGCTGGTGTCTTATGCAAGTGTAAGTTCACCCTCAGAAGTACTCGGACCTTTCATGCAAAGTTGTGGAAAATGAGTTGTGCATATGATGCCATTCCACATGCAGATGTACATTGGATTGTGTGTTGTGTTGCAGATTCAGTTGCTCAATGATGCCATTCAACACAAGGGGTGTATATGGAGACACAACCCTATTGTAGATGCTGAGCCACTGATATGATCTGAAAATAGACTGATTCTTCCATGCTTAGTGCAAGCCAATAACCAAGCAGTAGGAAATTTGAAAGCTGTCTTATTGTCAGACCCTTTGATCAGACCACAGGGCAGTCTGGTTCTGTATTGTCTACACCAGTGGTTTTCAAACTTTGGTCCTGCAGGTGTTTCATACTCCAGTTTCCACAATGCCTGACCATCTGCCAAACTACCTAGGCTTCTAGGAGTTGATGTCCCACACACCTGGAGACCACAGTTTGAGAACCATCAATTTGCATCATATCTCTCCACCTCTCAAAGTGTTTCAAACATGAAACTGATCCAGCTTTACCTGGAGATTCCAGGAACTTGGGACCTTCCAAATGCAGAGCTGGTGATCTCTCACAAAGCATGTACTCAGTTCACTTAGAGCATTAACTTGCAACAGACACTAGAATATAAACTTGTCCAAACAATGGGCTGGATCCAGACTTAATTATCCTTACTTATACTGAAATCAATATGGCTAAGCCATGTTGATATAAGTCATAACTAACTTAAACCCTATTGATTTCAAATGGTTCTGCACTAAGTATAACTGAGTCTGGATCCAAGCCAATAACTGCAAATCATCATGAAATTAGGTGTGCTTAATACCTTAAGTGCAATGATTTCTGTGCGCTTCGGCCTAACTAACTTTACTGGATAGTGGCCAACATGTCTGACTGTTAGAGAGAGGGGGGGATGGAGGGGGGGGGGAGAGATTAAGCTGGTAAAAAAATTGTTCTTCAAATCTGCTCTTAGAGCAAAGAAAGCTATAGATTTATTTATTTATTTATTTATTTATTTATTAAAAGATAACAATGGAGAAACACTTAAAGGCACAAAACCCTTCTGGGAATTGGGGAGTAAGACATCTTGCTGATATCTCAGGCTGGCAGGTTGCCAGGGCTGTGCAGAAATGCTTCTGTGGCAGAAAATGAGAGTCAGTAGAAAAGTTACTTCTCATGGAGAAGTTACTTTGGGGACTCCAACTCTCAGAATTCAAGCCAATATAATCACAGGCTGTGCAAGCTGAGGGATTTGGGGAGTTGTAGTCCAAAAGAGGAGTACTGGAATTCAGTATCTCACTTATGGATGTATAACCTGGATTTACCCATCTGTAACTGATCCATGTTCACAACCTCTATGCAGTTACAATCCTGGCATTATTGCCAGGATTGTAACTGCCTCCCCTACCTGTTTTACCTGGCAGCAGCCACACTAAGAGAAAATGCTTTGTTCTGTTTGCAATCAGGCCCTAGGTAGATGATATTTCTACATCCTCCCACCAGTGAGTGAGGCTGTGACAAAGACTTGTGTTGGGGACCCATATCTGACTTGCTAGCATGGCAAGGCTAAAAACGTCATGCACCCATGCCCAATTGCTAGCAGAACAGACTTCTCTTAGCTGCTGCCTGGTAAAATAAATATGGGGTAGATTTCAGACTGGGAGACTTCACTTAATTATGCTAATATAATTAAGTACCCATTCCACTGTTGCCTCCACTTTCACCTGCTTTTGACTGGTGGTTATGAAACTGAACTAAGTAGCCTATGCAGAATTTTACCCAACTTTTTAAAGCTCTGTTCTGTTGGATAGAGGCAAAGTGAATTTATGCAAAGCCTCTAAAAATGCAAATTGAGTGCCAACTCCATTATTGCTTCCACCTTCACTTTCCTCTTCCTCTGTCTGACAGCAAGAAAGGGAAAGGCAGACTCAATGGTCCATGGCTGAGGACATGTTCCTAGTCCCTAATAGAGTGGAGTTATGTCCTACTGATACCTAGAATACTCACTACTATCCCTAGCAGACAAATGCACCATGTCCACCAAAGAAATAGCCCTTTGAGAAAGAGGAAGTAGAGGTAGTGCTTTGAAAGATGGTGATGAATGCAGTCTTGTTCAAAGCAATCTGCAAGGAGAGTTAAATCCAGAGTTGCTTGTGAGCATTCTAGGAGGGGTATTGGTCTATATTTCTTCTTGGATTCTCATGACACCACTAGACAGGGACCACTAGAATATTGGAAATTTTGCCTTAGTTTCTGCTACAAAAGAAACAAGGGGAAGGAAAAGTATTTGGCATGATGGGAGCTGAGGAAGAGACACACTCTTTATCATTGAACCACTCTGGAGAAGATAGACAGGCATGCATTTGCAAAGACTCAGTTGCCCAGGGGTACCAGTTCAGGACCTCTCAGATCAGCTAGTTTGTTGCTTGTGGCAGCTCCGTTCTATAAAAAGGATGTGTCTACAATTAAATAACATGGAGATTCTCCAGGTAACATTTTGCATTCTTTGCTTACAGGATCCTAATTAAAAGAATGATGCCTGCTATATTGTGGCTAAAGCAATCATCTATCTCATATTAATCCCAGAAGTCAACCAAAGGTCAAGGCTATCTTAATCATTAACCTGTAGTTGAAGAGACATAGTTGTAATTTATAGCTTTAAAATCCTAAATAATAATAATAATAAAAAATAAACCATTTGAAAAAGACAAATATTTACACTGCATTTTTTATTTTATTTTGCATAGTGGCTTGCAGTAGTACTAGGATGCCAATGAATATATTGTTAACTCTCTTTGTCTTTAAATATCACTAGATACAATATTGTTAAATACTTAAAGTGCTAGATACCAATGATAGAAGAGGCTTAGAATTACTTGACCTATAGGGGCCCTGCTTATCAAATTTGCAGATGACACCAAATTAGGAGGAGTAGCTAATACCCCAGAGGAGAGGATCAAAATTCAAAATGACCTTAATAGATTAGAAAGCTGGGCCAAAACTAACAAAATGAATTTCAACACGGAGAAATGTAAGGGGCTACACTTAGGCAGAAAAAATGAAATACATAAATATAGGACCTGGCTTAACAAGACTATGTGAAAGGGATCTAGGAGTCCTAGTAGACCACAAGTGGAACATGAGTGAACAGTGTGATGTGGCAGCTAAAAAGGCCTATGTGATTTTAAGCTGCATTAATAGAAGTATAGTTTCTAGATCAAGGGAAGTAATAGTGCCACTGTATTCAGCTTTGGTCAGGCCCCACCTGAAATACTGTGTCCAGTTCTGGGCACCACAATTCAAAAAGGATGTTGAAAAACTGGAGCATGTCCAGAGGAGAGCGACTAAAATGGTGAAGGGTCTGGAACGACTTAGGGAACTGGGTATGTTTAGCCTGGAGAAGAGATGGTTAAGCAGTGATATGATAGCCCTTTTAAAGTATTTGAAGGGGTGTCATATTGAGGCTGGAGCAAGCTTGTTCTCTGCTGCTCCAGAGAACAAGACCCGGAACAATGGATGCAAGCTACAGGAAAAGAGATTCCACCTCAACATTAGGAGGATCTTCCTTACAGTGAGAGCAGTTCACCAGTGGAACACACTCCCTTGGAGTGTGGTGGAGTCTCCTTCTTTGGAGATTTTTAAACAGAGGCTGGATGACCATATGTCTGGGATGCTTTGATTGTGATTTCCTGCATGGCAGGGGGTTAGACTGGATGACCCTTATAGTCTCTTCCAACTCTATGATTCTATGATTCTAATGGCAACTAAAGAAATGAAGAAGATTGGTGGGGAAAGTCACAATTGGGCTGGGGGAGTGTAGGGACTATTGCTGGCTACTGTATTAGATTCTATATACACTAGTTAATAGGTGGCAGGGATGCAGTGACTCAAATGGTTAAGACACTGACTCTGTTGATTGCAAGATCAGCAGGTTGGCAGTTCAAGGCCCGGGTGCTACATGATGGGGTGAGCTCCTGTCACTAGTCGCAGCATCTGCCAACCTAGCAGTTCGAAAGCATGCAAATAAATAGGTACTACTTCTCAGTGGGAAGGTAAACAGTGTTCTGTGCAATCATGCTGGCCACATGATCACAGAGAAGTCTCTGACAAAGCTGGCTCTTCGGCTTAGTAGCGGAGGTGAGCACCGCCCTCTATGGTCAGACAGGACTTGGCAACCTTGTCAACTGGGAATACCTTTACCTTTACCTACACTAGTTCAAAACTGAGGAACTCTTTAATATGGTTGATGGTGGCCAGATATAATTAGGCAGGGTCAAGTTAAAGCACCTTAGATCCCATCCTGGGATAAAAGTGGGGTACAAATCCAATAAATAAATAAGTATGCTAGTAATCAAAATGTGGCAGTCAGAATGCTGCCTGGGGCCAGTTCTGACAACAGCTTCACTGACTACCAGTTCATTTCCAGGCACAATTCAAAGTGCTGGCCTTGACCTATAAATCCCTATACAGCTTTGGTCCAGACTATCTGAAAGACTATCTCGTCATACACACCTGCAAGAACACTATGATCTTCAGGGTAAGGCTTTCTCTCAGTCTCACCACCATCACAGGTTCTCTTGGTGAGGACATGAGAGAGAACATTCTCAGTTGCTGGTCCCACCCTCAGGAACGCACTTCCACAGGGAGTTAGTTTGGCCCCTTCCCTGCTTTCCTTTCACCAGCAGGCAAAAATCTTTTTGTTTCAGCAGGCTTTTAATATGTAACCATGCCAGGGAGGCTTCTTTAATGGGGTGTGTTTTTAAATTTAGTTTTAAAACTTTTGTTTATTTTAAAATGATTTTATATTGTTTTAATTGGGATTATTTTAGTTGCTTTTAAGATTGCACTGTGGTTTTTGATTGGTTTCTGGGAGAAAGGTGGCATATAAAATTAATTATTATTTTCTTTTTTATTCACTTTATTTTATAAAAAACATTAAAATATATAAAATTAATTAATTAATAAAGCTACAGTAGAACATTCATATGTTCAATGACTCCTTGGACATTGTGTGAGCACTAAAAATGGAAAGAAGGAAGGAAGGTGTGGTCAGAGCCCCCTAACCCTCACAATGTCTATGGGTTTTAATAACTGAAAAGCTGAGATTGTTATAGCCTTCCATCACAAAATAGGGATTGCTCAAAACAGAAGGCAAAAAATGAATAAAGAAGAGTCCTATGGATATATTGGCTAATGGGACAGTACAAGAACCCAACAGGCTGCTTATGGAAGGAACTGCAGCTAACAGTAGCTGGTGAATCTAATGCAAGGTACTAGTGAATTCATGGTGGTGAGCTATCCCTCAAATAGGCTCAGAACATTGAATAGCCCATTTAAAGTTCAGATAAAAACCCAGAATGGGCTGCAATCTCTCCAATACACCTTCATGCACAGATCCAACTGGATAAAACATCTGGCAAATATTTGGAGTTTGTCATTTATGAAGGATGCCCACTCATGTTTTGGACCACAAGCAGTTATTTTCCAGGATTAAATTTGCATCAGACCACTGGAAGTATCCTGCCCATAATGACCCCTAGCAGTTCATGAGCCACATGATTGTTCTGGGCCCCCAGACTGTACATGCAAATGATATCTCAATTTTGATGGGGCAGATTGCATGGTTCTTTTTCATGGAACTGGCATCTTCTCCTTCCATACAGAGTGACAATTCCATGGGAACATAGATCTCAAAATTCACCCTGCTCATGTGGTCAGCTTCTTCATATTCTTTACTCTCACAACATGTTGGAGCAACAGTGCTATTGCTGGTTGATTTGTATGTGAAGGATACACCACTAGACCACATCACTACCTAATACTTGTTCTGGATTAAATATCTCAATGTACTAGATATCCATAATGAGGTGGATGTGCTCTTTTTAAAAAGGAGATTGCTGAAGTTTGTCAATAACATTTTTAGACTGATGCCACATAAAGAGTAATCACAAGTACTTTTAAATTACACTGTCATTGGGGAAATGTAAACTTTAAATGAAACATTGCTGAGAAACATCCCCTGCCTTGCAAAAAGCTTTAAAAAGTGCATCTGGATGAAGATGAACCTCTCTGAATGCCAAATGAAGGTCTTGAGCCAGGCAACTCTGAGAATCAGGCTATAAATGATTGCTATTTGGTTGCTGTTGTTAACTGTCCTCAAGTCAGTCTGGACTCATGGCAATCCTATGGATGAGAGGCAGGCTCCATTGCTCTATCCTCCACTGCTCTGCTTAATTCCTGCAACCTCTTAATACCCATGATCTCGTTAATAGAGTTCATCCATCTAGCATGTGGTCTTCCTCTCTTCCTACTTCCTTCCACCTTCCCCAGCATTGTTGTCTTTTCTAATGAGTCTTCCCTTCTCATGATGTGTCCGAAGTACAACAGTCTCAGTTTGGCTATCTTGGCTTCCAGGGAGGTTTCTGGTTTGATCTTCTCTAGGACCCATTTGTTTGTCCTTTTGGCTATTCATGGGATCCTCAGCACTCTTCTCCAGCACCACATCTCAAATGAATTGATTTTCTTCCTATCATCTTTCTTGACTGTCCAGCTGTCACATCCATACATGGTAAGAGGGAATAGAATGGCTTGTAAGATTTTTACTTTTGTTCTGAGTTGTATATCTTTGCATTTTAGGATCCTTTCTAGTCCTTTCATAGCCACCCTCCCCATTCTTAGGGGGGATGCAGACTGGCACTTTAGGCTTGCCTGGAGGTGGAGTTGGGGTGAGATGACTGCCCTTCGGCCTCCCCGACTCCACCCTGACTCCGCCCCAAGGCTGTGCACCCAATTGCATGGCGCGTGGTATCAGGGCACCCTCTTGGTGCAGTGTGCACACACACTGCACCAAAGGGGCATAAAAGAGCCATGGCAGCGGCTCAAAGGGTGGCTTTTTGCCACCCCTAAACGGAGCGGCATTTGCCCAATCTTTTGAGGCAGCAAAAAGGAGGATCAGGGCTGTGGTGTGTGGTTGCTGCGACCCTAATCTGCCACTTCCAGGGGTGACACAGAGCCGCTCCTTACGGGCCATCTGTATCAGCCCATAATTTTCTTCTGATTTCCTGACCGCAGTCCCCATTTCTACCAATGTTTGATCCCAGGTATGGGAATTCTTTTACTATTTCTGTTTCTTCATTGTCTATGTTGAACTTGTGAAGGTCCTCAGCGGTCATTATTTTTGTTTTCTTTATGTTCAATGTTAAGCCTGCCTTTGCACTTTCTTCTTTGATCTTCCTTAGTAGGTGTTCCAAGTCTGTGCGGTTTTCTGCTAGTACTATGGTGCCGTTAGCATATCTTAGATTGTTATTCCTTCCTCCTATTTTCAGTCCTTCTACTTCTGTGTCCATGCCTGGTTTTCTTATAATATGTTCTGCATATGAGTAGAATAGGTAGGGTGATAGGATGCAGCCTTGTCTGACTCCTTTGCCAATTGGGAACCATTCTGTTTCTCCATGTTCTGTTCTGACAGTAACCTCTTGTCCTGAGTACAGATTCCTCATCAGGACTATCAGATGTGTTGGCACTCCCATGTCTTTAAGGGCATTCCATACCTTTTCATGATGTATGCAGTCAAAGGGTTTGGTATAGTCTATAAAACACAAGCTGATTTTCTTTTGGAATTTCCTGGTGCACTCCGTTAGCCATCATATGTTTGCAATGTCATCCCTAGTGCCTCTTCCTTTCCTGAACCCCGCTTGAACCTCTGGAATTTCTTTCTCCATGTATGGTTGGAGTCTATGTTGCAGAATGTTGAGCATGATTTTGCTTGCGTGGGAGATCAGTGCTGTGGTCCTATAGTTGCTGCAGTCTTTGGTGTCTCCCTTTTTGTGGATGCGGATGTATATTGGTGGCTTCCAATCTGTTGGCCATCATTTTTTTCCATATTTGTTGTCATGTGTTGACTCTGTCAATGTGGATTGCAGCAGTTCAATTGGAATACTGTCTGTCCCTGGTGATTTGTTTTTTGCTATTTCTCTTATTGCAGTGTCCACCTCACTTTTTAGAATTTGGGGTTCATCTTCATATGGCTCTTCATTCCATGTGTCCTTAATTTTGTCATCTCTTTTGTATAATTCTTCTGTATTTTGCATCCAACATCTTTCTATTCTTTCCTGGTCTTGAATTATATTATTATTTTTATTTTTTTTGTCATAGAGCATCCCAGTCCTTGGTTTGAATTTTCCTTTGATTTCCCGGATCTTGTTCTTCCCTTTTTGTTGTTGTCTTCTATTTCTCTGCATTGATCATTGTAGTAATTTTCTTTATCTTTCCGCACAAGTCATCGTATTGTTGCATTCATAATTCTTAGTTTGTTCCTATCTCCCTTTTGTTTTTCATCTCTTCTTTTCTTTATTGCATGTAATGTTTTTTCTGTCATCCATGTTTTTCTCTCTTTCTTTTTGTTTATTGAATGTGTATGTCTGCATTCTTCTTTTATTATGTCTCTGGCTTCAGACCATAATTCCTCTGGTTCTCAGTCTATTATGCTTAGTAATGCAAATCTGTTTCTTATGTTGTCAGTATATTCTGTTGAAATATTATTTAGATCATATTTTGGTATAATCACTGTTTTTGTTTTCTTCTTGAGTCTTACTCTTACTTTTGATATGAGTAATTTGTGATCTGTGCCACAGTCAGCTCCTGTTCTAGTCTTGCCACCAGTATGGAGTTCCGCCATCTTTTACTTCCAGTCATATAACCTATTTGATTTTTGTGTTGACCATCTGGTGATGTGCATGTGTATAGCCTTCTTTCTGGTTGTATGAATAATGTGTTTGCAATGAATATGTTGTTGGCTTCACAAAAATCTATCAGTCGCTCACCTGCTTCATTTCTTTTGCTAATCCAAATCTGCCTACTGTTTTTGATTCTTCTTTGCTTCCAACTTTTACCTTCTAATCTCCAATGATCACCTTAACATCCTATGTTGGTGTGCTGTCCATTTCTTCCTGTACTTCTTCATAGAATCTATCAATTTCTTCCTGTTCTGCCTCTGTGGTTGGTGCATATACTTGAATTATGATGATTTTCCTAGGTTTACCATGGAGCCTTACTGAAATGATTTGGTCTGATTTTACATTGTTTTCTTTGACTGCTTTTGTCACATCTTTTCTTAGTATGAAAACCACCCTGTTTCTTCTTGTCTTTTCATTTCCCGAGTAGAACACTGTATGGTTGTCTGATGCAAAGTGGCCCATTCCTGTCCATTTTAACTCACTCACCCCCAGTACTGCTATGTTCATGCATTTCATTTCCATTTTTATTATGTCCAGCTTCTCTTGGCTCATGCCTCTCACATTCCAAGTCCCTATTTTATGTGTAATGCTGCTTTGGATACCATTTGCCTTTCTAAGGGTGTCTTCTATTTGTCTTGGCATCTTTCTTATGCCCTTGGCTAATCTTGCAAATGTGATATCCCTTTACTTCTCCTTCCCTCCCTTTCTGTTAATGTTCTGATCCTGCCTGTGTCTCACTTGGGGTGACTCATCATTGGGTTTACTAGATGATGGGGTTACACAGGGAGGGCCACCAATAATAATAATAATAATAATAATAATAATAATAACAACAACAACAACAACAACAATAATAATAATAATAATAATAATAATAAATTTATTTACTTATAGCCCACCCCTCTGTGTGGCAATCGGGGCAGGGTACCACGTTTTTAAAACAAACAAGTTAAAACATTCCCTCATCCCATAATTCAACCCTCCCATCCCCTTAAAATAGAATTAAACTAGAAGAAAGTTAAAAAATACAACAATAAAATAAAACAATCCTCAATAACACAAGGAATCAGAAAATAAACAAATTAAAAACTCATCTCTCACCAGACAGCAGTTATTCCGGGAAGGCCTGCTGGAAGAGATCCATCTTTACTGCTTTCTTAAAAGCAGCAAGAGTAGTAATGAGACGGATCTCGTCCGGCAGGCCATTCCATAGCCTGGGAGTGGTTGCAGAGAAGGCCCTCTGGAGGTCTGAGACAGCCTGGTTTTTATTGGCTGTAGCAGATTCCTCCCAGAGGACCGAAGGGCACGGGGGGGGGGGGTCATATCATACAGGGAAAGGCGGTCCTTGAGATAAGATGGACCCAAGCCATGTAGGCTTTAAAGGTCAAAACCAACACCTTGTACTGCGCCTGGAAACTAATCACCAGCCAGTGGAGGGATTTCAGCACCGGTGTTATGTGCTCCCTCCTTGATGTTCCTGTGATTAACCTGGCTGCCATATTCTGCACAAGTTGTAGTTTCCGGGTTAGGCACAAGGGTAGCCCCATGTAGAGTGCATTGCAGTAATCCAAATGTGAGGTTACCAGGGCATGTACCATAGCTTCCAGATCTCTCACATCCAGATAAGGGCACAGTTGGTGTATCAGACGAAGCTGATAACAGGCACTCCTGACCGCCGCATTCACCTGACTAGTCATGTGAAGCGATGAGTCAAGGAGAACCCCCAAACTGCGAACACAGTCCTTAGAGGAGAGTGTGACTCCATCCAGGACTGGCGACTGTATTCCCAAATCTGGTTTCGGGCCTGTAACTGTGAGTACCTCCATTTTGTCTGGATTCAACTTCAATCTGTTTTGCCTCATCCAACCCATTACCACTCTGAGACAGTCATTAAGAGGAGAGATGCTATCTGAAGTCTGAGACGATGATCTGGTCATGGAGAGATATATCTGGGTGTCATCAGCTTACTGAAGACACCGTGCTCCATGCCTCCGAATGATCTCACCCAGCGGCTTCATGTAGATATTGAATAACATCGGGGACAGGATGGCACCCTGAGGGACACCACAATTAAGCTCAATTTTAGATGAGCAGCTGTCCCCGAGCCTCACCCTCTGGGATCTGCCCGAGAGGAAGGAACGGAACCACTGCAAAGCAGTGCCTCCAATTCCTAACTCTCTCAGACGATCCAAGAGGATGGCATGATCTATAGTGTCAAAAGCAGCTGAGAGATCCAAGAGCACCAGCAGGGTCACACTACCCCTGTCGATGCCCAGGCGGAGGTCATCAGTCAGAGCAACCATGGCAGTCTCAACTCCATATCCTGTCTGAAGCCGATTTGAAATGGGTCAAGATAATCAGTTTCATCCAAGACTGCTTGGAGTTGGGAAGCAACTGCCCTCTCAATCACCTTGCTTAAAAAAGGAAGCAAGGAGACTGGTCTGTAGTTGTTTCTATCCAGGGGGTCAAGGGAAGGCTTTTTCAGGAGTGGCTTAACCGCCGCCTCCTTTAGACAAGATGGCATATTACCTTCCCTGAATGACACATTGATTGTGTCCCGAAGGAACACCTTCAATGCGTCTCCTCCCTGGGCGACCACCCTTCCTCACCCTTCCAAGCAGCTTGTCCACATCATCAGTACACCTACACCTCCATGTGCACAGTGCCTACCAGTGTTACCTATGGTGTCACAATTCCCTCCTGTCAGTGACACCCACCACTACCGCTGCTGCCCAGTAGCTGCTTGTCTCCCTATATTATTCCTCCTATTGTTGTTTGTTTGCTTTCTTATCCATCCCCTTATGCATCCCTGGGTTTCCCTCCTTCTCTTCTCTTGTGTCCTCCCTCCTTTAGTCCATTCCCTCTCCTCCTTTAGTTTCTTCACTTCTTTCTCCATGGTTGGGGGAGGGCAGAGATGGTTGGTCACCCTCTTCCTTCCTCCACTTGCCTTCCTGGTCCTCTGGTGGCACTCTGTTCTCCGGCTCAGATGGGGGCGGAGAATGGGTTGAGTTGGTGCTTTGCCCCTGTCCCCCCTGCTTCTCTGATGGTCCTCTTTGTCTTCCTGCTCAGCTGGGGGGCTGGGATGGATTCAAGCCTTCTTCCTCACCTCTCTGTTGTTTCCTGGTGCTACCACATTAGAATTTACAATAGCAACATGCATATGAAACACATATATTTATACACACAAGCGCACACATACATGGTATCTTTTTTCTGGTATGCACAAGGAGTTAATGAGGCACAGACTGCCATAAGCTGGGGGAAGCAAAGCCATTTGAATTGCTTTGAAAAACTAGAGTTGGATTTGTTTCCTAGGATTTAAATTGGTAAATTATTTGAATTTCTCCACCCCTAGGTGAATGATTTAGATGGCCTTGACCCCAGTCTGACTGTGGGGATTAATGTGGGATAATGATTGCTGAGGCTATCACTGCAGCAGGCATCATTAATTATCCTTATTGATTGTAGCTTTCAAAGATAAAGCATTATGCTGACTGGAAAATACCCTTTTCCTGCAAGGTCAAGGCTAAAATAGGGAAGCTAAATAATTGCATGAACAAACACAGAAAATAAAAATAACCTCTTGGAGGATTGTGTAATTAAGATCCAATTACAACATTTAAGTCTTGTTTACAAAATGACAGTGTTCTCCTTGTCAAGTCATTTCCCTGAAAATTGCTTCACTACATGATAATTGCATTATAGCAGGTAACTGGAACAGCCTAGTGAAAGGGTGGGGGATCAGTTTCCTTCTATGTGTTTTAACTTGCTTCTATGTTTTGACTTGTCCAAAAACCAAAGTGTAGGGGTCCCACAGGGTCTTGTCTAAAAATACTAATGATATGTTAAATGAAATGGGTTAGATGGAGGAAGTAACATTGTCCTTAAGTCCTATTATATTTCTTTTGGCTTGTGTAATGGCCTCAAGATATTCCTGCGATGTTGTCATATATACCTTTCATTCTCTCTCCCACCTCCCCCACTCTTTTTCTTCTGCATCATTTCACTGCAGTAAGAATCTTAGGTTTCCAGAGATATTTGGCTGCAAATTGCTCAGATAAAAGGAAGTCATTTGACCTACATCTTTGTTGATCATCTGAAATATCAAAGGAGTGAGCTGCCTTTAAATGTATGTAGATTTATTTAAACAAAAAGCCACACTGAAGAAATACAAAACAATCTGGTAGACCTAGGGCAGGTTTATTACTGAACAACCTTGCAAATAACAGAACATGATCCTCTGCAGGTTTACTCAAAAGCAAGTTCAGTTGGACATTTACTAGTAAGTGTGCTTAGACTGTATGAACACACATGCACAGAGAGAGAGAGAGAGAGAGAGAGAGAGAGAGAGAGAGAGAGAGAGAGAGAGAGAGAGAGAATGTTTCTTCAATCTGGGGCTCACACATAACCTAAACATATTTTAGAACTGGGTCCACAATGTCTCTTTTTCTAAAAAAATTGCTTAGAGTATTAATCCATTGCATATTTGTTGATGCAGTATGTCATTGGATAAAGATGTGATGGGATGCTGTGCATTTCAAGCAGAAACATTTTTCTGACATCCATCTAATTAGAATTATCTGAATCGTAACATTTGTTTTAAGTGAGAACCACACAGGCTGGCATGTCAGCAAAAACAGTCAATTTCTTCCAAGCCTTTAACAGATTAAAGTTCTAAAATCCTTTCCTTTTAAATATAACATATTTTAACTTAAAATAACTACAGAAAATGTCCTTCTTCCTAGCAAAGTATAATTAATCTAACCCATTGTTGAAAAATGACTTCACTGTTGTCCATCAAACAAATGCAATTTATGCAAATATTGATTCCTGTGAAACTTCACTTTAGTGTCCCCATAAGTTGGAAACAACAACAAATTACAAATGCAACTGATATTTTTTTCCCTTTTCAATTATTAACTAAAAGTATTAACCCATTTCTACTAATGTTCCTTTCTCTGGCTATAGTATGCTATAACATTGATTCTGAAAGAGAAAAAGAAATCAGAGATGCAAAAAATTGGAAATAGAAGGTTAATTTGTGATTTAAATCACCCATGATGCAAACCAAGTCTTTGGGTGCATACAGTGTAGGAATAATGTGGGTTGACATCACTTTAATTGCTGTAGCTCCATTCTATGGAATTCTAGGATTTGTAGTTTTACAAGATGTTTAGCCTTCTCTGCCAAAGAATGCTAGTGCCTCACAAACCTACAGATCACAGATTTCTGTAGTGTGGAGCCATGGCAGTTAAAGTGGTATTGAACTGCATTATTTCTATGGTATAGATGCACCCTCAGGTATCAATATTCTAAGTACAATGTGTGATTCAGTCTCACAAAAAGAGAATATAGCATTGTTGACCTGACGTTAACATTCTTAAGAATTAGTAAAACGTATGTTATTTTAACATAGATCTTTCTTACAAAATACAAGTATATCTTTCATGCATTTCCAAATCATTCTGAAGCCCTCCCATAGATAATATACTGTGGCAAACCCAGCATCCAAGTAGCCATAGTTTTTACTCAGGCTCTTCATCTGCACAATTTTCAGCAGTCATTGGAAATGAATTTACAAACTTGTGATAACCAAGGTTTCACTTATATGAATATATTTTACTCACTTGGCCCTACTGCTTGAAATTTCCCATTAGAATTGAGTAGTCCTTAAATTTTACAGATGCAAAACCAGTTGGATGGGAAGCTAAGAACCAATCTTGCTCATAGTTTTGCTACAAGATGGGCCAGGTGATGAAAATTATTTGAAGGCCACTGACATTCTTCAATTTGTGGCAAGATAAAAAAAAAGAATTATAAATTGTAAAAAAAAAAAAAGTGGTTTGGAAAGAAGGCCCATGCAAGACATGGGTGCACAGAGAGTTAACTTTATTGTTCACATTGTGTAAAAGAAAAGAACAGATAGTGAGAGGGGGTAAAGGCACACACAATAGCACCCATAGCAACAACTTCTTACAGCCATATGGATACTCTAGTCCTAATGTCCACCCTTGATCTTAGTATCATAGAACATAACTCAATAAACCAGTGAGAGGAAGGGCCTCCTGCAGTGACAAAGAGACCCCCACTGATAGGTACAGATAATGGCAACTTATTGTTTATGACACAATGCAGAGGAGAACATGTGCTACAGGAGCAAGGAAAGGTCAGCTGAACAAGTTATCCCATCAACCTGTTCCTTCATTTATTGTGTAACAGAGACCATTAAATATGGTGTCGGGGAAAGAGAAAAAAGTTGAACATTTATGGCAGGCAATGTGGGGAGGAAAGGTTCACACCAAACTATGTGTGAATTCTTGTTCTCTTAAAAGTTCAGGATCCAAAGATGCATTTGAACCTTTGCTATAGGAACAGCAATAATTCTCAATCTGACTCTGGTAAAGGATCACAAGAGGCAAATCAAAATAGTGCATTTGCTATATAGTTGTACACATGAAGGGAACTTTGTTTTTTTGACAATGGAATAATGGAGTAAGGCTAAACATTTTCTGAGTTCATGGGTTAACTTAACAGCTCGTCTGTAGCTAACCAAATTAAACTTTTCACACCTTATTCATCTACTGCAGTATTGTATCTCTTGATCCCAAATGTGCAACTGATTAAATACAAATAAGTGGAAACATTTGTCTAAAAAAAAAAGATAACTTGAGCAAAAGCACACTTCCCTAGCCTGGTGACCTACAAATATGGATATGCTTCTTTACAGCAGAGAAATAAAACAAAAATATTCATTAACAACAGAACAATAACTATTCAACACAGAACAACATACAGTTCACCTGGGAACCACTCCTGTCTCACAGTATATATAGACCCATTCTCTTCCATTCCACTTTTCTCTGAAGATGCCAGCCACAGATGCTGGCGAAACGTCAGAAAGAAACTTTTCTAGAACATGGCCACACAGCCCGAAAACCCCACAAAAAACTATAAAAATATTCATACTTCGTCTTCATGCAAAAATGATTGATACCTTAGTAGCCTTTTAAATTGTATGAGCCCATGTGACACCCAGTGATTATGTCAGCAGCTGCCACATCTCTACAGTCAACTTTCACTAATCCTACACTCACTTAATTGGGAGCAAGCCCCATTGAACTCAACAGGACTTACATCTGAGTAAACTAGTATGGGGTTGTGCTTAAACCAGAAGGCTGAGATTTAATTGTACAGGTTTCAAATAGGGAATTACCCAAATTTAAATGACAGGTGAGTTGTGCCACAGTCAGTCAAGAGAGAAAAAGCTTTGACATAGTTAAGGTAAACTAATTTTATATTCTAAAGATGCATCTGAGGAAGTAGGCACTAGTGTACAAAAGCTCATTCTACTAGCTTGTTTCTTTCAGTTAGGGGGGTTGCAGACTGCCAGAAATAGTGCAAATTGAGTCCACTTTTAGGGTTAGGGTTAGGGTTAGGGAATCATGGGAACTGTAGTTTATTGTGGCACCAGAGCTCTCTGACAGAGAAGGCTCAATGTCTCAGAAAAAACAACCCAGTTCTCATGATTCCCTAGCACTAACCCTAACCCTAAAAGTGGACTCAATTTACACTATTTCTGGCAGTCTGCAACCCCCCTTAGTCTCAAAGGTGCTACAAGATCTCTTTGCATATTGATTTTCCAGAGTAATATGGCTATGTCCTTTAATTCTATATTGGTGTTGGGTAGGGTAGCTACTCATTTGAAATGTGGTGCTATGAAGAGCCAAAAAGATAAATAGGTCCCAGAACAAATTAAGCCGTAACTCTCATTGGAAGCCAAGATGGCAAAACTGAGACTGTCATACATCGGACAAATCATGAAAAAACAAGACTCACTAGAAAAGACAATACTGCTAGGATAGGTAGAGGATAGCAGAAAGATAGGAATGCTGCATACTAGATGGATAGACTCAATCAAGAAAGCCACTGCCCTGAGCCTGCAGAACCTGAGCAGAACAACAGAAGCTGGGATTATGGAGGCATCTCACATAGGGTCACCCATGAGTTGAAGGCAGTTAACAACAACGAGGGTAGCTACATGTATACAATAAGAATCAGTTTAACACAAATTCATTTAATGCAGTTTCAGTTATCCACAAAGACCCATTCATGTTGTTTCACTGCTTGTGCTGCTTGCACTATCTTGTGTTCAGCACTGATTGGTTCTACACTACCTTCCTATTTCTTTTGTTTGCATGCTGTCCCATGTTGATTGGCCAGATGCTAACCAATAATAATAATAATAATAATAATAATAATAATAATACATTAGTTGCTTGTGCTAGTGAAGTGTTCATGCGGCTACAGTAAAATGCTCCTGCTGAAAAAATGCTTCTGCTGGTAAAGCACTTGTGTTGTTTAATAATGGGCCCAAAGTGAAAGTGAGGCAATGCTGGCAATCTGGATATGCCTAAGAGAAGGTGTAAAGCATTTTCTTTAAGTGAGAAGGTGAAAGTTCTCAACCTAATAAGCAAAGGGGGAAAATTGTGTCCTGAGCTTGCTGAGATCTACAGTAAGAACAAATCTTCTATCCATGAAATTGTGAAGAAGGAAAAAGGAATTCATGGTAGGTGTGCTGTCGCATTTCAAATGGCAAAAGTTACATCCAGAGTGTGTGGTGATTGTATAGTAAAAACGAAAAAGACGTTAAATATGTGGGTGGAAAACATGAATGGTAAACATGTTCCCATTGATGCAATGTGTTGCATCATAAAGCATTGAGCCAATATGTAAACCTCAGCAGGGCATCTCCTGAAACGAGTGCCACCAAGCCATTTAATGCAAGCAAAGGATGGTTGCATACGTTTAGGAATAGTAAGGATTTAAAAATGTAAACCTAATTGGAGAGACTGCATCTGCCAATGAAGAGTTTAAGAAGCCGATTAAGGATACAATTCAAAACAAGTGTTTAGTTGTAATGAAACCGGGCTCTCCTGGGGAAGAAAAATGCCCACTAGAACATACATTTATAAAACTGCCAAGGTGGCACCAGGGCTAAAGCATGAAAGGTAAAATTAACTCTGGTCCTATGTAGCAACTCTGGTGGGCATATGATAAAGCCAGGCATGGTGTACAGATTGAAGAACCCAAACAGACAAACTTTTTCTGCCGATGTTTTGGCAGCATAACAAGAAAATGTGGGTGACAACAGAATGATTTCACCAATGCTTCTTCCAGAAGTGGGAAAAAAGTGCAAAAAGGTTTGGCATGTAAAGTCCTATTAATACTAGAGAATGCACCTGGCCATCGTGAATCTGTTTGCTATGAAAATGAAAATGTTGATTTTCTCTCTCTCTCTCTCTCTCTCTCTGTATGTGTGTGTGTTTACCTTCTAATACATCCTCATTGATTCACCCTTGACCAGGGTGTCATTCATTTTGTCAAGGCCATGTACACCCGCCTGGTGTTTGATCACTTTGTAGCAGCAATTGATGTAGACTCTAATGTGGACATAATGCACTTGTGGAAATCCTTCACTATTTCTGATGCAATAACATTAATCAAAGCTGCAATGGATGAATTAAAACCAGAAACTGTAAATCCCTGCTGGAAGAACATATGTAGTGACATTGTGGACATTCTCTTTCCTTGCTATGTATTATTTGCATTTATGCCCATGTGGGATCAAACAGAGGGGATTGAACTCTCTTGTGGAAAGAGGGATCATGACCACACTGATATTGTACTGAGGCCTAACTCATACACTCCATGGTTTCACAGATGAAAACAGGGACACATGTGGCCAAGCCACATCAGAGTGTGGTCAAGATGGCAAAAGTTATTAATGAGGAAGAACATAAAAGCAAGGAGTTTGTTTTTGCCTGAGTTTACCCGGAAGAGCAAGAATCTGCTCTTTGCTGGCCCCTCCTCCTGTAAATTAATTGAGTGCAAACTGTTTTTGCACTTTGAACTCAGGTTGTAGCAATTGAAATAAACTGAGGACAAAGGGGAAAAGCAAAAGCAGGAGAGAAAACATGGGGCATTTTTAAAAAATGGGGGGGGGGGGGACGGGACAGAGGATTAATAGGGACTATCCCTGCCAAATTGAGAGAGATGAAGGGTATGCTAAATATGTCTATGATCCTAACATACTTATATAAAGGACACATTGTGACTTACTTCTGAGTAAGTGTATAGTTCTTACCATACATAGGATTGCTCTGTAACTTTTTTTAAAAAAGTTTTGAAATGATGTGCATAAACTTGGATCAGATGCTTTCTGGCAGATAAGTACATTTGTGTATTACAAAGAGCCTTAGAAAAAAAGAATGAAGGCTGTGCAGAGTCAGAAAATGAAAAAATCATTTTCACCAAGGGAAGTCACCAGGGGTTTGAGAAGGAAGTTCTAGCTTTGAGCACAAAGAAGTAAATAATGCAGGATCTATGCAAACTAACCTTGTGACTTTATGGTAACAGGAATTGCACTCAGAGGACTGCTATATTCTGTGATACAGAATAAATGGACCACAAGCACTCTGCTGGGTAATAAACAGATTTCACTGAGACTCTGGAAAGATTCCATAATTTCAAATATAAAAGAAGGTTCTGCCATCACTGCTGCATAAATTGCTGGCCTTTAAAATCCTTATTTTTAGATGATGAAGATAAAATGGAAGATTTTTTATGAGATAAGATCTTCCCTTCCTTCCACATAAATTAATTGTACAATTTAATAAACTAACAGGTGGTTCTACTTCAGACACAGCAGATGTTAGGCTGAATGAATGGAGTCCCCTCTTGTGATCATCTTGTCCCCATGCTATTTCTTTCTTTATATCAATCCCTTTCTTTTTCTCCTTCCCTACTTTTTTCTGTTTTGATTTATGAGCAGCTACAGTATGAGATGTTTTGTCTGAATTATATGAATATTGATGACAGGGTAGTGTTGATTTGAGCTGAACTAATAACTTTTATGGCCTTCCTGGAAATGCTGCCATTTCACAATGAAGTATGGCTCCCTACTGTGGTATCAAATTCTCACACCTTTATACTACAGTACAGAAGACTTTCTTTTGTATATGGCCATTCCACATGGACATTTTGCTCCAGATTGTGTCTTCCATGGCTGTGTATCTTGGCAGAGCAGGGGGAAATTACTTGGGTGGGGTGGGGGATTGCAAAACACCTTAGTCACTGGATGGGTCTCATAGCTGTAGTCCAAAAAAGTAGCTCTGGCCATGGGGACATGGAAAAGGCTGCTTCAAAGATATTGAAAAGTACTACCCTATCCCTTATTATGCAGCAATTCTAAATGAGATAAGAGTATGAGGTATGAAATAGTAGATGATTTGGCCATTCCAAGGGCCTGATGTCTCATTGCAGAAAGTTTTCCTTCCTCTTTAAAAGTTAAATCTCTCCACTGGTTTTAATCAAGGGATAAACTACCCCAACCCCCATCCTGAGACCTTTCAGGGTACTGAAGGGACTGATTTGAATGCCACCTCCAACCTATTACCTACCTAATACCTATTTAGTTCTTACCATCTGCCAGAATTATAGATCTATGCCCACCAGAGTAGTATTTCTCATACCAATTCTGTCACCAATGGATGAAGGTAAGTCCATAGAGACTTGCTCTTTATATATACTAAAAAATAAAGGAAAATGTTCTGAGCACCTTTCATCAAGCAACTTGAGGGGCTCGCAAGCAAGAAGAGGATGGTAGGAAGCTACTTGTGTATGCCATGTTGACACACTTCCCTGAACCAAACCTGTTTTATGTCAGCAAGATGTAGTACTATTTTCCTTCAGAAGACAGTGCTTGGCCTGTTATCAATATTATTTATTGCTCATTTTGAGTTAGTGGAGCCATGTTCAGGAATTGTTCCAAGTCAGCCCTCCAACTGCAGTCCAATAAGTTGAGCTTTGTAAAGAATTCTGGAGATCTAGTAAGGCATGATATCATGGATTTGGGCTGTAGTAGTTGACAGTTCCCATGTCAATAGGGCAGTGAATCCACTCCAAATTTTAGTTTGAATGATAAAGGATCTATCTAAGGTACTGGCATAGTGCCACCTTGTCGGCGTGGGACCCAACAGCTGTTACTGAGTTTGGGACTAGAACTACAGAAACCAAGGTTCAGATTCCCTATTCAGCGATGAATTTCCCTGTTCTGTTATAAAATAAGCCTAATAATAATAATAATAATAAGTATTGGTATTAGTATTTCTTACCCACCTCTCCCCATGGATTGGGGTGGGAAACAGCAACAGATTAAAATACAATACATAACATCAATTAAAACATATAAGCCAGTTAAAACACATAGCATCCATATAAAAGAACATATAAGACCAATATATATTAAAAAACAATCAGTTGATACTTTGAATGATGCCTCTTGCAACATTCCCAGAGCCTGTCCCTTGTGACAGCACAAAGGGTCATTGTGGGGTCTAGGGTTCTGATCCTGAAATGTCAAAGCCTAGGATAGTCCTGACATGGCAATCCTATACAGCATAACTATGGAATAAGAGCACCCAAGAAGTCTTGTTATACTTGGCAACAAGGGATTTAGGTTGTAGAGATCTCACAAGATGTGTGGTTAGTGTTCCACAAGAAATGGGATATAACAGGATGTAATTTAGGCATCTTGCAAGACTAGAGACATGGGCAAGCCTGTCTAAGGCACAGCCATGTGGAATTAGGTATCTTGTTAATGCAAATAGGCATGTATGCCACAGCTGTATCATTGAAAAATGCCCATTAATGTTTGAAAGCCACACAAAGTCATTACATCTGCATGCCTTGTTTCATCAAATGGATGCTTTAAAATGCTGCCAGTTAATTTTAAAAAAATCATTTCCAAAGCTTTGCATATTTTTGCACTGCGCTGCACTGTGTAGTAGAGCAAGGAAAGGCAATAAACACTGCTAGCCATGTTAGAGCATAATTACTAATTTCCTAGTGGAAATTTGTGAGTGCAGACCAAGTATTTATTATGTCTCCTGAACAGATTTAAGAACTTAGAAATACCTGAGCACTAAATTCAGGAAGGGCAAGAGAACAAGTCATAATTCACTTTTTAAAAAGGGAAAGGAGTGTAGTAGGGAGAACTTGGCAGCAAGAGTTTTACTGTTTTTTTTATAACAGTCATTTTATTACAGAAATAAAACACCTTATTTATTCAAGGCTGCATTGAACAACAGTCTATTGTTAATATAACATACATCCTGTGAAGAAAAATATGAATAATGTTATTTAGTAACATTTAAAGTTAAGACACAAGAATTTAAGAAAATCTTTGCTGGATCAGATGAAAAGACTGTCTTGTCCAGCATGCTACTTCTCACACCAGTCAAGCAATTACTTGTAAAAAGGTCACAAGCAGGACAATACTCACACTGTCCCTGCTGGGTGGGTAAAGGGACAATACTCACATTGCTCCCAGAAGCTGGTATTCAGAGAAATGCCCTGCTTGATCCTGGTGATGGCATATATTCATCTCAACCTATAGCCATTGGTTACATGAATGTGTCTAATTTCCTTTTAAGCTCTGTACAAGCAATTGATCCGAATGTATCATGATAATAAGTGGGTCAAGGGGTGGGGTGGTGCACATTGGCCATTTGCAGGAAGGGGGGAGCATATGAAAACCACGCAATGCATGCACCTTCTTGCTGCATATGCCCTGGTTGCAGTAGCAACTCAGAGTATGGTCTGGTGCTGACTCTTCAAAAGGCCCCAGAAGCAGCACAGGGCTTGGACCCCCCACCCCACCCCACAATATTGTGCTATGTGTAATGTAATCCCTAGTAGGAACAACACCTTCTGAGTACAAATATTTTGCTACAAGTATGTCATATTAGCTGGTTAGCCAAATTTTATTTGACTCTGGACCTAATTACTCAAATTCCTTTTATGTAAGTGGCCCAGAAATGGTCCCACCCCACCCCAATCTGTGCTGGCCTCACCTCTGCAACATCTCAATGTCCTTCCACTGTGACATCACAAGGAATCTCCTCCTGGTTTCAAGTTTTGGCTTTGAAATATAAAAGAATAAGGTGCTGCTGATTTGGCAATCTTATAAGGGGACAGAATGGATGATTGAACTTGCATAGCCCTGTGCCTCAAACCATTGATAGCTCTCATGCACCTAGACAATTGCCTGCACATGTTCTAGCTACAACATTCATGGGAGCTCAGATGACAGAAACTGACTAGGAAAGGGAGTTTGGAGTTGAAGCAGACAGCTTGATGAAAAGATTGACCTGACAGGAAGAGAATTAATTCATTTGAAATGTGGTGCTTAGTGGAGAATATTGTGGATACACTGGAGTACCAAAATGACCAATAAATGGATCCTAGAGCTAATGAAGCCTGAACTCTTCCTAAGCCAAAATGGTCAAACTGAGAATATCATATTTTGAATTTATCATGAGCCAACATGACTAATTAGAAAACCCAATAAGGCTTGGTCAAGCGGGAGGCAGTAGGAAAAGGAAAAAGAGTGTATTACAAGTGGATAAATGCAATCAATGTAGTCATAGTCCAGAGTTTGCAGGAGCTGAAAAGGGCTGTTGATGACAGAGTGTCTTGGAGGTCCCTGGTTCATAGGGTTGCCATAAGTCTAAGCCAATTTGATGGCAATTTACAACAACAAATGTGACTGTCAAAGTCCATGTTGCACATCATTGGGCAAGTGATTGAAAATAAAACTGCCAATATCGTAACACAGTTGTAACTAATCTATGGAATAAGATCACACTGGTAATGCTGTGTGCATTTCTAGTCACCCTTCCACAAAAATGACACTGGAGAAAGTAAATAAAAGACCAACTAAAATGGTTAAGTGTGTGTATGTAATAATTTCCATAAAACATCTGATGCATCTTAGCTCAGACAAAAAGGTTAGTAATTGGGGGACTTGATAGAGGTCTGTAAAATTTTTCATGATGTAGAGATTCTGGATAAGCAGAATTTTTGTACATCTTTCTTAATACTAGAACTCAGGGTCATCCAATGAGTACTGAAATACAGAATTGGCTTCCATAGCAGGTTGGGATGATCATCAACTTGGAGAGGTTTAAAAGAGGATTGGAAAAACTTCATTAAGGATAAGGCTATTGTGGTTACAAGACATGATGGATATATGTTTTTCTCTAGTGTCAGATGTAGTATAAATCACCACCGCTTCTTGTTTTGTCCCCATTTTTGCTTTTGAGAGATGCCCTAATTTTTATTAGTTTGAATTGATAATGTAGTGTGTGAAGAACTGATGGTTCATTTATTAAGGCAGGAATTGGTCCATCAGATGATGTTAAACTATAATTCCCATCAACTTTAGCCAGCATAGCCAATGGTGAAGGGATGAAGCTGCAATCCAAGAACATCTGAAAGAGCAACATGTTCTCCATAATGGATTAAGATAAGCTGTCTTGAGTAAAAAGGCAGATGAAACTCAGTTTTGAATGCCTAAATAACAAATCCCCATATATTAGTCTTACCCACATGACTGTTTTTGTGTATGAAGAAGTCAGCATAAAGCTGATCTTTTCAGTGGATTTTTGAAGAAATCCACTATAAAAATATCCAATTTATTTATCGGACTTCCTTTAAGTCTAGACTTTTGCTTTCCCTGCACTCTGACATTTCCCTCCTACTTCTTGCTTTTTCAGTGAATTTTCCTAAGGGAAATGAGATCTTGACACAAATGTTTTAAAGCATATTTATTTGATCTTCTATTAGCATCTGTTTGACTGCAAACACATGAGTTGTTGGTATAATATCATTAGCATGCTAGCTCATACAGATCTGTCTGTGCAAATGTTTGCAAAGGCTATAATTCCAAGAGCAATAAGTGCCTGTTGAAGAAATCGACATAATCCTAGAATAGATTGCTCTTGCCAAGGAAGAAAAGTCCTATGGGTTATCTCCCATGTTCCAAAACAATAAAAATATTTTTTTCTAATGGAAGAAGGCTTCTTAATAGTTGAATATTCTTGTTTGTAAATTAATGCTATATGGCTCTTTTTCATGAAATCAGAGCTCTAATGCTTGGATTTCTTCTGAGGAAACTTTTTCTAATGGTTTGTTGTAGTAGTTAATCTTTTCTTGGCTAATACCAAGTTTAAATCCAGTCCAAATGCCACTTCTCAGCCACAGCTTTAAAGGATTAAAAATGATTCTACTGGCATTTGTCATCTTCCCTGATATATAAGTTCATGTCAGCGTTATCTCCAAAACTGACATCCAGTTTCATCTTTGAGGTGAGAGAATGAACTGTTGACTAAATGGATTAGTTATAATGCAATTAGTCTTCTATTCACAAATGATTCTTTGAGTGGAAGGACGAAAACACAGGGGTATGAAGTGCATAGAAAAGAAGAAGAAAATGAAAAAAAGTATTATTCTGAATTCTTCATTCATGCTCTGTTGAACACTGGCAAACACGCTCAGCAAAGGAAAGCTTTAATTTGGTAAGGTCATAATAATGTCATGCACTATAAAAACTAATTTAATTCAGTGGTTTCAAAGACTTCGGTTAAATTTAAATACAACAGGGGTATGATCCACTAAGCTTTTCCGCTCCTGTTTATTACAATGTGTTTCTAATGACTCTGGCCAAGTTATCTGCAAAATATATGCAAGCAGTCCAACAACTTTGTCAATATATTTTATAACTATGTGGCCAGGGTAGAGGATGGCACACATGCTGCTTATATGGATTTGGGTGGTAAATTGAAAATACACCTGATAAGGGTCGATAAGTAGGTAGACAATTCATTTAGTGCACATTTGACTACTTATGTGCTATCAGTTGTCACAGGACAGGCCCTGGGTAGTGAGCCCCTAGAGAAAATAACATCTTCCAGTGGTAGGTGGTGGCTTCCATGTTAGAGAATCCAATATGGATTTTATCTGAGATTTAGAGGGTAAGTCTAAGTTGCTGAACCTGTTTTAAGGATAGCATTCAGTAGCTTAGAAGGTGCCTATAATATAATGCTTGGTAATGTTATTTCAAAGTGAAGCTTCATTCTGCTGATCTTTAGCTTGAACAAACAACCCTGGACTGGAAAATTTAAAATAAATACACATTAAATATAATAGAATCATACAGTTGGGAGAGACCTCAAGGGCTGCTATCCAGTCCAATGCTCTGCTATGCAGGAACACACAACCAAAGCATTCCTGACAGATGGCCTCCCAGCCTCAGTTTAAAAACCTCCAAAGAAGGAGATTTCGAGACAGCATATTCCACTGTTGGACAGCTCTTACCATTAGAAAGTTCTTCCTAAAGTTGAGATGGAATTTCTTTTATATCGTATCATCCCTTAACCTTCTCTTTTCTAGGCTAAACATGCCCAGCTCCCTAAGTCATTCCTTATTGGGCATGGTTTCCAGACCTTTTACCATTTTAGTCACCCCTCCTCAGAAAATATAACTGAAGGAGGTTCATTTTCCCAGGAATTTTTTTGCTTATTGTTGTTGAGCAAATGTTGCCTCAAAGTAAAGCTCCATGCTGATGACTAGTAAATTTAAAATAATCATTAAATCTAACTGAAAGACACCCCCCCCCCCCGGGAAGTTCTTTTTTGTAATTAGAACCCAAACAGCTAGTAGACCTAAGGAGGGAGGAGAAGGCACGTTGTACTTTTGTGGTCGTGTAAGGAGGGCAATTCACTAGAGACTGTGTAATTAATAAACATAGAAGAAGAGAACTGAATTATGTGCCTTTTTTGTCTGGGTATTTGGGAATTACAACTTTCCTGATCCCGAGGCTAGCTCTGTGCTGCTATTGTATTCACCATTGCCAGTACCATTTCTGCTGGTTCTTGTAAACTAACCAAGGATAAAAGGAACTATGTTCAGCTCTCAAAATTCCTCCTCCTTCTTTCACTTCCCCGTGCCACATCAAATCTACTTTAGAGAGGTGAGAATTATCTGGAATAGAGTTGGTGGAGCAGGGACAGAAAGAATATACAAAGATTCCCCCCCCCCCCAAATGGTAAAAAACAACATTTTCCAATTGTTGAGGAGAAGAATCACGGACTGATGAAAATTTTCACAATTTAGGACTTATTCTATGCAAAATTCATATTTGGTTGTTTTCTCTCTCTCTCTCTCTGTGTGTGTGTGAGACAGTGCATTCAAGTCACCTTTCAACTTAAAGTGACTTGATAATTTTAAAGGAGCTTTTGCCAGTTCCTTCCTCTAAAACATAGCCTACAGCACCTAGTATTCATTGGCAGTCTTCCATCGAAGTAAACAGAGCTGACCCTGCTTAGTTTCCAAAATCAGATGGAACCTGGTGTTTTTAGGGACTTATATATGGATAAGTCTGGTTTCCCCCCACCCATAGTGTGGGCAATGAGGGAGTGGATTGTTCAAAAGCCATCCAGCAAACTCCTCTCAGAGCCTTTGCAGACTGCTAGAAATAGTGCAAATTGAGTCCACTTTAAGGGTTAGGGTTAGGGAATCATGGGAACTGTATTTTATTGTGGCACCAGAGCTCTCTGACAGAGAAGGCTCAATATCTCAGAAAAACAACAACAATTCCCATGATTCCCTAGCACTAACCCTAACCCTTAAAGTGGACTCAATTTGCACTATTTCTGGCAGTCTGCAAAGGCACTCAGTTTGAGGCATGCAGAGGTGGCTGTAGGGCCTTTTTAGCAGCCTTTTCCTTCTCCTTTCTCCTCCTTTGAGCCGGGCAGGCTGGTCTTGGCATGTCTTGTGGTTGCTAAAGGGCATGTCCCTGCTGTGCCAATGACCAAATGTTCTGAAAAGTTGAGCAGGACATGGATACATAAAAGGGAAGCCAATTATTGCTATGTCTGAGGTTGGAAGAAGGCGTACTTAGTGCCACTCTTTTGCAGGGACTAGTTAATCTTCAACAGTGTGCGTGCACATGCACACACAGAGACAGGCTTGCTTTTTCCACATTTGCTGTACCTGCAGGCTGACTTTTTTGTGCCCCTTCTTGAGCAACTATTGTGCCCCCCCCCAGGTCCTGCCCCACAGTTTGAGAATCACTGCTTTAAGCCATTTAGGCCCTTAGGGCATTTTGTGCAGGAAACAGCATTTTCTATTCAGAAAGAATATTTCTATGCAGAAATTATTTCCTGCACAATGTTGTAATTGTACAAAATTCACATGTGGTTGATTTGTATAGAAAAGAACATCTTCTGCACAGAAAATAGTATTCTCTGTGCAGGAAAATGTTGCTTTCTGTGCAAATCAATTACATATGAATTTTGCACATAATAGATACTGAATTGTGGCAGTTTTTATGATGTTTTTGAAGATGTTTTCACAATGGAAAGAATATGGTTAAAATTATTATTGTTTCCTTTCTAAGAAACTTAGGGCCTTTACAGACTGCCAGAAATAACACAGCTTGAGGTCACTTTAACTGTCCTGGCTCTGTGCTAGGGAATCATGGGAACTGTAGTTTATTGTGGCACCAGAACTCTCTGACAGAGAAGGCTCAATGTCCCAGAAAAAATGCAATTCCCATGATTCCTAGCAGTGAGCCAGGACAGTTAAAGTGACCTCAATCTGCATTATTTCTGGCAGTCTGTAAAGGCCCTAAGTGAAGAATTACATCCCTATGGTAGAGTGAATAGAGGAGAAGGAATGGAGACAAAATTCCATTTTGTGGGTTCATGTGATATTGGATGCCAACACCTGTTTGTAATTTAAGAATATTTTTCATTTTTCTAATATACAACATATTGCATTACCTTTTAAAGCAGAAGAAGCCTCCTGGGATGCAGTCAGGATGCTGGATGGGGGCAGGAATTATCACACAGTAAATTGCCACCAAATCACTGGTGACTGCAGCCTGGGTCCCAGCTGGGCTCAACTGGCCCTTTAAAGAAAACGGAAGCTTTCTGAGCACGGCTGTAGCCCGGGCTGCAGTCGCCTGGCAATTCGGTGGCAACTTACTGTGCAATAGTTCCTGCCCCCATTCAGCATCCTGGCTGCATCCCAGGAGGCTTTTTCTGCTTTAAAATGTAATGCGAGATGTCCTATGAGTTGGAAGTGGAGAAGGCAACCAAGTGGTGGAAAGGAAAGGAAAAGAAAAGAAAGGAAAGGAAGATTAAATGCAGTGGAGAGTGAAGTTAGTCCTTTTGCTATTTGAAACCCAAAACAACTCTTCATTCTATGAGTTGATCAATGATCAAACCAAAGCTGCTCTAGTTGCTCTGGTTTTTAGCAATGTTTAGATCATATGTCTTGGGTTTTCTGGCTGTAGGGACTTTTGTTTGCTTGCTGTAGATTGCTAAAATTTACATGAAACACTATACTGGAACCTGAAATTTTATCAGTGAAAAGACAAAATCACATATGTAAAGTGACATCTATTTGGGCTGCTAATAGAAATGTGGGGTTTCTTTGGATTTTAGGAAGATTTTCTATTGTTTTCAGAGGGTGACCAAAATACTAAAAGATCTGGAAACCATGCCCTATGAGGAGCTGGTTACGTTTAGATTGGAGAAGAGAAGGCTAAGGGGTGAAATGATAGCCAAGTTTAAATATTTCAAAGAATATGTTACTGTGGATGGAGCAAACTTGTTCTTTGCTGCTCCAGAGATTAGGACATGGAGCAATAGTTTCAGACCACAGAAAAAGAGATTCCACCTAAACATTAGGAAGAACTAAGAGTTCAGTAAGAGCTGTTCAACAGTGGAATATGTTCCCTTGGAGTGTGGCAGTGTGGTGGAGTCTCCTTCTTTGGAGGTTTTTAAGCAGAGGCTGGAAGGTCATTTGTTGGGAGTGTTTTGATTGTGTATTCCTGCATGGCAGGAAGATGGCTTAGAAGTCCCTTGTGATCTCTTCCATGAGATTCTATATTTCTGTTAAATGAAAGATAGTATGTTTATTATTCATATGTGTGTCATATGTATGCAGTTTATTAATATGATGCTTATTTCTGACATTTGTTATTTAAAGCTATCTCTTTATGGACACAGATTGATTTATTAATGTGCACTTACAGAAATAATGACCAGATAGTGTGTTCCTCTAGTGAGCTTGTTCCAACATGGCAAATAAAGGTGCAAAAGAGAAGCGTTGGTTCCCCCCCCCCCCATGGAATTAAAACAAAGCTTTAAAGTCACAACAAACCAATATTAAGTAAAGTCTTATTCTCTGACTTTCTACTGAAAACAATATTCAAAAATGTTCTTTTTCAAATATAAGAATGATTTCCACTGAAAACAAATGTAAAAAAAAAATTAAAACTGCTATACTAACAGGAGATTTTTTTAAATAAAAAAAAACAAAGACAATGTAAACTCAGATCCATGAATGTCATCACTGTAACAAAAATTTGCACTCACAAAAGCATGTCCTTGGCAGTTTTGTAATAAAAAGGAATACTTGCCATCTGAGCAAATGAGTGAGCTAACAACCAACCTCTTGCTGGTCTTGTTTCTCAGGAGAATCCACAGGGAGAAATCTCCAAGAGGTTTTCCCCCAAGTACTTAATTGTTCCAGGCTTACCAAAGTCTTTCTTATCCCCTGACTGTTTCAGCTATCAGGAAACAAGAGAGAAGAAGAAAAAGAAAAGGGCTGTGTGAATTGAAAGAGGCAGACATTGCAGTGCTCACAGCTGATTTTCAAGGTGAGTTGAAATGGCTTTCTGAATTGCACTTGATAAAGAATTTCAGAAAACTTATTTGGAAGATTTACTTTGTTTAGGCAAATCCAAGATTGCTGCTCATGTAATCTTTCAAAATACATGTGCCATCATGGAAGCATGTGGAAGATACAAGTCATATGCAGTCATTATTTAAGGATGTTCCATTTCTCTCCTCACATAGAGAGCAATGAGTTAGAATAAGAGAACTTCTCATACACATAAATGCATTCCACACAATTGGGGAATTGATTTTGGGGGATTCCAGGTCACACACAGAGTGTCCATGAAAAGGAAAAACTCTCCTATTTAGACTAGTCTTTCCTCACATGAGAAGAATGACAAAACTTAGAATGGAAGGGGCAGATCTTGTCCATTCCACTGCTTGTGGGTTGATTCAACATACTTAGATAATGGCTTCCTATGATGAGAGAATCCAACGTGAAACAAGTGATCATGCCAGGATGTGATCAGCAAGTTAGAGCTGAAACAGACCAGCCAAAAAAGCTGGGTTCTGGGCAGCTTGGAGGCATGGTGTTTAGACAACATACGCCCCCAAGCTGCCCGAAAGCTGCCCAGCCAATCAGATGGGGAGGATGCAAGCTGCTCTGGGGGCCTGGCAGCCTAAGGTGGCCCTAAACCAGCCCAAATAGAAGCAGATCAAATTTAGCCCTTTATTCAAAAACTATCCCTGAAAATATCTGTAGTCCTCAATAGGTTATAATGCTTCGTGGCATATTGCTTCTATACCCACATACTTATTATGTTTAATTTCTGTTGGTTTTCTACACCATGATGAAATTTAGAGCTGATAAAAGCATTTGTCAGACTCCAACAAAAATATCCAAAAGTTAGGTCTATCTTTCAGTGCCATTTTAAAGAGACATCTGGCCTATCATCACAAATGACTTGATTGTATCACTGTAATGCCACAGTGAGGTTTGACACCACTCTCTAGCAAGATAAATGTCTGAGGGTACTTGACAAATATGCACTTTCTTTACATCCAATGGGAACACTCCCTTGAGTGAAATTATTCCCATATGGAATCATTTTTGGGGAAAGGTTGGAGCTTTAGCTTGGTGGGGGATCTCTGATTATATGACAGTGATCCATTTCAATGAAGACCAAATGGGTGGTTTATCCTTAGGAAATGCCATTTGTGTTTCTGATATGTATTTACTATAAGTAAATATTAAGTAATTCAGTTCAGCTGTCATGCTTATTAAGGCTCAAATCCTTGCTCTTGTACTGGCCTGAACAACATGCGCCCACATGATGAGACAGACTCTTCCTGGAATAAACTTGAATGAAACTTGTTTCCAAGTAGTGCAATGACAATGAAAAAACTCTGTACCAAAACTAAAACCAACATCATTTTCTGATTTTTGTGTCAGCAGTTTAAGTAATGATAGGACTTGGTCAGTCACATGGCACTCTCAGCACAGAAAAATCATGCACACTGGGGGATTCTGGGAGTTGCAGTTCAAAAAAGTAACTTGTTCAAACTGGTAGGCAGAGAATCAGACAGAGGGCAGAGCACCAAACTGCAAATTCTTCTTCTCAGTTGAAGGTGGCAAGTATGGAACATCAGTAAATGAATTCTTTTGAAGTTTAACTAATCACCAGATATAATACTGATATCACAATGATATGCTAGTGATAGACAGTATTGGCACTTTACCCTGTTGTTTGGCTGCCTGCAGTGAACTCACAGAGCAATTCTGGGATCCACTTTCATCTGAAAGTGATTTTAAACAATATTCTACCTTTTCTGTAGTTACTCAGATGTGCATCTATAATGTAGAAATAATGCAGATTGACACCACTTTAATTGCCATGCCTCCATCCTAGAATCATGGGATTTGTAGATTTGTGGCATCAGCACTTTTTGACAGAGAAGGCTAAGACCTTGTAAAACTACAAATTCAAGGATTCCATAGGATGGTCTTACAGTACTTTGTGTGGTTTCAAAATTGCATTATTTCTATGTTGTAGGTGCACCCTCAGATGGTCTGACTTCCACAAGTTGCCTCTGTCAAGATGGTGTTGCTCCTCTCCTAGCTGACATTGATTTTGAGGTTTGAACAGAGCCCTCCTGCTAGTGAGAGTGGGAGAACCAGACTTTCTCTCAATCTCACTACCCTGACCTCTCAGCAAGCTTGCTTCCAATAACAAGGGTGAAGCAGGCTTGCTTCCAATACCACTCAAACTATTGCTTTTTTCGTCTTATTGGATGTGAAGGCAAGCCAGTCTGCCTCTCTCTGTCCCTAAGACACCATGTGCATTTATATTTATATCACTGCAGAGATGCCACATGATTTATTAATTCAAACTAATGATAAGATGTAATGGAAACACTAATAATTTTTAAAATGTAAATGATATTGTCACTTAGTGAAATGGACAATAAAATAATTGTGCTTTGCTTTGCTGTACAAAACTTGGGAAGGACTATGCTAGATCAGACCAATCTGCAGCCAATCTGCAGCCAACCAAATGCCTATGAACAGCCCACAAGCAGCATGGGTGTTTATAGAGCTAGTACAGACCTGTAAGCATTATGGGAATATTCCCTTTCCTCATCAAGGAGTGGTGGGTTTTGTATCCTGTGATTTCAAAACTATTATGGTGTGCAACTCATAAGAAATGTGACACCTACGATGGCCCAAAATGCAAAGATCCTGTCCCTGTCAAACATCAAATAAATAAACAGCATTTATGTAATTTTACTGTATTTAAACTATTTCTAAGTTGTTTAGGGAACAAAATCCTTTCAAGGCATCCCACAAAATTAAAAACACTATTATGCTTTTAGAAATAACCAGGTTAGGGAAGCAGTAATGCAGCAAAATGCCTACTAAGGCAATAGCTTTATTCATATGGACTTGTACTGCAAGGTCGTCACAGATGTCAACTCTCTATTCACAACTAACCATGGGCCTTGGGCATGAGAAACCAACAAAACCAGGACTAGGAGGGGCAGGCACCTTTCCAAACAAATAGTATGGGTCCCAGCTGTCCCCTATTGATAAATTCCTGTATTTACTTGAAAGAGTGATGATGATATTGTTGTCACCTGTCTACATATGGTGGCCAAGGTGATTAGCAAGAAGTAGAAAACAAAATACAAATTATTTCATTTCATTTATTTAAAGTCATAGACCAAATATAAAAATTAAACACATAAAAGTACACAAAAATACAAATATAATGCAACTCCCGAAGCTGCGTGCTTGGTGGAAGAAGATAACCATCTTAGATGGAAGGAGTGTACCATTCTTCAGATCAGGGTACATAACAGCTGCACTCCCCTGCTAGAACCGCCTAACAAATAAAATAAGTATCTTAAATATAGAAATCAAAATATAGACAAAATCAAGTCAATAAAATCAATAAAACTATGGTCAATTAAGTGGCAATTATAACAGAATCATAAATAAGGTAGCAAAACTAAGCTTGTTCATTTGACCACCAACATCAGGACTTCCTTCAAAGAATATATGTTTAAGGGGGACATTAATGTTAATATTTATTTTTCTTTCAGAAATGTAACACATGGGACAAGTGAACTTTGCCCTTTGGGTTCTCAATTAGGTTGAAATCTCCTTCAGCTTTGAAGATTCTAGGTGCCTCGGGCAAATTGATCTACCTCTCAGCTTAACTAAGCTCAAAAGATTGCAGTGATGATAAAATGACAAGGGACAGGACTCAATTGCAATCTATAAACATAGGATCCAAGTTATACAGACCACTTTCAGTACACAATATTCTATATGTGAAGTAGGCTTGTGCAATTTCAGTTGAATCCTGAATCACAAAGTAAATCAGATAACTTTGGATCAAGTAGTATCATCTTGGGAGCACACAGACTTGGATCAATTTGGTTCTGGTACAGAAAGAGATGTGTTGAACACTGTGGAGATCCAGAAATCAAAAATAAGTGGATGAAAAGCTAGACAGTTTATAGAATCATAGAATCATAGAGTTGGAAGAGACCACAAGGGCCATCCACTCCAAACCCCTGTCATGCAGGAACTCCCAATCAAAGCATCCCCGACAGATGGCCATCCAGCCTCTGCTTAAAGACCTCCAAGGAAGGAGACTCCACTACTCTCCGAGGGAGTGTGTTCCACTGTCGAACTGCCCTTACTGTCAGGAAGTTCCTCCTAATGCTGAGGTGGAATCTCTTTTCCTGGAGCTTACATCCATTGTTTCGGGTCCTAGTCTCTGGAGCAGCAGAAAACAAGCTTGTTCCCTCCTCAATATGACACCCCTTCAAATATTTAAACACGGCTATCATATCACCTCTCAACCTTCTCTTCTCCAGGCTAAACATCCCCAGCTCCCTAACTTGTTCCTCATAGGGCTTGGTTTCCAGACTCTTCACCATTTTAGTTGCCCTCCTTTGGACATGCTCCAGTTTCTCCACATCCTTTTTGAATTGTGATGCCCAGAACTGGACACAGTATTCCAGGTGAGGCCTGACCAAAGCAGAATAGAGTGGCACTATTACTTCCCTTGATCTAGACACTATACGTCTACTGATGCAGCCTAAAATTGCATTGGCCTTTTTAGCTGCTGCATCACACTGTTGACTCATGTTCAACTTGTGGTCCACCTGGATTCCTAGATCCCTTTCACATGTAGTCTCATTCAGCCAGGTGTCCCCCATCGTATATCTGTGCTTTTCGTTTTTCCACCCTAAGTGCAGTACCTTACATTTCTCCATGTTGAATTTCATTCTGTTAGCTTTGGCCCAGCTTTCTAGTCTGTTCAAGTCATTTTTAATTTTGATCCTGTCCTCTGGGGTATTAACTACTCCTCCTAATTTGGTGTCATCTGCAAATTTGATAACTATGCCCCCAATAGTGTCATCCAAGTCATTAATAAAGATATTGAATAGCACTGGGCCCAGGACAGAGCCCTGTGGCACCCCACTGGTCACTTCTTTCCAGGTTGAAAAGGAGCCATTGTTGAGCACCCTTTGGGTTCGGCCAGTCAACCGATTACAAATCCATGCAACAGTTACTTTGTCTAGCCCACATTTTACCAGCTTGTTTGCAAGAATGTCATGGGGAACCTTGTCAAAGGCCTTACTGAAATCAAGATATACTATATCCACAGCATTCCCTTCATCTACCAAGCTGGTAATTTTATCAAAAAAAAAAAAAAAAGAGATCAGATTTGTCTGACATGACCTGTTTCTCTGAAACCCATGTTGACTTTTTGTGATTATGAAATTACCTTCCAGATGTTCACAGACTCTATGTTTAATGATCTGCTCCAGAATCTTTCCGGGCATTGATGTCAGACTAATTGGACGATAATTGTTGGGATCCTCTTTTTTCCCCTTTTTGTAGATGGGGGACAACATTTGCCCTCCTCCAGTCTGCTGGGACTTCTCCTGTTTTCCAGGAGTTCTCAAAGATTATTGCCAATGGTTCCGATATTACATTTGCCAGTTCTTTTAATACCCTTGGATGTAATTTATCTGGTCCTGGAGACTTATATTCATTTAGATTAGCCAGGTATTCCTGCACTATCTCTTTACTTATTCTGTGCTGAAATTCTCCTATTCTGTCCTCTGCTCCATTATCCTCAGGTTGAGCACCCTTTGCCTTTTCTGATAAGACTGAAGCAAAGAATATGTTGAGTAATTCTGCCTTTTCTCTGTCCCCTGATAACTTTTTGCCATCTTCTCCACACAGTGGCCCTACCATTTCCTTCTTCTTCCTTTTGCTGCTGACATACCCAAAAAAGCCCTTTTTATTGTTCTTAACCTCTCTAGCAAGCCTGAGTTCATTCTGTGCTTTAGCTTTTCTGACTTTATCCCTACATGTGCTAGCTATTTATTTGAATTCCTCTTTGGTGATTTCCCCATTTTCCCATTTCTTATACATGTTCTGTTTAAAACTTAGTTCAGTTGTACATTCCTTAGTCATCCATCCTGGTTTCTTGAGACACCTCCCATTTTTCTTCCTCACTGGAACTGTTTGAAATTGTGCCTTCAGTATCTCCCTTTTGAGAAACTCCCGTCCATCTTGAACTCCCTTCTCTTTTAGTATTCCTGACCATGGGATCACCCCTAGTATTTCTCTAAGTTTACTAAAATCAGCTTTCCTAAAGTCTAGAATGTGTGTCTGACTATGCCTGGCTTCTCCTTTCCACTGTATAATAAACTCCAGGAGAACATGATCACTCCCACCTAAGGATCTAACCACTTGCACCCCATTAACTAGGTCTTCCCTGTTAGTTAGGATCAGATCCAAAATAGCTGACTCCTTTGTTGCCGCTTGCAGCTTTTGGACAATGAAATTGTCTTCAAGGCAAGTGAGAAATTTGCTAGACCTTGAGAATTTTGCTAAGTTTGAATTCCAGCAAATATCAGTATAGTTGAAGTCACCCATTGCTACTATATTTCTCCTTTCTGAGTGTGTGGTCATCTGTTCTAGAAAGGCATAATCCAATTCCTCTGCCTGAGTCGGGGGTCTGTAGTAGACTCCCACACTAACATCCCTGTTGTTTCCCTCTCCTTTAATTTTTATCCAGATGCTCTCCCCCTGGCTTCCAGGATTGATGTCCTGGATTTCTTCACTGGTGTAAATATCCCTGACATATAATTCTATTCCTCCCCCTTTCCTGTTTGCCCTGTTTCTCTTGAAAAGGTTATAGCCCTGTATTTCTACATTCCAGTCATGAGACTTATCCCACCAGGTTTCAGTGATGCCTATTATATCACATTTGCTTTGTTGTGCTAGGAGTTCAAGTTCATCTTGCTTATTTCCCATGCTCTGTGCATTAGTGTAAAGACATCTAAGACCATATGTTCCCCCTTACTTGCTGCCTGTGCACATTTTTTTGCCTCCCACTGTTGGGTCCCTGTACTGTTTGCCTTGTTTCCTCTATGACAGTTTGACTATTTTTTCCAGTCCTTTTGTCTTCCAGGATGCTGTCTCCCTTCCCCACATAACTCAGTTTAAAGCCCTCCTGATCAACTTCTTGAGACTGTTGGCAAAAAGGTTTCTTCCAACTGGCATGAGATGCAGCCCATCCCTTGCCAGGAGTCCGCCCTCATGGAACCACAGACCATGATCTAAGAATCCAAATCGTTCTCGACAACACCATCTGCGGAGCCAATTGTTGACATCTGCTATTTTCCTCTCTCTTCCTGGACCATGCCCTTCAACTGGCAGAAGAGATGAGATGACAATCTGTGCCTCCATTTCTTTCAGCTTCTTACCTAGAGCCTCGTAATCCCTTTTGATGTTCTGAAGGCTGTGTCTTGCTGTGTCATTTGTTCCCACATGGACCAAAAGGAAGGGGTATTGGTCAGTAGGCTTGACCAGTCTTGTCAGCCTCTCTGTCACATCTCGGATCTTTGCCCCAGGGAGACAACACACCTCCTGAGACATCTTGTCAGGCCCACAAATCACTGCTTCTGTCCCCGTCAGCAAGGAGTCCCCCACCACGACCACATGCCTCCTCCAAGGCTTAGCAGCGACTGTTCCCTGTGGTGGAACTCCCAGGGTCCCCTGCTCTGTCCCTGAAGTCTGTCCATACTGCTCTTCCTCGTCCTCCTTGATAAGGGAAAGAGCTTGAAATCGATTCTGTAGCTGCAAGCTCCCAGAACGATCCCTGGTCTCCTTACTTCTCCGTGTGACATTCTTCCAGCTGTCTACCTCCTGTGTATGTGATGTGACCTTCTTTTCCCCAACAACTTCCTCTGTGTGGTCCCCATCCAAGACCATTCATTCCTTTCTGTCTAGGAAATCCTCTTGCTCCCTAATATGCTGAAGTGTAGCTACCCACACCTCCAGCTGCTGTACTTCACAGGTATTGCAAGTGACAGCAGCAGTTCCTTCAGTGTCCATACTAAGTCTTAATTAGTACCTGAAAGAGGACTACGGCTTTCCTCCTCAAAGAAAATCCCTCGCTCACACCAGTGTTAAAGTCTGCTGATGACTGGAAGTTTTCAACAATTAGTAGTGGTTATAAAATTCTCTGGGAGCAGTTGTATAGAGCTAACTAGCTATCTCTATCCCCTATTGACTCACAAATGCAACTCAACAAAGCCCCACCCACTGAGCAACAGTCACACTCTCCCCAAGTGTTTATAAAAAGAATTAAAAAACTCACCTACTCAAAATGGCAGCCTGGAAACAGCTTTCTTCCTCTTTCCTAGCAGGAACTGGCCTAGAAAGCCTCCTTCACCTTCTCCTTTCCTGGCAGAAACTGCCTGGAAAGCCTCCTTCTCTTTCTCCTTTCTTTCAGAAACTGGCCTGGAAAGCCTCCTCCTCCTTCCCCTGTCCTGGCCAAAACTGACCTATCTTCAGCATGACCATATAAAGAATACTCCAATATGGTGTGATATCTAGCCCCAGAGGCAGATGAAAGGCCCTCCCTCCAGTAGTAGTCTAAACAGGATGAAATCAAGGTATGTGTCACAGTAGTCAGATCTACTCAAGTCTCAAGTTGCACATCTGGTGCACTAGTTTTAACTGTGCAAATGTTTTCCTGGCCACTGCTGAAACCTGGACATCCAGGTTCAGAACTGAATCCAGGAGAACATCCAAGCAGTGAGCCTGAGATTTCAGGGGGAGCATAATCCCAGGCAGCATAGGTGGAGTCCCTATTCCCTGATCTGTAGCATCTCTGTTTTGTCTTGATTATGTTTCAATTTGTTTGCCTTTATCCAGTCCATTACTGACAACAGACATTGCTTCAGTACCAAGACAGCTGTCTTGGAATCAGATGAAAAGGAAAGGTAGAGTCGGGCGTCATCAGTATATTGGTGATACTACACTCCAAAACTCCAGATGACCTCTCCCAACAATTTCATGTAGCTGTTAAACACCTTGGGGGACAAAACAAACTCCGAGGAAGTCCATAAACCAACAGTCAGGACACTGAACAGGAGTCCCCCAGCACTATTTTCTGAGTCCAGCCCTTCAAGAAAGACTGCATACAGTGCCCCCAAGCTCCATCCCAGAGAGTCGGCCCAGAAGGATACCATGGTTGATGGTACTGAAAGCCACTGAAAGGTCTGGCAGAACCAACTGGGAGACACTCCCCATGCCCAGTTCTCTGTGTCAATCATCCACCAAGGTGACCAAAACCAGATTGAAATGGATCTAGAAACTGAGGGGTGAAGCAGACTACCCTGAAGGGGTGCATGATGTGACTGCATGACATGACCCCAATCCAGCATTTTTCCAGCCCTCAAAGAAGTGGCAAAATGCCGCTCCTTTGGGGGGGCAGAAAAAAGCTGTTCTTGCCACCATAGTGGCAGCAGCTCTTTGGTGTTTCTTCGGCACAGCGTGTGCCACAGAAACGTCATGATGCCACCTGCCATCTGGTCGGGCAGACGGTGTGATACTGGCCTGGGGGCAGAGTTGGGGCATGCGCCATGTGTATGCTATGTCCCCACTCCACTCTGATGCTGGCATTTCTTGCCAGTCTGTACAGCCCCTTATTCTCTTTCCCTTCCAATTGTCTATTGTAGTGTTGTTGGTGATGTGGGTATTAGATAGAAAGCAGGCAGTCTGAGTCACCATAGAAAAAGCAGAATAATATCTGGACCATTTTGAGGTGGAACATGATCCCAGGATTATTATGTGCTTTTACTGGAGGCAGCAAATTAGCCACACCACTTTAACTGCCATGGCTCAATGCTAGGGAATTCTGGGATTTGTAGTTTTGTGAGCTATTTAGCCTTCTCTGTCAGAGAGCACTGGTGCCACAACAAATTACAAATCCCAGGATTACATAGCATTGAACCATGGCAGTTAAAACTATGTCAAATTCTGCAGTAAGTTTCCAGCACCAGCTCATATCTTCCAGAGATGGCTGTGTGATATTAACAAATGTATAAAGGGGGATCCAGGGGATCATCAGAAAATCATCATCGAGGGAGCTCACCACTTGGACTGCTGGTAATAATTTTTTAAAATGCTCTCATCTACTCCCTACATGTTTAGGCTGCATCACTGAATTTCACTAGGTGATTTGTTGCAAAACAACAACCTACTCTCTTTTCATGTTATCCATTGTTATCACTGTCATTATGACCATCGCATTCCTTAGTTCGACTTTAAGAGATTTAGCTGAGTGATGCTCTAAGGAGACAGTGCCTGGACAAAAACAGTAAGGTGGGGCCCCATGCATAGACAGCCCTATGGAAAAATACTGGAATATAGAGCAAACTATTGATAACTGTTCTCAGTGATTCACCTGGGAAATTGTACTTTGCATTATCTGAAGCTTCAAGAGAGCAAATACAGAGCTCTCTGCAGTATTGAAGGATTGCTGATGAAGCTATTAATGTGATGATTATCATAATGATGTCCACATTGCCACTCTTTGCTCCCATACTTGAACCTGGAACTGTGAAAATGCTTTAGAGGGAGAGATCAGTGTTCAGAGATCTTGGCAGAAGACAGAAGACCAAGGACAGAAACCAAATTATTGATGGAGATTTATTTTCATATAGATATAAATTGGAATTCTTATTTTAAACAAAATTAGGAAGTAGTTAAACAAAAAGGACTAAATTCACCATATGGAATGACAGGGGTAGGTAGCTAATAAGCAAGGGTCAAGTACAGATTCAAGAATAAGGCAGTCTTTAAAATGGCAGGTTTCAGTGAAACATAAAAAGAAAGCTGCATGCACCCCATGTGCAAGCGTAGACATTAACTGGAATAATAGCAGAACTGTGAAGGTGCTTTTGGAGGAATTAACTTGATACAACCAGTAGTGAACTTCATCTGGACTTTTGCATCCAGGGCACTGCATTTTTCTCAACTTACCAACATTTGCCAAAGTAGGCTCACTATCTGTTTCTTCTAGCTTTAACACAGGCATTTCTTTTTGTATTAGCCAATGTCTCAGTTTGACAAAACAGCAGGAGGCAAAGCTTCCACAATGCTGTAGTTCAGGCCTTTTTAAATACATGATCCTACAACACAGAAAGCTTCTTTTTTTTTTTTAAATGAATGCAGAAGCAGTGAAACAAGGTGTCAGCTACTGTGTTGTGGGGGAAAAGGGTGCCACCTGATTTCAAGAAGATGTATTCTACTTACACACAGTGATGTTGTCAGATGAGAAATCACTCTTTGGGGAGTGAATGAGAGGACCATGAAACTTGCATAAATTGGATGACTATGGAATACTTCTGTAACCCACTTCCTTTTTTTTGTATGCCGTTTCTATTTGGATTGGACATAGCTACACATCATTTAAAAAAAACACAGAACTGACATAATGGGAGGAAATATTTGAATGGAAACTTTTTCTTTAGTTTTCCAATAGGGTAGAAAGAATATTTGAAAATATTCAGAAAATGGTTAAAAACATGTTTGTTTGTTTGCTTGTTTGTTCTAGTGTTGAGAAACCCTGATGAGAAGAACCCTGGACTGATAAGAATCTTTGCAATTTAGGACTTATCCTATGCAAAATTTGCATGTAGTTCTTTCAAGCAGAAAACAGTATTTTCTGCACAGAAAATAATGATTCTAAAATAAAAGTGTTTGGGGATTCATTACACACAAAATTGACATGTAGTTGATTTGTACAGAAAACTACATTCTCTGTGCAGGAAATAATGTCTTCTATATAAAACAACTATGTGTGAATTTTGCCCAGACTAAGTCCAAATTGCAAATATGCCTTGAAAACTGTTTGTTATTTGAAAACTTTTTCACTATGGGAAGAAAATAGTTAAAATTAATTGTTACTTCCTTCAAGAAGAAATTTATTGAAGAACTACATCCCAGTTTTCCAGTTCTACACTGTTGCTGTCATTCACCATGCTGGTAATTATCATGTATCTTGCAAAATTAGGACATGTATCACACCCTAGCTTAGAATATTACTTTCAGAAAGGCATTTATTGTAATTCAGTATAAAGCTCCCAGATTAATTTGGTACAAAGAGGTTTTTTTTTTAAAAGTGACTGTTATGTTACTTGCTACATTCCTACTCACTTTTCTACAATTCAGTGTAGAAGTACATGGGATGTACTTAAGATTGATAAAAGTAGCATGAAATTGGAAAACTCAAATACCTCTATAATGTCTAAAAATGCCTTTTCAATTTAACTTTTAGCAATTATTAGAAACTATTACTTATTACACTTACCACGCCAGAAAACAGATGTTCCTACTCATTATATTACTTTTGAAATACTACTTCACTGGAACATTGTTACATAAAAGTTACATTATAAGTAAGTATGCTATTTGTAAATTATTACTTTCAGACTCTCTGTAGATTTTCCCTCCTTCACTGCTTAGAATAATGGAAATCACTGTATATCTTTTTGACTACAATGCCCATCCTGATGCATTGAATAAGAAAGCAATAGGTGCCTTCCAATGAATACAAAATTGTTCCCCAAACAGTAAAATGTTTGATAACCAGAATGTGTGTAATGCAGTGGCCTGAGAATGAGATTTGGACTGGAGAGATCTGGGTTCAAATCTATTTATGTACATTAAGTCCCTCTGGTGACTCTGGGTCAAGTGTCCTTTTTAATTTAGCCTAGCTCACAAGATTGTTGGAAGGATAAAATGAATTCCCCCACTCCCCAGGTGTAATGCTTGAAGGATGGGTAGGAAACTAATTTGACAAATGAATGAAATTAACAAGACAATGAATTACTATCAGATATTTTGCTGTGGGGGTACAATCTGTGCACCCAGTGATTCTCTGTTCTTTAACTGCAGAAGGTATTATGCCACATACCTTGCTTCTTATGTCACATCTAGGCCCTGACTTCAATTTTTTATATATATATTTATTCATGCCTCCCCTGCCCCAACAAATCTGTGAAGTGCAAATGAAGACTAAACCTTGAACACTAATATTTCATGGTTTTCAGTCATGTCCATTATCAGTTCTTATCTGTACCATTTCAGGTACTGTATATCTGTTTGGAGACAATAGCCAAAATAGTCCTATATTCACAATGGGAGTAAAAGTCCCATTCAGTCCCAGTATTTTTACAAATGCCAAGCACATATGGCTTTACTGTTGGCCATCTGCTAACAACAGGAAAATAAAATATATAGGGATCTGAGGAATATCTTATATGTTAACATGTTTTCACTAACACATTTTTTATTTTATTTTTTATGATAGTTCTGAAATTATTTCTGAAAAAGGGATTAAATATTAAATTAAATATGGAGGTCTAAGTGCCATGCATCATACATACTTTTTAGTCTCTATCACCATTATTTGGCTGCTGGACAGAATGTCAATAGTGGGATGACACAGTAACGATGTATTATTAACATAAAACCAGCTAGCTGGGATAGCTACAGCAAACTTTAATTTACTAGTTATATAACTTTACAGCTGTATTTTGATGAAAGAATTGCTGTCAGGTTGAACAAGTGTGAAGGAGAGGATGTTAACAGGTTGGCTTGAGAACTTGGGTGGCCTCCAGATATATTTATACATCGATTCAAACTGGAGGAAGGCATTTCATTTAAAGAAGAGGTAAAGTAATAATGGAATCTTTAACCACAACATCCTAAGTATGGAAAAAATAAAAGATTTCAGTACTGAAGATGCCAAAAGATGAAGAGACAAGGTAACCCTTAGAAATATAGTTAGGGAAGTTCAACTGTGATGTTTTGACACAGTCTTGCTTCAGTCTTCTCAGAAAAGGCAAAGGATGTCTTGCTTCAGTCTTGCTTCAGTCTTGTTTCATTCTTCTCAGAAAAGGCAAAGGGTGCTCAACCTGAGGATAATAGAGCAGAGGACAGAATAGGAGAATTTCAGCATAGAATGAGTAAAGAGATAGTACAGGAATACCTGGTTAATCTAAATGAATATAAGTCTCCAGGACCAGATGAATTACATCCAAGGGTACTAAAAGAACTGGCAAATGTAATATCGGAACCATTGGCAATAATCTTTGAGAACTCCTAGAGAACAGGAGAAGTCCCAGCAGACCGGAGGAGGGCAAACGTTGTCCCCATCTTCAAAAAGGGAAAAAAAGAGGATCCCAACAATTATCGTCCAGTTGGTCTGACATCAATACCCGGAAAGATTCTGGAGCAGATCATTAAACAGAGAGTCTGTGAACATCTCGAAGGTAATTTCATAATCACAAAAAGTCAACATGGGTTTCAGAGAAACAGGTCATGTCAGACAAATCTGATCTCTTTTTTTTGATAAAATTACCAGCTTGGTAGATGAAGGGAATGCTGTGGATATAGTATATCTTGATTTCAGTAAGGCCTTTGACAAGGTTCCCCATGACATTCTTGCAAACAAGCTGGTAAAATGTGGGCTAGGCAAAGTAACTGTTACATGGATTTGTAATTGGTTGACTGGCCGAACCCAAAGGGTGCTCAACAATGGCTCCTTTTCAACCTGGAAAGAAGTGACAGTGGGCTGCCACAGGGCTCTGTCCTGGGCCCAGTGCTATTCAACATCTTAGTCAATGACTTGGATGATGGTAGTGGGGGTATAGTTATCAAATTTGCAGATGACACCAAATTGGGAGAAATAGCTAATGCCCCAGAAGACAGGATCAAAATTCAAAATGACTTGAACAGACTAGAAAGCTGGGGTAAAGCTAAAAAAAAAAAAAAATGAAATTCAACACGGAGAAATGTAAAGTACTGCACTTAGGGTGGAAAAACGAAAAGTACAGATGTACAATGGGGACACCTGGCTGAACGAGACTACGTGTAAAGGGATCTAGGAGTCCAGGTAGACCACAAGTTGAACACGAGTCAACAGTGTGATGCAGCAGCTAAGAAGGCCAATACAATTTTAGGCTGCATCAATAGAAGTATAGTGTCTAGATCAGGGGTAGGCAACCTTTCCCCTTTAAGGGCCGAGGGACTTCAGCTCCCAGAAGCCTCAGCCATGTTGGCCAATAGTCCCATGTTGGCCAATAGCTCCTGGGATTCTGGGAGTTGAAGTCCCTCGGCCCTTAAAGGGGAAAGGTTGCCTACCCCTGGTCTAGATCAAGGGAAGTAATAGTGCCACTCTATTCTGCTTTGGTCAGGCCTCACCTGGAATACTGTGTCCAGTTCTGGGCACCACAATTCAAAAAGGATGCGGAGAAACTGGAGCGTGTCCAAAGGAGGGCCACTAAAATGGTGAAGAGTCTGGAAACCAAGCCCTATGAGAAACAACTTAGGGAGCTGGGGATGTTTAGCTTGGAGAAGAGAAGGTTAAGAGGTGATATGATAGCTGTGTTTAAATATTTAAAGGGATGTCATATTGAGGAGGGAACAAGCTTGTTTTCTGCCGCCCCAGAAACTAGGACCCGGAACAATGGGTGCAAGCTCTAGGAAAAGAGATTCCATCTCAACATTAGGAGGAACTTCCTGACAGTAAGGGCTGTTCGTCAGTGGAACACACTCCCTTGGAGTGTGGTGGAGTCTCCTTCCTTGGAGGTCTTTAGGCAGAGGCTGGATGGGCATCTGTCGGGGATGCTTTGATTGGGAGTTCCTGCATGGCAGGGGGTTGGACTGGATGGCCCTTGTGGTCTCTTCCAACTCTATGATTCTATGATTCTATGATTCTATGACATTATGCTAATCTTTTATATTAATCTTTAGGATGCATTTGAATAAAAGAATTATATATGTGAAGAGGAAGCTATTTTGGACAAATGTACAGTACTAGGTTTTTTTAAAAAAGCTAAGTTGCATACAGTAATGGATTGAGAGTTGTCTGCAGGCACTGATGGAAAATACCCAATTGTGAGGACCTCAAACTTTTATTAAAACCAATGAATATAACACAAGATAAGCCACAGTTTTTGAGTTTTACAGGACTGCTTTATAAGCTGGATATTCAGCAGAAACAAAAAAGGAGGAGAGGATGGGGAAGCATGATGGAAAAGTCCCAAAGTTTCTAAAGTAGAGAAGCGCCTGAGCAAGGACAGTTTCTGCCTCAGAAAGGGGGACAAAATGAGGTTCCCTTCATTTCATATTGGGTGGATGACTAGACTGGTAATTTAATCTTAACTTTATTACTAGCCAAGGAATGTTATTCTGCACCATGCCTGAGGGCACTAGGCTAGCTTTGGAGGGCACACACAGAACTCTGCCTTCCAGTACCTCACTGACAATCCTCATCTTCCTTGCACCTACCACAGTGTCTAATGGTAGGGCCAGTCAGACTGCTTACTACTTTGTGATATTTTAGTTGGTCCTACTAAAACTATTTCCCTGCTGTGGATTTATGTTTCTTTTTCTAATTGACCACAATGTCCACCTGCAACTTTGATTGTGAGAAGCATCTAAAAATGAAAATATGAAGAATTTGTGGATGTAGTCATATAAACAAGTTCTTCCCTACCTTGGAGCCTGAGTTGAACTTCAATCTGTAGATGTCCCAGCAGTGTGATCAATGGTCAGTAATTCTGAGAGTTATTGTTGTTACTTTTAATTGCCCTTGAGTCAACCCCAACTCATGGAGATCTTGTGGATGAGTCATTTCCAAGACTCCCCCTATCCTCCACTGCTCTGCTTAGGTCCTGCTGATTCAGGCCCGTGACCTCCTTGATTGAGTCCATCAATCTAGCATGCAGTCTACATCTTTTTCTATTACCTTCTACCTTTCCTAGCATTATTGTCTTTTCGTGCCTTTTCATGATGTAGCTAAAGTACAACAGCCTCAGTTTCATCCTCTTGGCTTCCTGGGAGAGTTCTGGCTTGATCTGTTCTGGGACTTTCTCTCTCCCCCCCCCCCCCCCCAATATTTTTTGCAGTCCACTGTATCCTCAGCACTTTTCTTCAGCACTACATCTCAAATAAGTTGATCTTCTTCCTGTCCAGTTTCTTCATTGTCATTATTAAGGATTTAGAGTTTTTCAAGAAAAAGTAATCAGTTCTGTTGCTGTGTTTGAAAAAGTGAAGCAACAGCTTATTCTATTTAATATTATTATTTTTATTTATACAACCAAAGTATGTTGGACAGGATAAGGCTCCATGGGTTAAGACAAATTTGATAAAGAGGAAGTGACAACGGACACGGTGGCTTTATTTTAGACATTATTTTACACACAATAAAAATGTGTTTAGGATTCTTGGAAGTCACTGGTAATGAAATACATTTAAAAAGTGAAGGTCAGAAAGTGCTGTATCACAAATAGGAGTAGGAGGAAGAATGGGAGCTATTTCAATTTAGCTAATGTAAAGACTGCACTACCTAATTCCCTTACAACAATAAATTTTCAGATGGTCACCAATAAGTCATGAAAACTTTTGAGAGACAGTTCAAACTTAACTGCTCTATTTTTAAAAGGATATAATGAAAACAGGAAGACTGTGGGAAAAAGCAGCAAGGATGATCAAGATTACGAATCTGCATCCATATGCAGAAAAAGACTGGCATTCAGCTTTGAAAATCAAAAGGAAAGGGTGATAGGATAAGAAACCTGTAAAATCATGAATGGAATAAAGAATGTGTTTATCATTTCCTATAAGAGTACGAAGGCTCCCAATGGAACAGATAGGGCAACCTGTAAGTTTAGAAAACAAACAATAGTAAACAATGGTACTGCGTAGAGAAATGGAGAAATGGGAAGCAAAAAGTCTGCACCACAATCAAACAACTGAAGTGAATTTAAAAAAACTCTATTCAGAAGGATTTATGTATAAAATTTCTGCAAGTAGTTTTACCACAACCCTTATATTGTGTCACATCTGAGGTATTCAAGCTGGGCAGTCAAGTACTGAAGAGTAGGAAAAGGCTTTGACTCTCTGAAAGGGCATGCATTTCCTACCCAGTACCACTGTATTAGGCTGTCATGTCTCCTGTTTTCCTGCACACTGCAGGCTCACTACAAGTAGATGACCTTTTACACATTACGTAAACTCTATTTAGTTGTTGCGTACCTATTTTCAATCAACATGAGAAACTAAGCTATCCCTACCTTCCAACATTTCACAGCTGAAAAATCAGGACATGTGAGGCCAAGTAACCTCAGAGATCTGAGTGTGGTCAAGATGGCAAATGTATTAATCAGGAAGAACTCACAAGCTAGGAAAGGCTGCTGCAGTTTGCTTTTGTCTGATCCTTCTAAGGGCCGGTGCACACGGCCAAGAAGGGGTAGCTCTGGGCTGCTCCTGGGACTGGCGGATTGGGGCCACAGCAACCACATGGCATGGCCCTGATCCTCCTTTTTGCTGCCCCTAAAAGAGCGAAAATCATTCTTCAAAATCGGCTCCCAGGAATGGCTGGGGAATGGCTTGGGAACTCCTGGCAGCATTGATGGCGTTCTCCTGTGCAGTAACTTGCATTCTCACACCATTCTGTTCAGTTCCCGTTCCTGAAAGTGCCATGCAATAAACTTTTCAGTTTACAGCAATTGAAGTGAACTGAGGACAAATGGAGAGAATGGGAGGAGCAAAGAGACTAGAATATTTTAAAGCAGCTGAAGAAGTGTGATGACAGAGGACTAACTGGGACTGTCCCTTGCCGGATTGGGGCAGTTCGAGAGTATAAGGTACCCCATTCATCTAATATGGAAACCAACAAGTCTGAAGAGAAGTTTCTGTTCACATGGAGACTTCCTTCAAGTAATCACTCTGGAAGCTCAGTATTCTTGGTTGTGCGGAGCATATCCTCACAAGATCTTTTTCTCTTGTCACTTTCCATGTGCTCCTTTTATCATGTGTCAATTGAGACAGGAGAAATATTCCCTCAACAGGGCTACAGCTGACTTTTGAAAAATCATTGCTTAAGGCTATTGTCAAAGCCAAACAAATAGCCCATGGGCTAATATAAAGCAATGGACTTAGTTTCATACAGCTTGATCAATCACATCTGTAGCAGCTGTCCTTCATCTGTTGCCTTTCCTAGTTTTGAAAGTGTTGTAACTAGGTACAAGACTCGCTAGCCCCCACCATTTCCCCCTTGTTTCCAGAAAATGTCTTTTTAAGTATAGAAATCTTCATAAAAATATGCTTATATAGATTTGTCCTACTTAAAACAATCGGAATATTAGCCCACTACTATTTTAAATCCAAGAGGATGGAGGAAAAGTAACTAATGAACTGACAGAACTAAGCAGAAGAACAATGTGCTCTCCAATGCTTAATATTGGATATTTAAAAGGATATTCTGAAAAATTCTGAATTAGGTCTTTCTGTTACTTTCTATTATTATTGCCATTCCCTTCCATGCATCCATATTAATTTGGGTCCACTCATCTGCATAGAAGTTTAAGTACTATATACTGAAGCAAAAACATCCTTTTTGCACTTACTACTAATTGGTGTCATACTATAGATTTGAGTTAGTTTTATCTCGTCTGAATTTATGCACTAGCTTGTACACTGTTTATTTGTAAGTTTGTTTTCCCAAAATAACAGCCTAGAGAAGAAAAGTTGCTATCTGAAGACATTTTGAGAAATGATAATTACAGTTGAACTAATTTGTGTGTGTATTTGTGCACTCAAATGTATTTTAATATAAGGATTTATTGCTTAATTTAATTCCACTCTTGGATGAGGAGGAGGAGGAGGAGGAGGAGGAGGAGGAGAAGAAGAAGAAGAAGAAGAAGATTTATTTTTAAAAAATAGGGTAGGGAAAACATTTCACATATTTTAAATTAAACAAAACAAAACAGGGACATGTATTATGTGCCAAGGAAATATTTAACGCGTCTGAAATAAAAAAAGATGTAACATATTTGGGGGAAAACCAGGCATATATATTATGTGCAATGAAAATATTCAACACATTTGAAATATTCCACTATTTACATAGGCTGATAGGAAATATTATATTTGGTTGTCATTAAGAAACCTCTAGTTTTACAGGAAAGGTAGAAATGGACTTAAGTTTACCTAAGCAAACCTAAGACAAAAATCCCACTTCATAGTCTTTGCAGGAAAGATTTTGTAAGGACCAAATATTATAGTAAATTAATTCAATTTCCCTATACCTGCTTTTAAGTCTCAACAAAGATTCCCCCTCCTTTTAACAGTAAAATCCAGATGTAGCAATAGTAAGAGCAGTGTGGTATAGTCATTTGAGTGTTGGACTCACTAGGGGATATATCCACACTGCCGAATTAAAGCAGTTTGGCACTACTTTAGCTGCCAAGATTCTACCCTACAAAATCCTGGGATTTGCAGTTTGCTGAGGCACAAGAGCTCTCTGACTAACCAGGCTGAATACCCACGAAATTACAAATCCAGGATTCTGTAGGATAGAATCATCGCAGTTAAAGTGGTGTATCCTGGTTTAATTATGCAGAGTGGATGCACTCTAGGACTCCAGAAGACCAGGGTTCAAATCCCCATTGGGAGACCTTGGGCAAGTCACATACTCCCAACCTTAGAGAAGGCAATGGAAATGCTCTCTAAACAAATCTTGCCAAGAAAACCCATGATAGGCTCATCTTAGGGTCACCATAATGACATGAATGCATACAACAATAACAAAACCCAACAAATTACTGGTAAAGAGGAACAATAAACCAAGGTCATGATGTTCCTGGAACTATCCTACACATGTTGTATTGGAATTAATAAGCACTACAATGTAGTATCCTTGCATACTCATTATTTCAATGAGGCTTCTGTGTCCTCTTTATCTGCTATAGTGAAACAAGCTTATTTCAGATGAGCAGAAGCAGAACTTAAATCAGAAGCAGCTCCTCCTCCTTCTGGTTGTAACTTATTAAAAAGTAACATAGCATTGCTGCTGCATTATTTGTTATGCTACCTGTAGCTTTGGGTCAGGGAGTGTTGCTCCTTTCCTTAAGTAAATACATGGAGAATGGTCATGGGGCCAAGGAGCCTTTGGCCATGTGCTTGGGAGCCTCACTTTTTTCTGTTTCAAAGATTTTAAAAATTAAAAATGTATTAAAATCACCTATATACAATTTAGACATTTAAAAATTTAGCTGAATTCATATAAAGTCCCCTCATTATTACAAATGAAAGCCCTCATTGATACTTGATTAATGTTATAGTATATATATAATATGCATTTAAGTTGGCTTTAATTGATATGATATTGACTACTGGTTCTGAATGAAGAGGACCTAAATGGATCTGATATTGACTATGAGTATAGTGTATTTAATTTCTTTTCCAATTGACAACAGCCAAGCTCCTGAATTGACAGACATAGCAGAACTATGAATGGTCTCCTGATTATCCTCCTGCAGGACTCACCTTCCTCCTGTGCTTCATGGCCATGAAGTAGCTGGTGAAAAGCAGGGGATGGTTGAGGAGTGTCTAGCTATTCGACTATAGTGAGAATCGCAACAAGGACATAATCTTTTGGGACCTTTGGAAGTCCTAGAAGTCTACATCACTGCGTATATAGTCATGTAGCCATGTCATTGTCAGTTATTTCTTGCTCTCTACACAGTCATATGGTGGAGGGCACAGGGAGAAGGTGGGTTTTCAAGGGTTTGGGGTTATTGTGTGAGTGAAAAGAAGAATTCTGATCTCCACAATGACTCTGGAGAAAAAAATACACAAGTATTAAGTTGGACTTACTCCTACGTATGTCACCACAGGATGCCTACAGTTCATTTATAGTGCTGTTTGTGAGGTTACAATGGATGGCTCACCACAGCAGCATCCTGATCCCACTCCAAACACTTACTGGTCAGTCCTTGGGAGTTACAGAGAATCCAGAGCAAGCATGGTGCTGGGGGAGGCTCAGGATGAGTTCAGCTTCTGGGTACTACACCAAACAGTCACTGACCCCACCCTGGAAGTGGTGGAGAGACAGGGATGAGGAGAGGTGAGAGGGAAGCCTAGCACAGAGGCCAACAAGGTGGGGAGTTGGACATGGCTGGGGTGGGATGAAAAAAGGAAAGGGAGCAATAAATGGAGGAAGTAAAGAGGAGGAGGGGGAGGAAGAATGGGATGTGAGAAGAGAGGCAAGGGAAGCCAAAGAGGGACTTGAGGACCCAGAGGAGGAGAACAACACTGATGGGAGGCAAGGGTAGCAAGGAGAAACCCCCATGGAGACAATCTGGAGGAGGGAGGCAATGAGGCCAGGACCAAGCAGATGACAGCAGGAACAATGTGGAGGGAATAACAGATCAAGTGGCTGGGAAAGAGGCACTACCTGGCCTCCCACAGAAATTGAGGGTGGGTATAAGGGAAGTGAGAGGGGACAGGGGATGTTAATGAACTAGAGGCCCTATAGAAGGTTTTTCAAAAGTTGGGGTAAGGCCTCAGGGAGGAGGGAGGATAGAGGAGTCCCAGCAGATCTGGGGCAATGGAATTAGGCTGCCCAAGAAATATGAGTGGGAGGAGATGGAAAAGTCAGCCCTCTCATGACAATGCCCATAAGGGGGAGAACAGAGCACACTAACACTGGGGAGAGGGAAAGGGGAACTAGAAGTTTTCAGTCTTAATTCAGTACCGAATTTGTGTTATGTTGACTTGCAGGTGGAATATGACCTCTAGTTTTGTTTCTGAGACACATATCTGTGATACCAATAAATGGCTAAGCAAGAAACAAACCTTGGGTGTACAAATGTCCTTACAGTTGGATGAATCTTACAGTTGGATCAATCATCATGGAAGAGTTGCCACTGAAAATCACTAGGTGGGTCACACAAAAAGGCTGAGACCACAGAGATTAGCACGCCGGCTTTCATTCCTGTGCTATACGCAGGATGTAAACTCATAGGGATGGATTATATCACACAGCACTGTCCCCCAGGCAGTACTGATCCTGTATGCTTCTCCCAGACCTTTTAAAGAACAGGAAAATCCCATTCTTTAAAAGGTCTAGGAGAAGCCCAGATTGGGTACGGTATGAGTACTGCCCAGGGATGGAGCTGTGTGATACAATTTGTCCCTGTGAGTTTACATCCCACACCTAGTTCAGGAATGAAAGCTGGTGAGCTAATCTCCCATATGTGTTATGGCTCTCAGTTGTGCCTTCTCCTGGTAGGGGAGCATTAGCCCCTCCTTGCTCTTTGAAGTTCATATTCTAGAGCTGAAAAGGTTTTATTGGTGGCTCCAGTTAGGGTTTTCTTCCCCAGGATTGCAGTATTGGGTGCCAACAAGTAGGGCCTCTCCAAAGCCATCACAGCCATTTGCAATTCTCTGTCCTGCTCTCTTTTGAAGCAAAGAACCCCTTCAGTGAAATTTCCCTGGGTATTCTAAAAATCCAGGGCCTTTAGATCCAAGTCCCATCAGTAGCGTCATTGTGGGGGTGCAGAGGATTCAAGCCACACTGGGTGACACCCCAGAAAGGGGGTTGACACCCCAGAAGGGGGGATGACACCCAGTTGTCCCCCTGACCCCATGAGTGCTCCTTGGGACCTGCAGGGGTGCTTCCCGGCTCCGCGGGGGTGCCCCTTGGGCCCATGTGGCTGCAGATCTGGCCTGAATGGGTGCTCCTCTGGCTCTGTGTGCACTGTTTTTGTTCACGCAGGTGCCCCCCCCCCCGAAGTTCTACCCCTCAGAAGTCCCACCTCCCTGCACTGGGTGACACCCAGTGCAGGATCACCATTGCCTCCCATCAGTGGCTGAGCAATCGGTTACCTCTGGACCCACATGGCTCAGGATAAGTTCCTGGGATTCCTGCATTGGCTGGGTGTCTGCAGCTGCTCCTGTCATGGAGAGGACAGTAAAAATTGCTGGACATTGGCTCATCCAGCCTAGCCAGTTTGCTTCTAAAGCCAAGCTGGCTTCTTTTGCCTTCCTTGCCGTTTTCTCTCTCCCTTTTAATTCAACATTCTGGTCATTTCTTTCCAGGTAGCCTGATACAGCCAAATTCTTTCCCAATTATTGCAGATTACTCTGCTGAGGTCAATAGGCAGGTGAGCTGCCTGCTCTCTTCCTTAGTATTGTTGGCTCTATTGGTCCATCATGACAGCATAGCAGATTTTCATATCCTTGAGGTTCCTTCAAGTATTCCAGCAATCTTAACCCTGCTGAATTCTTCTATCTTCTTATGCTCTCTTAAACAACTTGAAGAAGTGTGGCTAGCAGGTAGCACACTTCCTGGAGTGGCGTTAAAGTACCATGTCACCCTGAACTGCAGGGGCACTTGTAGTCAGAAAAAATCCAGATTGTTACTCCCATTAGGGTGAGATTACAAGAGCTCTGGCCTATTTTGCAAAACTTATGTTGGTACAAAAACTGTTTTTTTTCTTTGGGGGGGGTTACAGAAAAGGAATGTTTTAGCAAATAAACATTATATTTTCCATAAAACACATTTTTTTGTGTTAAAAATCCACAGAACCAGCAAATAAACAAATAAATAGCTGAGGTTTTTAGCTCAGATTGAAGGACAAAAAATTGGTGATCACAGTGGTTGAAATTTTTTCATATGCAGATATCTTAATTTGTTAAGACACCCTTTCTTATCAAGGATGACAAAAAATGGACTGGTTTTCACATCCCCAGTGAGCAGTCATCCCACAGGTTTTAAGGTAAAAAATAGAACAGCTCTCCTTGCCTGGACATCATGTATACTTCTAGGCAAAAAGCAATGAGTAAAGTGTAAAAAGGAAAAAAAAGTCTCCTTACACAAGGTAGGCTTGAAAGACATCAGTACAAGATATAGCTGTATCTCCATAGCTACATCTTCTGATGCATGATCTTGGTCCGAGGCATTTTGGCTTGTCCTGGGGGCATGTGTGTGTATTGCGGGAAAGTTCCTCCAAGCCTCCATGCAGTTTTCCATCCCTGCTGTACATGGTAAGATAAATTTACCAATATGTGATGAAGCTTGTCCAGCAAATGTTGACTGATGACTCCAAAATAAGCCAATGGATGTCTCTTACAGCAGTTCAACCCTCACAGCCACTTTGCAGAATGTTCTGGGAAGTTTCTGTTCGGCTTTCTAAAGTCTAGTATTCTAAGAACAAGCAAGTGATTTATGTCATCTTGTAACATTTTATATCCATGTGATTACAGAAGGGAGAAGTGACAGTTAAGTAGGAGGTGGGTGGGATTTATTTTCATATTATCTACTTAGCAGCACATTTTGTTCATAATAAATCCCAGTAACCTGACCATGAAAGAGTCTTGCAATTGATGAACTACCAATGGAGTTAGATGAAACAGATTATGTAAACTGAATACCTTTTGAAATTATTGCTCATCCCTTGCATTGAGCCCAGAACATTTAATGAGGTCAAAAGAAACCCGTTGGTTAAGGATGATATTGTCAGTACTTTCTTTCTCCCCCTGTCCCTGACATCCATTAGCACCTCATCAATGTAAAGATGGAGTACATGGGGCAATAAATGCTTTCTGACTGCTGCAAAGTTATGCATAAAGTGGCTTCTCAATCCAACATAACCTTACCTCTGGGTACATTACAGGAGAAACCTTGTTTATGGTTATGGTTCAATTATCACTGAATTAATATTGTACACTGAAGACCTTTGAGGACGCTCTAGAGTTCAGAGCCCAAGAATTCATATTGCTCAGTCTGAAAATTAGCTCTCTGTTTAGAACGGTTGGGCCACTGAAACAGTAAAAGAAGGGAATGCATCAAGAAAGCCTTTCCTTACTTTTCTTGTCTTGAATTTTGCCATTATGTTAACAGATATAAACCATCATTATACAGAAGGGATCGTATAGGACCTTTGAGACTCACTGAGAGAAAGAAGTTGTACCATAAGCTTTTGTAGACTTACGGTTTGTCTACATGATTAAAATACTCCGCAAAGAATTTGATTAGAGGATGAATATAGGCAGATGGATGTGAATATGAACAGAAAAGTGAAGACAAACATCAATGTGAATGTGTGAAAATCTGCAGCAGTTTGCATACTACACTAATGTGTAGACTAGCTCTTACTCTACTTCATCAGATCCATGGAGTGAACCTGTTTATGGCTGCCCCTCTGGAAATACAGCTGACTATATATTCTAGACATCAACATGTCCAAGTCATGTAAATTTTACTAGATCTAAATAATCCTTTACCAACATATAACATACTTTCCCGCTCACTCATAGACCACAAGGTTGCGAGTTCAATACTAGCCAGGGCTCAGGCTAGACTCAGGCCTGCATCCTTCCGAGGTTGCTAAAATGAGTACCCAGCTGTTGGGGGGCAATGAGCTTACATCTGTAAACCGCTTAGACACTGCATAGCGCGGTATGAAGCGGTATATAAATGAAGCTGCTTTGCTTTTCCTCAGCTTCTTTCTCACGAATGCTGTCAAATTTGAGATGGACAGGGATAATCTCCTGGAAAGTATCCTGTATTTATTCTGGGATGAATAACTTCTGAAGATCCAGGGGCATTATTTTTGCCCTGCCCTGAATCTCTACAAGTTACACTTTCCAGTGACACTCCCAACTACCTTCTCAAAACATATGAGTCCTCAAAAGCTCAAACAATACTCTCAGGAGCCTCTTGGAGGGCATAATTTACCATCTAAATGTAGTTCCCCTGGAGATTTTATGCAGCCCACAAAGGCCTTTTTGTGAAGAAAGAGAAAGCAACTGATAATGAAAGATGCTAGAAAAGGACTTTGCAGGGTAAGAAGAAAGTCCCAGAGAGGAAATTGCATTTAGAGAGGAAATTGAATCCCCAGAGCCTTCTGGGTGTGATCTGCCAGTTTGGAAAGTTACACTTTGGTGGTGGCATGGAAAAGTGTGATGTGTGCACTGATTTCATGCCATCCAGCTAATCTGCCCACCCCAATTGATTCCTTAGCTCTGAAGTGGAGGAACTTTTTAATTTTACAGGCCGCATCCCTCTGAAGATAAACTGTCATACTAGTGGGCAAAATGCAGTCTATGGGCCATATGTAATCTCCAGGGTCACTTTTGTGATCTCCAGAACCCCATGGGGTCAATATAATTGCCTCCCCCCCCAATGCCACCTAGTGGCTTAGAGACATGTCTGCCAAATAAGCCCCCATATTATTAGAACGAAGGGAGGCCTTTTTATATAGATTTTTTTTAAAAAAAATTGGCTGAAGGTATTATATTGTTTAAACTGAATTTAGTTATTTTTTTAATCTTTCAATGGTATTTTATCTTTTTAAATGTAGTTCTAAATCATTTTAATATTGTCAATAGTTTAATCCCATTTTAATGTTCATTTTTTTTTTGGTACGTTTTAGCTGTATTGTGTCTTTAAATTGTAAGCTGCCTTTAGTCACAATTTTTGGGGAAAAGGAGGTTTAAACAACCCAACAAATAAATATAATATCTTTTTTAAAAAAAACAGAAAGTGAATAAGTGGTTTCTTCAAGATAAAAAAAAAGGAGGGGGTGCTTCTGCTGGACCTAAAATGGGAATGCAAAGGACATAGCAAAGAGGACATTGTGGGAAGCCATTTGAGGACATATGGAGGCATTTAAAAAATATTTGGGGCATGGTGTACGTGGCCCTCCAAGATCTCCTGGGGAGCCAATGCAGCACCCTAAACCCTGACAGTTGCCTACTGCTGGTCTGAAACCAGTAGTAGGAAGTGCCAAAGTACTGGGCAAGGTCAGATGGAGATACTCCCTTCTTCCATGAGTTCTGATTCTCTCTCTCTACTCCCTTCTTCTCTAGGGGAAGGCCTGATTACTCTTGTTGGAACTCTAAACTGATTGATTGCAGAGAGATTTTGGAATTAGAATGAGAGGTACATGAAATTAGACAGAGGGCCACACCTTCACCCCTTCTTCTCTCTAGGATCTATCTATCTATCTATCTATCTATCTATCTATCTATCTATCTATCATCTATCTATCTATCTTTCTATTATCTATCTATCTATCTATCTATCATCTATCTATCTATCATCTCTCTCTCTCATTTTCTATCCTTACATATACACAGGATTCAGATTTTTTAAGGCCCTAGGTATAGTGGCAATGTGGGTATAGTGACAAACCTTCAAAAGTAATTCAAATCTGTGTTTCAAACTGCACTAGTTTATTTTCCTACTCCACAAAATGTATTCAGCTGCTGCTTAGAATAAAGCCTGGTTGTACTTGCTGGTCATACAGGAATGAAAGATGAGGAACTTTTAAGACAAAAGAGGTGGCAACCCTAATTCAGCATCATAAACATGGTTGAATACTCAGATATTCCAAGACATACTGTTAAGCACTAAGTAATCAAACCCTTCACCGTGAATAGGCAAATCTACCAGTTTTGGTTTCTGTAATATATGCATTTTTAAAATCTCAAGTTATGATTGTGATGCACACTTTTTCTTTTCTTTCATTTGTGTCCACACCATGGACTCTTTTTGTCCCACAGCTGCCACCACCCTATGCAAAGAACCACACCTTCGCCAACCTTCTCTTCTAAAACTCTTTGGTATAACCTATCTTGTGTAAGGTTTAGTAGCATGGATATTCATTCACATTGTAGACAAGTGTTTCATAAAGTAACAACAAAACTTTATTTACAATACAAGTAACAATGTTTCACTTGGTCTTGCTGCACTTGTTATAATGGGTTACAGTTACAAATAATAATACTCTAAAACACTCTTTTCCTTGGAACACTTTCAATTACTCCCACAGTAGCCCTTCTTTGGGTACCTTTACCACTATTTCTTAGCCAGCCTCTAAGGCTATCAATACCCCTCGGGATATTCTCTTTATTAACTCCCTCACTTAGAGATTAGTATGGGCATTAGGAAATTATTATCTTCTGGACCTTAACCCTGTTCCACTCTGGAACCTTCATCACCAGACCCTCACTGTCTGGAATTCAAACCCTAACTGACTTCCAACTGTTCCTAACGGAATTTTCCCCTTACAGCCCAACATTCTATTGGCTGTCACCAGCTCAATCCTGATTGGTTGTCACCAGGGCTGCCTCTAACCTGCCTTCTCTCCACATACCACCCCCCCCCTTTAAAAGTTCATTGATACATATAAGCTCCTTTTCAGGTTATGTGTGTCAATGAAAACCATATTTCCCCCCTCTAAACATCTTATTAGTCCCTATACTTACCATCTTATAAATATATAAAAATATATTAAGATGGAAATATAAATAAAAATTTATTATTATTATTATTATTATTATTATTATTATTATTATATGTTATTTAATGTTGTGAATTGTTGGGATAAAGATGATGATGATGATAATAATAATAATAATAATTGCTCAGCAGAGGGGTGGGATATAAATAAAATTTATTAATAATAATAATAATAATAATAATAATAATAATAATAATAATACGTTTTATTTATATCCCACCCCTCTGCTGAGCAATTATTATTATTATTATTATTATTATTATTATTATTATTATTATCTTTATTCTAACAATTCACAACATTAAATAACACTTTTTTTGTTGGGATGGAGTCCCAAGGGAAAATGTACAATGTGGGATGACATAGAAGTGACCAGGCAACAAAGGGATCACAGGCAGCCATAATGACAAAGCACTTTCCACTAGGTGCTGAGTCAGGGGAAGTGACATCAGGTGATAGTCACCTGGTGCTGTAAAGCACTACAGAAAGGCTGCAAAACTGCAAAGTCACCAGGTCGAGTGACAGGTGTCAAAAGGAAGAGGCAGGGCCAGAAGGCCACATGGAGCCCTGGCTATATAAGGGAGTTACCTCAGGACACAGTGTGGTTGTTGTAGTTGGGAGTTGTTCCTGTGTTGGTGGATTGTGGTTGATATACATTTTGTATTATATCCTTGTACATAGAGGAACCAAGATTAAAAGCCTCATCTGAGAGACGCCTGTCTGAAGTGTTTCTGTACTCTATCTGGAAGGGGAGAGGTGCTTCTCCAGCACACAAGTTGCTGCATCCCAGAAGGTGGTGACTCTGGTGCCACATGTTGACGTGGAACGTCACGCGCTGCGTGGTTCATTCTTAACCACGCTAACATTTTAAAACAGATTACATATTTTTTATACTTACTTTACAATTGTATACAATTCTACTACATATATATCTATCTTTCATTTTACTCATCCTCTGGCTGTCTTGACAAACTGTCAGCCACAATATTATCTTTACCTTTTACATACTGAATGGAAAAATCGAAATTTTGGAGTATTGGACTCCACCTTAATAATTTGCCATTATTATCTTTTGTGTGATTTAATCAACATAGGGATGAGTGCTCTGTTTTTACCATGAATTTTCTTCCCCATAAATATGGTTTCAGCTTGTTTAAAGCCCATACTATATTCCTTTTTGATAGTGGCCAAATGTTTCTCCCTCAGTAGCCACTTTTTACTTAGAAATAACACTGGGTGTAACTGACCATCTTTATCTTCCTGACTTAGTACTGCCCCTATTCCTAAATTGGCGGCATCTGTAGTCACTATAAAATATTTTGAATAATCTGGAGCCACCAATATGGGTGCAGTCATAATTAGTCATTTTAATTCAGTAAAGGCCTTATTACATTCTTCTGTCCATTGGATTTTAACTAGTTTTTCCTTCTTGGTCATATCGGACAAAGGACTTGCTACTGCACTGAAGTTTGCAATAAATTTCCTATAATACCCTGCCAATCCCAAAAATGATCTGATCCCCTTCTTTGAAGATGGAATCGGCCAATTAACTATAGTTTCAAGTTTGAAGTTTGAAGTTTCATGTTACCACCTCCTACTATATAACCTAGATATCGGCTTTCTCTTTTCCCCACATGGCATTTAGAACTTTTAACAGTTACACGACTCTTTTTAAGTCTCTCTAGGACTGCCATCAGGTGTTGTATATGTTCCTCCCAAGGATTACTAAACTTACCAATGTTGTCAATGTAAGCCACTACGTAATGTTTTAAATCAACCAATATCTTATCTACTAATCATTAGAAAGGAGATGGAGCGTTCTTCAACCCCAAAGGTAAAACTCAAACAAACCCACATGGGTAATAAATGCAATTTTTGACTGATCTCTTGGACACATGGGCACTTGCCAATAGCCTTTAATCAAATCTATGGTAGTAATATACTGGGCCCTACCCATTTTTTTCAATTAAATCCTCAGACCTGGGCATAGGGTAAGCATCCGACTGAGTTATTTTGTTAAGTTACATATAATCTACACAGAATCGAATGATATTATCAGCCTTTTCTGCTAATACTACACGCAATGCCCAAGGACTCTCCAATGGGATAATTGTTCCCATTTTAAGCATCACCTTGATCTCATGAGCAATGCTGTTAGCCAAATGACCCGTTACTCTATATGATGAAGTGACAATAAGACCAGCTTCTCCTGTCCTAATACAATGGTACACTCCTTTTACTCTACTGGATAAATTTGAAAGAAAAAACAGCTTTATATTTATTTAGCAGGCCCATTTTTAGCTCAGTCTTGATCGGTTGTCACCAGGGCTGGCTCTAACTTGCCTTTTCTCCACAATGATGATGAAGAAATTTGTGTATTTTTAATGAAATGTATGAAAAATGAACTGAAATTGAATTTTCATCCATCCTTCTCTTCTTTAGGGAAATATCATCTGGAACTGTTCAAACCATGTACATTCCTGCCCATGTGTATTTTTGTACATATTTATTTACTATCTTCTCAGAGAAATTTGTCCCTCTGAAATGTGCGTGTCTTCTGTAGATTGGTTCACACATATATGCTCATCACTTGAATGCTACATATATCCACAGAATGATTAATGGAACTGACTGTCTTATCCAGTATATTTACTGGTGGCATTGAATCCTGAGATACAGTTGCTGCATTTAGACTGGAAACTGTTGGGTTAATCTCATATGACATATAGGTGCCATGGCTGGCTAGGTGGAAAGGAAAAGCAAGCAGGAACTGCAGAACATTATCCAAGGGAATTAAAGTCAATGCCAAAAGAGAAGTTAAGAGGGGAGAAATAAGCTAAAGGTGCCAAGGGGAAGCCAAACTGGGTAGAAGCCAGAGGCCCAGATGTAAATATTACCTTTCTCTTCAACTAATGTAGATACTCTGCCAGAAATGGTTTATGATAAGCCAGAAAGAATTGATAGGAACATTGAGGAACGACTATAAATGCTTATATGAATACCATATGTACAATTTCAAAATATTAGTACTTTGTATATGTAACTCTGTGAATCAATATTCAGAGAGAGATCACCACAATCTGTATTATAGAAATGGAACAGAATGGAATATGAAGAACAGAGATCAAATGGGGGGGGAAATTCCTTGAGAACCAGCTGTCCCCAGGGATAAGCAATGGGAGAATCCGTTTGGCTAGATACCATTGGGCCCAAAACATACTGCAGAAATAATACAGGGCCTAAGCAGACTGCCAGAAATAGTGCACATTAAATTGAGGCACTGCCCTGGCTCAGTGCTAGGGAATCATGGGAACTGTAATTTATTGTGGCACCAGAGCTCTCTGACAGAGAAGGCTCAATGTCTCAGAAAAAAATACAGTTCCCATGATTCGCTAGCATTGAGCCAGGGCAGTGCCTCAATTTAATGTGCACTATTTCTGGCAGTCTGCTTAGGCCTACAGTTTGAGACTGCTTTAACTGTCCTGGCTCAGTACTAGGGAATTCTGGGAACTGTAGTTCGTTGTGGCCCCAGACAAAGAAGGCTAAATGTCTTCCAAAACTACAGTTCCCAGAATTCCCTCGCATTGAACCAGGGTAGTTAAAGCAGTCTCAGACTGAATTATTTCTGCAGTGTGTTTTGGATTTGGCAATATCCGGCTAGTCAATGCTAGGAAGCAACATATTGGACTAAAATTTAGTCATTCTTGATCTTTAATATCTTCTTATATTCTTATGATGACTTGCAAATAGAAAGAAGCCACTGGAGATCTAACAGCATGTCCTTCCATCTCCAACAGCATATTTTCAAATGAGTCAGTTCACACATTCATCTACCAGATGTCAGTAATTGAGAAATTAAGCAATGTACATGGATGTGCTTAGAATGCAGAGGGAATGTAGGTTGTCACTAGATTGATTGATTTGCAACCCAGGACTCAAGGTAGCTTACAAACATTAAAACAGTTACAACTAAAACAATTACATTCTATAGAAATAAAAATAGCATCAAACTGTCAAGAAAATTAAAAGCAGTTGAAAGCATAACAAAAAGAACAACAACTCATATACACAACATAACACATGAATAGTGGTTTCCCATGAAATCCCATGAAAGGGCAGGGATCTGAATATGGAGATATAGCAAACCAGATCATTGTGGTGTGAATTAGTGTTACTTTATCATGTCCTAATAACAAACATAAATTACATATATATGTATATGTACCAATGTGGAGATGCTTCCAATGGTTATGCAAAGTGAACTGAACGAAAGTGATAATACTCTGTTAATACAAATATAATAGAATATTCTTTTCTCCCTGTAGGTAAAGGAAGACAATGTTTGATATTTTCACAGCTGATAGAATTAAAGTAATCGCATTTATTTTCAGACAGGAGGGCCTTTCCCCTTAGAAAATGTATGAAGAGATAAAATTAAATGGTAATAAAGATTGTCATTCCTTAAGTACATTTTTATCAGACTCTTTGCTCATTCTTTTTTTAAAAACCAGTTTCCTTGACACAACAGTGTTAAACTAAACACTTGCCAGATTATGATAATGCCTAGCATTTTTGTAGCTCTCCTATCTGATTTGAAAAGCTTCTTTCTGTTTAAATGCACTTGAAGTTGGGGCTTTTACAGAATAGAATTCAGTCTGGGGTTAATAAGCCGTCTTTGAACCATTTAATAGTATCTTCCCAGCACCCTATTGTTGAATATATATATATATATATATATATATATATATATATATATATATATATATAATATTCAGAGCACTGAAGGCTGATTTAATTAATTTGTCTAATTAACAAAAGGGAAATTAATGTTATTTCTTGGCTGCTCCATTGTTTAGCATTAGCAGAAGCAAATGTCAGCTGAATTACATATGAGCTATGACTGCTGGTTCTCCAGAACATAAGGTTATCTCAATGTTGTTTTAGCGGTACATGAAATTTGATGTCTCTGACAATTTCAGGCCAGGAGTCCATGTGATTCTATAATTACTTTTGCCACTTTGCTTTGGTGTAGTCATTCATTATGAGACTGTGCTTATCTTGTCATACCTCTGTGTCATTAGCAATGCTCTAATGCATTAGTGACCAAATGCAGGTTGTGCTGGCAGTGATTAGAGCTGCGGCACTGCCAGCCAAGTGAGTGATGCTTGAAATATCAGAATTGTTCTGCTAATTTCCATCAAAATAATAACAGCGAGATGTCAGCATGAGAAGCTGACTTTGCTCAAGGAACAGTGCAATGTCTGGAGACGGTATTGATATTGACATTGTGATGTCCGGCTTCTAGCATAGCTGAAATGAACTAACAGGTCATTGATTATTTTTCCTCTCCACACATAACCTTACACCTTTATCTAAAAATACTTTTGGGTTACACAGTTGTGGGTGATAACTAAAACAGAAGCTAAAATGATATATAATTAGGAATAGTCTTCTCAGGTCAAGAGGGTTTTAATAAAAACATAAATGCTCTACCAGCCAATCTATTTTCTTTTGCCAAGAGATGCTTTTGTTATGTTATCCTTGTGCTGTCCCTGTGGAAGTCTTGGGAGCAAATTTAGACTTGGTAAGTAATTGAATATGAAACCACTTGGAGTAGGCTTAGGGGGGTTGCAGACTGCCAGAAATAGTGCAAATTGAGTCCCCTTTTAGGGTTAGGTTTAGTGCTAGGGAATCATGGGAACTGTATTTTATTGTGGCACCAGAGCTCTCTGACAGAGAAGGCTCAGTGTGTCAGGAAAAAACCAAACAATTCCCATGATTCCCTAGCACTAACACTAACCCTAAAAGTGGATTCAATTTGCACTATTTCTGGCAGTCTGCAACCCCCCTTAGACTTGGTCAGAATGTGGAGGGGAAAGCAAAGGGATTTCCCTTGTTCCCAGCTTTCTGAAGAAAGAATTGAATATAATAAATGAACATGATTAACTTGGTTCCTCACTTTAGAAGCTACTTATGGATTTGGAAGCTCTGGTGTGTGATTGCACCACCACAGCCTTCTCGGGAATTATCAGTCAGACGTGTACATGAGGCACATGGAAATGATGATCCTTAGGTCACCTGAAGTTCCCAACCTTTCCAGTCTCCCCAGATGAACCCTTTTCCAGATGAAATAAAGAGATGAATTCTGGCTCCCAGAATTTACGTTTTTTAAAAAGAGGTGCAGAGGGCGCTGCCATGTTCAACATTTTTTGAAAAAATATTTGATAGTCCAGAGGCATGGGGATAGAACATGGGCCCTCACATCTGCTGAAGTTGTCCATCCCTGGGGTAAATGATGTTTACAGCTTTTCATTAAAAAGAAAGATAGGTCACTGGCTGCATCCACACTGCATAAATAATACAGTTTTATACCACTTTAATTGCTATGTCTCAATGCTATGGAATACTGGGATTTATGATTTTGTGAGAAATTTAGCAATCTCTGTTAGCAATCTCTGGTGCTACAGCAAACTGCAATTCCCACAATTCCATAGCATTGAGTCAGTGGCATCAAACTGGATTATTTCTGCAGTGCAGATGCAGCCATTGTCATCAACGTCACCTTCTTCATTTCAGTGGAGATTCTCATATGCAAAGAATTTCTGATTAAGGACTCCTGTATCCCCCATGTTCTGGAGTCATATGTTTTAATCACTCTTTGGAGTTGACAGAATAACACACTCCTAACAATAATTTAAATTACTATTACAATTTTTTAAATTTAATTTATATCCTTCTGTTCTCCCATTGTGAAAACCCAAGCTGGGTACAGGTCTGAGCACATCCTGTAAGCCTTGAGTCCCTGTACTGGGATGAAGGTAGGATATAAATAAATATAGTAGTAGTAATAATAATAATAATAATAATAATAATAAGAACTTGCCTGTAAAGCCCATGATGAGTGATTTTTAATTCTTTGGTGATAGCTAGAAGACAAACCGCTTGAATTCTAAACTGAAAATAAATATTCTTATTTTAAATATGGACATTTGAGACACTAACAACTCATATAACTAATATAACTAATTTAATTTAACTAATATAAAAGGAGAGAAGCAAACAGAAAAAAATTTAAAATAACTTTATGACCTTCAAGAGATCAAGAGAACTTTGCAGTCTCAACAGAAATATTAACAGGACTTCATGTGTCTCATGACAATCAAGGTGATATCTGGCTCCACTCATGCTGCTGGGTACATGCTGGACCTTGCTTTTTGTACCAGACGGTAATCTGAGAATGGAGGAACTTTCTACAGTTCCATTGTCATGGTGAGATCACTAACTGGTAAGATTTATATTTATTGGAAACTGGAGTGGGAAGACCACCAATTAACATTGTCCACTCAAATGGCTCTAGGTGGTTTTCTGATGCTAGGGCATCCTATTGAAACCCTAGTTGATCTCTGGAATGAGGAAATGACCAGGGCCATGGACATGATCCTTTCTGTGCATCCCCTCTCATGGAGTGGAGCTAAACCAGATCTCTTTTTCTCTAGGGATCTGGAAGCAATGTAATGAGGGTGATGGTGACTAGAGCAATTTTATGTATTTGAGCCTTCTTGGGAATTATCAGTCAGATGTATACTAAATGATCAAATGCTGAGAAATATTAAAACAGCTCTTGTCATTGAGCCCTCCAAGGAATAATAAAGGCTGCCTGCAGTCTATTATTTGCTGGTAGGTAAACTGCATGAAACACACTTTTGTATACACTGCTTGTAAGAGTCTTCATATTGAAGGATATTTCATTTACAATGTACAGGGAAAATAATTTGCCCTCCTGCTGCAACAACATGCAAGCAGGTAAAATTGATAACAATTTACCTGCTAATGTTGAGCCCTCCTCCTTAAAAACAGTTCTGAGGTATCAATAGATGAATAAATTGCTATAGTTGGTGATATCTGAGTTATTTTCTAAAATAAAAGTTGGCTTTAAAAACAACAACAATGTCGCTCATTCAGGCAAGTCACACTGATACCACCTTGAGTTCAGTGAGGATTATCCCCCTCTTTCCCAGAACTCCAAGCTTTGCTCCTGCTTTCACCTTTGTCCATTCCTCTCACAAAGCCATGAAAAGAGACCTTGTTTCATTCGTGTACTCAGGTTGACATTACAGAAACTAGAAAAGAAAAACCAAAACTTTGCTACTTTCCTGATGTGCAGCATCAGCCCTCTATAACCAATATGCAGAAAGTATAATTTAGGAATGGATTAACTTAACAGAAGATATACAAAGTTGATAAATTAAACAAACACAGAGTGCATAATTTATGCATCCAAATAAATTCTGCTGAGCTGCATTCTTTTATCCTTAATGCATTTCCCTTACTGTTATGGCAGAAGTTCAGTTGATGCTCTACAATATATGAGGATGGCATAATTATATTGCACAAGATACTTTTTATGGGCCTATATTTCCATTTGAAAGCAATACATGAAAAACATAGCAGAGTCCACTTTCCATTATCTAAATTTTATCTGCATTCACTTCTGAGCCTCATGTTTCTTGTTATTTTATTGCTTTCCTCACTCATCCAGCCAATTTTCTCAACACATTGTATATCCCTGGATTTGCTTCCCTTCCTTGTCAAAGAAGAATGTGTGGAGATAAGCCTAGTCTACTTCTGTGTTACCTGAGAGCTGAGCACATATTTGATAAATATATACATCTTCGTATTAATAGTAATAGGGAAACTGTAATTGCAAGAGTAGGACCCTCACTACCACTTCATTTCTGAACCTGTCTCATTAGACAACTTGAGGGATATGGAGAAAAGCCTTGGGAATTCACAAAAGAGACTAAGGCCAGATCTGGATCAAGATGGTTGAATCCATAGATGCAGAATCTGTGGATACAGAGGGATGACTATAAATGCCATTATGCATGTTTGCAAGGGCGGCATATTATTTAAGGTTGTGAAAATTCTGAGACATAAAGATAACCATTGCACAAGCCTAGTAGCTCTGCATAGAACAGTCTGAAAGTCCATTTCTTAGCTGCACATGGGGAATTGGATTGACTGTTGTGCAACAAGAGATTTCACATCCACATTGCTCATTTGTCAATTGGTTGTACAACAGCATGATCCCCATATGAACCTGCCAGAACTCTAAGATCTTCAAGGAAAGGTTTCCTCTTGGTCCCACCACTATTACTGGCTCACTTGGTGAGGACATGAGAGAGAGCCTTTTCAGTGCCTGATTCCACCCTCTGGAACTCCCATCTATGGAAGGCTAGGTTGGCCCCCTCCTGTTTTCTTTTTTCCAGTAGACAAAAACTTTTATCTTCAAGCAAGCTTTTAGTATCTAACAACACCCAGGGAGGCTTCTTGTTAAGGTGTTTGATTGTGTATGTTTTTAAAAGTTTAATACTTTCAACTTAGTATGTTTTTAATGATTTTATATTTTTAATTTGTTATGTGATGTTTTTAATTCTGTTTTTAAAAACTGTACTGTTTTTTAAAGTACCTTTTGTGAGCTGCCTTGGATCCAATTTAGGGAGATGGCTTTCTATAAAAGAAAGGAAGAAAGAAAGAAAGAAAGAAAGAAAGAAAGAAAGAGAAAGAGAGAAAGAAAGAAAGATTCAGTGCTGGAGAATAGCTATGCTGCCATACATTTATGCCATATAACTACTTAGTAGGATCTTAGCCAAACTTTCCAACTCTCAAACTTACACTCCTGCTCAGATCCAGATATGAGCACCTAGGTAACCACCACTTGTCCACCTCCACTGTGCTCTTGCACATTTTAAAATTGTCAGCCCTCTCCATTCCAAATACATTGTCCTCCTTCCCTTCATGCTGGCAGGGTTACCATAAAAGCCCTGAGCAGCAAGGCAAAAGGGCTTCTTTTTGCTCAGCCACTTCAGTTACATTCCATTTCTGATTTATGGTGACTCTATCATGGGGTTTCTTGGCAAGATTTGTCCAGAGGAGATTTGCCATTGCCTTCCCCTATGTCCAAATGAGTGTGTTTCCATGGCTGAGTGGCGATTTGAACTCTGGTCTCCAGAGATGTAGTCCAACACTCAAACTATTATGTCACACTGCCTCTGGAAATAGCTACAGTTCTGCTAATCCACGGTGCCTCACCATTCTTTAACTCTTTGCAGCAGAAAACTACAGAGCAGAGGGAGAGAGAAAGGGAAGGGAAGGACCACAAAAGCTGGTGCACTGCTCCTAATTCTGGGGGGAAAGTAATCACTGGGGATATTATTGGTATGGGAAAGAGAATGAGCTTACCAGCCCACCTTTCAGATTACTTTTTGTCCAAGAATCTGCTTTCCAGACAACACACAAAGACTGGTGAATTCAACATCTTTGTTGCTTGTCTATTTTAATTCCTCTCCCCACCCCCCAAAAAGTGTGTGTGTGTGTGGGAGGAAAGCTTCTGGAAAGGCTTTCATGTAACCAAATAAAAGACTGCCCCTGCCTACAGGCTTACAAAAGGCACTACAGAGTATAAAAAGAAAGGAAGATGAGTAGGAAAGAAAAAGGAGTACTTCAGCAGGACTGGGGGATTGTTCTGCATCCCTTTGCCGTGGAGTGCTGGAAAGATGGGGAAGGCAGTCAGGGAGGAGGTGTTTCAGCTGCTTTGGTGCACTGCTTCCAAACATAGGAAGCACCAACCACACTGTACACTGATAAGACAGGTGCACACTGCCTCAGCTCAATGGTTTGTACCAAGAGCAATGTCCTACGTAGGCCTCAAGAAGACTACACCTACCCATATATCACAGCATGGAAACAGAAGGAGACTGTGCTTTCAGCATGCAGGTTGCCAGTGACTGATATTTTGAATGAGCTTCAAGAGGAGTGTGGAGAATGGTGCATAGAGTACTTTTCCAAGACCTCAGCCTGGCTCTAGATTTTTTTTTTTCATCTCAAAGGTGGAAAAGAATCCACATCTAACTTGGGAAGACCCTCAAAGATTTTACTGCAGTCTGCTCAGTTTCGTTCTTTCCTCTAGCTCTGTTTACAGGGTGGTGACTGTGTTCCTACCACAAATAAATGTTTCTTTCCAAGGAGTGATGGGGATGGTGGTTATAGCAACCTCACATCATGCCTCTAAAGTTCCTAGTCCTGAGAGAGAGGGTGTGTGTGTTGTTTTTAAAACTACAACTCTCAGAAATCTAAAAACTAAAAACTACAACTCTCAGAAATCTCAAGCCACAGGCCATGCTGACTGGGAAATTGTGGGAGCTGTAGTGCAAAAATGTAACCTTCCCATGCACTGGACACACGCATACATTTAATGGAAATATTTCTACCTTGTCTTTCCATCCTTCAGCTGGGCTTTGAAAGTGTCCAACAAACAACCATTAAAGACATATACAGTACTCTTGTGATTCTTTTTAAAGAAAAAGAAATAGCAAGTCATGACAAAGAGACCAAAGAAAGGCAGAAATTGGTGTCTTTTGCAAGCCTGTAGACAGGGGTAGTCTTTTATTTGGTTGCATGAAAGTAGCTGGATAAGCAAAAGATTTGCTGAAAGAATTGATCTTTTTTGGCACTGAAACACGGAGTGGGTGCCCAGCCCAAGATGCCCTCTTCCTACAAACCCAGTTTCTGCCAGGGGCAAGGAAAGAAGAGAAGGAATACTTTCCATCCTGATAGAACCTCAGTTGGCAGATATGGTCCTTTGGAAGGTGATAGGCCTTTCCATATCCAGCTGATCACACTTTTGAATATATGCAAAGGAACAAAAATGCCAATATCAAAATTAAAGAGGGATATAAAGTCACACAGCCTTCACAGCCTAATTTTTGGAGTAACCCATTTCAGCCCGTTTCATGGCATTTCAGCCCGTTTCATGGCAAAACATTGCCATTTTAATGTTTTGTTTTGTTTTTCAAATTGGCTCACTTTGGTAATTGGTACATTTCCAGGTACTAGCAAGAATGTAAATATGGAACAAATCAACTTTTTCCACATTTTCTTTTGCAGCCCTTTTATGGAGAACAGATTTTCCATAGAGGAAATTAAAAAGTACATAAAACTGAGAAACCATGGTGTTGTTGAGAACTGCATCAACTCTCAGTGTCAATAGTTGGCGGTTTGTATTCTAGTCAAATGCTTTGCTCTCCGGTACAACTGATTCCCCCCCCTTCCGACACAATTAGCTTCAGTTTTCTTTGAGAAGCAGTTATCATAGATCCCTGCAATAACTTTCCCCCAAAGAGATGTTTATCATTATGATGGAAATCTTTTATGTCGGTTCTTTAAATTGCACTTCCTTGTAAAAATGGCTGAACATTGATTTAATAAATATACTTGATTTGTGTATATTGTTTAAATTAAAAAAAGGCACAGCATAACTTTTGGTTTCCTGTATCGACACTGTAAAATTGTAGAAGAGTTTTGTTTTTGTAACATTTGCAGTCGGAAGAAAGATCTTTTTGTCTAAATGTCTTTTTTTTAAAGGGGGGAGAGAAAAAAATAGCATTTGGTTCACATTTTCTTTCCTTTTTTTGGATGGCATTCTTTTGAGTGATTTCTAAAATAATCTTTGCTCTCAGTGCATCTGTAAACATCTCAAAAAATTATATCTGATTAAGGATAATTGTTATGGACAGCTAAAAAAGAAATACACCCCAAAACTTTAGGTAAAATGGTTGCTGGATTGCCATCCAAATGTAAACCACATGGGGAGCAGATGTTGTAAATAGGCATTCAGACAAACATCCATTGATATTTTGGAATAGTAGAAGCATTTCCTCCACTTAACGGCACTTTCTACATTACATGGTCCTCTGATGTGCTTTTGTGCCTGGAATGCTGAACCTAAGTATTCATACATGTTATAGTTCTCTTCTTTCCTGCCTTGACACCAGAAGCAGAATCTTTTTATCATCAATGTCTCCACTGAATTTCCTAACAACAGATGAGTAGGGGATTCAATGGAATAGCATGTCTTTTGTTTTCTTTATTCCTCCCTCAGGACAGGTAGTTGTCAGGTCAGCCCTCATTTCTGGGCCTGAAGCCATCTAGAGAGGGGTTATATTATTTGCCTTGTTCTGAAGGGCATCTTTTCCTGCTGACGATGGTGATCACATAAATACCTTCAGGCCAGTGTATCTGAGTCATCAGTGGGTGACCTCACTGACAGTCTGCAACCACAAAATGCATCTTATAAAGCTCTTGCCAAAGCAGCCTCGCCAGGTCGAGGCACAACAGTGTCAATAAACAAAAACAGAAATGGCTGTTGATGCCCAGGCTTAATATTTCCACAAGAGCATGAAACTAAGTCTGGAGAAGAATGGCAGTATGAAACTCCTTGAGGAATGTTTGCAATGCTATTTACCTGAAGCACTTTTCAATAAAATCCAGCTTTTGGGGGGTGTTTCATCATTTAATCTGTAATAATAATGGCTAGGGAAAATGAAGGGTTTCAGAAGCATATACATTTCACATCATTTCATTTGTAGGCCATGTTCACAGGTACACTATACACTCCATTTGTGTTTGTTCTAAAAAGTTAGAAACTTGGAGAAATAAGGAACTCGACTCTTCTTTCAAGGATGTCCTCATTGTCCTGCCCTGTGGTAATTTAATTATAACAATGTCTAGCAATGGGCAGTTGCCTTATTTAAATGGTGTTCAGTATTCAAAATAAAATAAGATATAGATTAGAGAGCTGTATACCTATCTATTTTTGGAATTTATCTTTGATCCAGCCAATCAACTAAAGCACCTTTAAAAGAACACTATGGTCTGAAAAGATGGAAGATGATGCAGCCACTTTGTATCTCTTACCATCAACTGGCTCAGCTTTCCTTCTTCAGGATCCTGTCTTCCTCAGTCAAGAAGACACATTGTAAAGTCCAAAAGCATAGTTTATTAATGCGTATAAAAGGAGAAATAAGATAGTTAAGTAAAATCCATTGTGATGAACTTGTCCAGTTCAGCCATGAAAGATTACGTCTTTAACAATCCCAAAAGCTTAGGATCTCAACTTGTTGCAGTTGAAACCACTGCTGCCAGGCAGTCTCACGCACACTCACATCTTGAAATATAAACATTCTTAATCAAAGGATTCTCTAGGCCCTTCCCATACTCCACCTTCTAGGTGTTAACCTTATGTTAATTGGATAATGCCTGTATGATGTATACTAACCCAGACTCTTGCTGTCCATCATCCACCACGTGATTATTTTCTCATGACCTAACGATGTTTTGGATACTGTTATCAAGCCTTTCTCATAACAAAATATGTGTCCATGAGTTGTACCTCTGGGAAAGTACATGTTTATGACTTCTTGGCCATCTGGTGTTAGATTCACTTTGTTTCTCTAGATGTTGTTCTCATGAGGAAAATTCCACACACACATTTCACCTTTGACTGCATAGCCCATCCATATTCTAACATGGGGAAAGGTTGTGAAATAATTGTTAAGTATAATTATAGTAGTAGTAGTACTTCTTCTTCTTCTTCTTCTGAAATATTGAAGAATAAAAGTGAAGCAAGGTTACTGAAGAGTAGAAATTCTTCTCTGTGGACCACAACCACTCAGGATCAAATCCTTACAGTATATTACATTGACAATCAGAAACTAACAGTAAGGGGTTCTGATGTCCATCACCAATGAAAGATGCTTCCAAGCTTGAAAACTGGCAATGCAACTAGAAGTCAGTGTATCTTTTGTTGTACAAATGTGACTTAAAAGTGCTCTTTCCTTTGGGATTACATAGTTATGAAGACTATTTCTTTTTGTCAGATTATAAGCAAATATCAGGAAATTAAAAGCATAGGCTGGCATCCTATTAGGCAGTTACAATGTCAGGAGCTAGACTTATCACCTCATAGCTATTTCATATTCAGATTAATGATTATGACACCATTGCCATGACCACAAATACCCCCCCCCCCAAACCACATTTAAAGCCAGGCAGCCATATGGAGCAGACAAGTTCTGTGATGCTAGCAAGCCATGGTGTGATGAGGAGTTGCAACAGTCCCTGCTGTTGCACAACACTTGGCTTGTGCAAGGACACTGGAGGTATCATCCTTTAATGCCCCTCTCACCTGTGCACCAAACCACCATCATTTGGTATGGCTGCCAGGCTTTCCAGGTGGGCTTTAGGGGGTCCAGTGAAGAGATGTTACATAGCTATGTGGCATTCCTATGTGCAGTGATGACAAAGAGCTGAAAAGATACTCGTTCATACATTCCTACAATCAATGCTAATATTGATTGCCAAGGCAAAAGGCGGGGTATAAGAAATAATAATAATAATAATAATAATAATAATAATAAATGAAGGGGAAACTGAGTGCAAACATTAAATATATATTTTAAAGGGATTTATTGTTTATGTTGTCATTATTGTTATTGTTTTGCTTCAAAAATCATGAGGAGCTGTGATGTTGATTGCAGAAACTGTTTCTGAATGTGTGCTGAACCCTTTATCTTCTGGCTTCCCTTTTTGACTTAATCCTCTTCCTTTCCCGTCTAACCCCTTTCACTTCTTTCTCTTCTGTACTTAAAGGGTGTTTAAGCCTTTTCCTTCTTAAGAGAATTTTTATGCGCTTAATCACCCTCTGATAGATTTCTCTCCTTACTATGGTCCTGATGAGAATTTGTGAAAGTTCTGAAGAATGGATGTTGAACTACACTGGAGTGGGAAAGAAGGTCCTGGTGGTTGTAACTTGTAACAGAAATATGGCTGGCAGAGAAAAATATTCTCTGTTCCCAATGTTATCAAACACAGCATCTTGTCATTTGCATTTCCTAAAGTCATTGGGGGAATCTAAAAACAACAGTAGATTTGAAAGCTTGTTCCCTGTCCCACAATGGTTTTTTTTCTCTTTCATTTTAACAAAAAGATATTACACTATTTTGGTTTGTGGTTTCTTTTAGAAATCTTTCCCCTTGTTTCAGGTAAGAGTACCTGAAATTTCATGTCAGCCAGGTCATTGCTGTGCACAATTCTATTAAATATACAATTTTTAACCAGTCAATAAGCTGCTCACCATACCGTCTTGTTAGCATGACATTTCACAATAAAGTCCTTTGTGAACGAGTTGAGTTACATGATGGTTAACATGTAAGCCTCATTATTGCATCATGCAATGCAAATTGCTTGACACTTTTTTTTTAAAGCTGCTGAGCCATATTTTAATGTCACTGTCACATTAAATATTTGTTACTTTTCAGCTCATTGAACAGCAGAACCATAAAGTGCAGTGATAGCTGGGCTCTTAAGTGTTTTTGATGCCTAATGAACACCCTGATATTGAAAAATAAAACCACAGACATTTAGAACTAATTATATGCATGCTACGATAACAGATTTATGTTACAAGCACTGAACTATGATCCTCAGCTGTAATAACATGCTTAAGGGAGGGGGGGGGGAAATCTTAACAAGACAGATAGCTCAGGACTGTAAAAGGAAAAACAAGCTTTTGTTTTGAACCGGTTGTGGCTGTTTAGTTATTTATAAATAGCTTGAATCAGAAGAAAGGGTCTAGAATTAAAAATTGGATTGGAGAATCATACGAAAACCTCTGCCCTCATTTAAATCTTCTCGCTGAGCTAAATCTTCAAAGGAAAAGCTAGATAGCGCTTTAAGAACAAGCAAATATATATTTCCATCTTTGTTCCATTGCCATTTTCTTTGCATCTTCTAATGATGAAATTGGTTTAAAAGCTAAAGATAGGGCTTTTATAGATCCTGCCTTACATCCTGGCGATGAGATCAGTGTCATGCTGGAAGATGTAGCCACTCATATGAAACACATGCTTATTACTGTAATATTTAATATTATAGATGGGGGAAATAACTTTAAAAAAATACAACCTCCAGAATCCACACCACCACCAGAGTGATCCATGTCCATGGTGGCTGATATGTTTGTGATTTGTTTCCCCCAAAAGTGATAATTGTATTATTTATCTATTAAAATATTTATATCCCATCCTACATCAAAGGATTTTAAGTTGGTATACAATAAAAACAATTTGGGAATAGGGAACTGTAAGAATGAATTTGCTGAACACAGAAAATCAAATAACAATAACAATGCTGAGAGTCTATACATCACAGATGTAGCTACAAATCTGTATTGTCTCCTGACCTGACTCCCTGAACATACCTGAACATACCAAGCAACAGTGTGTTCTGTTGGCCTTGGGGACCATCAGGATGGTGTTTCCAGCCTCCTCCTACCAGCAATCTGTGGTAGGACAAGGAATTGCAACAAGGGCCCTGCTTCTTGTTGTCACTCTGTAGAGCACTGTTGGTAAGGGGCTAGAAATGTCTTGCTGTGCCCCGATTGCCAGCAGAACAAAACTCTGTCATTCAGTGCAGCTGCTGACTGTTAAGATAAGATGGAGAGAGCATTTCTGATTGTGGCAATACTGCCACAATTGTAATCATGGATACTAAATAGTTATAAATTAAGTGCAGCTTACACATTCATAACTGGTTGATCGAATGCCAGATAATAATTTTAAAAGACTAAAAATATAATAAACCATAAAACCAATTTAAGCAATTTGAAAGAATGCTGACCATAGCAAATGTGCAAATTAGATAAAATCAATTAAATCCCAAAGGCTTTAATTTAAAAGGGGGGCATAGTTTGACACCAGCACTGGCACTAGTCAGGCTTCTATGAGAAGGATATTCCACAACCAGAGTGCCACAGCAGAGAATGCCCTCTTTATGTCCTCTCTCCATGTCATGTGAGGTCATGTGAGGGGGACCCTCCAACAGATCTTAATTCTCAAGATGGCATATATCAGGATAGGTGATTCCTCCCATGTTAAAGTCCCAAGCCATTTAGGGCTGTAAATGTTGTCACTAGCACCTTGAATGCAGACCAGAAGTTTATTGGAAGACAAAAATCATGTCATTAAAAACTCTGGTGTACAAGCACAGCACCTACCCCTTTCATGCTGCTGGACTTCCATCAACTTTAGCTAACATGGCCAGTGGGTAGAAAATCATAGTCTTAATAACAGATGGGGGCCCCACGAATTTCCACCATGTTTCAATATGGAAGAACAAAATTCCCCAAATGAATGTTGGTTGTCTCAGTTGCCAGTCAGCAAAAATTCTGTTAGTGCCCTGCTGAGCCAGCCCCTACTTTCCCCAATATACACATACAGTCAGCCAAAAGTGAGAATAGGGATGCACTTCTTAACCTGTTTCATCCCTCTCCATATGATTTTTTTTTTTGCTGTACTCATGCTCGCACTCTATTTTGTTTCCCCATTTTTTAATAAAAAAATCTCAAAATGCATATTGAATTTAAAACTTATTTAGTTTTGTATTTTCTCTCAGAAGTATTTAGATATATCTTTTGATAAATTTAAACTGATTTTGAATTTTTTGTTTTATACATAGCATGTGAAATCCAAGAGATTTAAACAGAGAATTCAACACCATGAGATCTAAATTCAAGAAAACAAGGAACATGAGCAAAGTTCATCAGGATTATGGTCATTCCAGAGCACAACTGCCAAGGCACATCACCCAATAAATCTGTTCTCAGCTGCAATATCATCTTTTGTACATATATAATATGATCAGTAGACCAACATCCCAGATCTAATAAAACAGTCTGACAAAGGAGGAGAGATTTCATATTCCCAGTATAAGGCAATGGAGATTTTAGCAGCAGTTAGCAAATTAAAAACCAGTTCCTGATCAGTCTCATCTATAGCAGCACTGTCAGAAAAATAAGGGAGTATGGTGTAGTGTTTGAGCATTGAACTATGGCTTTGGAGACCCAGCTCACCATAGAAATCCACTGGATGATCTTGGGCAAGTCACACTCTCTCAAACCCCCTCTGAACAAATCTTACTAAGAAAATCACATGACAGGTTTACTTTATGATTACTATAATAAAAATGACTTGAGGCACACAACAAAATAGTATAGATAAAGCCAATTTAATGAGTAATCCACGTATAAAATTTTATGAGGTTTAAAAAGCAGGTGTAGAAATATGTTATCACAACCCCTTTCTTATCTCCTGTTTATAATAAAGAATTTTATAATTTACATTTATTAGAGGACATATGTCAATGGGAGCAACAAAGAAATGCAAAACCCAGGTCTTGTAATACAAGAGGTAATGCAAAAGGACAAAATTCTTACCTATGTAATAACAAAAGTAGATTTTTCGGATGCTTTCAGATTTGCCATGTGGTACGTGCTTTATTATAAAAATATGACTATCTTAAGAATCTAACTCCTGTTGAAAAATGGCATTTGGATAAATCTAATAAAGGGTTAATTTGGTAGCTAAATAATAATAATAATAATAATAATAATAATAATAATAATAATAATTTATTTATATCCTGCCTTTAGCCTTGGCCATCAAGGTGGCTTACATATAAAATCAAATACATAAAATAACCCTTTCAACAATATAAGCTAACACAATTTACCCCCCCCCCCCCATTAAAAATACATTAAATTCAATCTCAAAGTTAAAATTTTAACAATAAACAAAATTAAAAACAATAGGTACTCTGGGGCAAGGCAAAAAATAAAAATGTTTGACAAGGGGAGATCAAAGTAGATAAATAGTTTATTCCGGGTAAGCCTGCCAGAAGAGATCCGTCTTGATGGCTTTTTAAAAGCCATCTAGGTTGGTTATCTGACGGATCTCCTCCAGCAAGGCATTCCAGAGTCTGGGAGTGGTGGCAGAAAATGTCCTCTGGGAGGTCGCTGCCAACTAAGTTCTCATCAGTTGAAGCAGCTTCCTCCCAGAGGAACTAAGGGCGCAGGTCGGATTATACGGAAGAAGGCGATCCCCTAGATAGGTTGGACCCAGGCCATGTAAAGCTTTAAAGGTCATCACCAACACCTTATACTGTGCTCGGAAACCAATAGGCAGCCAGTGAAGATATTTTAGAATAAGTGTGATATGATCACTCCTCGATGTCCCAGTGATCAACCTGGCTGACATATTTTGTACTAGTTGTAGTTTCCAAGTTAGGTGTAAGGGTAGCCCCATGTAGAGTGCATTGCTGAAGTCAAATCGTGAGGTTACCAGTGCATGTACTAAAGTTTCTAGGTCCCTTACTTCCAGGAAAGGGCACAGCTGGCATATCAGCCGAAGCTGATAACCGGCACTCTTGACTGTTGCATTCACCTGATCTGTCATGTGAAGCGACGAGTCCAGGAGTACACCCAGACTGCGAACACAGTCCTTAGCAGAGAGCATGACCCCACTCAGGACTGGAGGTTGCAACCCAATACCTGTTTTGGGGGCCCTTACCGTAAGTACCTCTCTTTTATCCGGATTCAGCTTGAGTCAGTTTTTCCTCATCCAGTCCATTACCACTTCAAGACATTGATTGAGGGGAGAACTGCCATCTGCCATCATAGCAGCTAACCGAGACATGGAGAAATATATTTGGGTGTCATCAGCATATTGATAACACCCCGTCCCATGTCTCCTGATGATCTCTCCCAGTGGCTTCATATAGATATTATGTAGATAGCTAAATTCTGATCAGCACATTAGTCTGAGAATTCATGTTAATTCCATACAGGAATTCACAGGCATCAGTTTCTTTCTGATTCTCCAGAGGCCCATTCACACTACAGAATTATAGTACTGGAAGCCATGGTCTGGAAACCAAACTCTATGAGGGGCAGCTTAGGGAGCTGGGTATATTTAGGGCCGATGCAGACCGGCCTAAAGAGGTGGCACAGTTGCCCCTGGGAGCAGCGGATTGGGGCCACAGCAACTGCACGCTGCAGCCCCAATCCTCCTTTTTGCCACTCCTTTTTGGGGTGGCAGCTTTTTTGCACCCTTTTGGTGCAGTGTTGCACCCTTTGGGTGTCAGGACAGTGTTGGGGTAGAGTTGGGGTGACTGGTGCATGGCCCCCAGCCCCAATTCCACCCCCAGGCCAGCCCTTTAGGTCAGTCTGCAAAGCCCCTTAGTCTGGAGAAGAGAAGGTTAAGAGGTGACTTGATAGCCATGTTTAAATATTTGAAGGGATGTCCTGTTGAGGATGGAGCAAGCTTGTCTGTTGCTGCTTCAGAAACTAGGACACAGAGTAATGAATTCAAACTACAGGAAAACAGATTCCTCCTAAACATTAGAAAGAACTTCCTGACAGTAAAAGCTGTTTGATGGTGGAATATGCTATCTCGGAGTGTGATAGAGTCTCCTTCTTTGAAGGTTTTTAAACAGAAGCAGGATGGTAATCTGTTGGAGTGCTTTGATTGTGTATTCCTGAATAGCAGGGAGTTAGACTGGATGGCCCTTATGGACTCTTCCAACTCTATGATTCCATGATTCTATGATTCCACTTTTACTGCCATGGTTCTGTGCTATGGAATCCTGGATTGGAGGTTTAGGAAAGGGCATTGAGTATTCTCAGCCAGAACAGTCTAAACTACAGACTACAAACCACAGGATTCCTTACGATGGAACCATGGCAGTTAAAGTGGAATAATTGTGCTAAAATTGTATTGTATGAATGGGCTCCATGTGTGAAGGAACACTATGGTACAAATGTACAGGTGGAGTCTCTGAACGTGGAGCTGGAAATTCTGAATACATCAAAGTTCATGACTGTGAATGAATCCCTCTCTGAAATCATCCAACTTAGAGAAGTGTCGAGCCAGCAAATGAAATCTGATACCTCTCTGTACATTTACAGTGGAGTGTGGAGATGGTGAGAGAATACAGCTTTGTTGACATGACTTGGGGAAACTGTGGCTGTCCAGATGCTGTTCTTCTACAGCATCCATTATCTTTGACCACTAGGCTTGTTGGTTGGGGCTGGATTACAGCAGAGCTTCTTATGCCCTGGTTCTCTAAACATTTGAAAGTTAACTCCCAGAAGTCTCATCCAGGACAGTCAATGGTCAAGAATTCTGGGAAGTGAAGTCCCAAAATCTGGAGCGCTAAAGTTTGACAAGCACTGAGCTAGAGTCCAAGAACATCTGGAAGGTGTTTCCATCTGCTGCAGACTCTCCCTACTAAACTCCATTTCCAGACACCAATTTTTTTCCTGCTTTCTCAGCCCTACTAGTCTCACTACATGTTTTTTTCTTCCCACACCTGCTATACCTGTCTAGATTAGATTGACTACAGGTTGCCATTTTAATGCATGGGTTGGCTGCATCTCTCCTTCAGCTGACTCAACCCAGCACTTATTCTGGCAAAGGGTCAATCTTCTAACATAGGAGTAGGCAGCTGTGGCCCATTAAGTTTTTTGACCCACAACTCCCATCAGTCATAGCCTGCATAGGCAAGGAATTATAGGAGTTGAGGTCCAACCCCTGTTGGACAAATTTCCCTTCTCTTTGCCTTACAGGACTTGGCATGAGAAGGGGAGGGCTGTCAGACTTCCTCAGTGTATGTCTAATTTTACAGTATTAGTAATAGCAGTAGGAGTAGCAATAACAGTAGCAGCCACAGCAGATTGGTAGCCCCAATTTATGAACCTTGCCTGTTTCACAGTACAAAGGTACAGGGAGGAAAAAAACTTTATGCACTGAGTATTCAGAAAGCCATTTGCACCCAGTTAAGTATTAAACTAACTGATTAATCATCCTTTGGGAACAATCCAGTTAATGAATGCTCAGCTTAATAATTATTTCTGAACACAGTTATAAGAGGCAGAATAATAAACAAAATCTGATTCTATCTCCATATTAATCTACAATGTAATTTACTATACTCTTCTGTTGAAGCATCATTGAAGTGAGCAATTGGTTTTTGTATTGGCAGAATCCTGTAGAATTTTATTGTTTTTTCAAACAGATGTATTTGAGAGATTATCACTGTGTGTGTGCGCGTGTGTGTATACACCCTCTCAAATGATGGAAGTGGAGAATCAGGACCAAAATAAATATTATTGTGTGCTTTAGAGTCATTTCTGACTTATGGCAATTCTAAAGTGAACCTATCATGATGTTCAAACAAAAATCCAGCAGTGATATCTTTATCAGCCAACCAAAATGCACAATATACTTGTTGCAAGCTTTTCAAGCTCTATGCAAGCTTTCAAACTTGCAACAAGCACATTGTGCATTTTGGTTGGCCAATAAAGGTATCACTGATGGATTTTTGTTTGAATTTGCTAAATGGCCAACACAGCTACCCCTGAATATTTGCTATCATGATGTTGATGGGTTGTTGGTTTTTTTTTAAATATCTGTTCAGAGGGGGCTTGCTTTTACCTTCCTCTGAGGCTGAAAGAGTGTTACTTGCTGAAATTCACCCAGTGGTTTCCATGGCTGAGCATGAATATGAACCCTGGTGTCCAAAGTCATAGTCCAACATTCAAGCCACTACGCTATGCTGCCTTTCCAAATGTAACTGAGAGTAATTTAAGGTACCTGACAGGGTTTGTTTTTCCAGATGTGGAGGGGTCCAAAAGGGATCATGTTCAACCTATAAAAGGAAGTGGAGCTTTCATTCTTTCCTCGTGCACTCTTTTGATGAAAATTGAACCCAAAGCTGCTGCTCTATTCCTGAGAGGACACCAGTTTCCTTCTGGGAGTTAATGAAGGGTGTGGCTTGTGACATGATCATTTCAAAGAGATACAGAGTTAACTCTCTTGTAAATGTGCTCAGCCTAGACCTACCAACAGAACGTGTTCACTTTTTGGACACTACTATACAGCTGCACAAGCACCACATCACCTCTAAATACCATACCATAAACCCACTAACCACTACATGTACTTACATGCATCCAGTTTCTACCCTGAACACACTACCAAATCCATAGTTTACAGCCAAGCTCTCTGATAGAATCGTATTTGCTCAGACCCACAAGAGTGGGATGTCAAGCTCACGGAATTAGAACTAGCATTCCTCAAGCTTCAGTACCCATCATATTGAAGTAAAACAAACCAACAAACCAACAAGACAAGGCTTGAACCCAGAATTACTCTATTATAGAACAGACTAAAGACAAGAAATAGCAGAATTCCTCTAGCCACGTACAGCTCCTAACTGAAAGTATCATCAATGAACTACAAACCATTCTGGACAATTATGCTGACCTTTCAAGGGTTCTTGGCAGCAATCTTTTACTTGCCTACAGAAAGCCTCTCAAAGTCATACATTTACTTACTTACAGGAGGACACATAACACAGGTGGGGAGATGGGTACAAGGCCTTGTCACAAACCCAGATATCAACTCTGTTCTCACATCTAGCCATATATTTTGGGCCACTCTCTGTTCCTTGTATTGTCTACAGTTGCCCTTACTTCACTTTCAAACGTCTGTTCATCTGTCCCAATACTATGGCAAAACTTTGGAAGCGCTGACCAGTAGTGGTTGAAAAAAGCTGTCAGGAGTCTCTTTCATAAGACTCAGGGCCCAGGTAACTTAAAGAAAAAGGATTTCCTGATTTACTCTGTAATGTACTACAGTGCCACCATAATTCAGATACCTTGAAGGTGGTGCTGTAGCTATCATCTATTCCCATAAAACAGGGGTAGCCAAAGTCCAGATGTTGTTGGACTGCAATACTAAGCATTCCTCATTATTGGTGATGTTGGTGATGATGGGAGTGGGTTCTGCCTTGTCACACTATAAACCTACTAGGCTTGGGTCATGATATTTTTCTTCCTGATACAGAACAGGAAATTGCTCTCACAGCTACACAAATCAAAGTGTATAATCTCCAAATTTTCCACATGAGGAAAATCCCTCAAGCATCTCTTCTCATCCCTGGAAGAATATTTTTTTTTCATCCAGCCTTATTTTGTGAGCTACCTTGCATCCAATTTAGGAGAAAGTGGCATAATAAATAAATACCCCAGTATGAGACTCAAGGTGATTTACAACACAGATTAAAACAGAACAGCTAACTGTTGTCCTTAATAAAAATATAATGAATTAATAAATAAGTAAATAATTAATAATTTATTGTTCTTTCATGAGAATTTGCTCCCTGATTTGGATATCTCACTCTCCCTATTGGTAATAAAAGGTCCTAATGCTGTGTTAACTCCTGATTCTGAGCAGCTGTTTGTGACTGGCTGGTCTATAGGACTGAAGGTCTACCAAGAGTGTACTCTGGATGCCCAGGAGCTTAGGAAGTGTTAAGGTAATCATAGCAGAAAAGAATGATGTGAAGTGGCCATTTGCAAATATGATGGAAATTTTAGGAATATTTTGCAGTGGGCCTGGGGAATTTTAAGAGTTGCAGTCCGAACGAAGTAACTTTGCTAGGCTTCTTGTTTTGTGCATGGAGCTTCTTTTTTCTCTTGCCAGGGTTGAGGTCTTAAGGTTGCAAACATCTTTGAAAATGACCCTCAATCCAATACCATGCATTCATATATAATTTCTAAATGTTTGCATCAACTTCGGTCTTGTATTCCTTCTGCTTCCCCATGTAATGGAGGCAGATGTGCTAATTTAGATCACTACTAAATAGTACAGCAGTTACAGCCTACTTTATATGGGTGTACCAACACTACACAATTGTAGCACTCTGATACCACTAACTGCCATTGTTCCATTGTATAAAAATCTGGGATTTGTAGTTACATGAGGTACAACAGCTCTAATATTGTAGTACAGGAGGGTATACTAGAGAATCCTAAGCACCTTATCAAACTAGAATTCAGGGTCATAGTTGTGTTAGTCTGGAATATCAGTATTCAAAGGAATCATGTAGCACCATTGCGACATGCAACTGAGGAAGAAGACCAAGAGCTCATTCCCACTTACTGTACATTTAAACCAGTTTGTGATTCGCTTTCACTCTGGGTTGGTGAATTGATTCCAGTTGATGCATTGTTCCCACTATGGAAGTGAGTCTTTTCTTTGTTCGCTTCTTTTTGGCACAATTGTCATTCCCACTAGTTTGTGCCACTTCAAAATGCCTGTCAATCATCTACGCATCATTGGTGATGCAACCGGCAACACATTCAAGAAACATAGGAAGGAGTCATGGGTTTTGTGGCCAGAATTCTCCCATGGGATGCATGGATCCATGGGTGTCATGGAGGACTCTCCCCCAGGATCATAGTGGGAATGAGCCACAAGTCTATGAAAGTTTATGCTACTTCTTTCACTCAGGGGGGATGGAGACGGTGAAAAACACTGTCTTCAATCCCAGGAAGGGGAGGGGCAGCTGGACACTGAGTGCCCCATCCCCTTCCTGAGGATATCATCGGAGTGACGGCCTGTCCACACGACGGGCACTCCGATGACGTCCTTCCGGCTCAGCATCTGGACATGCTGAGCCAGAACAGATGCCGAAGAGGCGTGCCACGAATTTTGCGGTGCCCCTTTCATGGCTTGTGGAAGGAGTGCTATTTTAGTGTTTCTTTCGCAGGTGGCGAAAGGGAGGATAGAGGCTGAGGTGTCCAGCACCCTCGGTCTCGATCCTCCGCTTTCGGGGGCGGCCCAGGGCCACCTGTCTGCTTCCCCCCTCAGTCTCAAAGGTGCTATAAGATCCCTTCACATTACTCATCAAACTAAAAATCCCAGAATTTTGAAAGGTAAAGCCATGGGAGTTAAAGTGGCATCAAATTTTTATTGTGCAGGGTGGACATATTCCATGCATTGCTCCAATGCACATGATTATTCTTGGTGCACCAGTTTCATAGGGAATGTGATGATGTCCAGTGGCTCACCATAGGCTACACATTGTTTATGAAAATCATTGCAACATGTTCTCACTTTCTTCAAGTGGGAAAAGCTAAGCAACTTACCTCAAGTGGTTTTTTTAAAAAAAAAACTGACAAAAAATGGAGGGTAGCAAAAAAGCATAACACAAACAACTCCCCTCTTTCCTTATCTTGTTTTGCAATGAGAATAGTCTGTAGTCTTTCTCATCACATATGGAAAAAATAATATAAAATTCCTTGGTAAGTAGACTTAATTTGAGAGATCGCTACCAAGTTATAACAAAAATGTAGCATGTTCTCATGCTGAATGTTTGTGAGATCATGAAACACTGAAAAGTAACTGAAAGATATGAAATGTAGTTCCTCAGAGATCAGGAATCTTATTGTTACAAACAAATCTTACAAACTGGAAATGGATCTCCAAACAGATTATCTTCATGAAATAACATTTCTGATATAAAGCCAAGTTGTGTTCACTGCCTCCTTCAAGGACTGCACATTTCATGTTAAAATGTGAAACCTAAGTGTAACCAGTCACTATGCTCCTGATGTTCTAATGTGTGTTGGTCATAGTCAGCTTTGTGAACAAGTGGTATAGGGAAAAATTTTGAATTTTGAACTGGTCATGACAGTCCTGATTGCTCCAGCTCAAACAAAAGTCCCAAAATGCAGGCAGCTGCATTGAACTATAATAATCTCTCCTAGGATGCTTCTGCACTGTAGAAATAATGCAGTTTAATACCACTAAGTACTGTGGTTCCATCCTGTGGAACCAGTGTGGTGTAGTGGTTTGAATATAGGACTGCAACTCTGGAGATCAGGATTAGATTCCTAGCTTGGCCATAAAACCCACTGGATGACTTTTGGCAAGTCACACTTTCTCAGGCTCAGGAGAAGGCAATGGCAAGCCGCCTCTGAACAAATCTTGCCATGAAAACCCCTTAGGATCACCGTATGTCAGAAACAACTTGAAGGCACACAACTACAAACAACAAGTGCTGTAGCTCCATTCTATGGAATACTGGGACTTGTAGTTTTACAAGGTCTTTGGCCTTCTCTGCCAAAGAGTGCTGGTGCCTCACAAAACTGCAACTCCCAGCATTCTTTAGAATAGAGCCAGGGCAGTTAAAGTAGTGTTAAACTGCATCATTTCTACAGTGTAGATGATCTCTCTTTCTCTCTCTGATTGTCTACATGATTAAAATACGCCTCATTCTAATCAAACTGATTGTGATCTAACCACATGACATTTGGAGAAATTTGGGCTTATTGTGGGGGCCCCTCTGAAAAACTCCACTGCAAAAGAATTTGTGGTTTTTAACAGAATATCCACGAGGATGCATATTATTGAATGTGGTGGCTGTCCATCCACTTTGCACAGGAAAGTGAAGATAAACATTGATGCAAGTGTGCAAAAATCCCCCCTCTCTGTGTTTGTGCGTGTGTGTGTGTACGTTACTCCCAAAATACTTTATATTACAATTGAGGGTGGCTCAACCTTATCTATTCTTGCTGTGAAATCTATTTCCTACAAACTAGCATAGGGACTGCAGATAAGCTCAGAAGGAAAAGGGAATCCTGGAGTGGATGGCAGATGATATCATCATTCCCACTAATTAAAATGTCCTAGTGTAGGATCCTGGGACTCTTGGCTTCACTACACTACTCAACTGGTGGCTTGTCCATCATTGGGGGTGGTAAAACTGCTCTGAGTTTTACTCTGAATTTTAAGAAGGTACCCAAAGTATTGATCCATACCCTTAAATCAATTCAGCATCCCAGATAGCTTCTCTAAAGTTTGCCTTAAAACCTGGAACTGGTTCACCATGTGTGCATCTACACTGTAGAAATAATGCAGTATGACATCACTTTAACTGCTGTGGCTCCATCCTACAGAATCCTGGGATTTGTAGTCTTGTGAGGCACCAGCACTCTCTGGCAGAGAAGGCTAACAATCTTGCAAAACGGCAAATCCCAAGATTCCAAAGAATGGAGTTACAGTACTTAAAGTAGTGTCAAACTACATTATTTCTACAGTGTAGATGCACCTCATGTTACTGAAACAGGAGTCACCAGCTGGATGTGACTCGAAATGATATAAATGGGTTGTACTGCAGTATGCAAATGGCAACAACCAGTCAGTCTATGGTCTGAATTTTTTATATAGGTGTCTATGGACTAGTCAGTAGTTAATTATCGATCCATAATTAAATATGTTTTGAGCACAAACTTTTATTTGTGTTTCCTTAGAACACCCAGGTTGTTATGGTGCAATAATTAGAAAATTAAAATGAGCCCCTTGTGCATCAATCTTCAGTCTTCTGGTTCCCATTAGATTAGTAACATCCACATAAATATTTCAGAGCACTTGTAATTCAGGTTCTCAAGCTCTTATACTTCTGTAAGGACAAACATGAGGTTGTGATTGGCTCCAGTGACATGACAATTCAACCCTTTTGTTGCAGAATAGTTGCTGGAACCTTGCTTAATACATCCAGCTGTTTTTCTTATCACCTCTGAATATATATATTAAAATAATTTTAAATTATTGATTAAAGGACAAAGAGTCATACAGGGCCAGTAGTATAAGCAGGATTAAAGTGTCCTTAGAAACACTTGGGAATGAAACATGGCAACCTCTTTCTTTACTTCAAAAGAGCGGTGGGGTGGGCTGGAATGGGAACTTTTGATAAACTTCAAATATTTCAGACCTAATCCTATAATTTTCCGTTTCCCTGAACAATGGTGAAGCTGCATAACAACATACATAATCCTAATTTACAATCAGCTCCCCAAAGTTCTGCAATTACAAGGTTTGTTAAACTTTATAACTAGAGCATCAACAATAGGAGAAAGAAATCAGAGGTTGTGTGGGCTCTCTCTTCCTAATATTAACTGTATTCTGAATAAAGTATCTTCATATGTTCAAGAGTTGTGGTTGTCTAAATTCATTTATAGTCCCCCTCTGCTTTGGTTTTTTGCCTCCACAGATTCTACCCGTTGCTAGCTAGAACCCAGATCATAATTACAATGCACAACAGCATCTCTCAGCCTCATTAATGCATTTCAGACTTTAAGTTCCTTGAAGTTCTGAGGATTTTAAAATATTGATATTCATTAATAGAATGGCTTCCTGTGACAGAAAGGCATTTATAGACTCGAACATGTTGGAAACAACTAACAAAAAATGCCATGTCAGAAGTGTTTACTGTTGTGAAAAATTGTACCATGCTAATATATGCCTGTTTCTTAAATTCTGTTAGCAGTTGTAAGGCAGTCAGATACCACCCATGGGATTGTGTGCCCTCATGAAACACAATTACAATGAGAATATCTCATTATCTCATTGGCTTTAGCTTACTGTTCTGTTACCATGGTTTCAAATACACAGAGGAGTCTGAAACTAAGAGTGCTGCTAACAAAGAACATATCCTTGTACAATGACATCAGATCATGTTAGACAGAATAGACTTAATTAAATACCCCCTGATGTAGGCCAAAAATATAGAAGTTGTGTATACTTTTCTTCTTTAAAGAGATATGAGTATTATTAAGTGCAGCTGGGTAACAAACAAACATACATATATATCCCTATCTCCAAACAACAACAATATCAACAAGAAAAGTCTTGTGGTTGTTTAGAAATAAATTTATTACAGACCCTAAGCCACATGAAGAGAAAGAGGGAAATGAAAAGTGCATTGGAATAAAATAAAATAAATGATATGCATTCTTTTGATTAAGTCGCTCATAACATATGCATTTTGGATCATTTATGCCCTAGTATTTTGACAATGGGGTTCAAAATGGAAATCCACTCTGGTTCTGTCTCTCACAGCAACCTATTTCATTCAGACTGGGGAACATGTCTTCTTCTTTAAATATACCTCTTAAGACGTATACAAGTTCCAGTATGACACCATATTATACATATTTAAAACACATGAAATCAGCACATAGAAGTTCATGTAACAATTAGCAATTGTGCTCCAAGGTTTTCTATTTAATGGGGTATGAAAAGAGGCCTGTGACTGGTGGAAATACTCCAGATGCACCATACTCTATGGCATTTGCCCTTCTTCATGCCAACCCAAGAAGCACTGTTATAGATTTAACAATATCTGCCTAATCTAGTTATTAAATACAACTTTGGCTGCAGTGATACATATGAGTTCCTTTAAAAATACTTGCTAACATGTTATGGAGAAAGGAAGGGTATGTTCCAATAGGCATGACAATACCTACAACATTCACTGTTGTATGCCCTAGACAAATGGGATTATCTACAATTCCACAATAGCAGGAAGGCACAGCTCTACATTTAGAATCTCTGGCAGATCAAAATAGTTATTGTACACATAGCTCAGCCCAAGTTCTTATGTTTTTGTTTCAATCATGGCATTAAAAATTCCACAAATCATTTATTTACCCTGGAGGATATCAGGTGACATAATGTGACAATAATGACATCCCTTGTGGTGTTAATTGATTTTGTCCTGGTAGAGAGGGTAATTTGGCGTCCACAGCGGTTTCCAGATCATGGACTTACTGATTGTCTGCCTAGGTAGTATTACTGTTAATGAAGAGAAAACACACTTTCCTCTTTAAAAGACAGTATGCTAATTATGACAGACAATAGCGAGCCAGAGGTCATTTATTATTTTTAAAGAGAGAGTTAATTATAAACGACTGGCACAGAAGTGCAAAAGGATTGTAAATTAGTAAGTGCGATTCTGAGCTCATAAAATCCAATGTCACTTTTTATTAAAAAGAGTGCATTCATGAAATATTCTAACCACCTTACCATTTTAAAGTGTGAATAATTAACAACCTGCAGCTAACAATCACCAGCTTGTTAAAGGTTTGATTAAAAGCTATGTTTATCATCTGCCAAATGAACACAGCTCATTAGGTCAACATTTCTTAATTAATAGCTTTCTATTAGGGGGATAACATATTTTAAGGATCATGCATTTCAAGGCATGTAGTTGCTGTTGATTGTTTATTATACTTAACCTGCACAATAATTAAAATTGGTTCCTAAGCACAAGTAGATTTCACAGCACTCAGGACTTTATCACATGAGACTTGAAAAATGGAATTAGAGCAGTACAGTAGCATATCTGGCCATACCTTATCACATGGCATTGTGTCTGTCCAGTAGCTGGTCTGTAGTCCATCCATTGTTAGAACACTCCTTCTCACTGATGGTTAAACCCCATCAATGTCTCCCAATCATGTTGCTTTTCTCTGTTAGTGCACATGTGATAAGTTCCTCCAAAGCAGTTCTGTGGTGCAGGTGGGCATGATTCTGCTCCTCTCCCCCTCTCCCCCAAACGGGTTATTTTTCCCCCCCCAGTTTCTTTTCTTTTCTTTTTGCTTTATGGATTGCTACAATCACACAATTGTACTAAACATAAAAATAAATAAAAATAAGTACAGACTGAAAGGTATGCTGGGAAGGGCATAGAACAAGATGGCGGGACTGTGGAGGCCAGCAGGTAGAAGACAGAGTCTAGGACAGAAGCAGCACCATGGCAATTTGGAATTGCTATGTGATGATGACTGTCCTCACCCAGGTATGTTTGCATTTCCTAAACTAGCATGATTGTGGCACCTTAGAAGCCTGTATGATAAAATCCTTAACAGTTAGAAAAGGAATGAACTTCATTCATGTTAGGTTGAATATGTGTGAAACAAGTTTAAATGCCTCTCCCACATCAAAACCTTCCCACAGATAGAAATACAACCAGCTGAGGAAGAGATCTTCTATCATGGCCTTCTAAATGCCTAGTGAGGGCCAATGGCCAAACCTCATTTCCTGCCCAGCCAAATATACTTTGCTGCCTGAGACAGATCAACACGTGGCACTATTTCCCAAATATGTTTCAGGTGGTTTTCTGAATGTTGGAATTAAATTTACACTATCTTCACTGAATGAGAAAAATGAAAGCAAAATACTGGCCTCTTCCAGACTGGTCTAAAGAAGTGCGAGTTCTTACAACAGAGCTCCTTGGGTTTTGCTGGTTGTTCTCTGTGTGCACTGTTTTCATTCTTTCTTGGGACTGTTTGCAAGCAATTTCTTGACTCTGCAATAGGGGTTTTCTAAAAGTTCTTATAGATGCTTCCACATCAGTAGGACAGTGAACTTGATCTGGGTTTTAGCCTGATTTTTAAAGCAGCTATCCAAGATGATGAAACCTACCCAATGCCCCAATAGCTTCACCACTGCATGTATTTCCTAATAATAATAATAATAATAATAATAATAATAATAATAATTATTATTATTATTATTATTATTTATATCCCGCCCCTCTGCAGAACAATCGGGGCAGCTTGCAGACATGAAAACCACCAGCCACGACTGCTTACCCAACTTCTTTCCATAGAACTCAGCTCAGGTAGTTTGAGAAGACTTTGGGCTCTTTCATACTACACAGTTATAACAAGATACGGTCATGGTTTCCTCCTACGGAATCCTGGAGTTTGTAGTTTTGTGAGGCACAAGAGCTCTTTGGCTAATACAGTTGTCCCTCTGTTTTCACGGACTTCAAGTTCGTGTCTCTTGCCTGTTCACGGGGGGGGGAGGGGGAGATAAAATGAGGTGTGTGCCTACAGCACATGCCTGTGGGCGCGCACCCCCATTCAAGCCTATGGGGCTTGAATATCTGTGGTTTTCTGTTTTTGTGGGGGGAGGGTCTGGAATGGATCTCCTGTGAAAATGGAGGGGCAACTGTAATTCTAAATATCTGTCCCTAAAAACAGCCAGTGTGATGTAGTGGTTTGAGCATTGAATTCTGGAGAACAGGGTCTGAAACACTGCTCAACCATGGAAACCCACTGGGTGACCTTGGACAAGTCACATTTTTTCAGCCTCTGAGGGAGGCAAAGGCACCTTCTGAACAAATTCTACCAAGAAAACCCTGTGATAGGGTTACCATAAGTCAGAAATGGCTTGAAAGCACACAATAACAAACCCCTCCTTTAACTGCAAATCTCCGAATTCCATTAGATGTTGCCATGGCAGTTGAAGTGGAATCATAGCACTATAATTGTGTGGCCTCTGTATGTTCTAGCTTCAGCCCGGATCCATTTTAGTCTAGTTTGGGGGAAAGAGTCATGTTACCTGAGAAGAAGAAGAAACAATGCAGTGGCTCCAACATCATCAGTGTTATTTATGTAGGAACCATCATGACCTGTATCATAGCAGACAGATTACAGAACAGATAGCATTTTACAAATTACAGTTCATGAGATCTGTAGAACAATTACAATTTGTGGTTGTTTTGTATTCTGTCTTTCTATCAAATGGTGCTGATGGCAGTCAATAGTAATAGTAATACACACACACACACCTGCAAATTAAGGCTGTTGACCAGTGTCCAGTTCTCTGGAAACAAATCCCACTGAATTAAAAGGGCTTTATGTCTGCATAGACTGATGAAAATATAAAAAAACAAGGACATGAATTGAATTACTAGTGCCAAGTAGAAGAGACCCATTCAATCAATGAGTTTTACATAAGTGTGAATTACCATTCAGCAATTAATTTAAAGAGTCTGTTCAAGATGAGATTTGCAAATGGCTTCAAGCCAGGACTATCAGTACACATCAATAAAGTTTATAAATCTGACAAAAGCAAACAGTTAGATCAATTGCCATGTATTTACACTTGTCATAGAAAGTTATGGACCAAAGTCATGTCTGTTTGGGTGTTATCTGTCAAAATATATAGTTGTAAGTAGGATCCCACAGAAACAATTGTGTATGAAGCCAATGCAGCACATCAGTGCTGATGGAGGGGGGTATATATATTTTTTAAATTAACAAACAAATATGATTTTTACAGCCTTCTGTATTCTGTTGTCTTCCACATGTATGTGCCCATAACTCCCACCATCCCAGACAGTTTGGCTGGGAATGATGGTTACTGTAGTCTGGCATAGCTGGGTGGCACCAGATTGGGAAAGGCTGGTGTATGATTTCTTGTACACACCTATGGTCTGAAATAAAGTATTTGGAAAAAAATCAGTTTGGTACTTTGTTCCCTGAACTCAGTCATTTCTGCTAGGATGGAACACAGAGTTGGTTCCAGATATAGTCATGCTTGCAGTAGATCCATTGAAATCAATGGGACTAAACTCCCATTGATTTCAATGGATTTGCCCCAAGTGTATTTGGATCTAACCTAGAGGATACAAGAATGTTGTTGTTGATGTGTGCCTTCAAGTCATTTCCAACGTATGGCAACCCCATCATGGACTTTTCTTGCCAAGTCTTTTCGGAGGAGGTTTACTTTTGCTACCCACTGAAACTGAGAGTGTGTGACTTACCCAAAGTCACCCATTGGGTTTCCATAGCTGTAGGCTTTCGAACCCTGGTCTCCAGAGTCGTAGTGCAATGCACAAACCACTACACCATGCTAGCTCTTGAGCCAGTTTGAGTAATACTGAATTTTATTTCAAACCCATAAATATTTCACTGCAGAAATTTCTTGATGAATCTGTTTTACATGAATGCCCTGTTATGAAAAATTTCACAGAAAGAGAACTAAAGTTTCTTCTTAAAATCCCAAGTAGTAACATGAATGCAGAACCAGATGAATCAATATTTACACAGAATTAATTTTGGGTGCTAAAGTATACCTTCACTCCTGCTGGAAAGCGTGAACCCTGAGGCATGTATAGGCTTGCTGATTTTGCCAGAGAGCTGTGGAGGTGTGGCTAGGTTTTAATGATATGCATTAATAATTTATCAATGGAGTTTGTAAGTGATCATTTGCAATTTTAGGTGCACGGTCTCCTTTTGAAGCCCCAGTATAACCCCCATTAATGTTAATGGGAACAGTGCTCACATTAAAAGGAGACCATACCCCTCAGGTGTTTAACAGCTGACTTGTCGAGGCTTCAAATTGCATTGCTGAATGTCACTTCTTTCATTTACCAAGATGTCTTTTTGTTATGCTGCCATTACATGAGCAGAAAAAGCAAAAAGAGAATATTTAAGAGGATAAGTAAATGCCCAGGAACATGGCAAGTGACTTTGACTTTAATCTAATCTTGGACTAAGTGGAGAACAGGTCAGTCCCAAGACTGCAAAATATAAAACAGGGAAATGATCCCCTTCAGTCTGTGGTTCAGGCATCAATCAGCCTGGTTTGATCCTCTGAGGGGAATCTTTTTTTAAAACAAATACTTTCTTTTTCTTTGTAAAGTTGATTCCTTCTCCTAAGTTTGGAAGAGTTCCTTTTTGGCACTACAGTTCCAGAATGTTCCTAGCCAATTTGACTGTTGTCATATTGGAAACACCTCTTTATGCTTTCCTCAGTTCAAATCAAATGCTTGCCCATATTGTATGGAAAAAGCTGCTTGGGGGCAAAAAAAGTCATGTCTTCCCATCAGGAACGGAGCCTCTTTACATAAAAAAGTTCAGAGACAGATGTCAGGGATGATGGGAGTTGTAGCTCTTCACCTCTGGCTCTAACTCACCACCTTGTTATGCAGCAGAGCTGACCAGCTTTGATCAGTGGTTGATGCTTCTTTCCCAAGCAGCAGAGTTTCAGAGAATAGGCTGAAGACCCTGACAAACTCTCCAAGCCTTCTCACCCTTGTTCCTGAGATGTCTCCAAACTTCTCCAGGATTCTTCTGGCTCTTGTATCTTCCCTCAAGACACCAGACAACTCAGTAGTCTTATATAAAAGATCTACTTTATTCTACTATATACATAAATACTATATGCCCTACAAATCACAATCTCTACACTTCACAATATCTCCAAAACACTCCAAACTACTCCACAATGTACATTAGCAAACATTGCAATTTATAGCCATTGTTAGACACCACCCACCAGTCAGTTTCCACCCAGTGGGTGTGTACATACATCTTGATTGGTCCACATAGATCATCCCATACCTAAGACCAACCCAAGTGTTTCATCACTTTACCTTGACCACTTAATGAGTCTCAGGTGTTTGCAATCTATCACAGGTGTTCTCAATATACCTTCTATAACTTTGTCCTTGGCTCTCAAGGCTTCTTAATTATATTATCTTTTTCACCTGTGTAGCTTCCTGATTGCTCCTGCTTAGTCACTTTGACATTCACATACATATTTTTATTTCTATTACTGTATATCCCATGTTGCTTTTTCCTTAACAACAGATGGTCAACAATATCAGAAAGAAGACCATGATAAAGACTCAACATCCAGTCCCCTGTGACACTGAAGACGGCTAAGACTTCTTTACTACCCTAAGACAGGTCACGACCTAACAAATATAAGTAACAAAAAAGTAGATTTCAACTGAACATAAGGAGAAAAGGAGAAAAAGTTTGACAAATGAAGCCATAATCTAAAGCAGGATTATGCAAGTGCAGTCCTCTGGATGCTGGGTTGCAACCCCCAGTATTCTTCACCACTGACTATATTGGTAAGGTCTGATGGAAGATGCAGTCCAACAACATCTGGAGGATTACATTTTGCACAACCCTGACAGAAGCTTGCCTTTCTTGTTAGGACTGTTATAACTTTGGATTTCTTGAATCACCCAGCATTACCCAGATGATCAGATTAGATAGCCTCTAACTAGGAGTCTAGTGCAGTATTATCCAAATTGACTCAAGACAATTTGTTGCCTGAGCTAGAGCAACAAATGGTGCATCCCCTCATCTGAGTGAAGATGTGTGTTATTTTAGCACAAAAGGCAGAAAATATAAAATAAAAAAATGAAATAACAGTTTGCTATCACGGCACCCAAAATCTTCTCCCTAGATGTGATAGTGTCAGCCACTTTGCCACACACAGTTGCTCCAGTTAAGGGATAAACAGGCTTTTGCAAAAAGAGCTTCCAAATTGGTCCAGAAAGAGCCAGAGTTTGGATGTTGGCCTAGGAGTCTGGGAGAATAGGGTTTGAAACCATGCTTGGCCATAGAAACCCACTGGGTAACTTTGGGAAAGTCACATTCTGAGGAAGGCAATGCAAACTCTCTGTTTACAAAGTTTGCCCAAAAAAACACCAACCCTCCATGATAGGTCTGCCTTAGGCCAGGTTCACCATACATCAGAATGGCTTGAAGGCACACCATTACTACCACAACATTGGTTCAAGATTTATAGATGTTTGTGTAAAAGTACTAATTAATCCACTGAGATGAGTAATGATACTCCTGCAGCACCACAGATACCTAAACATGGGTGAAGATGGTGCTGATGGATTTTGCTACCTAAATAGATCAATCAGATGCTGAAGAAAAAAGACTCCTGCACCTTTAAATGCCAGCCAAATAAATTATGATGGGCATTTGTCATGTCAGAAAACATGCCAAAGTACAATCAAAAGGAATGCAAGCTTTGTGTATGAAATGGCAAATAAACCACCACCTCTGAAGTTTGAAAGCTCACACTGGCCAAAGGCAGAAGGTCTGAAGAAGAAAGACTTATTGTTCTTCCCTCAAATGGATCTTAGGGCCGATGCAGACTGGCACTATAGGCTGGCCTGGGAATGGAGTTGGGGTGGGGCAACCGCACACCAGCTGCCCCGACTCCGCTCCGATGCTGCGCACCTGTCTGCATGGCGCATGGCATCAGGGCACCCTCTTGGTGCAGCATGAGCATATGCTGTGCCAAAAGGTCACAAAAGAGCCACTGTGGCAGCTCTAAGGATGGCCTTTTGCCACCCCCAAAAGGAGTAGCATTTTGCTGCTCTTTTGGAAGCAGGATCGAGGCTGTGGTGCGTGGTTGCCACGGCCCTGATCTGCTGCTCCCAGGGGCGGCCCAGAGCCACCAAGAATGGGCCATCTGCATCTGCCCTTAGTCCTTCTTATACCAGCTCCACATTGGCATAAAGGGATGTGTTTGGAGAGGGTTGCAATCACTTTGGCCTTTGCCTCTGGAGCCAAGGCCACTGCTATCCTGACACTGCTTTGTCCTGGAATGCCACATTTGGGGATGTACTACCTACAAACAGTCCTCCAGCAGTGCAGGGTAGCATGTGAAACTTTCCATGGGTATAAAATTAGGAATTCTGGAGAAGGTGCATCACCTTCTGTTAGTGAAGAGATATTTTCACTCCATCTTAATCTCTGCAGACAACTGTCTAAGGATGGGGGAATTGAAGGTTGCTCTACTGTATACTTCTGTGCAAATGTATAGGACCTCTCTCTCTCTCTCTCTGTGTGTGTGTGTGTGTGTGTGTAAAGAGTAGCTATTGTAGAGAGGTTACCCGGTCAGAATTGGGGCTGTGATACATGGGAGAAGGAATAATCTTTTCTTCTTCAATCCCAGTAAATATCCTTCCTCCTCTCCAAAGCCATCTACATCTGCGTTGCAGAAATAATACAATCTGACACTACTTTAATTGCCAGAGAAGGTTAAATGTATCACAAAACCACAATCCCCAGAAATCCATAGCCCTGAGCCATAGCAGTTAAAGTGGTGTCAAACTGGATTATTTCTGCAGTGTGGATTCAGTGTGAATGAAGCATTCTTCCTATTGCAAACAGCAGCTGCAGAGGCTGCCTTTTTCAGTACTGCAGCATAGGAGGGGAAGAATTTGTTTCCCCTTTGCTTTTACCCATTAGAAAGCAGCAGAGAGCAAGGAAAAATCCACCACTGTATCTTTCAGATGAACAAAACCTGAACCCCAGAGTTGTGACTGGATATGTCTAAACAGTATAATAAAAAACATTTTATAGAACAAAGCCCCTTTCTCCTTTTCCCTCATGCTATAATTTAAAGCCACCATTATTTAACAGAAATGTCTAATGCAATTTTTCATAGACTCATCAAAATTATCTTCCAAAACTACATAACAAAACAATAAGATTCCACCATTCAATATCTATTAATTTTTGTAAAAAGGTAAAAAGTCCCTCCCCCAACAGTTGGGTATACTCCTCAGAATTTGTGGTTTTTGAATTAAATTGAGCTTTTAAACCATCCTATAAGATAATCAATCAGTTTCTTGCCTACACAAAATCACTGAAAAATATTTCACTTTTTAAACTATTCAATTGACAATTCAAAAACTACAGAGGACTATAAATTCAGATCATGGAGTCCCCCCCCCCCCCCCCCGCTAAAAAAGTGTATTGGCTACAACTTAATTTTCTTTAATTTGGGTTTGATAAGAAGCAACTCTCTTGCAAAAGATAAATACATACCAGCTATGATTGAGAGCTGTTTCATGTAGCTTGCTCATGCTTGTATAAAAAAGATGATGTGTGTATATAGGCAGGGGAGGGGAGAGGATGATACTGTGGATGCCTTTATTTATACCAATAAACACTTCAGGATAGGCCAAGAGAGTCTTTGTAAGAGAAGTTTACCATTTTTATTAAGAACAAAAGCCCTTTAAAACACAGATGCGCATACACCGTGCACACAAAACCACCCTCCCAAACTAGTACCAAGGCACTTAAAATGCACAATATGAACACTCTCTCAAATGCCCTTATAATGGTATTGCGGCTGCAAAGAGAGCATACTGATAATTCTGTCACTGGCTTTTTCGGCAATAAGAACATTCTTTGTACTGGAAATGTTAGTAATTGCTTGACATCATCTACTCTCTCTGTTACAGAAGCTTGTAAAGAAAGTAATTACAGCTAAAGTCTATTTGGGCCTCTCTTGAAGTATCCAGCAATCACAAGTGCACAATGGTTTCCCCTCGACTAGTGAAACTTGGCAGTAGGTAGAGTCCCTGACTTTGTGAATTAGGATCCTCAGCAAACGAGAGCAGTGACAATTCTACAGAAATCTATAGGCTGTTAAGCAGCAGCTTGATTAATTATGACACACATCAAATATTTCAAAAGGTACAAAGTCAAGACTTCCTTGGGCTTTTGATATAGACTGCACACAGATAAACGAGGATCAATGCTGTTTTCAAATCCTGCAGTTTGCAGCTCCCAGTGTCTGCTTTTGACTGTTAAGTATAAAATAGAGGCATAAATGGATCTTTCAGCCACTAAATGATGTAACATATATTTTAATGAAATATCCTTCACTGAAGAGCTATCTTGTTCCAGATTAGCCCAGTAAGGATGGCAATGCAACATACGATCAATTCATGTGCATGGGATGGGTGGAGTGCGGTATTATTTTGGCAAAATTGCACCCGCTGGCTCTACTCACTTTTTACAAGATTGTGTGCCTCCAAGTCATTTTTGACTTATGGTGACCCTAAGGCAACCCTGTCATAGGGTTTTCATGGCAAGTTTCTTCAGAGAGGGTTTGCCATTGCTGTCCTCTGAGAGAGTGTCACTTGTCCAAGGTCACTCAGTGGGTTTTTATGCTTGAGCACGGATTTGAACCCTGGTTCCCAGAGTCATACTCCAATGCTCAAACCACTACACCAATACCAAGAAGGATTTGTCTTTCAACTAATTGGTCTTGAGGTTGTGAGGGTTTGACACATCAACTCTAACCTGGAATACATAGCACTTGTGACAATGAAGATGTAATCTGCACTGCAGAAATAATGTATGTAGTTTGAACACCACTTTAACTGTCATGGCTCCATCCTATGGAATCCTGGAATTTGTAGTTTGTTGTGGCACCAGAGTTGTCTGGTGGAGAAAGCTAAATATCTTACAACACTACAAATCCAAGAACTTCATAGCATTGATCCATGGCAGTTTAAAGCGCTGTCAAACTGTATTATTTCTGCAGTGCAGATTAGACCAAAATCCCATTGGCTGACTTGGTGTAATGACATGGAATGTTAAATTTTTCAAATAATTAAGCAGTTTGAAGTTTAATTTCTCTGAGGGACAGGCAAATTATTAATTTTGTTGAGATTAAAACTTGCACATTATAGTAAGCTGAGGAGTGGTAATAGCCCTAGAGCATAGGCTGCTGCTGCCACACTGCAGAAATAAAGCAGTTTAATACCACTTTAAGTGCCATGACTCAATGCTATGGAATTCTGGGATTTGTATTTTTGTGAGATATTTAGCCTTCCCTGTCAGAGAGTTCTAGTGCCACAACAAACTGCAAATCCCAGAATTCCATAGCATTGAATCATGGCTGTTAAAGTGGTGCCAGACTGCTTTATTTCCACAATGTGGCAGCATCCTAAGAGCAAAATAGCCATCAAAAACTGAGACTGGGAAATCAATTCACACCACATAAGCTGAAGAACGTTCATATGCTATTATGAGGAGTGAGGGCATTGGGCCTTTGCAGACTGCCAGAAATAGTGCAAATTGAGTCCACTTTAAATTGAGGCACTGCCCTGGCTCAGTGCTAGGGAATTATGGGAACTGTAATTTATTGTGGCACCAGAGCTCTCTGACAGAGAAGGCTCAATGTCTTAGAAAAAAATACAGTTCCCATGATTCCTTAGCACTGAGCCAGGGCAGTGCCTCAATTTAAAGTGGACTCAATTAGCACTATTTCTGGCAGTCTGCAAAGGCCCATTGACAAGACCGCTGTTGAGTCTGGCCAAGAGTCAAAGTGGCTAAAAAGGTTATAGAAAGTAAGTGCTGGGCAGTGAAGCAGGGCCACAGAAATAACTGGCAGGAGAAGACAAGGATAATAAAAAGTGGGACAAAAGTAATAGGAAGTCCATCATCTGTTGTTAGGAATAAAGTTGATCGACAATAGAAAACTGTGGACAGTTGGCCAGGGAGTTGAGATAACACAATCTTGCAAGTTTTATCAGTTAAGGATCATCCTAGGCCCTGAAGTTTCCTGGACAAAACAGGAGACCTAGGTGTAGTCCTGAATATGTTAAGTACCAAGTATCCAGCATACTTGCTCACTATGTGTTCAAAGATATAGCCATGTTGGTCTGTAGATTCTTGTGTGCGTGTGCGTGTGTGTGTGTGTGTGTGTGTGAGAGAGAGAGAGAAATTAATTTTTTTTTAGCTAGATTATTCTCAGATCAGGGAACAAGGGGATTATTCTTTCTCACATACTTACTAAGGACTTTATTACAAGAGAGGCACACATCCTCCTCCCGTGATTAAATCAGCACTTAATCCCTTCAATATCCTGCTATAACGGGATACTTTTAAGACAACGTCCCCTGACATCACCATTATTGGGACATTATCCCGTGAATAAAGTGGCAAATTCGCACCACTTTTTATTCATGGGAAATCCCATTAATAAAAAGCGGTGCAATTTTGCCACTTAATAGATACAGTGCAGAGCAGAGGGTGAGCTCTAGCACCACTGTGGCTGCAAGGAAAGGAAGAAATTAACTAAGTAAATCCATAGACCACCTGGAAAGTCTTTGCAAATTGCAAAAGCAGATCAATTAAGCTTTGCAACTCATAGCAAGCTTTCTCCTAGCTAAACTAGAGATTTACACACAGCTGTTTTTCTTGCTAAGTTGAGCCCTCCAAAACTGGAGAATTTTCACCCTGTCTCCCACCAGAGATGACCCAGAAAAACTGGAGACTCAGGGCAAGTCCTCAGATCTGACAATGCTACCTATGTTCCACAACAAAGGATTGTTTTGTTTTCTATATTTTTGTTAAAAATGAAAGGAACTGAATTAGAAGAGATAACCCACAAGATAATAATAATGCAAATAAGGGCTGAATCCAATAGTGACATTGCATTAATGCAGAGCCCATTACACTGACCAGAAATATATTTAGTCCAAGGAAAGGCTCTAGTGCAGTTTTCCAGTAGGCATCCTGTTGTGCAAATAGGGGGTATACACTGTCTCTTATGTTACTATTTATCCAGTGGTCAGATCTAGCACAACTACATTTGTATCAGTTTCTCACTGTGCTAGTGTTGTATTAGATCTAGGCTATTATAATTTGAAATTAGTGAAATGAAATGAACAAAAATACAGTAATACACTATGGAATGAATGAAGCAGATTAATGAATTATTGGGCCAAATGACATATAGTAGTTATTCTAGGAGATGTAATCCAAAAAAGTAAGTTTTCCAGGCTGTGTTCCACAGGCACAGAGACCATGGCTTTCCATCATATTGTCTGAATTCCTCCACCTCCACCCAGCAACAAATAGAGCAACTAACATATTTGAAATTATTCCCTTTGATTGGAAGTTCACATGCCCCATTATTGAATGATTTCTACAGCTTTTTTCCTGTTAATGCAAACCATAAGGCATTACCTTGATTCATTCATCTGTACCACAGAGTGCAAATATGTGCAATGTGGCTGAGATAAGAGTATTAAGGTGGCTTGACCCAGGCACATTCAATCTCAGCATCCTTAACATTACTATATTACCTTAATGATAATGTTTTGGAAGTGACAGAGGTGGCTGGGTGTTGAAGATATCCTGCAACAGAGCTGGATAATTTCCTGCAACACATCTGAGCATTTGGTATTCATCTGTGTCACATTCTATGCTAGTTTCTATATTCCCAGAAAAAAGTGAAATGTATTCCCCCCATGTTAATCATGCAAGAGACAGAGTGGTTGGAATGTGCTACACAATGAATTATGCATTTTGGCCCACCCGGGAGTCGATATTTACCATATCACACTGAAATCCATTATGTAGAACAAACATTCTATTTATACAACAAGCTGCAAAACCATTCATTTGACCAGCTGAAGGTTGGAAGACAAGGTAATGGTGCACCCCAGTCCATGAAAAGGAGTGTTAGTTTGCAGCATAGTTTTCTTAGAGCCCAGCATGCTTTGGTTCGGTTACTGCTAACAACAAAGGGCTGAGTTCTAATTACAGATGCAGAACACTGTTTTCTTGGGAAAGTGCACGTAGGTGAAAGCAGCTGCAATGAGACCAGATGGAGAGTATTTCCTTTGCAGTATTAACATAAATTGCCCTGAGCTGCAGTAACGATTCTAGCACCAAAGGTCTTTTCAATATTATTTTTATCATCACAATTATCATTGTTCTTATCAGTTGAGTAGAAGCAAAATTTTTATTGTACAAGGTATATTTTAAAATATTGGCACATAGTTGACCAGTAGCAGAAAGAAAGAGGCTACCACTGTCTTCAAAGCCTATTTGCCCATGACAACCAAAGCACCAATACTATAATTCCCTTTTTTCTTAATCCTTTACCTTTGGACCAACTGATGGATTAATAATTTGATTAGATTTAAATAAATTGCCTGCTGTCAAAATGTCAATATGCCTGACTTTTTCACATGCTAATGGAAATTTGAGTTCATGTATGATTTATAAAGAAAAATTACCACTCATTCCAAGAGTGAAAAGACACTGTGAAAAACCCAGAAGAGAAACTGTTTATGTTCCTTCCTCACACTTGCTTTTTAAAAATTTGGAAAAAAATCACAGAATTGTAGAAACTAGTCCTCATGTAATATGAAACTCTTAATAATTTGTTTTGTTGGAGCCATTATGCATTATGGTATCTCCTCAGTTTTTTCAATATAATGAAAAATCCATTTATCAGTAACATATATTCAAAAGAACAGCTAGGCAAGCACCACATAACACAAAGTTCAGATCCAGAGGAAGTTTAGAGTACAGTGGGTCCTTGGTATCTGTTGGGGTACCAGGACCTGCCATGGATACCAAAATCTGTGGATGCTCAAGCCCATTATATACGATGGTGTAGTAAAATGATGTCTCATATAAAATGGCAAAACCAAAATTTGCTTTTTGGATTTTTTTTTAAAAAAATATTTCCTAGCTGTGGATGGTTAAATCCGTGGATGCAGAATCCCTGGATACACTGAGTCAGCTGTATTAAGAGCAATGAGCAAAATACATCATTCAATTCAGAATGTGTTTGTCTGATACAAATTATTTCCTGTTCCTCACTGAAAATGGAAAACAATGCTTTTTTTCTTTGAGCTCATTTAAAAATTTGGACCGCACTGTTATCTGGATAACATCATTAAGAGTTTGATAGGACCTCCCTTCAACCTTCCTATGGACTACCAAATAAACACTACAGATGGTCACAGTCAATCAAGTCCTATTAAGAAGGCCATGCACAATCCAAAAAAAGAAAAGAAAAAGAAAAGGTATAACGAAAAAAGGACAAAACGGGACATAAATTGGTATACAACTGTATGTGCTAATCATTATGCATAGACACAAATTTAAAAATCATTACCATCATTTAAAATGGCAACAGAATGCATGTCACCATAATGGAGAAGATTGTAACCAGGTGATTGGTTCCATTGGTCCAGGTGCTAAGTACAGGTTGGCAAGTTCAAGGATCCTGTTCTGACTCTTTGTGGCTGTGTCATAAAGAGTTCAGACTGGAACTGGACATCCCTGCAAACAGGCAACACCCTCAAAGGAAGGACTGTCTCTTAGAGTTCTTCAATTAGAGGACAGTCTTCTGTAAAGTAGGAAACATGGCCACCCTAACACCAACACACCATTTAACTGAGGGTGGGAGAAACAAATCAAGAGTTGTCAGGTCTCAGGGTGCCAGCTAAAGTTTCAAGGAATTGCTGTACTTCTCTTCATCACTGGCTAGGGAGTTAAATTTTGGGATGAAAAACACAGCAGGAGATTGTTGTACATGAAATGTCTTTAAAGCAGGGATGGGCAACTGTGACAGGTCCAGGGGGCATTTATCTGCTCCTGGGACCCTCACAGGGGAGGGAGGGGGGAGTGCTCAGGCTACTATGCCACTGAGCATAACTTAACATCATCTATCCAAGTTACAAAGAACTAGCATAGTGTAGTGTCTTAAGTGTTGGATTAGGACTCTGGGAGACCAGGGCTCAAATCTCCACTCAGCCATGGAAATTTAGTGGATGTCTTGGGAAAATCACAGTCTCTCTGCCTAGGGGTTTGTCTAAACAAGGGGGGGGGGAACCTGAACCCCTCTCCCCCCAAATCTGGTGTGACAGGACCACACAATGTGTGGTCTTATTCTCAAATCTGGTGCAATAAGGCCACATAATATATGGCCCTATCCGCACCAAATTTGGGGTATACCACCTTAACCTGGGTTTTAAAAGGTCACAGTTTTCTCCAGAGTTTGCAGGAAACTCTGGTGTTTCCTGTAGTTTGAACAATGGATCTGCTCTGGATTTGGGCATGGGGGTGGGAAGCAGGGCAAACAGCTGCCTGGCAGACACCACTATTTATGTCAATGTCTGGGCCAGTTTCTGGCCCAGAACACTTATAGAAAGGGTTTATTCCCTCCTTGGCACCACTACTGGTGCTCAGTAGCTTGCTCTAAGGTGAGAAACAAGGTGCCCAAGATCACAGCAGCAAACATCTGTGCACCAGTGGCAGTGCCATTGAAGAGAGAAAAACCTTTCTGTAACCATTCCAGGCTGGGAGCTGGCCTGGAGATTGAGGGAAATGGTGGTGCCTGCCATGTGGTGATTTGTCTTTGTTAGGGAGCTGTGAGGAAAGACAGCAAGAAAGGCAGTGGTGGCCAGAGTTGATGGAGGAAAGGCAGTGGTGGACCAAAGCAAAATCTGGATGCAGGGACATGTGTAGACATTTACCCAATGTCCCTGCAGAGAAACAGGTAGCAAGGTGGCTCTGGGATGGCCCAAGGAGGGAAAACCCTCTGAGGTGGAACAGGCGGGGGGGGGGGGGGTTCGTCCATTTGGACTTTTGCTCCTAGTGTAGACTTGGCCTATGAGGAAGGCAGTGGCAAACCATCTCTGAGGAAATTTCAACAAGAAAACCCAGTGGCAAGGTCACTTGAAGGCACATGACAAGAACACTCCAAATTACACCACTGGGTATAATTTCAGTAACATGTGTTTCTGAAACAAAGCAAGTAGTCTAATTTATTTTAGAATTGGACACTCATCCTTTAATAATAATAATAATAATAATAATAATAATAATAATAAAATTTATTTATATACCGCCCTTTGGTAATCCAATCAGGGCGGTTAACAACATTAAAAATAATACAAAAATCAATAAATAAAATCTAGTTCCCTCCCCCCCTTAAATAGTTATTAAATCAGTTACAAATTAAAACATACAATATAAAATACAACAATAATGTTTAAAAACAATTCCACAGTGCAGCAGCGACTCTTCTTTGATTACAATATAATTATAACAGAATTACACCAGTGAATCTTTCCTGATTCTTGCATTTCCAAATTTCTGTTTCTTCTGCAGGGTTTGCAGAGTTTCTCTGCAGGGGAGTGTCAAGCACCACCTGCGTGTGGGAGGATTTTCCCTGTGCCGTCTGGAGCAAGCTTCTTCACAGTAGACCATCTTCTGGGCGTTCCTGCCTACGTGCATCAACTCTGCATGCATGTATGCTAGATTCTACCTGTCTGCATATCCCAACAGGGAGATAGATTGAAAAAAAGAGAATGAATCTAGAAGACTGTGGAATATATTTATATGGCATCTGCAGACCCATCAGAACTGAAAAGGTAGACATTATTTGGATCCTTGCAAATATGGTTGGAGAAGAACATTAGCAAATACAAGCCCTTCACTTTTTGAGTATCCATGGAGTAGTCTCTTACCTGCAAACATATGCAAAGATGATCAGGCAATAGGTCAGATGCTGATATATATATGAAAACATTATCCAGGGCAATTGGAGGAACAACAGCAAAAATGCTCCAATGGCACCTAGGGGCTAATTTTATGAAGTGTGAAATCAGTCAACATGGGGTAAATTGGCAATCAGGAGATGGACAAGTGGATAACACTGATTTAATAAATATGATCTCTGCCCTCTATAAACTCCTATTAATGCTGATTTGGCACCACTTGTTTAAAGCAGGTGCATTCATGATGAAGACTGACAGCCAGGGCAAAATGGATGGAAGTGTTTGGAAAACAAGTGCTATTCTTGGCATATTCACAAAATGTTAATTGGTTAACAAGCTGGAGCTAATGCAGTGCCAATGGTGGGGTTTTATTTTCCAGAACTGGTATGCTTTGCGCATGTCAGCCTGGCAGCTGTAACAAGATGTGGAGTTTGCTCACCTATATGCAAGCATGCTAGTTTTCTTCTCCAAAGCAACTTAATATTCTACATGATAATGAGAAGTCAAAGATATATCCCATTCATGGGACATTTCATTGTAGTCTGTAACTTGGACCATAATTAACATTTTTATTAGAATAGCATTCACTCTAGTTCTCTCTTTCTCCCACTAAATCTCTCTTTTGCAGTATGTGTGTGTATTCTAAACTCAGGAGGGATATTAAGTGCAAAATCCTAATTTATATTCCTATTAAGGGAAACACTTCAATCTTTGAAAAATTCAAGTGCTTTTGGGAATATGTTCCAAGATGTAAGTTTTGTTAAAACACACACAGAGAGAGACCAAATGATAATCCCCACCTTGATTTTCAAGCAGCTCTTGCTGCAAAGGAGATAACACCAAGCTGTGTATCTCAACCATAGGTCCAGGGAACTCTTACACATGTGTCACAGATGGGAATTAGCTCTCCATCAGACTTGTATAATCCTAAAACCTGAAATGGCATTGAAAGAGGAAGCCTTGAATGTTGCTCTACTGTACCAGAAAAGGATAGAGAGATTACATGAACAAATGCATGCCAATGTCACTGCAAGGTGATCTTAAATCTATTATTACATTCAAGTCAATCTTGATGTGCTATCCTAGGAAACTAATCCTTCAAGACCCTGAATGCTTTCCATTCTCAACAAATTGGAGATGCATCAGACTTCAAAGATTGCCACAATATGCATCATTCTGAGTTACAAGTTCCTCAGCAGTATTAGGCTGTCATCACAAAAGGAACAAGAATGCCTTGGTACTTTAAATACCAATACGGTATATATTGTATCACAAAATAGACTAGAACAGGCTGATATAGCTATAATCTTGTCAGCAAGGCTGAATAAGAAGTCACTCATCATCCTGTAGCACTTTGGGGAAGTGGTTAAACACACAGATTTAATATCTGTGTCCCTTCACAAAAACTTAACATGTTTGCTCAAAGGGTAGTATTAGGACAGACACACAGATAATCATGGGGATCAGCCAACAAGTAGATGCCCCCATCATAGACACAGGGGAATCACAAAACTGTTATCTCTTCATAGTGGTCATCCAGCAACAATCTTTTCTAAAATTCATATGGTGGTGACAGCTTTACTGACCCAATCCAATGGTCCAGAATTTATCACACTAGCTTTTGAAGCCCACAAGTTTCTTCATCAAGCAAAGCTGGTAAAAAGCATGCAGAGAAAAGAAAGTGATGGTGTTGGGTCACAACCTCTAAAATTTTAATTTGAGATGGCATAATAGAGGAAGGTTGATGGAAAATGTAGATGGAAAAGTGAGGCTACACCCTCAATAGCAGACTAGAGGGAAAGGTCATTTTTTTAAGGCAATAAAGTGGTATTCCTCTCTCTTTAGATGTAAATTACCTCCTTTCCTGCAAAATCTAAGTCTGCTTCTATCCGGTATAAGGCCTAAAACCTTAGGGTAGAGGTTGGCAAAGTGTGGTCTATGGGCCACACACCCTAAACCCCATTTATGTGACCCTTGAAGTCCCTCCAGCCCCCCCCAACTCTCCCAAACATTTTTGAAAAAATTATCAGTGTGAGTTTGGGGCAATTTTTGATTCTGAACCACACAGAAATCTCCCCATGTGTGAAAACACATGAAAATATTACCACCCCCAGAAGCACCCTAGAATCCTGTAGTAACAACAAATAACTCTGTTTTCCTCTGCAGTTTGTCTCAAAATGCTGATAGGAAGTGATGTGATGTCACTTTCTGTCACCATTTTGAGAGGGAGTGCAGAGGAAAACTGAATTACTTGAGCTTGTTTTATACATCAATGGTGACTGACATATTCCTCTGGGGTGAGGAATTCTCCCCTGTTCCCCATGCAGTTGGCCATTCCTACATTAGGAAGTACTTTTACTTTTAGGTCTGAGGATATTTTAGGCATTGAAACTGTCAAAACATATCAGTAGGAGCCACACACAATAACGCACAGTTCCTGCACTAATGACTTTTGGAATTAGGCTGAGAACCATAAAAGTCTCTGCCCTAGATCATATGAGCTGTTCAGAAAGTTGGGTATCCCTGAAGATGAAGGTAACTGTAACACAATTGGCCCTTCACACCCATGGATTCCTTATCCATGGATACAGCTATTCACAGTTTGAAAATATTTTAAAATATATATAAATTCCAAAAAGCAAACCTTGATTTTGCCATTTTATATAAGGGACACCATTTTTCTACGCCATTGTGTTTAATGGAATTTGAGCACCCATGGATTTTGGTATCCATGGGGGGGTCTTGGAACCAAACCCCAGCAGATGCCAAAGGTCCACTGTACTAGCCTGCTCTTTTTATATCCCATTGGCCATTAATTCTATGACATAGAAAGACTAGAAAATGTCTCATCTCTCCATGTTATTTTCAGAATCTTCAAAGAAAGAGGGAGAGAGGATGACAAATTCTACAGCAACCAGTTCTGGTGAAATGTATACATAATATAATATAAATGTTAATGTGTAGTGTGCAGTGTATACTTGTGAAGGTGTCCCCCTGCCTTGCTGTAAGATTTGTACCAATGAGAAGGCAACTTATCTAAATTTAATCACAGTATTGCAAACAGCATGGCACCCTATTAAAATAGTTTATAAACAGTGAAAAAATATTTCAGAAGCTCATTAAAATGAAATTTTAAATAGTGTCTTTCTTTTATTTATTCTTTACTTTTTTCCAGGATTGTGTGAGGCTTCCTGAGGGAGATCATTCGAGCATTCTAGTGAGTGTGTCATATGTAAAAAATTATAAATGTTCTCTCTCTTAATCTTTTGTTTGCCAAGCCCTGTGTGTGATTTGTCTTTTTCCTAATTATTACTAAGTACTCATTATTTTCCTATTCAGAACGCTTATGTCAAACTAATTATGGTTAAGTGAGAGGAAACCAACCGATTAGAATGTTTTTCTTTGCACTTGAAATAGGAAACATTGTTTATATACAAATAACAGCCTTTAAAAAAATATCACCCCATCTTTCCTAGGATTGAAAGGTTTAGTAAATCCATCATCTGAGTTGATCTTGCTGCAGGGATCAAGTGTGGTGTAGTGATTTTGAGTGCTGGACTATAGGCCTAAGCAGACTGCCAGAAATAGTGCACATTAAATTAAGGCACTGCCCTGGCTCAGTGCTAGGGAATCATGGGAACTGTATTTTTTTCTGGGACGTTGAGCCTTCTCTGTCAGAGAGCTCTGGTGCCACAATAAATTACAGTTCCCATGATTTCCTAGCACTGAGCCAGGGCAGTGCCTCAATTTAATGTGCACTATTTCTGGCAGTCTGCTTAGGCCCTATCCCTGCTTGGTCATGGAAACCCACTTGGTGACCTTGAGGAAGTCATTCTCTCTCAGCCTCAGAAGAAGGTAAAGACAATCCCCCTCTGAACAAATCTTGCAAGGAAAAGCCTTAGGATCACCATAAGTCTGAAGGAACTTGAAGGCACATAACAACAAACCAGGGCTGTGGCTTTGGGGAGGAAGAGCATTGTCTTCCCCAAATAAGAATTCTGCCCCCAACCCATGAAATTCCTCTTCAGTCCCCAAATTTCTAACATTCCAGTAAAATTTTAGTTGAGCATTTAGAAAAGTTGTGGCCATCCCATTTAACCCACAACACAGTGTCTGACCTCTCTGACTTGGTGGAAACCGAGTTTGGGGGGTTGCAGACTGCCAGAAATAGTGCAAATTGAGTCCACTTTTAGGGTTAGGGTTAGGGAATCATGGGAACTGTATTTTATTATGGCACCAGAGCTCTCTGACAGAGAAGGCTCAATGTCTCAGGGGGGGAAAAAAAACAATTCCTATGATTCCCTAGCACTAACTCTAACCCTAAAAGTGGACTCAATTTGCACTATTTTTGGCAGTCTGCAACCCCCCTTTGGTATCCAAAGAAAAGGGGCAGGCAAAGTTACCAAGAGAATGGAAACACACAAATGTATGAGTTGTAGGTGTGAAGGATTTTTGGTGTTTCACTCTCTGTAATACTACAAATCTGGGGACTGAAAAGAACTCATCCTCCCACTGCCCCTCATGGCTAATCCACATGATGTGTAGAAATCTGTTGCTGTAGAAAATATTACTGTTATTTAGTGATCCTCAAGTGAAGTGCTAAACTAGTATTGTATCTTTGAAGTCAAATCTGAATATGTACAGGGATTTGCGTGAATGCACTAGTGCAGGTGTAGGCCACAACACTTCCCCCCCCCCTTCTGTCCTTGATCCCCACAAGACTCCCTGGACTGCTCTTTTCTGGCCAGAAAGCTTCCTGTTCTAAAAGACAATTCACCAGTATTTAAAAGGTAATATAGCCTTTAAATAAGTTATAGAGACCTCCCTATACACACTCGGCCTGGCATGTTGTTAATAAGATAGATATTCAAGGCAGATAATTCGCCATAGAGCAATAGATATATTCTGCTGACAAAGGGAGAAGCAGAGTTGTGCATGCAGCAACATTCACATTATGGTTATACACTGCACACTGAGTATTGAAGTAACATATTGCACAATGGTACTCTCTTGTTGCTGTTGCTATTCTGAATGGAAGTTGCATAGCACTGGTGCAGTGTATCTCCCTAGGCAGAAACACAGATTTACACTACACTGAGTGGGTGTTGGGAGATTGCAGCCTGTGTGTGTGTGCATGTGCATGTGTGTATGTGTGTGTTTCAAAACCTAAAGTGGACATTTTGCCATTTCCTCTTTTTTTTTTTTTTTGCTCTTTTTTCGGGGGGGGGGGGGACATTTTTGGCCATCTACGGCAAGCCAGCATGGCTTAGTGGTTTGAGTGTTGGACTACGACTTTACACACACACACAGGCCCATACACATGCCACTAGAATGCATGGGGGATATAAAATGCCCTCTGGTTACCCTTCAGCTGCCCACTCCTGGACTAGAGTATACTTGTATTATTTTTCCAGTAGCAGTTCTCTGTGGTTACTTTAAAATATCATCGTTTTCTCTCTGCCTCAGAGAAGGTTAAGCAACCCCAGGCGAAGTCACATTCATTGAAATATCTGTACTAAATAGGATTGTCAAGTCAGGACTATCCCAGAGATTTCAGGGCCAAAACCTGAGACCTAGGGATGATCTCTTGTGATGTTACAGGGCTTGTGTTCTGTTGATAAAGGAAGAGTGATGTTGCAAGTGGCAGCTCTGGCTAATGTCATAAAATATGATTTCTCTGTTTTCATCAGACTCCCTCTCCAAATGGTGACAGGAAGTGATACAGCATTACTTCTGGTTAGGGTTGCCAAGTCAGGAGTATCTCCACATCTGGGATTTCAGGGTCAAAACCTGAAACCTAGAGCCAACCTTTTGGGAGTGACCCTTCCACCAAAGGTGATGTTATATGGGTTGGAGTGTGATGATGTCATTAAGCATGATATCATAAGCATCAACCATAGCTGCACAGAGTAGGCCATAAGGAAAATAATACACACATAGAGAGATTTTTCAAGATAGTGCTCTTGCCTTGAGATTCCTTATCCTTGCCCTGAGGACTGGAGAAGAGGAGTTAGAATCTAAGATCTGGGACCCCTACTTCTGGTTGCCATTTTGACTGAAGAAAAGCAGGTATTTTCGCACCTTGGAGACATGGTATCCAAGAGCCTGGGGGCATATTGACCCCTGCCACCCACACCTCTGCATTTAAGCATCCCAAAGCAATGGAAAAGAAGTCAGCTCCAGCTGCTCCTCCCTGTTAATCTCCACTCTTAATGCAACTGTCAGTTCTCCAGTTTAATACTGGTGGTATGGGAACAAGATAGATGAGGAAGGGCTGCTTATACCCTATTTCCTTCTTTGTTGTGTGATTTCAATGTTTCTGAGTGTTACTAGAGGTGGAAAGGGCAACCCTGCAAGAAGATCCTTAGATGGCTAAATCCTAGACCCCACTGTTGAGCACCAACATTCCCACCAAGGTGCATGAGTAGTATAAAAATGTAAATCTTTTCCAGAGCCTGGAAGAGTTGATTTTTTTAGACTATCATCCCCACAGTCCCCCAAACAGCATATCCCCAGCCATGCTGAAGAGGCAACTGGGGAGTTTTAATTCCTCCTTCCAAAATAACTTTCCCAAGTTCTTCTCTTTGCAGTCCTTTATTTTAGTCAAGTGCTAGAGAATGCAAGTGACACACGGATTGCATGAATATGGACTTGATATAAAATTCAAGGAAATGTCAGGTCAGCAAAAATTCTCTTTGGCTACAAATTAACAATGATCTTGAATAAAAGAAACCTGGAATGCTTTGAACTGTGGATGCCAGTGAACTTCTCTATTGCTCCTTTGCCATGTCAAAAAGCTAAACAAAACTCCAGGTTTTGGAAGGAAGGTCTGATCCACACTTGAGCTTTGTGATTTTTAATTTTAAACTCTTTAGAATGTCAGGGATAATTAGAGAAGAGACAGGGCTTTCTGGTGCTATAAATTTAACCACTGCATATTTCTTTTTAAATCTGAATTTGTATAGTGAGACAGAGACACAGATCAATTAAAGGTCATCTCTCTTTTTCTAACCCATCATGAATGTTGAGTCATGTCTAAATCTAAAGGATTGTTTGCCATGGCACTGCAGACTGCAATAATGTTTATTTAATACTTTACTTCATGAGTGGTTTTAAACTGCCTGAAAGATGGCAAGATGGAGATGTGAAGAAGAGATAATGGCATAACCACAGAGTGACCTGTTAGAGGGCAGGCATGTCAGGATTATGATGCTGGTAAAAAGGATAGCTGCCTAAGTGAAGCCCCAACATGTACAAAAGAAATTATTTCTGCATATAATATATCAGTCAATGAGCAAACAAAACAAAAAACAAACAAACTGTAATTGTTTAAGACCAGAATTATTTACTTATTTATTTAAAGATTTATATTCAGTTTTATATATAATCTCAGGGCAAGATACACTAAAATCATGTTAAATAATTTTAATCACTTTAAAACTTAAAATAAGGATGATTTTAACAATCTAAAATATATTAAACAACACAATAATAAAAATAATATTTATGTCTTACCCACCTCTCCCTATGGATTGAGGCAGGTAACAACAATAAATAACACAACACATAATATCACTTAAAAGAGTACTGTATATAAAATGAATACATATTAAAATCCATCAATAAATATTTTAAAAACCATAACTTAAAAAAATAAGCTGGATAAGAGTGTGTTGAGCTGATGGATCTCTTCTGGCAGGTCATTCCACAGTCTGGAGCAGCTAAAGAAAATGTTCTCTGGGTAGCAGTCAGACTAATTTTGACTGATACAAGTATCTGTTTCCCAGAGAACCTGGGTTTATGGGGCAGATTATATGGGAGAAGGTGAGATAGGTAACCTGGACCCAATCCATGTAAGGCTTTAAAGGTAATAGCTAACACTTTGTACTTAGTAGTCCAGAAACTAATTGGTAGACAGTGGAGTAATTTTAATATTTGTTAAATATAGTCACACCTAGATATACCAGCAACCAATTTGGCTGCCATTTTTGAACTAAATGAAGTTTCTGAACATGGTACAGAGGTATCGCAATGTACATCACAGTGCAGAAGTCCAGCCTTGTGTGATATTGGTCTGTAGTTGTTAAAATCCAAAGGGGCTTTTAAAAAAGTGGTTTTACCACTGTTTCTTTTAAACAAGATAGAAAACATCCCTTCCTGAGAGATGTGTTAATAATATATTGTAATTGAGCTCTAACTGTACCCCTCCCTGGATGACCAGCCAAGAAGGAGAGGGATCTAGAGAACAAGTTGTCTTTCTTACCCATCCTAGCAGCTTGTCCACATCAGCAGTAGTCACCAACTGAAACTGATCCTGTATAATTCTACACAAACAGTTACTGGAGCTTATTCTCTGCCTCACTGATGTGAAAGCCATCAGCCATTACTAGCTGAGGTTCTTCATTGTTGATTCATTGCCCTAATAATTGATTTATTGGTCCAAGCACATCCAGGGCTTTTGCCTAACTTTCAGTTCTGAGTACAGCTAAGTTTGCTTATTTGGAATATATAGTGCTGATAATACTTGCAGCTGTATGTCCTCTAACAAGATGTAATTTTGCTCTATGCAAAACCCATTATGCCTTTTATTTCAACTAGACACAGGGTGTGATTACAGCTGGAAGGAGGTGTTCACTTCTATGTTTCTTGAAGTCTGGCAGAGTGTCTTGAAATTTGTTCACTCCACTCCTTTATTTCTTTAGGCAATTAAAAAAAGCAAGACTATGCAACAAGTGTTAAACGGCTAAGCAAGGGGAAGTTCCAAACTGTTAGAAGCACTGAAGACAGCAGTGCTATTTAAACGCAAAGTAACCTGCAGGAGGACATCACAGCACTGACACCTGTGAAAATAATTTTGGGAGGATTGGGAAAGTGAAGTTGAATGGCTGTTATCAGAATCATGGGACACCATGCATGGTCAACAAAATCATTTGAAGTACTTTCAGAGAACAGGTTTCTGTGATTAATCAATATATTTAAAAAGTTACTCTATTTGAAGGTTGCCACAGATGTTCAAGATGTCAGAATGAGCAGGAACAGAAAGCACAAAATCTATGCTCTCTTGATATGTCTGCATAGTATCAGGAATAGAAGCTTTGGGTTTGTCTACACTTGCCTAAACCCCTGTACTCTGCTACAATCTGTTTAAATTCCACAGATTCATTTCTGTGGTGAATCCAGTTATTTTGGCTGGTAATTCTAATTAAAATCAGTTCCCTTTTACTCTGGAGTTCTCTTAAAAATGTGGTATTTTGCTGGCTGTTGCTGCATGTGGATAGGATCAGACCATATTCGGGTGGGTGGCAAGGATCACCATTCTTGACAGGACAGTGCTGTCAACCACCCACTCCTCAACTGAGCCTAGCCACTGGTGGGGAAGGGAAAAAGTCTTCCTCCCTGGTGCTCTACGTCCTCTGCTGCTGCCACTTTTCCAGATAAGCACCCCCTTGGGAAAGTTAACATGTTGCTTGCCTGGTGTTAGAATGAGTACCCAGTCATGTGATCAATGAAGGGGGGCTACTCTATCCCCTCCTCATTCATTACATGGCTGGGAGCCCCATTCTGACCTCACCAGAAGCAACATTCCCAACAAGGCTCTTCATCCAGGGAGCAGAGGTGGCAGTGGTGACTCTGAGGTGAACAGGTCACAAATACTGATGTGACAGCAAGGTGGCTTCCCCTCGTTGTCATACTGGTGTGGATCCAGGGCAGCTCTGGAGCAGAATATTCTGGGTTGCACCCAATTATTTTATTGATGTAGACACACCTTTTGTGTCTCTTTGTGTGACAATTCCACTGAATGTTAAACATAGAAATAAGAGAGTAAGAATGGATCTGCACCACATAACTGTAGCACTGCTATTCCACTTTTTCTGTTGTGGCTGAAGTCCTTGGAATCCTGAGATTGGTAATTTTGTGAGATACTTAGAATTCTCTGCTACATTTTTATTTATATATTTATTAAATTTATATCCTGCCTTTCTCCCAATATGGGACCCAAGGCAACTCACAAATTTGAGTTAAAACACAAATGTTGGATACTATATAAGTTTGGGGGGGAAAACCCTCAACACACTAGAAACATTAATTTGAAACAGTTTTTAAAGGGCAGCTAAAATATAATGATAATGATGCAAGTACCAATACAAATAAATGTACCAATTAAAAGGCCTTCTGCAACAGCAGTCAGCACTCAAAGGCCTAGATAAACAGAAAGAGTGGCAACAAAACTCTAAAACTCTTCCTCAAAATAGTTGCTACAGCCTGAGTCTGAGAATCTTTCAGAACCAGAATTAAATCCTTATACTTGAATTGATATTTGTTGATGGGGGTAAACCCTGATAGAAATCTGGTAGCGATTTTACATATCATACGTTAATCTGCTTTACTCAGTCACTTTGTTTACTTTATAATATAGAAGTGGATTAACTGAGACTGTCCCTGCCAAATTGGAAAAGTTGCAGGGTATGCAGGGTGTGTTGTTTTGTTATTGTTGTTGTTGCTATTATTAAACAGAAACTACATGGGACAAAAATTGTTCAAGTAAATCTAGTTATTTTTAATAAACTTTGGGGTGCTTCTTTATTCCAACCACTTATCATATTGGTGAACCATAATGAAAAGAAATACAAGTGATCACTCTGGTTTCAGTAAGTTGACTCTAGTTGGTAGACAGGATGATACTGGAATTCTCATTGGGTTCAGGAAATCCTATTGGTTAGTTACAATTAGAGTAGGCCCATGGAACCAAATGTTGAATCAACATGTAAGAGAATTCCATTGATTCAATGGGTCCTCAGTAGTTTGGACTAACAATAGTATTCAGACTAGGAAGTGCATGTTAAACTGCACCACTAATCTTAATCCTAACCCTAACTACAGTGCTATCATACACAGCTAAGCCTAGTACTAATACTCACTATACTGCAATTCCAATGAGGGTAGAAAATATCCCAGAATTTAATCAGTGCAAGTTTTTATTTTCAAAAGTTTGGTGCACGAAGGTTAAAACTGATGTTCGTACTCCCTTAACAAATGAAGTACTACCTCAATTTTGCTATAAGATACTTCTCAAGATTTTTCCTCCCTCCCATGAAACATAATCAAAACATTTAGTTTAACCTAGTTACTCTTTAACATTATTTAACTATTTTAAAACTAACAATCAGGATAGGAAAAATTCCCCATTTACAGAGGAACTTTTCACTAAAAGATTTGAACTTATGATATTTATGTCTTTTAATTTCCCCCCCTTTCCTGATGTTTGTGTAAATCCACTGAAATATATTAAGTTATTTGATAGTTTTCTTAAATACAGACCTGACATTGTTCAAGAGTTTGTTGGAAGAAAGTTGAGAAAGGAGGTGGAGATTAACGTTTCACCAGCTCAGTGCCAATGGATGGCTTTATTGACCCTTAATCCACCACGGGGAATTTTCAAATAAACCTTGCAGTTCACTTATTCTGGTTCCCATTGATATCAATTCTTCTTTAAAATGTTCCTTTCAACAGAAAATAGCAAATAAACAAACAAAAAAATCCCATGTGTCCTTTATTAAAATATTGCTACTTACTATGTCTGTGTGTGACTATGTATTTAAAAAGTGGAAATTATAATAATTTGGTTATTCAGTTCTACCAAAAGACTTCCAAGGAAAAAAAAAGGTAGTGTTTTCAAAGATTTATAACAGGAGTCAGGAAAAGTTTGTTTTTTCTATTCAATGCAGAGCTTGGAAAATTTAATTTCTATTTATTGAACTTTCTGATTATTATTTGAAGAATATGCTCTGAGTATCTGGGGTGGATGCTGAATGACACCACCAGAGTTTGTTCCGATATCACCAGGGGTTACCCCAAGGTGTCAGGGTTTTGCCTTGAAATGCTGAGGCCTGAAGTGTTTCTGACCTGGCAACCCTACATCTCATGTCTTTTCTGGAACAGAACTTTCTCATCTTCTGTACTACAAGCGCGTGCGCGTGCGCACACACACACACACACAAAATCATATGTGTGTATGTGTCTTCTCAGTCATGGTTAGTTTACATATCAGATATTAAAATTTTGTTCCGGACACACAGAAGATATCAACCTGAACAGTATGTTTTCTTGTTCTTACAACTCAATTGTGTTCTGTAGTGGCTCAAGTGGTTAAGGCACTGACTCTGTTGATTGCAAGACTGGCAGGTTGGCAGTTTGTGGCCCAAATGCTGCATGATAAGGTGAGCTCCTGTCACTAGTCCCAGCTTCTGCCAACCTAGCAGTTTGAAAACATGCAAATACAAGTAGATAAATAGGTACCACTTGTCAGTGAGAATGTAAACAGCGTTCTGTGCAATCATGCTGGCCACATGATCACAGAGTAGTCTGACAATGCTGGCTCTTTGGCTTAGTAACGGAGATGAGCACCACCCCCTACGGTTGGACATGACTTGACAACCTTGTCGACAGGGAATACCTTTACCTTTAGACCATAAAGATGCTACACAGAATGAAGCAGAGTACATTTTAGACCTAGGTATTACAATGCTGTCAGCTATACTCACTGATTGGTTTACTGCAAGTGAAAATATATAATAGTTTGGCATAATTAGATGATTGTGTGTCTATGTGTGTGTGCGTGTGTGTGCATGCACATGTAATCATATTTGATAATTCCTTTTCATTTTATTAACAAAAAGGGATTTGCTAAAAGATTGCACTGAGCTTCAATGTTGTTAAAATTTGCATCTACCTTTTCCTCCCTTATGATTGTCATTCTGGTTGGTGGGTTTTTTTTTGTTTGTTTTTTTTGAAAAGCTATATTCAGAATGACAGGCCTTCAAAGCAGGAAAAGAAACAAAAGTTGATATTTGGATCTGTTCAATATTCAGTGACATTACTTACCTAATGCATACAAATTTAATTCATTTTTTGATTGATCTCATAATTACAAAATTTGTTTAAAGTTGTTATATTATCTTCTTATTTGACACAATATGGCACAATTTTGTTATAGTATTGAAAACCAAATAAGACAACTGCAGTTGGTAACATTTCAAAGAGATATTCCCTTTAAGATGAAATCAATCCCGTTTCAAGTTTATTCCCCTGCTTTATGATGGAGACTCTAGGGGTGTATTTTGCTGAAAAATGTCTTTTTGATTTTTGAGAAATTCTTTGGATTAATATGCAGCTGTCATTGCAAGGGAAATCTAGATTTGCTTTTATCTGCTTCCTCTTTCCCCAGGCTGCAACTAGTGTCTACTTCTCTTGGAGAAACCGTCCATTCATTTGCAACTCGGGCTCTTTCGAACAGGTCAGCAGCAAAGGATTCATCAACTCATATTCATTTGAAACATGTCGCATGAGCCCTATTTACATTGACAGAATCCATTGCTTTTGCTTACAAGGTTCAATATTAGTCCTTAAGTAGGGATTTCAGTTCATTTTTAATGCAGTTAGGCCTGGGCAAAAAATAAAAAAAATGCAAAGAATATTTTATCCTTTCATCCTTTTCTTTATTTCAATATACGTTTTGAAAACACATTTAACTTGTAGACCATATACCATAAACTTTCTAAGGGGATATAGTTGGGTAAATAAATGCTGGTAGCTGTATGTGATGTTTATGTTTATATTCTTCACCTATCTTTCCAATAGCAGAAGATGATATAAAGCTGGTTATGATAAAATAGTTGATGATTTAGCATTGTTCCATTCTGCCAAAACCTGAAACCAGGAGGGTGAGTTTTTGTCATGTAACAGGGGCAAGACAAACAAGGGTTAAAAGGGGGGAATAAATAGTTATAGAATCATAGAACCATAGAAGAGTCATGAAAAAATCCAGTTCAAATGTCCAAGGTAACAGGGCTAACCAGCTAATATGGCAACCCAGATTCATGGCAATGATACTCCAACTTGCTTCAAATGGTACAATGATGGAGATAGAAGTTCAGGTTTAAAGCCACTTGTCATGTACAAAAATACAATTTCTCCTCCTCCAGTGTCGCTTGCCTTTACGTAGTGTCCCTTATATAAAATGGGAAAAAAATCAGGTTTTGCTTTTCAAAATTTATATATTCTTTAAATATTTTCAAGGCGTGGATAAAGAATTGGTGGATTAAAAAATCAATGGATATGGAGGGCCAACTGTAATTTCATTTGGCTTCCTTTAATTTTTTTTAACTTTTCAAAATTCACACATTTCTAAACACATTTAGTGGAAAGAGCTTGGGATATAAATCAAATGTGAGGAAAAGTGAAACTAATGTCTGCCTCTCTTCTCTGAAAGTATCCCTCTCCACAACCATAGTTAACCAGTCCCTCCATCTTCTTCCTTCCAGGTACATTGAGGACCACCTTCCCTAAAGGTTCATTGGTATTTCAACTAAAACTGAAGAGAGGTTCTCAGTTATTTTCTCCCATTGAGGAAATATCAATCAATTGTCATGCTCTATTAACAGGTCCCTAACAAAGTTTGGTTGATTGCTAGGTCAACTTTGACAACTTTAGTTTACTACTAGGAGCCCTGGTGGCACAGAGGTTAGCCAGTACTGCAACCACAACATTGTGAGTTCGATCCTGAGGGGCTCCAAGGTCGACTCAGCCTTCCATCCTTTTGGAGGTCTGTAAAATGCTTGTTGGGGGCAATTGGCTTATATGTTGTAAACTGCTTAGAGACTGCTTAGTTCAGTATGAAGTGGTATAGAAATGTAAATGCTATTGCTATTGCTACACATTATATTTTTCTGTTACTAGCAAAACATTGTAATTCCTTTCATCTGAAACACTCCTGCATCTGAAAACATGCAATCTCAATTCCTCCCACCCTGCAAAATATTCAGTGATATCCTGCATCTCCTACTTACTTTCACAGGTGTAAGTAAGAGCTGGAATAGACAACTTATTAAAGACACCTTCTGAGCATCTTGGGAGCACTAATGTTTATATGCTGCATGCTCCCAAGACACTCGGAATCCGGGCAGCCACCCAGATGTGGGCAGCCTCAAGATGCTGTATTAACATATCTGTATGGAAATGTTAATGTTGTAAGCCACCCCAATTGCTCTGCAGAGGGCCGGGATATAAATAAATAATAATTATTATTATTAATATTAGTATTATGCTCCTGCAGCACAGCATTTACATGCAAACATGCTGGAGCATCTTGAAGCTACCCTGGGGCTGCAGTGGGGCAGGGAAAGGCACCGCTTTCCTGGCCCAAATTGGAGCTGATCTTTTCTGCTCCTATTTGGCCAAATTCGAGGCAGATTGGGCTGTGTGTTTGCCATGACCCCAATCCATCTTTGGTGGGGGTGGCTTCAAGCCACCCCTTCTCATCAATCTGTTCTGGCAAACAGTAACATTTCCTAGCCTAACACCCCCCACAACTTAACAGCCACCAGCTTCAAGTGATGGAGATATGTTCAGCTGGCAATCAGAGTGCAGAAGGATGAAGTTTCCAGGCCTCTCCCACCACAGAGCGAGACTGCAGTAAAGAACTGCAACATGTATCCCTCTTCTGATTGTTGCAGCATTCTTTGTTAATGGGAGAGGGCTGGAAATGTCATCCTCCTGTATCCCAGTCACCAGTGGAAAGCCCTCTATTACTTCATTTGGCTGCTGGCTGTTAAAATGTGGGGGTGGGGGTCATTTATGATCATAATAGTAGTGCCATGATAGTGAATACATAGTATTACTGAATAAGGAGCAGTTACAGATCCATAATTCCAGGTTACAAATCCATAGGTGCAATATAGCATGTTAGTCATTAATGTAAAAATGGAAGTGCCAGATCTAAACAAATATATCAAGACCTAAGTCCTACTGTTATTCTTGGATAGAACTGTTGTTGTTGTTGTGTACCTTCAAGTTGCTTCTGACTTATGGCACCCCTAAGGCAAGCCTATCACAGAGGTTTTGGGAACTGAGAGGATGTGACTCACCCAAGTCATCCAGTGGGTTTCTATGGCCAAGCAGGGAATCAAAACTTGGTATCCAGAGACATAGTCCAACAATTAAACCATTACACCTCACTTGACTAGAGTAGATCCATTAAATCAATAGGATATATCTACATATTTACTTCTCATTCAATAATTGATTGAATGGGTCTACTCTACTGATACCAGCCCAAATGTAAAAGAGACAGCTGCAGAAATGGATAGGGTCCCAGTATTTTTTTAAGGAAACTATCAGGAGAAGCAAGAAGACTGCTTCATTATTTTATTTTATTTTTAAAAAACTGTGTAGCACTAATCCCAGCTCACAGTACTCCTAAGGAATTGGTCTTCTGAATTCCAGTTCTCCTTTCCTTCCCCATTTGGCTAAACAGTTTGCAACTGTTGGCAACCATAATCAAAACATACATAAAACAAAATGGCTCTTGAGGGAAAAAGTAATGCCTAATCCTTTAGAATCCCATGGAACATGGTTTGATTCTCAGTGGTGTGGCAAATATATTTGGGCCTTACCATTTCAGCTTGCAATCATAATCACAATGATGATGATAATTCTATGTATAGAAAACTATCCTATCAGAGTGGTAGTTAGGATAAAAATAGCAATAGCAAGTACATTTCTACCAGATAGAAATTTCTACCAGATACTATTTTCTGTATGGAAGGGATTCTTCTATAGGGAGGGAGGATTCACTCACATGAGTTTGCATCTGGCATAGTCCAACCTTCAAGAACTATATCTATTGCAAAAGTAGGCAAGTACACAGAGGGCAAGGACCATTTTTCATTCTCATAATGCCCTCCCCCAGGTCTACAGTGTAGTACTGATGTGACTATGAGCAACATCACATGACTAGAAAATTTGAAAATTGGGTCTGGGGGTTTTGGGGGGCATCTGGGATATTGTAATGACCATAGGCTGCACTTTCCCCAGCTCGGCTACATTGAAACAGATGAACCATAACTCAATGATAGAATGCTTGTTTACATGCAGAAGACTTCTACAGTGGTCTCTCTACATTTGCTGGGGTTAGAGGTGAAGGACCCCCATAAATTTAGAAAAAACACAAATAAAAACACAATGTTTTTACCTGAGATAACACCTCTCTAGGAATCTCCAGGTCCTCTGGTGCATCTCTATGTGAACATCTACCAGAAGTTGACCACAGAATCATGCTGGAGGACTTACAAATGCCTAGAGAGGTGTTTTCTCTAAGAATTTTTAGGCTCTGCAGCACAACTCCATGGTCAACATTTGTCAGAGTTCCGCCAGAGAACCTAGAGATTCCTAGAGAGAACACATTAATCAAAATCACAAATAATCAAATCTGCAAAAGTCAAAGCCACAAATGAAGAGGGTCAACTGTATTACATTCTTTACCATCTCCAGTTAAAAATGATCTTAAGGATAAACTACTCTCTCTCTCTCTCTCTCTCTCAAGATCTCAGGGCAGCATACAATAAAACTGATCTGACAAATTTAAAACAGTGTGAATAATAAAAAATATTTTCATAGGCTAAAAACAATATTTAACAATTTAACAAATTAAAATACAGGTTGAAACATGCTTCTCCATTTGAGAATGAAGAGAATTCCCCCCCCCCCCAAAAAAGTCCCTCAAAGCTGTCTCTTTCTGGTGGGTATCTCACAAGATGTTTTGTTGGAAGATAGCAGTGTGTTCTCCAGGTAGCCTCTATATTGTCAGGGCTGGGATATGAAGAATTCTTCATCCTAATTGCTCATCTTATCAGCAACAAGTTGGATGGGTTTGGATATATGTTAGAAACTCTGGTATTGTGGTGTTCCACCTAGGCTACCAGTAGAATTAGCTTGCCCCTTTTTTAAATGTTGCAATCTTAGGTTTTTATTTCTTAATATTTTTTTTTACATAAACACGTAATTTATTTATTTTCTATCCTCTTTCTCCAAAAGTGGGAGCTAAGAACTGAAGGGTGTTAAAGCCACAATTTCCCCAGAGCACTTTGCATAAAGTATGCAGAAAATATGGGAGCAGGATATAATGTCCAAACATCTTCATGTTTTCTCCATGTCATGAGTGAATACATGGTCTTGTCAAAATGCATGCATTATTCCCAAGGAACTAGAAGGCAGCACAATTGGAGAACTTCAATTTCTTCAAATTAAGTAAGTAATCAATATAATGCAGGCTAGTATGTCCAGCCTAGGGCTAGTTCAGTGAACTTTTGAGATGACACTGAATTTCCAACATGATCTTTAAAAAACTGCCCAGGCAAATTGTTGATTAGGAAAATAGGGAGATGGATGGATGGATGGGTAGATAGACAGAAAATATTAAGTGTATTGCATCTGATACAAATACAGGAAGCAGGAATACATAGTGTTTATCATAAATGAGATAATCAGAGAAACGTGGAAAGCTAGTGTGCTTACATGCTTTCACACAGCAGATACTCACAGCTAGAAGTTCAAATACATACACACACTGTGCACAATAAGTTATTTGGTTACATTCTGATTATTTGGCATAAATCGTTAGTAGGTCTATGCTGCATCTTTCTCCCAACAGTATCTTGTTTTTTGGCATCCTATTCTTCACACTGATGACACATATGCTGTTCATATCTAAGTCTGCAATAGTGGCATTGAAGTGTCAAGGTTTAAGTAAAATAGAGTGCCTCAGACCTTGATTTCCAAGTAGAATAGACTTACACACATTACAGCAAGTCTTCCTGGCATAGCATGTGATGTTAGTCAGGCCCTTCTAATAGGCCACTTTTTTATGTGTGAAGGGTCATGGTGGTAGTGGTTTTCAATAATATGAAAGGTACTCTGAACCTATAAATGTACAGGTAGGAAAATGTAGAGCCTCATTAGAATTCTACTGCCCATTTCTGTTTCTATGCTTTACTGATGAAGAAATAAAAACAACTTTGCAAAATGTTCACTGGACTCCTACATGCAAAATATTCATGAGAATCCTACATTGCATAACTTTGGATATACCTAGCAACATAGCAGAGGCACTAGAAATTTCTTTACTGAAATGCAAAGACACTTAACAGAACACTGGCAAGATCACTGGATGCACATTGGTATGCAATGCACACTGGTATGCAATGCACATTGGGGCATGATGCACACAGCATTACACACAATGTGCATCACACAATGCACATCAGGCACTTTGCTGGCTCTGATGTGTAGTAACGTAACAACAGCCCTCTACCGGATATGGACATTACACAACTGTGCAAGTCTAATTTCCACAGATGTAAGCTGACTTATGTAGACATAAGGCCCCAACAGGATTCAGGCAATTATAAGGTAGTTTACTGAATGGGATTCCATTGAATCCAATTAATTGATAATACTATTACACTTATTTATTCCATGCATTCTGAAACTGAGGAGCTGATAACATGTGAAAAAGATGTAAATATTATACTACATCCAGTTACTACAACAGCTTACAGATGTTAAAATTCCACACCATTCTATCTTATCCCTGGCCAAGAAACTGATATAAAAAACAGACTTACATTGCTTCTGGGAGGCTCTCAGAGCCAGGCTTTGACATTATGAAATATATCATATATCTTTTATTTGCTTATCTGCTACATCAGTTTTTCACATAGTCTAATCTACTATTTATAACCACAAAGAGGGTCCTTCAAATGTTTTTTAGCGCTCACAATTGTTTTCTCTAAAGGGGTTTCTTTTTGGCCTGAATAATTCTATTGATTCCTCTGCCTTAAAATAGGATCCATCTCAGTGATTTTATTACAGTTGGATCTACATCCACCATTGTTAGAAATATGTGCAGAGTCAACATTACAGAATATATTGAAAAATTCATTAAATAAAATTTACTCATTCACACCATTTTACTGGCCTCCCCCTCTTCTCCTTATGCCCTCATTTGTGAAGATAAAACGAGCTTGTGAAGGGTGGGGTAGAAACCCATGTTTACTGAAATTCAGAAAGGTAAAAATATATCTTATTGTGCAACCCTATACACCTCTGCTCAGAAATAAAACTCACCTGAGATCAGAGGGACTTTCTCCCAGATGTGCAGGCCAGATTGCAACGACATAGTAGTGGGTCCTCCACATTCATTAGGATCAAATGAAAATTGAAAAAGCACAAATAAAGCCCACCTTTTTGTCTGATAAAAGACCTCTCTAGGAGTCTCTAGGTCCTCCAGCACAACTCTATGGTCACCATCCACTGGGAACTGACCATATAATTGTGCTGGAGGACCTACAAATGCCTAGAGAAATGTTTTCAATAGGAATCTGTAGGTCCTCCAGCATGCCTCTATAGCCAACATCTGGCAGAGTTATGTTGGAGGACTTAGAGAGAACATATTAATCAAATCTGTATAAAATCACATCCACAAAAGTCAAAGCCACTAATGTGGAGGGCCAATTGTATTGGTTTTTTTAAAAAAGTGTTTCCATACTATGGGATCCTGGGAGTTGCAGTTTAGTGTGGGATATTTAGAATTCTCATTCAGAGAATTCACTTCACCAAATCACTAACTTCCCAATGTCATAGGACATTGACATGGTAGTAAAAGTGGAATCAAAGCAAATGCAGCCATGGAATTAAAATTGAACCATAGTGCTATAATGTGTAGTGTGAAGGAGCCCTATAACTCCTAGTTCAGCTGGTTCCAGATGTATTGGCACTTTCATTAGGGTTCATCCTGAATTCGAGAGAGTGATGCACATGCTGTACAAATCTGAGTCTCTGCAATACTTGTCCAGGCTTTTACAAGAGACCTTTTACAAAAAGGGACATATATGTACAAATGGAGCTTCACACTCCTTGCAAAAGCTGTCTTGCTCACTTCAGTGGTGAGAAACGTCACACTTTCTTTTTTATGTATTACTCCATTGAGGTAAAGAGGAAAGGTCATGATAATAGCCAAACTCCCTGTGCACATCAAAGCATATATAATGTTCTGGAACATGTATTCCTGTGGTATGAACTGAAAACAGCTACTTAAGATACCGTAATATTTGTTGAATATAATTTGTCTGCTTTTTCATTCCAGATTGTATGCATAGTCTGAATACTAGCAGCAAGAGACTGTACTGAAATGGCCCTCATTTTAAGCCATTCTTGGAAAGAACAAATAAAAGGGGGGGAAATCTATACTATGTACAGCTCCATCAAATGTTCTCCACTTCTAATTTTCAGGTTGAAACTAGTTATTTTGGTGGGGCAGAAATTTCTCCTGAAAAGCATTCAGAAGGCAAGAATTTCAAACTTTCTTTAAAAAAAAATCCTGTTTTGTGCCATTAGTTTGTTAGCTGCTGTTTTTCCTCTCGGTTCTTCCTGTTTCCTTCTTCCTGATAACTCAAATTTGCATAGATGATCACTGACAGAAAGTAAGAGAAATGTAACTGAATACAGATATATTTTTGTATCCTAGAATGAGGAAAGGATTGATTAATACTCAGAACACTAACCAAAAACAACTCAGTAGTTTTGGTTCAGCCCTGATGATCATGCAGAACTCACATCCTGTAATTAGGTGAGCTCAGACTGAACACTTTAATAACGTAAAACAGTTTGCATGAACATTCATAAATTTTACCCTTGGCAGCAGTTTAGTTTTTCTTTTCTGATAACATACTGTACAAATGTTGGCTGCTAACACACTGTTTAGATGAAGTATTAGTCAACATTTAAGTTGTAATTATGCTGCACATGACTTGTTGTATGCCTTCAACAAGTGATCCTTAAGCAAACCTATTGCAGGGTTTTCTTGGCAAGATTTCTTCAGAGGGATTTTTGGCTTTGCCTTCCTGTGAGGCTGAGAAAGTGTGACTTGCCCAAGGCCATCAGTGGGTTTCCATGGCTGAGTGGGGATTCCAACTCTGGTCTCCAGGGTCATAGTCCAGTGCTCAAACCACTATACCACGCTGGCTCTCTGCACATGACTACAGATTATGTATATCTCATGTTTGTTATTAAACCAAGATTTATCATGGTTCCCTATTGTTAATCAGGATTTACAAGACATTCCTGTGTACTCCAAATAACATGTCCCACCAACCTCTAGTACATTGTTTCCAATATTCCTCTGGAAGTAACAGTTCCTAATCACTCTATACATTATACAATGTAGAATGATTTCCATTGATTTCATACAAAAGAAAACTGTGTCATTCAATTAATTTAAACTAAAGAGGAATTATCAGTATTCAGTGACCACCTTTCCTTTGGGGAGGCACATAAAAAAACAACCACCTCATTTAGCATGTAGGGAAAGAACAAAACTAAGGGCCTTTACAGACTGACAGAAATAATGCAGCTTGAGTCTACTTTAACTGCCCTGGCTCAGTGCTAAGGAATCATGGGAACTGTAGTTTTTTCTGAGACATTGAGCCTTCTCTGTTAGAGAGCTCTGATGCCACAATAAACTACAGTTCCCTATATTCCCTAGCACTGAGCCAGGGCAGTTAAAGTGGCCTCAGGCTGCATTATTTCTGTCAGTCTGTAAAGGCCCTAAGATAACATTTGTTGAGAGAGAAAAAGAAACACAGTTTAAGGTGTTGGTACAATACTGTATTTAGTGATTGAGGTGGGGTGACATCCAAAGCCACTGTGATGTAGTACTTCTGCTGGACCATGACTAGGGACTCCTGGGATCAAATTTCTACTCAGTTATTGAGCTCATTGAGTAACTGTGGGCCAGTCACCCAATCTCAGCCTAATCTACCCTGATAATTTGTTCTGAAGATAAGATGGAGGGAATGATCATGGAAGCTACTCTGAGATTCTTGAAGGAAAGGCAGGCTATAAATGTAAGAACTAAAGAATGCCAACTCTCATAGCATATTCGATCCTTTAAAATACTACCAAAAAGGCAGCTGCAATTATTATACTACTGGACAATTATAATTCAATGTGCTGCACAAGTCTGATGTCATCTGCATGGATATCCCTATGGCCCTTGAACAAATCAGCAAATCAAATCAACCCTGTGGTCACACTAATTTAGTTGGGTGCAAAAGTGATCAGACAAATTTGTGGAAATGACATGGCTACCAATGCCTACTAGTCCTGATGGTTCTGTGCTGTTGCAAAGATTAGAGAGTACTACCAGTCCTGAAGATTAGTTGATGGAGAACACAAGAGAAGAGGATTACTGCTCTCATGGTCTTACTTGTGGAGTTTCTTGGAAACATAGAGTTGGTCATTCTGAGAAATGGGATTCTGGATTAGATAGATCTTTGGCCTGAACTCTTCTGTGATCTTTGTTGCTGTTGTGTGCCTTCAAGTCAGTTTTAACTTATGGCAACCCTAAGGCAAACCTATTATAAAATTCAAAGATGGATTTGCCATTGCTTTCCTCTGAGACTGAGAGTGAGAGTGACTTACCCAAGGCAACCCAGTGTGTTTCCATGGTCAAGTGGGGATTAAAACCCTAGTCTCTCACTCAAACCACTGCACTATGAAAAATGTCTGCTCATAAGGTGCAGCACATAGGTTTGTTTATTGATGAATTAAACATTTTTCCTAGCAAAAGCGGGTGGGCGGGCTGTTTATAGCCTCTGCCTGGGCTTGGGGTTCAGTCCTGCTGCTGCTGCACTGCTATTGAAGGTGGTAAGGGTGGGCGGACAGTTTATAGCCTCTGCACGGGCTTGGAGTCTGACCCCACTGCTGCTGTGCTGCTGCTAAAGGTGGTAAGGGTGGGCGGGCTGTTTATATCCTCCGCCTGGGCTTGAGGTTCAGTCCTGCTGCTGCCACGCCACTACTGCAAATCAACAACAAATCCTAGGATTCTATAAGATGGAGCCATGAAAACTGGTGTGGTATCAAATTGCTATAACTACATAGTGTAGCCATACTATAAGTGTATAACCAGTAATGGGGAGGAGTACCCTCTACTTACCTTTACTTTTTTCTGGGCTGTAATGCAGATTGGACGCAGAGAAAAAAAGAAAATAGGCAATGGAAACAGTAGCACAGGAGGATCTTACTTGCTGCAATACCAAAATCTGAAGGCAAAGATGATCCCCTGATTCCTCTCCTCTACATGCAATGGCCTTTGTTCCATTTCTATGGTGCTAAATGAATTACTGTATTGATTCCAGTGTCTAAAGGGGAATGTTGGGAACTTTATTGTCAGTCTTCTTCAAAAGCTCAGAACTATACAGTAGTATTAGCAGACAAAGGAGGATTTTTTAAATACCTGCTGCAAAAAGAGAGCTCTACGAGTGGTCACACATCAGAACTTGGAATTAATGTATTACAAATAATGATTGTCACTGCTACACATTTGATGGAGAAAGGGGAAACAATGTCTTTTTTCATATGTTATAATTAGCATTAATTAGGGTTCCCACATCTCAGGGCCTTCTCCAAACCTCAGGATAAAGGAGGAGTCTCAGGGTGAGAGTGCTGTTCTGAAAAGATTTTTATTTTTCTGTGTGCTCCTGGCCCTGCTACTGAAGAAGTTGTGGTGTGCACTCCAGGTCTGCATGTATGGCCACCTCTTCTCTCCCTTTCAATTTTTCTCATACTATGGCTGATATCAAGACTCAAAGGATGGGAATGGTTGGCCTGTGTAAATACATTTGGTCCTCTGTATCAGTGGGAGTTCTGTTCTGTCTCCCCTCCCCCCCATGGATACTAAAAAAAAAAAAAGCAGGACCTCAAGTCTCATTATTGTCAATGGATGCATGACTTCCGTGTGACCATGCTGGTGTGCATGTGCCACCAGTTACAATAATGGGGTAGGCCCATGCGCAGATGCTCCAATCCTAGGATGGCTAGCCCACTAATATGGAGGGCCAACTGTACTGAGCTGTTTGAATATTCATTTCCTCAAGAGTTACTGATATTGGACTAAAGAATTGCTGCATTATGTTTTTTCTTAACTCATTATAAATTTTCGTAGTTTGGCTCCCACCTTCCTCTCCTACCTGAAATGGTTGATGTTGCAGTAGAATTTCCTTTTGGTCTTAGGTGCATGTGGGGTATACTAGGGTTAACAAAAAGCATGGCATGCATGTCTTTCTTTCTTTTTTTGGCACTTCTTAGGCACTGAATTCTTTTCTCTTTCAATTCTTGATTTCACTTTTCTCCCTTTCTTATTTTCTTTCTTGTTCCCCACTCTAAGCTAAAGGTTTTCTCCTTCCATCTTCTATCTCTTTCATCCCATCACCACACCTCCTAGTTGTACATGTCTTTCTCCTGTCTCCTCTCTCTCATTTACTTTCTCCTTCTACTCCCACTTCTCCTGGATACACTCATTATCTTCCCTCTCCTTCTCTCAATTTCTTATTCTCCAGCTCCCCAAAATATTGAAAACTTGACTAAAATATGTTTGATTCTCAGTGTTTTAAAGCTGCAAGACCCATTAAACTCAACTGGGCTTGTTCTGAATAGACATGCATAGATAGGATGACTCTGTTAGTCTGTAGTTCCTATACAGTCTATCACTAGTTATTATTGTCATCATCATAATCTCCTTCCCAAAATGTATTGGTGATTATTAGTAAAATTCTTATTGATTGGGAGATGAAGAATTTCTTGAAAACTGGATGCAATGAGCAAAGTATTGGCCTCACAAAATCCAATCAGTCTGCTTCATTTCTTGATCCTATGTCAAATTTTCTACAGTCTTTGATTCTGCTCTGTTTCTTACTGTTGCATTCCAATCACCTGTAATTAGCAAGACTTCCTGTTTTGATGTGTGCTCAGTTTCCTCTGGGACTCCAGCATAGAATCCTTCAATTTCTTCTTTCTCTGCCTCCATAAACTTGGATTATTCTTGTATTGACTGGTTTCCCCTGAATTCTTATTAATATTATTCAGTCAGACTTTGGGGGGAAGCAGACAGGCGGCTGTGGGCCGCCCCGGGAAGCTGCGCCGCAGGGCCGAGGTATCCCCACACCTCGGCCCCACGGCACAGCTTCGCTGCCCCTGGAAGGAGCGCTAAATTGGCGCTCCTTCCACAAGTCGCCAAAAGTGCACTGCAAAAGGCTGCGGCGCACCTTCGGCGACTCTTCTGCCGCAGCGTGTGCGAATGCTGCGGCAGGAGGTCCTCCTCGGTGCACCGGCTGTGCAGAGGGGCTGGCGCTCTGAGGACGACCTGGGGAAGGGGTTGGGGCACCCACCATGTGGCTGCCCCTCCCCTTCCCTACCCCCAATATGGCCCTTTTGGCCATCTGCTTCCCCCCTTAGTTTTATATCTTTTAACTACTTTTACTACATCTCTCCTCACTATAAATGCCACCCCACTTCTTCTTAGATTTTCATTTCCCAAATAAAAGGCTGTGTAATTATCCGATAAAAATTTCCCATTGCTCTCCACTTTAGCTACTTGACCCCATGTATTGTAATATTTATACACCCCATTTCTTGCTTTACTATATCTAGCTTCCTCTGATTCATGCTATTCACATTCCATGTTCCTATAGTGTGTGTTGTGCAGCTTCTATTTTCCTTTCACCTCTGAGTGTGTCAACAGCTGAACACCCTTTTGGCTTCAGTCAAGTTGCATCATTACCCACAGTACTCCTCATAGTTGTCCTCTGCTCTATTCCAGTAGCTCATTGAGTGCCATCCAACCTGGGAGTTTCCTCTTCTGAGGCTATTTCTTGTTTCATTTTGGATAGTCTCATCATAGAATTTTTGTGGTAAAAAAAACATTCAAAGGGGGTTTACCATGCCTCCTTCTATGCAATACTAACAAATGTTCGCTATGATGCTACTGCCACTGTCTAAGAAATCTTGCACCAGTGTCACTTTCCTCTACTGCTGCTGTCCAGCAGCTGTTTGGCACATTTAGTCTGGCTCTTCAGAAAAAGCTTGTCTGAGATGGGAGCTCATTCCAGCAGCACTGCTGCTATCAGCATAGCCTTTTGCCTCACAGGAGCACACAATCCCACCACCATAGAAAAGTAGTGTTAATCAATTTAAAGTAAAGTTTGGACATTTTATTTTTGCTTCACAAAGGTTCTTTGTTGGGACTATAAATCCCATTTGTTAAAATCAGTTCTTGAGAAAATATTGAATAAATAGGTTGAGACAAGTTTTTTTTTAACCATTAAATGCTGTACATAGATATCTTCTGTTAGACTTTGTAGTTTTTCCCTCTCATTTGAATGGCATGATCTGACATGTGGTTGATGTGCTGATGTGACATGTGGTTGACTTAATGACATTACTAGGATCTGCCAGCTGTGACATCACTGGGGCTGCCACCTGTGATGTTAGCAGTGGCAATCCCTCAGTCTGTGGTTTTGCTCCTGAAATATTAAGGACTGGAATGGGTAACCTGTGCATTTTTTGTTGAAGTATAACAAGTAATTAAGATAATTAATTACAACTGAGAGGGTCAGTCTAACTGATCCAGAGAGGTCCCTGGAATAGAACAGCATCCCGCTTAGCACTTAGCTCAGGGCAGCGGAAAGTTACAGAAAAGGAGCCTGAGTGAAAAGTGTAGGGGGGTGAATAACAGGATGTGTGTAAGTTATGAACAAGGCCGGGGCATGGAGACCTGGTATAGATAAGGATGCCTTGGCAACCGCTGATAAGGAAAATGCCTGTGCAAGTAGGAAACAGAAAACAGGAAAAGGGGCTGAACTGCTAGAATTGTTGTGCTGGCTAACAAAAAATAGTATAAATGTATGCTGAAAATATCTGAGGGTGTGACAGTTTCTTGCCGCGAGGCACCTGTCATCCCAGCTGGTTAATAAACCTACTTGGTTGGAATCAACTGTTGGTCGTCCTCTTCTTTGTCCTCCAATCCCCGGGATATGTTTGGGAAAGCTAAATTCCCTTACATTTCTTGGTGCATTGGCCGGGAATAATTGGAGGGCTAGTGGAGGACTTGATGTGCCATTGACCACGCCAGAGAATCACCGCGGTCGGAGAACAACAACTGCGAGTTCGGTGAGAGGGGCCCCGCCAAAAAGAACCATCGGCTTTCCTTTGCTGTGTCCGGCGACGGTCGTTCCTGGTGCCAACGGCGTTTTGATCCAACCAACGGGGTGAAGGACGTCCTGGGAGTGTGTGTGAGGCAAGTATAAGGGGTTGTGTGTGTGTTATAGAGGGAGGTGTGTGAAGTTTGTATGTGCCGCATCTCGTGTTTGCTGACCATTGTTTTAGCAAGCGAGTGGGCGTGTGTAGGCTTTGCCGCAGTTTTCGTATTTGACCATTTGTGCATCTGGGGAATACGAGTCGGCAAACCCAATGTGTCAAGTGATCATCATCCGCTCCTAAGGTGATCACGAATCCCTGTCTATCCTGAGTGAATGGTGTGTGACTTTTGTGGGGAAGGGTTTAGATAAAAATAAGTTGTAAGAAGGAACCTAGGTGAAAGGCTAGTGAGGTGCCCAAGATCTAGCCAACAGGAGTTAGGAACCTAGGAAGGAGGCTGGTGAGGTGCCCAAGATTCCAGCCTAAAGGAGAAAATGGGAGGAAACAGTGGATCCAAGAGGGTGACACAACTATCATTCAAATACCCAGCATAGTTCTAACCTGCACTACAGAAATAATACCGTTTCAGATTACTTTAACAGCCATGCTCAAGGCTACAGAATTCTGGAACTTGTAGTTTGTTGTAGCACCAGAGCTTTCTGTCAGAGAAGGCTAAATATCTCACAAAACTACAAATCCCAAGATTCCATAGCATTGAGTCATGGCAGTTGAAGCTGTACCAAACTGCATTATATCTACAGTGCAGATTAGACCATAGTTAGATATTCCTATGGATTTTGAAGGCAACTCATTGCTTTTTTGCTTCACAAAAATAGCTGGAACAATTATTTTTAGTTATTTTGAAAATAATCTAAAAGCATAATCCACTGGCCTGTGATACAAAGCATAACTATGTAGCATAAAGCAATATTAAACTATGCACAAAGAGAAAGAGAGAGATGACAGAATTTTAATATACCAATGGACTCAATATACCATTCCCTTAACAGTATACCCAGATTCACTAAGGTGGCTAAAAACGCACACTGAATAGGAGTGAAGTTATGCCCCAGTAAATTACATGATTAATGTAACCTAGTTTTTTAATAGGGAAAAGTAATTAATTGCCAGTAGCTCAATATTTTAAATGTTACTCCCAGACTCTGTTTCCCACCATAAAACCTCTTTTCTGAGAAATTCAACTACTTTTATGGCTGGAGTTATGTTGCAGATCCAATGCTTTCATTGCCAAAGTTATGTTTGTTTTTCTTCCTTTCTTTTTCTAAAAAAAAAAAATCCCTCTTGAAAAAAATAAGATTCATTAGAAATGTTTATAGCATACAAGGCAAGATAACACTGATAGCCTGGAGAAGCATTGTAGTTTAGCATTCCTGTCCCAGCAGAATCCATTTTTATATTATGGAAATTTCTGCAGACCTTAGGCCATGAGTATTGAACAATTTTCACCTTTTGTGGCTTCTCATTGACCTACAGTACAATATAGGGGGGGTTGAACATAAAAGAATAATTGACAATCTTTATATTATTCCAAGAGATTGCTTACCCATGTGGTAAGGGGGGAAAAACTTTTAAACTTACAGTTAATTAGGAGTACATTATTGATGACAAACCTTTAGTGCATTAGAAAGAGACAGATAGACAAAGAAAGATGAAATTACTTCCTTTGTCAATTATTATTTAGATCCATTTTCAACAATGGCCTCTTTGGTTTCTTATTAGTACCAAGATCTCATTACAATGTTTAGTTCACCACAAATGTTTTTATTATAGTCAGGCCAACTATGTCTAAGGGCAAGCTTGCATTATAAATGACATTGCATATGGATGCCTTTGTTTAGTACTGAGCGTGACATGTAATCATTTCTGGAACTTGGAAGAGTTACTTTTTTGACTACAGATCCCAAAAAAATCTCTTCCAAGATCTGGGAATGCCAAATTTCTTGGCATGATTGTTTCACACATTACACAAAAGCAAACCCAGGTCTGTCGCCAAGAATATATTTGTCAGGATAGTTGTCAGTTTCTCACTTTTTATATGATAAAATCCATTTCACCCATGGTGGGTCCAGAGGTCCTTTTCTCCCTTTAGCTATGATTTCTGCAATAGGCATGCCATAAGATACCAACACATGATTGATGGTTCAAAACATAGTTGATCTATAGCCATTTCACACCCTAATGGGGCAGTTGACTTTGATGCTCATAAGTGACAATATTGATTCCCAGTGAAATTATAGCAGAAGCAGCAAGATTTAATAATTAACAAACTGGGAAAATAAAATCACTTTCCCTCCAAGTGTGGGCATACTAAACTGTGCTAAAATGCCCAGTTTCTATATCACACACTCACCATTGTGCTCTGCAATAGTTTGAATATGAAACTTCACGCATTACATTTCAGTGGAGCTCAGACAGCATGGATACGGCAATAGTCTGTGCACAATTATATGCAGGGTGCAAGGGGGAGTTTGAATATATCATATGAAAACTAGGGAAAGGAGGTAACCGGAGCCACCAAATACTAGGGAACTACCGTCTGGCCTGAGATAGCATTTCATGTATGCTTGTATCTAGTGATGTCCCTATGTCAGTTGAAAGAAAATCTATAAATATTCCCAATTCCTCAGCAGCCCTCTGCATTGACCAAATCTGATCAAAAGAAATAATAGGACTGAAATGAATTAGCCTATATGATATGTTCCCTGATGTGCATTGGGTCTATGATGCATGTCAGGCATGCCCGATGTGCATCGAACATGCCCAATGTATATCAGGCACTATTGCCAATGTCCCATTATGCATCTTTGATTTTTGACCAAGGATTCTTGGAGTCACTGCTACTTAGGGGTGATGCAGACCGGCCTAAAGGGGCGGCACAGAGCCGCCCCTGGGAGTGGCGGATTCGGTGCTGTGGCAACCATACGCTGTGGTCCCGATCCTCCTTTTTGCTGCCCCCCAAAGAGTGGCAAAATACTGCTCTTTTGGGGGTGGCAAAAGGCTTCCCTTTTTTGCACCCTTCTGGCACAGCGTGTACACGCTGTGCCAAGAGGGCATCCTGATGCCATGCGAATGGACACATGGTGTCAGGGTGGAGTCGGGGTGGCTGGCGTGTGGCTGCCCCATCCCAACTCCACTCCCAGGCCAGCCCTTTTAGTTAAGTGCACACAAGTGTGCAAAGCCTTTTAGTTATGTGCACACAAATTTATGTTGAGTTTAAGGGTCATACAGGATCCTGGCCTATTTCAATATGATAAGTCCTCTTAAGACCTTAAAACCTGTTAGTATAAGAGTATGTTTATCTATGATAAGTCCTCTTAAGACCTTAAAACCTGTTATCTATGATGTCCTCTTAAGACCTTAAAACCTGTTAGTATAAGAGTATGTTTATCTACTGGTAGAAGGAGATCAGGCCTAGATACCTTAAAGGCACCAGATCTCATCTGATCTTGGAAGCTAAGCAGGGCTAGGTCTTTCAGGATTTAGATGGGAGACAGCCAATGAATACGAGGTGCTATATGCTAGACCCAAGATGTACCTGAATATTTTCAGTATTTAGACTGTGATCCCAGCTATGTTGTAGTGAAATGAAAATGATTGCCTTACAATAAAATAGTCCCATGCTGTCATTAGCCTTCTATGGGGGGAAGCAGACAGGCGGCCGTGGGCCACCCCGGGAAGCTGCGCCGCGGGGCCGAGGTATCCGCACACCTTGGCCCTGCCGTGCAGCTTCGCCGCCCCTGGAAGGAGCGCTAAAATAGCGCTCCTTCCACAAGTCACCGAAGGTGCGCTGCAAAAGGCTGGTGGCACATCTTCGGCGAGTCTTCCGCCGCAGCGTGTGCGAACTCTGCAGCGGGAAGGCATCATCGGTGAGCCGGCCGTGTAGAGGGGCCGGCGCTCTGACGATGCCTTCGGGAAGGGATTGGGGCACCCACCGTGCAGCTGCCCCTCCCCTTCCTTGCCCCCAAAACGGCCCTTTTAGCTGTCTGCTTCCCCTCTATATCACCATTTTTGTGTCTCTTTTGAAGATTATCTAGCTGTTGGACTCTAATACAAAATCTCTTTGTATTAGATGTATTGATTGATTTATTCCTGTAACAGTTCTTCCAATCTCTTAACTCACCTTCTAGGTTTTTTTTTTGTTTTGTTTTGTTACTTCCTTAGCAACTCCACAGGAGCACTTGCCTTTTTCTGGGTTTTCTGGAAAACCCAGAGCAAAATGCAGTAATGGCCAGCTCCCTTCTCATGTGGTCCCTGCAAATGCCCCTGCTGAGTTGCTCTGTGAGTATAAGTCCCTCTGAGGTTAGAGCAAGGCACCCAGCATTTATAATATGGCTAGGTACCAGCTGGCTCACAGAGACCATGTGGGAAGGCAGGTGTACATTGTTCACTGAAAATCCACAGTAGGAAAGGGAGGGGGGTAAAGAATACTCCAAAGGTCCTGGAGTATTCTGGCAAATGTAGACAGGCTGGGGGGAGGGAGGGAAAGAGAAGAAAAATGATGAATTTTGCTAGGAGAAATGAGGATCAATGGGGGGGGGGGGAGATTAGAATGAAGATCCAATTGATGGTTGAGAGGAAGAAGACAAATATAACCAAGAGAACTGAGGAGCAGGGAGAATAACATAGAACAAGACCAAGGTAGAGGGTATGGAAGCAGGGAGAAGATGAATATAGCTGATATATGAAGGAAAGGAGGAGAATATATTTAGCTATGGGTTGTAGGTAGCAGGGAAAAGACTGAGACATTGATTGAGAGAGGAAGACATTTACCAAAGAGTTGAGGCCAAAGAAGGAAAAACTAGGAAAAAGAAGACCATGTAATGAGGGACAAAATGAGTGTAGGCAGGAGTTGCAGGGAGAGTGATCAGGACAAAAAGAGGTTCTATGTGTGTGTGTGTATGTGAGAGAGAGAGAAGGGAAGAAGATAGCAATAGCATTTCTATACTACTTATCAGTGAATTCAGCACTCTCTAAGCAGTTTACAATCTTTAAGCTAATTTCCACCAACAAGCTGGGTACTCACTTTACTGGCCTATGAAAGGATGGAAGGCTGAGTTACAACCTTATGGCTGCAGTACTGGCATTTAACCACTGTGCCACCAGGGCCACCAGGGTGCAGTGGTTAAATTTATTTAGCCAGTAATTGCATTTAGTCCATAATTGTAGAGGGTTGAGAGAAAGAAGAGAGACATGTGAAATCAAGATTTTAAAATAAACAAAAGCAAGATCTGAAGAAGAAAGATAGTTGTACCAAGCTTTTTGTTAACAGTGTTGCAATTACACATGCACAGGCATGGAGTTGGGGTGGGGCAGCTGAACGCCAGCTGTCCCAATCCCACCCCGATGCTGTCCGGACCCCACGTGTCCATCCACATGGCACACAGCGTCAGGATGCCCTCCTAGCGAAGTGTGTAGACATGCTGTGCCAAAAGGGCGCAGAAGAGCCATGGCGCCGACTCTTAGGGTAGCTTTTTGCCACCCCTAAAAGGAGCAGTATTTTGCCACTCTTTTGAGGGCAACAAAAGGGAGGATCGGGGCTGCAGCATGCAGTTGCCATGGTCCCGATCCACTGCTCCAATCTGTGCTGCCCCTTTAAGCATGTCTGAAAAGCCCCTAAGAAAGAAATTGTACTGTGACTTTAACCATTTTAGGGTAGACTGTGGAAGGTGAGAACCGAAAGTTAAAACCAGGGGTAGGCAACCTTTCCCCTTTAAGGGCCGAGGGACTTCAGTTCCCAGAAGCCTCAGCTATGTTGGCCAATAGTCCCATGTTGGCCAATAGCTCTTGGGATTCTGGGAGCTGAAGTCCCTCGGCCCTTAAAGGGGAAAGGTTGCCTACCCCTGGTTAAAACTAAAGGAAAAGCCACAAAATTCACAATCTTCAGTTGCTCTGCAGCATTAGGGTCCAGCAACACATGGGGAAAAATTCAACACAGTGCTCTTATCAACAGATTCCCCCCACCCACCATGACAACTGGAGATTCAGGGCCAGACCCTGATGTTTCAGACCCCCAGTGACAACATAATGCACAGTGGCATCTTTGAGTTGCTACCTCATTTTTCAGACAGTTTATCTACTCCAGCTTCCAGAGTTCTAGGATGTTGATCATAGCTCCAAAACAAACAAACAAGAACAGGTAGTGGTAAATGAATAGAAAGCCTTGGGGTTTCCAAGTGATAGGGAGTTCAGCTTCATAATGAGGATGCAGCCCATCCCTGTATGATATTTACTATGACGATAGCAACCGACAGTAGAACTAAGGTGTCCCATGTGTAATTTTAAGGAGGAAAGCAGCTGTGGGGAACACTGAATAAGAAGAAACCTAGAGCAACAGTCTGCAATATATTGCTTTATCATTTATATCAGGGGTAGGCAATCTTTCCCCTTTAAGGGCCGAGGGACTTCAGCTCCCAGAAGCCTCAGCCATGTTGGCCAATAGTTCCTGGGATTCTGGGAGCTGAAGTCCTTCGGCCCTTAAAGGGGAAAGGTTGCCTACCCCTGATTTATATAGGGGTATAAATACCGCTCCTTTTAGGGGTGGCAATCTCCTTTTTTTTGAGATCCTCTTCTGGTCCCTCTACAAGGAGAGAGAGCCTTCTCAGTTATGAATGCCCTGTGTATGAGATGTCTGAGCAGATCAGCCAACCCCCAAGTATGATACTTTTTGGTAGTTGCAGGTACTCATACCCATCATCCTATTTTATATCTGACTTTAGCTGTATTTTGATGCTTTTGACAGATTTTACCAGCTTGATTTCACAGTGGCTGCTCTGTTATTGTGCATTTTTCTTTTGAGTTTAATGTATTTGTTTTATCATTGTAAAAGGTATATAATCCCAGAGTCCTGGACCCCAGATTGACTTATACCAACCAAACAAAACACTAAGAAAGCTCCTCTCTTCCCCATTCCAACCTCTGATTTCCATCATTTGTAAAGCTTGAAGTTCTAAAGACTAAAGGATACTGTCAAGCAAAAAGGCCATGTTGAAAACAATTGAACAACCCAATCTGAGGCCATTTACCACCTAGAAATATGTAGCTGTGCTTCAGCAGTTAAAAGGATTAAATGAAGGATGAAGTAGGTTGGCCACCAGCCTTTGCCCACCAGCCTTTGCCCATAGTACTAGATTATCTCTGTGTAGCAGTTACATAACTCTTCAGTTGGTGCCAATCACTGTCTACTGTTCCTGTAGCTTTACCTGCATTTGAGAACTCTATAAGAGCACAACAAGCCAAATATGAATTCCATCTGGTGTTTCTCCTGGGCCTTTTTACTTTCAGCTATGAAGTCAAATCACATTTTTTTTCTTGGCAAACCTCTTCCCCATAGTTCCTGGATCTTCTTTTCCATAAACACCCAAAATCAAACTGTTCCACAAACTACCCAGAGCCACTTCTCCAGAGTATGAGTAGAGGTCCTTGTAATAAACCACAGAGGTATTAATTACCACAATTTTATCAGAAGAAGCTATTAATCCTTTGGTCTGAACCTCAAATGCAGTGTTGTTTTAAATTGCCATGCCATTCACCCTCTGGGTTTATTCCCATGGCTGTGCAATTTGGCTCCACTTCTCTACACACAGTGCATTTTTGTTTGTTCAGTGTGGATGAGAGAAAGTTGTTGCCTCAGAGCCAATTGTGATTTTTTAAAAAAGACTTCCTTGCATCTCAGCATGCTTGAGTCTAGCAACTTAATCTACATCTTCAATCCATTTCCTTGTGTTTGTTTTCCTCTTGTGCTAATTTCAATGAGGTAAAATGGTTTTATGTTAAAAGAAATAGGATGACCTAAACAAGGCATTCCTAAGACCTAAGAAGGGAGCTTATTTTAATTTTATAAGCAAGATTATGTACATTTACTGTTGGATTCGTGTGTGTGTGTGTGATTTGGGGAGCTGAGAAACTAGGCCAAGTAGAGAAATGGGTTGTCTACAAGCCTGAACATCCATCTTTTATCTCATAAAACGATTGTGGTATCCAGGCAAAATGCATTACGGGAAAGAGATGTTTCATGTGATGTTCTTTCATTATGCATGCTGCAACAATGTATGAGGGTTCTAGATAACATTTACTTAAGCAAGATAGATATTCATGAACTCAAAAGAATGAAGTACAAATCAAGAGATCTAAGCACAGTTAATTTGCTGAAGTCTTGAATTTGTAGCCAAATATTGCAGAAGCTACCCTAACATGGAGCCTTGAGAAGCATACTCAACCACTTCAAATTGTAGAGATGCTCTTTCACACCTCTCATTTGGAGTTAAGGTGGCTTGGATTTAGAGAGGAACAGGTGAACTTTAAAGGAACTATCCAAAGTGCTGAATTCTATCCACAAATTACATTAAGAACCTGGATAGCTCCTGTAAAGTTTGGTCTAAAATCGAAAGCAGATTCACCACCCCACTAACATGGAAGCTACCAGCTGTTTAGATGCAAACTTTGAGGCCTGGAAACACTGCATTTTAAATGTGTATGATGCAATAGCTTTGATTTGAAGAAACCTTCTGGAAACTCTTTGTTCCTCAGAAGCTGTTTGTGGCTATTTATTGGCTGATGTTGGCTTCCACAGAAGATGAAGCTATTTATTTGATATTGTTAGCTATCTGAAGGACTAACCAGTTTAAAGTTTATTCTAGTTTAAAGATGAAGACCCATTAGAAAGGAGAGGGGGTACATGACAGTGACCATCAAGAGTAAGCACCTGGACCACAGACAAATTAGGCATGGATGTCATTTGGTCATTCTTTCCTACTTTGATGAGTGTGATAATTGAGTCCTAAAATGGAGGGAAAGGTGGAATATAAAGATAATAATAATACTTATAACAATAACAATAACCATCATATGGTCAGTATAGTAAAAACATAGGAGAAGCTGAGAAGGGGGCCATCTGGAAATGGTTACAAAGAGACACATTGATAAACCCAACTGAAGGACTTATTTGCTGCTTAAGAACAGCTGCTTTAGACAAACAGCATTGAAACATTTTTTTAAAAAACAACAACCCTAAGGATAGTAAATGTCATCTATGTAAAGAAAAAGATGAAATAGTTGAACACATTATTAGTTTGTGCAGTAAAACTGCACCGACCAAATATAAGAAATGCCATGATAAAGTGGTTGCAAAGTATGATTTACCATCTGCAAAGGACATAAGCCTCAAAAAGTTGAAAACAGGGAAATAAAAATATTATGGGATTTTAAGATTTGGGCCGATAAACAATTAGAATGCAATATGTCAGGCATTGCTATGGTTGAGAAAAAGAAAATTTGGATTATAGATGTAGCAATTTCTGGAGACAGTAAAATCAAATACAAAGAGAGGCAAGGGACTATGAAATGTTGAGACCTATAAACTGAGATTCAGTACATCTGGGAAAAGAAAACAACTGTGGTTCCAATGGGTGTTCAAACAGACTCTGAATAAACATCTGAATTAAATCACTATAAATAGGATTACAATATCACAATAACAAAAAGTAACATTGCTTGGAATGCACCACATTGTATGATGATAATTTACTAATTCCAGTATTCTTGTACAGAAATCTGAATCACTGATAGCTGAAAACTCCAATCAATAACATTTGGTAGACTGTGAAGCTGAGACATAATTATTATTTCTGTTTCAATTATAATTATGACTTCTAGATTTGCATCTTTGTATGTTCTAATTTCTATGCAAGCAGGCATCTCCCCTTTTGTCCTTTTTGGGGGACATGTTGGACAATGTAAGGCAAGTGATACAACCATGCATCTTTATAATTATCAATGTATCTTTTGAATGAGAGGGTCATACTCAAACTGCTGTGGCCATAGACTTTTAAGAAATGTTTGTTTTTGTGGCCAGACCAAAAAACAAAAAAGTTTTCTGTGGTTATAGGGTAACAGCCATCAAACAGAAACAAATTCTGCCTAGCAGCACTGAACTGAAGTGGCTCAAAATATCCAATACACAGGCACAGACAGACAGAGTTGAATAGCCTTCTTCTTGTGAAAACTATTTGGAGAAAAGCCCTGAAGTGGGGCCTGGCCTGTTCTTTTCAAAGGTCTGAAGCAGCAGATAATCAATATTAAAGTCCAAATTGGAAATTGTAGCATCTTAAGCCATCATTTTTCTATGTAATGCCTCAGACAAGGAAGGAAGGGCAAGGGTGGGGGAAAGAGGAGGAAAGGGGGATGAGAATTTTAAATGACAAGAGAACCAGTTCGGCTTTCAAAGAATAAGTGTAGCCCCAAGTGAAAAACCTGACATAAATGCAACAAGATGGCAAAATAAACAAAGCCTGCTATTCTGAAGTTTCAGAGGTTATTCATCATTGTCAAGAGTTTCTTTACAGTATAACCATTATAGCAGTTCAGAAAACTGGCAGGTCATCTGAAATACTATTTCTGTATCTTAAGGATATCCTTTTCAGAGTTGGGGATGAACAATCTAAGACCTGCAGAACGTGGGGGGAAAACTATAGTACTTCAGAAACTCAGTTGTTTCTTATATAAAAACCTTTTAAAATAAAACACACTTAATTATGATTAGAGCTGGCCCTACCATTAGACCAAGGGGAGGCTCCTCCAGGTTGTTGGTACTATATATGTTAGCTAGGCCATTTGTTTCTCCACTTCAGACAGCCAAATGTTTCAGGCTGGCCTTGATTATAACAAATAAGAAGTAGTAATATATACAGTTGGGACTACTTCAGTGGAAAATGCATCTTTTCACATGCTGTGCATTGCTCCATCCTGGAGCTCAGATTGTTCCAAAAAATAACTGTTTCAAGGTCTGGGAATTATTGCATGCCATGCTCCCTCCAAACAAAACTGAATTAGTTCAAGTCCATAGAATAATAGAATCATAGTTAGAAGAGACCACAAGGGTAAGCCAGTCCAGCCCCCTGCCATAAAGGACTACATAACCAAAGTACTCCCGACAGATGTCCCCACTGTCAAACAGCTCTTACTATCCAGAAGTTCCTCCTAAAGTTTAGGTGAAATAATTTTTCCTGTAGCTTAAACCTGTTGCTTTGTGTCCTAGTCTCTGGAGCAGCAAAAAATGAGTTCACTCCTTCTTCGATATATATTTAAACTTTCAAATATTTAAACATGGCTATCATGTCACGTCTTATCTATCTCTTCTTTAGGCTAAACACATTTAGATCCCTAAGTTATTCCTCATAGGGCATGGTTTCTAGAGCTATTACTATTTTGGTTACCCGCCTTTGGACATATCCCTGCTTGTCAATATCCTTCTTGAATTACAGTGCCCAGAACTGGATGCAGTATTCCAGGTGAAGTCTGATCAAAGCAGTGTTGAGTGGCATATCCCTCAATTTAGACCCTATTGATGCAGGCTATATTTGCATTGGCTTTTTAGCTGCCACATCACACTGTTGACTCATGTTCAAGTTGTGCTTTACTAAGATTTCTAGATCACTTTCACAAGTATTGTTGTCAAGCTACATGTCACCCATCCTATATCTGAGTCTTTCTTCTTCTTTTTTCCTGCCTAACTGTAGTCTTACACTTTTCCCTGTTGAAATTCATTTTGCTACTTTTGATCCAGCTCTCCAATCATTTTGAATTCTCATCATCCTCTGGAGTATTGCTACCACTTCAATTTAGTGTTGGCTGCAAATTTGATAATTATGTGATTTATTCCATCATCCAAGATGTTGAATAGCACTGGGCCCAGGAAAGAACCCTGTGGCACCCCACTAGTCACTTCTATTCAGGATAAAGAGGATCCATTGGTAAGCACCCTTTCAGTTTGGTCAGTCAACCATTTACAAATCCACCTAACAGTAGCATTCTCTAGCTCGCATTTTACAAGTTTGTATGCAAGGATATCATGGGTACCTTGTCAAAAGCCTTACTGAAATCAAGATATGCTACATGCATAGCATTCCCTTCATCTACCGAGGTTGTAATTCTCAAAAGTTACGAGAGATAAGATTAGACTGGCATAACTTATTTTTGAAAAACTCATGATGACTTTTTATGATCATGGCATTCCTTTCTAAGTGCTTACAGACTGTCTGTTTCATGATCTGCTCTAGAATCTTTCTTAGTATTGCTGTCAGGCTGACTGGGTAGTAATTGTTTGAGTTCTCTCCCCCTACTTTGAACATGAGGACAACATTTGCCCTCCTTCAGTCTTCTGAGATTTCTCCTGTTGTCCAGGATATTGCCATCTTCTCCACACAGGGACCCTGACATTTCCTTGTTCCTTTTGCTATGGCCAGAGCAAAAAACAAAAACAGAAACAGAAACAAAACAGGAAGACCTTTTTATTGTTTTTAACTTGTCTAGCAAACTTGGGCTCACTAACTGCCCCACGCCTCGGCCCCGATCCTCCCTTTCGCTGCCTGGGAAAGGAGCGCTAAAATAGCGCTCCTTCCACAAGCCGTGAAAGGGGCACCCAAAGAGCCGCCATGCGGCTCTTTTGCGCCTCTTCCGGCTCAGCGAGTCCAGACTCTGAGCCAGAAGGATGTCATCGGAGTGCCCGTCGTGTGTAACGATGGGCGCTCTGATGACGTCCTCAGGAAGGGGTTGGGGCGCCCGGCGTCCAGCTGCCCCTCCCCTTCCTGGGATTGAAGACGGTGCTTTGCACCATTTGCAAAGGGGGCAAATTTTCCAAACAAGGAAGATTTACCTTGTTTTCAGGGATGGGACTTATATAGGCTACCAGGGGACCTTTCACATTATACAATTATAGCATCAGCCTAATCAATCTGAAGAATACTGGGAGATGTTGTCCCATACATCTGGAAAGCCAAATAATTCATGCCTTTACCTCAGTTACATATCATGAATTGGGTTAAAGTGGAAATATATTGTTTCCTCTCTCTTCTTTGCCTGGGGGGTGGGGTGGAGGTGCGGGAGCCATGCTCTTGGCCTGTTAGCTAGTAAGAGTTCCACCAAAGGGTGTAGCTGTGGTTGCTGATCCTTTGTGATCATTATTTTCCTGCCTCTAGAAAGTCTCTTATTTCCTTTAAATCCCTACCCAAAACATTTTTTCCACTACATTTCCCAGTAAGCCTCTGGATCCTCCTCCTATTCCTTACACTTCGTAAGCAAACCACACCACTTATTACCTGGCTGGGCAGATAATGAGTTAAGCCAATGAGCTATGAGCCTTGATGACCAGCTGGGATTCCCAACTTGATTTTGTTTTTAAATTATTCATTTATTTATTAGTTACATTTATATTCTGTTTCTCCTCCACGGTGCCCATGTTATTATCACAAGAAACCAGTGAAGAAAGTCCGACTGAGAGACAGTGACTGGCCAAAAAGTGAGAGTTATGTCCCAACATGGAGATTTAAACCAGAATTTCCTAACCCTAGTCCAATATACTCTAACCACTACACTATACTAGCTGCCCCATGTAGGTTCAGAAGAATATCACAGTTTCATTCAACAGAAAGCATACCACTGCCAACAGCAATCTCATTCAATGTACATATATCAAGGACAAGAAATCTGATCTTGAAGTCATTGGTCATTGCCACCTTGTTACCTACCATGCAACTACAATATAAGAAGATGAATAATGTATCATATCCTTTATACTCTCAGTTATTGTATTTTAGCTATTAACTAAACAAATCAGATATTACAAGCTGACTTCTTTGTCCGTTTTGGATCAAATGACTTACTCAGCAGAGCACAACCCCCCCCCCCCCACAATTGCAATTATCCTACTAGTGCAAAAAGTTAATTATCAGTGTCAATTAGACACTCAGTCACTGAGTAATTACACTTTAATTGGCAAGGGTTAATTACTGCTATTGTAAATTAAATGATGTGTGTCATTCTGAGGAGCACTAGATGGAGATTACCTGAGTTGTTTAGAATGATTTGTTTTAACTTTGGAAATACAAACAATATGGAAAAGAATCCACAATCTATATTGTCTCGCTATAATTCTCAAACCTCTAGTAAGAAACTAAAAAACAGACAGACAGACAAATCATGTCTTACACTAAGGCTTCATGCAAATAACAGAACAGGAAGCCTCATTTAAATAATTTGTAACACATCACATCCAAATATATGGCCTCAAATACTTGATGGAAATTACAACTCTAGAAGTTCCTGTAACACAATTGAGAGCTCATCCATTCCTTAGCTGGACACTACATCTTACCTACAGTGGATCCATTGAATGAATTAAACTTTCATTGACTGCTAAGATTCCACCGTTTTATTGAGTCTGCTCTCATTAGAACAAACAATGGATTTAGGCCTCCATGCACTACATAAAACTGCTTTATATTGTGATCTCCCCCTTCTGTCCTGTTCAGACACAGACATACTTAGAGTCACATTCATACAAAGTGGGAGAAAGTTAGACTATAACTGTCAGAATACAATACTTTCCAATGGTCTTGATTTGTCAGGGACAGTCTTAGGGGGGTTGCAGATTGCCAGAAATAGTGCAAATTGAGTCCACTTTTAGGGTTAGGGTTAGGGAATCATGGGAACTGTATTTTATTGTGGCACCAGAGCTCTCTGACAGAAGGCTCAATGTCCTGGAAAAAAAACAATTCCCGTGATTCCCTAGCACTAACCCTAATCCTAAAAGTGGACTCAATTTGCACTATTTCTGGCAGTCTGCAACCCCTCTTAGTTAATTTGTTTCTGTCCCACTTTTTCAGCTGCTTTTAAAATGTCCCAGTTTCTCTCTTCTTCTCCCTATTTTCCTTTGAGGAGGGTCAGAATCTTGCTCTTTCCAGTGGATTAATGTCCTCATTAATAATTTTAGCCAATTTAAGTGTATTCTGATATTGCTTTGCCACACATGGTTCAGTTTTGGTATGGAATACCTCAGCCAGCATGGTAGTGGCTGGGTTAGCTGTAGTCCAAGAAAGTGCTTTCCCAGACACTGTACCTTTCCCTTTCTCAACCAAACAAAGATATTGGATGTGGGCAGGGATATATTGTAATGGCCATGAAAACCCACTGGGTGACCAGGGTAAAGTCACACTCTCTCAGCCTCAGAGGGAGGCAATGGCAAGCCACCTCTGAAGAAACTTGTCAAGAAAACCCTGTGATATGTTCACCATAAGTCAGAAATAAAAGCAAGCAATACACACACATCATCACAATCAGTAGGGGATTGGGCATGATGACCCTTCCAACTCTGTGATTCTATGACAAAAGCATTTTTTAAAAAACAACATGTTTGTAACATACGGTTATAAACAGCATGGCATCCCCCTCTTAAAACCTTTCCTTTAAAAGCTTCAGTTCTCAAAAGCTTGTCAGAATTTCAAACAATTATTTGCCTGCTGATGGAAAGAAAGAAAAGAGGGGCCATTCTAGTCTCTCCAGGAAGGGTCTTTCGAAGAATAGGGGCAGCCACTAAGAAGTTCCCACGTGCTGTGCTTGTAAAGGCCTAGAACCAAAGCCATATAGGAATAAGTCATAAACAATACTTTGAATTATGCATAAAAACAGATTGGCAGCTAGTGGAGCATTGTTGCAAAGAAGTTGCATCACCCCTGTAACCAAGTTAGTACTTTGGCTCCAGCTCTTTGTACAAACGGAAGTTAATTTCAAACACTCATCAAAGGCAGCCCCATGTACAACCCCTTACAGTAAACTAGAGATTGTACATAGCAGTACACTGGGTAGGATTTCAGACCTCAGGCGCAAAGCATTTACAGAGTGCACGACTCTTTATACTCTTTACACTGAGGCAGGTAGATCAAATGCAGGCACCTTGTGAAAAGCAATGGCCATGGGGCAAAAGGAGAGTTTTTATATCTTTTATTCTAGGCTACTGCAATGGGATTAACTAACCACCCAGGAGGCTGGCAACCTTGGACATTCCAGCACTTGAGAATGTATAACTTTCCATAACCACCTACGACTGCCATATTGTTTTCACTTGGGAACTTCAGCTCTGATTTTGACTAGGGTGAAAAAACAAACTCACAAGTACATGAGATTACAAGACCTTAGGGTCACCAGAGTGAATGCTGGAGAGGGTTCTTATACTGCTAATGGTTGTTTAGAAAAGAGAATTTCAGCAGGTGTTGCTTGTTACCCTGTTGCATGACAAGCGAGACCCACTAAAATTCCTTCTGCACAGCCATTAGAGGAACTGTCTCCAGTTTTAATTCTAGCAACCCTATGAAGAAATGTACCAAGAAAACCCTATGATAGGTTTGCTTTAGAGCCACCATAACTAGAAAAAATGAGCAACACACCATATGAGTCCTGGCTGTGTAGGCTGCAAAAGAAACTAAGGGTTGTTTGTGCTCCTGAAAACTCAGTTTCTAGGACAGCATCTTGGAAAAGAAGTACTCTAGATTTATGCAGGATAGGTGATGGTTTCTCTAGCACAATACTCAGGATATACAAAGGACTTCACCTCCAGAACCTGGAATTCCCATCTATTCCAACAGGAGCACTAATGACATTATAAGAGAAAAGTAGTAAGAATTAAATACAGAGTCATTTGGTTCTGGGTGAGGCTATGCCTAGTGTTAAGTCCTCTGACTGTCCTAACTCATTCATAGCATAAACAGGAATGGGGGGACTTAATATGGTGATGTGATCAGCTTGCTCACAGAATTAAGTACCGTCTAAGAGATTTTGTAAATAATGTAAAAGGTTTATGATATGGCCAACAGAAGAGATCTCAGATTGGTAGAAGCTTCCCAGTGTGTGTTGCACAGTGCAGTTGACCCTGTCCAAGGGGACTTGGAAGAATATATCCCTTTTGCCTTGCAATGGGAGATTGATAGGCAGAATATCTTCTCCCCCTCTTTATTCTAAATAGCTTTAAGCACTCATGGCCCCATATTTCATTTTGGAATCACAAGTGCTCCATCTAGTGGCAAATCATTTTCTCTTGTCAACATATTGATCCTTCTTATGGTAATAACCAATTACTCCCTTTGCAAACGTTCTCCAGAAATATTTATTTAAATTTCACTTAAAAAAAAAAAGTCTTGATTTTATATACACTGAAATAGACTGGGTAAATGCTATTCTTTCACTTTGACGCTACTGTTAAAATGAAAGCATTCTGTTTCCTATTTTGTTTCAGTTAACGCTTACCAACATAGCCGCTACCTATTTAGCAGCCTCTGTAATTGTTGCCTGCATAGTTATAGGAGGCTTAAGTGTTTGTTTACTTTCAACCTTCTGATTATTTAGCTCTAACAAATGGTGATCAAAACTACTAAAATGTGTATTTAATTACTGGATACTTACCACAAGCAGCAAGCAGTGTTTTCTTATTTCTGAGCTAGCAACATCCATCAACACAAATAAGGAGGTACACAGCTGGTTGGTTTACACTGATTGGGATGGGAGAAGTTAATCTGCTCCAGAAAAGGCACCTCTGAAAAGCCTGTGTGAGAAAGTGGTTGAGTAAGAGAGAGAGGCAACGTCAGGCAGAAAAAAACACATTCACATGAACCGTATTTTTGTCAACTAGGGACTGGATCCTACTACTATTCAAGGGGAAAATGCTGGTGCCAGGGCCTGCCCAAAACATTTTGCTGTCTGGGGGAAAAGATAAAATGGCCTCCCTCCATTCCACATACAGTTTGCTGAATCTTTCGTCAGTGCTGATGTCCTCTGCTATACTCAGGACAGCAAGCTAGTTTAGAGGATATAAAACAGACTGCTCAGCACCCCTTTGTAGCTCTACCCATCATTGTTACACTGCTGCACCTGCCACAAGATGGCCACCTTACTCTTTCTCATGATAGGACTGACCCTGGCATTTCCTCAAATTATTTTTTCCAGTTTTATATCCTTCCCCAAACGGTCTTTGGATGTGTGTGGGAATCATACAGCCTTCCAGAGGTATATGCCCTTCAGCCGTCCAAATTTGGCAGGGACAGTCTTAATCCTCTGTCATCCCACTTTTTCATCTGATTTTAAAATGCCCCAGTTTCTCTCTCCTCCTTCCACTTTCCCCCTTTGTCCTTGGCTTACTTCAATTGCTGCAAAGCTGAATTTAAAGTGCAAAATTTAACTAACACAGCAGGAGGGAGGGGATAAGAGGAGCTGGAAGCTTTCTGTTCCCTGTAGAGGCAAAAGCAAATGGCCACATCATCTCCTAGTATTGTCTATTCTTCTCCATTAATAACTTTTGACAACTTGACCACAGTATGATGTTGCTTGGCTACACATGTGCAGGTTTTCATCTGTGAAATGTTGGCGGGTAAGGATGTCATTGAAGAAGCACCCTCCATCATTGGCTCTGCTGACTAGGATTGCTGAGCGCTGCAGTCCAGCAACACCTGGTATGCTGTACTGTATAATCCCCACCTGTTTTGCACTATGAGATTTTAAATGAGAAAATGGGGTGTGACTTTCCTCCATCCACTTACACAGGAAGATCTTTGTCTCTATAGCTGAAGGTGGAAAGAGAATTAATTGATGAATTAGCAAGGGGCGATTTTAACTGGAGATAGCATGGTGTAGTGAGTTTGAGTGTTGGACTAGGACTCTGGAGACAAGGGTTCAAATCCCTGCTCAGCCATAGAAACCCACTGGGTGACCTTGCGCAAGTCACACACTCTCAGCCCAGAGGCAATGATGGACCTCCTCTGAACAAATCTTGCCAAGAGAATCCCATGATAGGGTTGAGTTCAAGACACCATAAATCAGAAACAATTTGATGGCACACAACAAGAATTTTAATCAGGGAGTCAATGAGTCAAAGGTGCCTCCATTTTATTTTTAGGCTATTGATCTTTGCTGAAGTCTTGAGGTGCATGAGAGATTTGTAACTGATAATACAAACTTGTTTCAGCCACACCTCTAACTCCAGCCACAGACTACACTGCAGGGTTCTTGTTAGGCTATTTCCTTCAATCACCCCCTCCTTTGCATTATGGGAATAATGACATTTGGGAGGACATCTTTTTAATAATGACATTTGGGAGGACATCTTTTTAAAAACTTAGAACAAAAACAACAATTGCCACACAAAATTGCAGGACCCCATCTCTTTGCTGCACTCTTTTTGTTAGGGGAGGACATGTTTACATTTGTTCAATCACAGCTATGCTAAAATGTGAGATTTTTCCACTATTTCATTGTGATCAGCTATCATTTTTGCTCTTGCAATTGGGTTCTGTGTGCGATTGTAATGGTGCTCCTCTCTATTATGATTTGTTATCTCCCCTACACTAGCTTTCCTTTCCAGTGGCTTTCTTGCCAATGTGCAAGAAACTGCACAGAAATAAAGCTCACACACTAATGTGCCCCGTAGACTTAAGGAAAGATGTATCAGAAGATATTTTCTCTGAGCAAATATCTGTCTTGTTCCTCTCTCATCACTGTAGAAAAGGGGCACTTCACAATTTTCTCCCAGAATATTCTTGTTTATTTATTGTGGTAGCCATCCTGTTTCCCCTACCATGCTTTGAAAGAACACTACATCCACACCGCAGAAATAATCAGATTTGATACCACTTTAATGGCCATGGCTCAATGCTATGGAATCCTGAGAACTGTCCTTTGTTGTGGCACTGGAGCAAAGCTTCTAATACTCCAGAGCAAAGCCCATTGAATGCACTATGAGTGGTAAAAAAGGAAAGGAGCTGTATGACAGCCATGGATACTAGTGAGTGTAATCCTAAGAACCCGCCCCCCCTCCTGGAAATTTGGGAAGCAGTCCTCCATCCTCACCTTCTCTGCTAGGAAAGAAGATGGAAAATTTCAAAAGGCCATTTGCAATAGAGTCCTGATGTGGTACTTGTCCTGAGTCTGCAATCAGAGATGATGATGATGATTTTGCTCAGGCCAAGATTCTTGACAAAAGTATTTATGACCTACCTAAAATTAACAGATTTGGGGGTTTAGGATATATTTCATAGAAATAAAATCTAGCCAAACCGTGCATGCTGAATTCCTCTAAAATGCATTAAACTGTGTGCCTATTTTCTACTGTACACTTTTTAGCCTTGTGCATTATAAAAACCCATAAAAACCATACACACATTTTAAAAATAAAACTAACTGAACTATATATAGTTGAAAACTAGGTACCACAATTATTTAGTCGAGGGAGGATATACGTATAAAAATACTTTTGTTAGGAAAAATATGTCTGAAAAATACCATATCCTCAAGCATTTCACAGATGAAGAGTGGGACACATGTGGCCAAATAACATCAGAGTACAGTCAAAATGGCAAAAGTTATTAATGAGGAAGAACAGACAAGTTAGGAGAGGCTGCAGTAGTTGGCTTTTGCCTGAGTCTACTGGGAAGGGCAAAATTCCCACCTCTTTCTTTTCTCCTTCCCCTGCTGATGTAATTGAGTGCAAATTACTTTTGCATTTTGAACTCAGTTTGAAGTAACTGAAGTAAACTAAGGATAAAGCGGTAAAGTGGAAGAAGGAAAGATAAACTGGGACATTTTAAAAGCAGCTGAAAAAGTGGGATGGCAGAGGATTATTCAGTACTGTCTCAACCAAATCAAGACAACTGGATGTAGCACATACAAATGTCTATGAAGGAATTAAAAGCCAAATCTTATGACCTCATATGAACAAAGGATGGGAATGCAGGTGAGATTCAGAGAAAAAAAACAAACTCAAAAGTGGGAGTTACATTTGTACCTGCAAGCCTCTCATCCATTTCTGTAGTCTTACAAGTCTGGCTCTCTGTTTTCCGTTCTGCCTACTTATCTGCTCACCTTCACTGCTCTGGATTCTGACTTCGACATGCCTCTCTATTTGTATTTCACTCTCTTGATCCAAATGGTTTTTAGCTGAAAGTGGTTTCTCAACAGGTGAGAACCCCTGACCTGAAAATGACTCTGTGATCCTTGTAAGTCCCTAGCGGCTATTGTAGTAGTATGGCCTGCTCCTGTCAGCAACCCAGACACTTAAATACAAAGCCCTCCTCAGCCACCACCGTTTGTAAATCAGGATGATAGTGCACTGTCAGTATCTGCTCTCTGTAGACAACTCTGTGGACAGAAAAATAATTTGTGCGAATGACACTAACAAGGATTTGGGATATTCCTGCTTTATACGTTGCAAAGGAATAATAAAGGGCATTACATTCCCCAGCCCTCCTGTTCAGAGGCATGTAAGGAAGTTTACAAGCCCAAGACTGCACAGTCTCAATGTCAGTAGCTCTAGTCCCAACAGACTGAAAATGATGACAGACATCAAAGAAACAACTATCTGGGGAAATGGTCAGAAGCCAGAGACAGCTTAACCACAAAGTGGAAAGCTGAAAACTGTATATTGCAGGCTTGAAAGTCAGATTCAATATCTCTGCTTGAACACCACATCAGAAGATTTCTGCAGAAGCCGTCAACAGATGGACACCAATATTGGAATCATGAGTGGGGACATACTTACTCTGTTTGCAAGCGCATTACACTTTTTCTTTTCACTTGAGAACTTTTGAAACCCTGCTAAGAAGGCTGCTTCGTCTTTCTCCTTGCTTTCAGGATTTTATTTGCTTTTGAGGTAGGAAAAGCACAGTGCACGCAGAACATATGCAACAGGAGTGAATGTTCTCATCTGAGATTATCAGCTGCAGAAAGGTAAGCTTCAAGCCAGAACCTGTTTAAAAGCAATACAAAGTTTGAGAACATATTCAAAATGACATCTGCTAAAAAGAAAAGAAAAAGCTTGAGAACTGTAATACAGAACTAGACTACATGAAGATTAAAAACACAGTATCCCACCCCAATTCGCGGGGATCTGTTTTGGATCACTGCATGAAAATGGAAAATCAACAATATTTGAGTCCCATTGAAAATAATGGTGCAACCGCCTGTGGAGCATACTGCCATTTTGTCCCTCCCCACTTGCCGTCTCACGAAGAGCGAGCCCATGGACTCCAAGTCCGGGAATGGGGAGGGACAACTGTATCAGCTGTGAACAGGGTCAGATTATTAATGGTTCAATTGGAACAATTGCCCCTGATCCCTCATTGACTAGGGGGTCCAGTTGAAGTATCAAGGTATAGTTAGTTAGCTAGCTAGCTCCTTCCTTCCTTCCTACCAATCCACAGAGCCTCCATCTTACTGAGATTCAGATGCACTTTACTGGCCCTCATCCAACCCCATTACAGCATCTAGGCATTGCTCCAGCACCTTCACAACCCCAGCTGACTCTGATGACAAGGAGAATAAAGCTAAATATCATCACCCAACCCAGTGGTCTCCTTCAGTAGTTTCATATAGATATTGAACAGCATGACCGACAAGATACAACCCTGTGACACTCCACAGCACAATGGCTGTGGGGCTGAGCAGGAGTCCCCCAATGCCACTGGCATTACTAGGGTGTTACGGGGGTATGGACCACATCAGGTGACACCCTAAGCAGCATGATACTGCTGCTCCTCAGACACCTGCATTTTGGAAGACATGGGCTGTGGCATTTGCCTGTATCTTTTTAAAATGTTGAAGAGATGGTGTGAGTGGGGTGGGGCTCAGTGGAAGGATAAGGGAGAGGCCTCAGTTTTTTTTTAAATTAAAATGTCAAATTTTAATTAATTTTTTTAAACATTTTAAAGTTTTCTTTAAAAACATCACATTTTACCAAATTTTCACTTTAATCACATGGAACTATGTATATGTAAACACATTTATTCTGTGCATATAATACTGTAATTTAAAGGTATAATTTTAATGTTGTTAGTTGTTTATGTCACAACTATTACCATTGCATTCCATGATATATGAGAATTACAATTTATGAGTAACATTAGTACAAAAAACATTACTAAATATTCTCTATGGGTGTGGCATGGGAGGAGGTCAATGAGGGGGTGACACCATGAATTACTGCACTAGGTGACACCAACCCTGGTGATGCCACTGCCCAATGCTACTCCCAACATTGTAGATAAGAGCAGAAGCACTGTAACATAGTGTCTCCTACTCCCATCTTCCAGAACTGGTCCAGCAATATATCAAAATCAATCAATCAAAAGCTCCCAGGAAAGAGAGGGACAGCAAAAGAGATCCAGGAAAATCAACAGGGTAGCAGTCCTTCTGTCTTTTCCTCAATGTAGGTCATCAGTCAGAGCAACCAAAGCTGTGTTGCTACTGTACACTGGACTGAAACCAGATTGAAATCCAGATAATCTGTTTCTTCAGTGAACATGTGAAGTTGCCTAGCCACCACACATTCAAACATGTCCAAATTCAGGATCTTGGTGATAGGTTGGTAGTTTTCAAATACCTCTGGGTCCAGGAGGTCCTCTTTAGGAAAGAGCACATTACAGCCTCCTTGAAGGCATCAGGCACCTCCTACTGACACAGTGAGGCATTTACCATCCCTTGAACCTGAACAATCAATCCATCTTGCTATTTTCTTGTCCTTGAAAAGCTGCGGGATAAGCCCGGGCTGCAAACGGGCTGCATATGCACGGCCACGGGAGAATGCGGTAAGACCTGTCTTTCACAGTTAAACGTGTATGTATCCTGTCAGAAAAAGATATGGGATATGGCGCATGCGATAGTCTCCTAAGTGAACTGAAGTCCACAAAATCATAGTCTCAAAGGTGCTTCAGGATTCTTTATATCTTTTTGCATTAATCTATGTTATATTAAATGCATATATATTACACTATACATTCTTAAAAATAGGAACAAATTCTTGAGAACAAATATATTCTGGCACCTGTATGGAAGACAGGATACAATCTCTTGGTGACTTCTTGGCATTCTCTGATAGACAGACAAGATAGTAGTTGTTTCATGAATATAAAGAAGATAATAGTATTTTAAAGGGAAAAATATGACAGAAGTGTGGAGAAAGTACATAGTCTGGAGAGAGTGGATTTGTTGTTAATTGCTCACAAGCTGGCTTTAACTTATTGTATCCATATAAATCAGGGCCTCCAAGATACCCTGTCATGAACTGCCATGTTCAGATCCTACAAACTCAGGGAGGTGGCTTTCTTGATTCAGGCTATCCACCTGTAACACCATCTTCCTCTTTTTCTACTACCTCCTACTTTACCAAGCATTGTAATATTTTCTAGTGAGTCAGTTCATCCATGGTATGTTCAAAACACAATAGCCTCAGTTTGGTTATTTTGGCTTCAATGGAGAGTTCAGACTTGATTTGCTCTAGCACTCTTTTATTGGTCATTTTGGCAGTCTATGGTACCTGTAGAATTCTCCTCCAGCAAAATTTGGAGGCAAAATAAATGTTTGATTTGAACTTCTGTGATGATGACCTGTATGCCCCTGACAGTTGCCCACTCCTGCCCTAAGTGTTTAATTTAGCTGGGTGCTCATCAGCAGCATCACAACATTTTCATTGCCGGTATGATCTATCCTCTTCCCTAGATAGTGGGACAAAATCATATTGGACCTTGGGCTAAATCAGTGCTTGTTAACTTTTTGGGGATCACAGACCTCTCTGTGAATGTGAGGGAAGCTACTGACTCCCTCCACTAGTAATGCACATAAACACAAGCACACAAAATTTTGCATACTCTTTAGTTTATTTTACTTGTTTGGCAATGATAAGGATTGCATGTTACTTCACTGTGTAGACTACCCTACACTTGTATGGAGTGAAGCAATAACTTATGAGCCCTGGTGGCACAGTGGTTAAATGTCTGTACTTCAGCCACTCACTCACAAACCATAAGGTTGTGAGTTCAATACCAGCCAGGAGCTCAGTCTCAACTCAGGCATCCTTCCGAGGTTGCTAAAATGAGTACCCAGATTGTTGGGGGCAATTGGCTTACCCATTGTAAACTGCTTAGGGAGTGCTTAAGTGCACTGAAAAGCAGTATAGAAATGTACTTGCTATTGCTATTGTTATTAATAACATAGCTTGACAAAAAATTGGTTTTCCTATACAAAGACAATTTTCAAAGTAACAAGAAGGAACTTTTTAAAAAATAATTTGACTCTGGTTCACAAATCCCCTGCAGCCCATCCATGGGTGCTCCTATTTCCTGCAGGGGTCCATATAATCCGCCCCGCGCCCTCAGGTCCTCTGGGAGGAAGTTGCTTCAACCAATAAGAACTAGGCTGGCAACGACCTCCCGGAGGACCTTTTCTGCCATGGCCCCCAGATTATGGAATGCCCTGCCGGAAGAGATCCGCCAGGTAACCAACTTAGATGGCTTTAAAAAAGCCATCAAGACGGATCTCTTCCGGCAGGCGTTCCTGGAATGACGCATTCTCCCTCCCACCACTAGACAGCTCCTCTTGAGATGGCTACAGCGCCGCTGTCCATTTATGTTAGATGTTAATGTTTTATTGTTTATGAGATTTTAATCTGTATAATGATTTAATATATTTTTAAGGAGAGTATTTGTTGTTGATTGTATGGGTGTATTTTTTAACTGTAAGCCGCCTTGACAGCCTTAGCTAAAGGCGGGGTATAAATAAAGTTTTATTATATTATTATTATTATTATTCATGAATCACAAATGAAGTCACCCTGTGCTAAACAGAAGAAAATGGGTTTAATGCCTTGACTGGATTGCCGCAAAATTATTCACACATTTTGCTAGTAGCAAACAACTAGCAACTAAGTTTAGAATATGTGCAGTGCAACAAGTAAATAAGCACCAATGTGAGAGTCTGACAAATACTGCAGTCTGTGTGAAACTTCAAAGGTAAATAAATGACCATTCAGTTACTCTAAGCTCCTTAAATAACAAAATCCCAGGAGTGCAAAAGAGTAAGAAAGACACCTGTCCTGTTATATTGATAAGCCTGTTAATGGAATAAGTGGAGAGACTACTTACACTGATTTAATCCAACTAAATTCAGTAGAATTACACCCAGATAAAGTGTCTAGGAAGTTCTCTCTAGGTGCACATCCTTACTGAGCTAACCTGAAAGGTTCAAGTTATGCAGAGCAATTTTAAAAGTGTTATAGAAACAGAAGCTTCCATTTTGGAAAAGTTCATCTGCCAAATTTTTTAGCAAGCCTGCCTTAGCAATCTTTTCAGTATGTCAGATACAAGATCTGCTAATAGCTCAGAAAACCTATATTTTTCTATGTTAAATAATGATTTTGCCTTTTGTAAATCAAATGGAATGTGGAGAACCTTAATGTATTGATTTACTGACAACTGTTGAAAAGAGCAAGTAAGATAGAATTTGTTGTTTATCTCCACTAATATTGGATGTATTTTTTCATCTTTTCCCAATTATTGGGGGGGGGAGGGGAAAAATGTCTGATTCTGTGTTTGCTTTCCCATTAATTTAACAAGATTAATATAAACATAATATCTTGGCTTATTTTGAAAATAATTTGTTGCTGTTCTTTTCTCCCAATCTATCCTGCTCTGAAATCACAGTTGTAGCATTCCACGGATATTTCTTCCTTTTTGTTTTATTTAGAAAATTTATGTCTTGTCTTTCCCCCAAACCATGCAGAGTACACAGTTTATGTTCCCTGTCCATGTTACCACTGTGAAGTCAGTTAGGCTCAGAGAGAATTTGAACCCAAGTCCACCAGTCTTAATCTGATAACATGAAGGTAACACTTCAGAGTGGTGCGTGTGATATTTACAGTGTAGTTCAATGCATATTTACATAAACCATATTCAATGAAATTTACTCCCAGAAAAATACAAATACAGTTGTATCCTTCAGGTCCTAAACAATTTGGGACCAAATTAAGTGAAGGAGCGTATTCTCCTTACCAATAGTTAGTATGAGTGCAGAGAACAGTAGGCTTGCTAAATGGCTGATCATTAAAGACTGCATTATGGAACTCTGGCTCCAATGTGCATACAAATTCTTAGCTCTACCTCTGATCTTTGCAGATTCATGATTATTGATTGAAAGAGATGTAGTGATTTAATTGTGTGTAAAAATATTCTGCATATGCTCAGAGACTCAGAATTTTCAATTTAAGAATTCTGTACTCTTGAGTCACTGGTTAATCTTTGTAGCTATTACCTTATGGCTGTACTTGTGGTGGATGAATGCCCTCTAACTAAAATAATTCCTTATTAACCTTTAACAAAGGCATCTGAAAAGTGTGTGAAGTGTATGTGATAGTGGAAGTGGAAAGCAAAGAGATGCATATGATGAACTGGAGAGGCTAGAAGATCCTATGTTTTGGTATAATTTCCCCCAATCTCACGGTTCCCACATATGCTAGACTCCCACTATCCCCAGACAACAATCCTATTTGGGCTGTACAATCCACGTTTGGGAGGGGGGGATCCAGGTTTGAAAGAGATCTTTTGAAGGAGCCAATGAGAAAATGTTCCCTAAGGTCAACACTGACAATTTCCATACCACTCTCTGTAAATCCTGTGGTCTGACCCAAAACTAATGTTTCAATCCATGAGTGAAATGGTAATTTATCAAATTAAACAATTTCATTATTAGGATGTGTGTTACGCAAAGTCAATCTGACTTCAATGTATGGTGTCTCTAGCAATGAGAAACCTCCAAAGATCCTGTTTTAATAGCCCTGCTCAGATTTTCCAAACTCAGGGCCATGCCTTCCTTGATTAAATCTATCCAACTGTAGTGTGGTCTTCCTCTTTACTGACTACCTTCCACTTTACATTCCACGGTCCTTTTCTTCCAATGAGTCCTGTCATCTCATGATGTGTCCAAAGTATGGCAGCCTCAGTTTAGTCATCTTGGCTTTTAGTGAGAATTCAGGCATGATTTTCTCTCGGACCCATTCATTTTTCTTATTAGTAGCCTGTGGTATCTGTAGAACTCCAGTACCACATTCAACTGAGTTGATTTCTTCCGGCTAATTTTCTTGGTTGTCCACCATTCACATCCAGGCATACAAAAAGGAAATAAAGCAAAGCAGCTTATTTATATACCGCTTCATATCACACTATGGGATGTCTAAGCGGTTTACAACTGTGAGCTGATTGCCCCCCAACAAGCTGGGTACTCATTTTAGCGACCTCGGAAGGATGCAGGCCTGAGTCGAGCCTCAGCCCTGGCTGGTATTGAACTCGCAACCTTGTGGTCTATGAGTGAGTGGCTGCAGTACAGGCATTTAACCACTGCGCCACCAGGGCTGTTTAGAAATACTATGGCATGGATGAGTCTGACTTGTTATTTAATAATTTTACACTTGAGGAATTTGTTAGCTGAACTTCTAGGTCTTCTGTTTTCTTGTTTCTTGACTACAGTCTCCATTTTGATTAATGACTTTGCCAAGGTATTTGTTGTTGTTAACTGCCTTCGAGCTGATCTCGATTCATGGCAACTCTATGGATGAGACATCTCCAAGACCCTCTGTCCTGCACTGCTCAGCTTAATTCCTGCAACCCCATACCTCTGACTTCCTTAAGAGTCCATCCATCTAGCATGTGGCCTTCCTCTCTTCCTACTTCCCTCCACTTTCCCCAGCATTATTGTTTTTTTTCCAAAGAGTCCTCTCTTCTCATGATGTGTCGGAAATACAACAGTCTCAGTTTGGTCTTCTTAGCTTCCAGGAGCTTTCTGGTTTGATCTGTTCTAGGACCCACTTGTTTGTCCTTTTGGCTGTCCTCAACACTCTTCTCCAGCCCCACATCTCAAATGCATTGGTTTTCCTCCTATCATCTGTTTTAACTGTCAAGCTCTCACATCCATACATGGTAATAGAGAATACAATGCCTTGTATTATTCTAACTTTTGTTCTGAGTTGCATATCTTTGCATTTTAGAATCTTTTCTAGTTCTTTCATAGCTACCCTCCTCATTCTTAGTCTTCTTCTGATTTCCTGACTGCAGTCCCCATTTCTATCAATGTTTGATGCCAGGTATGGTAATTCTTTTACTATTTCTATTTCTCCATTGTCTAGGTTAAACTTGTGAAGGTCCTTGGTGGTCTTTATTTTTGTTTTCTTTATGTTCACCATTAAGCCTGCCTTTACACTTTCTTCTTTGATCTTCCTTAGTAGGTGTTCCAGGTCTGTGAGGTTTTCTGCTAGTACTACGGTGTCATCTCCATATCCTTAGATTGTTGATTATTCCTTCCTCCTATTTTCACTCCTCCTTCTTCTGTGTCCAAGCCTGCTTTTCTTATAATATGTTCTGCATACAAGTTGAACAGATAGAGTGAAAAGATGCAGCCTTGTCTGACACCTTTGCCAATTGGGAACCATTCTGTTTCTTCACATTCTGTTCTGACAGTAGCCTCTTTTCCTGAGTACAGATTCCTCATCAGGACTATCAGATGTGCTGGCAATCCCATGTCTTTAAGGGTGTTCCATAGCCTTTCATGGTCTATGCCAGGGGTAGGCAACCTTTCCCCTTTAAGGGCCGAGGGACTTCAGCTCCCAGAATCCCAGGAGCTATTGGCCAACATGGGACTATTGGCCAACATGGCTGAGGCTTCTGGGAGCTGAAGTCCCTCGGCCCTTAAAGGGGAAAGGTTGCCTACCCCTGGTCTATGCAGTCAAAGGCTTTACTATAGTCTATAAAGCACATGCTGATTTTCTTTTGGAATTCCCTGGTGTGCTCCATTAGCCATCATATGTTTGCAATATGATCCCTAGTGCCTCTTCCTTTCCTGAACCCTGCTTGAACCTCTGGGATCTCTCTTTCCATGTATGGCTGGAGTCTATCTTATCTTATCTTATCTTAGGGACCGCCTCTCCCCGTATGATCCCCCCCCGCACACTTCAGTTCTCTGGGAGGAACCTGCTGCAGCCCATAAAGACCAAGCTCTCGCAGACCTCCCAGAGGACCTTTTCTGCGACTGCTCCCAGACTGTGGAATAGCCTGCCGGATGAGATCCGTCTTATTACCACTCTTGCTGCCTTTAAAAAGCCAGTAAAGACGGATCTTTTCCGGCAGGCCTTCCTGGAATAACCACCCGGCTTGCTGGAGGTGATCTCCTACTTACCCTTCCTGCTGCCATGACATGTTGGCCAAATTGATTCTATTCTGTTTTATGTGTGAACTCGATTTTAATTCTACGGTAGTTTAATCCAGTTTTAAGGGGTGGAAGGGTTAGGGTGTGGGTTGATGGAATGTTTTAATTGCTGTGTTTTTTAATTTGTTATATGCCGCCCCGATTGCCGAGCAGAGGGGCGGGTTATAAATAAAAATTTATTATTATTATTATTATTATTATTATTATTATTATTATTATTTTGCAGAATTTTGAGCACGATTTTGCTTGTGTGGGAGATAAGTGCTATAATTCTATAATTGCTGTAGTCTCTTGTGTCTCCCTTTTTGTGGATGGGGATATATATTGCTCGCTTCCAATCTATTGGCCATCGTTTTGTTTTCCATATCTGTTAATATATGTTGGTTAGCACTAGAGTTGACTCTGTCCGTGTGGATTGCAGTAGTTCAATTGGAATATCATCTGTTCCTGGTGATTTGTTTTTCGCTATTTCTCTTATTGCTGTTTCCACCTCATTTTTTAGGATTTGGGGTTCCTCTTCATATGGCTCTTCATTCCATGTGCCCTTCATTTCGTCATCTCTTTTGTATAATTCTTCCAAGGTTTAGAAAACCTTTTAACTATTTTGATGTATTTTATGTTTTTGATGTTCAACTATTTTCATTACCCACTTTAAAGTTATATAAATCATATGTGGTCATTAGTTTTGTTTTCTCAATATTCAACTCTAACAATGCTAATTAATATGAGCAGCTGTTTCCACCTGGTTGTCTTGTTTCAGGGATTCTGATAGCCCAAGTAGAGTTGTGTGCTACCCGCTTGCAAGATCTGGAGGTTAAGAGCATTTAATGTTTTGGCAGACATGTAAAGCTTAATTGTATTTCTTTGTCAAAGTCAAGACCTTGGACATAAGCAACATCTAGGTAAGTATTACCAAATGTTAACTGAATAATAGCAGCTTCATTTATAATGCTCAGTTCACAAGCTCTAAAAGAAAATGATCCTTTTGCATTCTTGGCTCATAATACATACTTCTTAATTTGCTGGAACTATGAATGAAGGTAACATCTCTGGACCAAGCATTTCTTCTTTAAAAAAAATATTCATGAACAATCTGCATTAATATTAATGCTGGGCATGATAGCTACAGTTAGCAGATACCTATTAATACACTAAATGCCAAAAGAATTGGTTGCAAATACTCATGAACCAGAATTCATAGGCTTCACACAATATATATATATATATATATATATATATATATATATATTGCAGTAATGAGGTCTCTTGCTTTAGAGTCAGTCTCAGATAATAGCATATGATCTGCTCTAGGAATTTTGCCTGAAAACAGAAGCTTAAAAATATCCTAGTGCCTGGCTGCCAGATTTTATGACAGTTATTATACTTATAGAAATCTACAAAAGAAAAATGAAATCCGCAGGGAATCCAAGTTTACTTTGACACTTGTCAACATTTGGTGGACCAGGAAAATAAACACAAGACCTAACTATGTGATATGACAAATCATTATGGAACATCAGATGTAATAGTTACCAATTATCATAGCATCCCTGGTTCACAGTGATGTTGCTAACAGTCTGTCACAGACTGCAGTGTTACTCCTTCATTATTAGGAAATGAAAGCTAAATTAAAATATGTCACCCTGAACTCATGTTATCTGAAGTCACTGTTTCTCTCCTGCACCTCATAATCCCACTGTTTTCTGATAAGCATACATTAATGAAATCCCATTAGTGAGTTCTAACTCTTGTCATGCTCTGGTGTTGCCAAGAAATAGATTAGTAGGTTTATCTATGGAAATTCAAGGGTGACACTATTGGAATATGATCAAGGTCAGTTCTCAGGGATCCTAACAAAGTTGTAAGCTGAGGCGTGATTGGGAGAACTCAAACTCTGAAGGTTTATGTCCATCAAACAGTATCCCTAAGTACATACCAACAAATACTTGGTAGAGAAAAAACTAAAACCAAGCAGCTGACAATTTCCAAACTGTCTTTTTCCATACCAACTTAGATTTTGATAGCACCTGCTGCCTAAAGGCCATGCTGGAAGGCATGCTTGATAATAGCAGCCTTCTCCATGCTCTACTGCATGATGTTATAGCTCTTCAGTTCTCTTCCTGTGGGAGACAGTTGTAAAAGTGTATCTTTTGTGTAATGGATTTTTCCAGCTAGAAAAAAGACTCACTTTTTAAACCATCACCTGCAGAAAGAGGACAGAAGTGCTACGACATCATGCGGTAAGGCATACAGAAAACTGCTACTCTCTGGCTCAGTTTCTGCTTTCTTTTCTTGTGTGATAAGACCCTTAGCAATTTTAATACTATTAAAGCAATAGAGCCATCATGGTGAAGTGGTCTGAATGATGAACTACAACTCTGGAGATCAGGATTCAAATACGCACTGAGCCATGGAAACCTATTGGTTGATCTCAGCCAAGTCAAACTCTCTCAGCCTTAGATTAAGGTAAGGGATACCTGCTCTGAACAAATTTTGCCAAGAAAACCCATGATAGGCTAGGGTCACCATAAGTCAAAAATGGCTCAAAGGCATCGCAACAATCACAATGACTAAAACAATCTCACTGGTATATAAAAGTTTATTATCATACTGACTGAGAAAAGTAGTGTACAACATGAGATTCACTTAAGGATGAAAATTACCGGTAATTCAAAAGATAATGCTTTTTTGGTTGTAACGTAGCATCTCATCTTGCCAAAACGGACATGTTTCTTCCCACACTGGTAAGTCTCCAAGGATTTCAAATTCTTAAAATCCAGTAATTGAAGATCACTTTTGAAATCTTAGGTCTGGCCCCTTTTCTCTTTTGTAACAGTATATATCCAAACTAACCAAATACAAAGAAATGGAAATAAGATGAGCTTCTAATAAGCATCACCCTTCACTTATGAAAAGTCTTGAAGATGTCAGAATGAAAACAAGGGAGTACATCCAGATTTTATCATATCTCGAAAGAACCCATTGGGACTTGAGTTAGTTATGATCAAATGAAGATCCAGCTCATTTTACAGGAAGATAACACTGATGTTGTGGTCATCAGAAATCTTCATTTACGAGCAAGGGTTCTACTTCTAAGGCCACCAAGCTGTCTCTTTTCTTCTTTTGTTTACGATATATAATAAATTGTACAGTTATCTGAATATTGTTAAGGTAAGGGAAATAATAGTTTCAGAGAAAGACAAAAGTAAATTAAATTAAGGATATCCTTCCCTTAGTACTGCTTTGGTACTGCTCTTCTAAAAATCAGAATTTTATTATTTTAAAATGTTCTCTAAAACATTTTAGAATATGTTTCATCCTGATCACAGTATCTCATGGATGAACATGCACTTGATAATTTGAAAAGAAAAAAGGATTCAGACAAATATACATTTGTTCTATCGCATTAGTTTGTATGAAGAAGTTTCTGACTGTTTATACAGTTATGAATGGCAATCTATACCAGTGGTTCTTAACATTTTCTTAACCAGAGACCCTCTTTAAATATCTTGCAAACTCCCAAGACTTAACTCAATATTAAAGTAGTAGTAGTAGTAGTAATACCTAACAATTACACCAGGAGTAGGCAACCTTTCCCCTTTAAGGGCCGAGGGACTTCAGCTCCAGGAAGCCTCAGCCATGTTGGCCAATAGTCCCATGTTGGCCAATAGCTCCTGAGATTCTGGGAGCTGAAGTCCCTCGGCCCTTAAAGGGGAAAGGTCGCCTACTCCTGAATTACACCATCCATTAAACCTTCCCTCAGAGGCACTGGAGGGGAAGGGAAGATTTTTCTTCTGCCTTTTCCTGCCAATTTGTGGCTGGAGAGCATTGAATGGTCCAGCCAGCTAGCCAACTTTGCCTTGGCTCCTGTCACATGGCATTTCCATGTGGGGAGGAGGTGGACTGAGCAGCCTTCAAGCCTTCACAGACCTGCTGTGAGGACATCATGGCCCCCAGGGGGGAGGGGGCGGGTCTGTAGACCACACAAGAACCACGGGTCTCCATAATAATTGGATACGTCCAGAATTCCAGGAACTCTCACATATATACCCAGTCTTTATCCTGAATATGCTAACTAAAAAAGAAGATATACATATTCAAACCTAAATGTAATTTGTTTTCTCTGCCAAGATAAATTACTTAAGGAGAGGGAGATCCATCACATATCTGAAATAAATATTTGGTAAAGAACAAATACAGAACAGCTCCTTTACCACAAAACATTTGTTGTTCATAATTCCCAAATAACTGAACATAGCATGGCACTTAGCAACTGATATATCAATTTAACCTTTAATACCACAACAGCTCTTTTACTTAATGGCATAAAGTCATAAGTGGCAGTTTTGAATATTAAAATCCTTTCCCAGTAATTATGTGTGTCATTCTTGTGCTGAAATTTTGAATTAAAATACTATTGGGAAACATTTGTTCCTTGTCTTTTTGATATTTCTAGCCCACAGACACAACCACCTGTCTTCTGAATATATTAACATTACTCTAGTTTGGACAAAGGAAGAAAGGGATAACATTACATTAAACTTTTTGTTTAAAAAGATGACTTTTTGTTTAAAAAGTTGATTGTTTTAAAATCATCCAAGGCAGAAGTCTGCAGTACAGTATTGTTTTGTTAAGAGAGAGGAAAAAAATACTATAACATCAAGGAATCCAAAGTGAAGATTTTTGGTTACCCCAAAGACACAAAATAGTCTAATCTGCTGTAAAAGGGACTAGAGGAAAACACACAACAGACAATTAACAGAACATCACAGATACTTACTGAAGCTTGTAAAAGGCAACAGCCCAAGTTTAAGATAAATCTGACCCAGGGCAGAAGACAATTGGTTAAAATGTTAATCAAATTACATTTTTAACCATGTGGCTTTCTAGATGTTGTTGCATGGCAACTCCAAGCATTCCTCACCATTGGTTACATGAGCAAGGACTGCTTGAACTTACATTTCAACCACATCTGGAAGTCCACATGCTTCCAACCTATTTCAAGCATTTCATAACTTACAGTTGTGAGCTGGATATTCAGGGGCTATGCAGACGGGCAGGAAAAGGTGACCTGAAGTTGCCTTTTCCCTAAGCTGCAGCAACTGCACTACCTGCCCTGAAGTTGCCCTAAATGGGGACGGAACAAGTGCACTGGGGGGAGTCAATGCAGTTTTTCCGAAGCTGTGTTGAAACCCCAGCAACTGCACCGCCAGCCCCAAGGATGCCGCAAAGGGAGACGGAGCAACCGCATGGGCCGGCAGCAGCTGCTTTTGTTTGTTGTTCTCAAATGCATGCGCATGTGCGCAGGAACATCTCTCCACACCTGTTCATCTGTGCAAGAAAACATCCCTGTGCACCTGCACAGGACCTGTTATAGGGTGGTATACAGTCTGTCACTCTCTGTGTACAAAGGTGACTAAAGTTCGGCATCCCTGTGCACTTGCACAGGACCTGTCATACACCCACATATGCAAGGATTCGCTGACATCTGCATCCCCCAGAGTGGGTGAAGTAGACAGGTGCCACTGTCTGATTGTGCCACCCTTGGGGTGAAGGAACGGGTTTATCAACTGAAAAGACACTCCATCATCCTCCACAAAACATGTCACACACAGATCAGGGGGAGGGGAGACGTACATGCAAGAGAGGTTTGTGTGGACAGACTTGATACATGCAGCTGGTGGTCATGCAAGGGACGTGGTTAACAGGACACACAGACAAACATTACTCCAGGAGCCCCCGCCCCCATTATGCCAGGAAGTGGTGTGCAGGTCTTATGCACACCTGTACACCTGCACAGAAGAGGTCACAAAAGCCTCTTTCATGCAAACTGTTGTGCATGCTGACAGCAAGCGTACATCCAACAGAATGCATTTGTTGTCATAACAGAGGACAGTTGTTAGGGCGGATGCGGAGGGTTACAATTAGGGTTAGGGTTACAATTAGGGTTAGGGTTCTAATATTCAAGCACACCTGCACCAGTGCATCCACACCTAGAAGCATAGGGCACTTTAAATTAAAGCTTGCATCGTAGGGCGCATGCTCTGGATCACTGAGTCAATTTCCACCGCACGTGTGACAGTGCATTTATACGGCCGTTTTCTGGTGCATCAGTGTCACTGCATACATACACACATGCGAAGGTGCGCATCTTCACCGAAGGAGCAGAAAAAAGAGGCTCCTTTTTGGAGTGGCTTTTCTCGGCATACAACGGCTAGAGGGCACTTTCCTAGAGACTTTTAGGCATGCATCGTCTAAAGGCCAGGCCTACAAGTTACCCTCAAAGCACGCCTTTTTGCCTGTCTGCATAGCCCCTCAGTCGGCTAGGCTACTCAACAAATAATTAGATGTTTTATCCATTTTTTAAAATAATAAGGAACTCTTGAGTCTGAAGATACAGACATTTGAAGTATGATTTGGCCAGTATGCAACCATGTGGTTTCAATAAGAATTGAACTTAAGACACTCTCCTTGAGATACAGTTCAGTTTCTGAACAGATTGCAAAACAGAAAAATGTGTGACAATTTCTCATTTGTAATGTGTTGTTTGTGGTCAGAGGTCTCCAGGTTCCTTTTAAGCTCTGTGTTGCTGTTGTGGAACAAAATTAGCCGGGTCAAATACAGGTTTGCTTGTTTTAAGAAAGAGAAAATCCTCTCAGTGTTAATGTTTCCAGCAAAAGCCATGGGACCAGGACATTGTTTAGCCCTTGCAGAAATAAATGCATTTTTGTTCAAATTATGGCTAGAAGCCATGCATCACAGAAGGCTGCCAATGGACAAAATGACAGATTACCACAGCAGCTGACAATAGAGGTTTTGTACCATGGTGTGGAATTACATTTAGATATGGACTATGTCAAGTTAGTACTAGAATTCAAATTCAAATACATTTTTTTTTAAAAAAAAAATCCACATCCATTCTCAGTTCTTTGATACTGTCATATCCTGCCTTGGCTCTGTCAATGCACTGGCACATGTATTCACAAACAACATGCTAAATTTGCAATACCTATGTGTATGTATGGAGATACAATCTTTCCATACAAGTACTGAGAAGGAACATTCAACCCCTTTGACATTTCATTCCCATTTTTCACAAAACTTTAAAAAATGATTTTATTGGCAAGGGTGATGGCAACCAACATGATATTGCTTTATCTACCATAGCTCTGTATCTAACCAATTTCAACTGCATCTGAATTTAAAATTGAGACTGTAAACTGCTTTTTTAAAATTATGATCTAGACCAGGGGTAGGCAACCTTTCCCCTTTAAGGGCCGAGGGACTCCAGCTCCCAGAATCCCAGGAGCTATTGGCCAACATGGGACTATTGGCCAACATGGCTGAGGCTTCTGGGAGCAGAAGTCCCTCGGCCCTTAAAGGGGAAAGGTTGCCTACCCCTGATCTAGACTACTGAATAAAAAAATAACATGTAAAGCTTGTGATAAAACTCTGTGAAGCCAAACTATTAAAATGTAGTGAAATTGAAAGAAAATAATGTGATGAGTTATGGATTGGATTTTTTTTTTCTCTCTAAAGATGCCAGCCACAGATGCTGGCGAAATGTCAGAAAGAAACTCTTCTAGAACATGGCCACACAGCCCGAAAAACCCACAAAAAACTATGGATTGGATTGTTATAAATGCATATTACCGTATAAATTCAACTATAAGTCAAGCTCATGTATAAGTTGAGGACAGGTTTTGAGGCCAAAATTATTGATTTTGATATGATCCGTGGATAAGTCAAGGGTAAAACCTAGGGGCATGTAACAAAGGATGAAGCAAAATTCCAGCAGGCGCACCTGTTTGTGCTTACACTAAAGGCTGGATGGATGACACAGCAGAGGGGGATCAATGCTTCCACAGAACAGATTATACTCTTGCCTTTCACCAGGGGATGGTTCTTTTTAAAGCAAGAGTTAAAGTACAGTGCTTACATTGACCCGTCTCAATTTTGGGGGGTAAATTTTTTACTAAAAAAATCTAGACTTAATATATGAGTATATACAGTAAAATCTTAGTGATAAAGGAGCAACAGTAAACAACATTCTTCATCTACCCTTAAATTATTCCTTGCTACACCTCTTTACAAGTCATGATGTATTTTGTAGAGAATGGGAAAGCAAAATTACTATTCAGTTTAGATTTCATTAGACTCAAACAAATGTCAAGTAGGTAATGCTGTAATTAAAGTGAGAGACAGTAAAAGATATTAGTTGTTCAAAGATTGTGATTGTGATGGTATCAGCTAGTTCTAGAATTGTGATTTACACATAGGAATAATTTTTCTCAAGTCTTGTATCATCAATATGAAAAACAACATTTCTGATAGTGTTGTTATATTAAACTGTAATTTAGCCATCCACTGACATGTTGAATAAGATAGTATCCACTGGCACTTGTACGTGACTGTATATAACAGCTGCGTTTGTAAGTTGTACAGCAGGGGTAGAAATTGTGTGGAACTCTCAATGTTGTTGATTTTCCAATTGTTGAACAGTAGCTCCTAGAAGCCCTGGCCAGCATAGCCAATGGTAAGGAATGCTGGGAGTTGTAGTTCAACAATATCTGGAGGGTTGCATAACTCCTACCCTGATGCACATCTTGAGCCTATGAATATTTACTCAGAAGTAAATCTTACTATGGGCCTCGGCAGACGGCTAATAGAGCCGTCTCCGAGGCCAGGAAGAGGAGGGGCAGCCGCACGAGCGGCGCCCCTTCCTCTTCCTGAGGTCGCCCCTGGAAGCGCCGGTCATCCGGACGGACGGCGCTTCCGGGTTGACCTCACGCCACGGCGACCACACGCGCCACGGCATTTGAGTCAGAGAAAGTGCGCCCGCCGCTTTTGGGGCGCACTTTCTCTGAAATCTAAAAGGAGCGCCAATTTGGTGAGGCTGCCTTGGCCCCGCGGCGCTGCATCCCCCCTATGTTCACAGGGGCTTACTTTCCAGGGAAGTGTGTGAATAGGGTGCAGCCTTAGTGTTTTTCCCCTGTATCAATCTGGTGCTTAATCAGCATCATTTTGATCAAGATTAAACAACGCGCAGTATAAGGGAGGATTTATTGGTGTTCAATAGATGCAGCAAGTGTTCCAGAGTTTTCTACCTTAAGTGCAAAATATGTCCTTCATGTTCATTTTAGGCTGTGGAATAACATTATGTACAACATGAATAAGCCTGTTACAATTTGTCGTGGTAACAATAGCCATACTGATCATATTCTCAAAGCTAGAGTTTCAATTCCATTTTGGTCCACATATATTCAAAGATATAGGTTACATACAATTACTTGTTCTCAATTTAACAGGTACAGTATACACATATTCTCCTTGTTCCCTGACATAACAAGTAAAATTTGGTAAAGTTGTGCCACCTATGCACATATTTGATATAACAGTACAGAATTTTAAAAAGTATAAATGTTTGTTCCCTTATTATATATATAAAGCTGAAACTCTGTTGAAATAAAAGTTATTACTTTGTAATTTGCATCACCTGTGGGCAAAAAAACACTTTTTCAAGAGATTTCTGTGAAATTACCAATTTTCTTTAGAAAAGGATACAAAAATATCTAGAAACAAAACTCCAAAACTCCCAATAAGCCAAGGAAGATGATGCCAGAAGTAAAAACGTATGAGATATTTTGTTGCAGGCATCTTTAAGACAAGACTTAGACCATAGGTACAGTTTCCCATCATGGCTAAGGCAAACAACAGATAAGATGTTCCTTCTGTCGATCTTCTCTGGAACTAGAATGCAACAAGTAAATGCAGGATTACAGGAAAAGCAGATTTTTTCCACACATTCCCAGAAACGAATAATTGAAATCTTATGGTGGACATTACAGATGCTGAAAGCCCCTGAACACATTTTCTCTACTGTCATAAAAACATAGGTAGCTGTGTGCACCTTTAAGTCATTTCTGATTTATGGTGATCCTAAGACAAACCTGAAACCACAACGTTTTCTTGACCATATTTGTTCAGAGGGCATTTGCCTCTGCTTGCCTATCTAGCTCAAAAATGTCTGCATCAACTCCAGCAGTTTTTATGATGTCCAGAGCATGCACTCTGCTGCTGAGTTATATAGCTCTCCCCTAAATAGACACACATCAACCATGATAGATTAAGATCTTAAAATCATTTGGCAGCCCATTAAATCTTCACCTTCTCCAATGAAATAATCACTCCTTTGAATACCAATTCAAATCTTCCCTTGCTTGTGGAGTTGGAAGCACAACCACCCAACCCCTATAGGAGTGAGATTATCAACAGAACTAGGGATAATCATGAGCAGGTATACACAAAGAAGCAAATTTGAGGGGAGCAAAAGAATGCCAAAAGAATCAAAAGATGCATCATGATTCAGTGATGTGTTTCAAGAAGTAGGGGACCTGACAACTGGACTGAGGTGAGAATAAAGACTGTTTGGTTGGAAAAGGAGAGAAAATATAGAACAGTATTTTTGAGATGTGTTGGGACTACAGCTCCCATAATCCCATTTGGGGGGCACAGGTTTGGGGAAAGACACTATATAACAAGGCCAGCAGGGTGTCATGGTTTGAACATTGGGCTAGGACTCTATAGAGACCAGGGTTTGAATCCCCACTCAGCCATGGAATCCCACTGGGCTTCACATTCTTTCAGTCTCAGAGGAAGGCAAAGGCAAATCCCTCTCTGAACAAATCTTGCCGTAGGGCCTCGGCAGACGACTAAAAGAGTCGTCTTCCGGGCAGGGAAGAGGAGGGGCAGCCGCACGAGCGGCGCCCCTTCCTCTCCCCGAGGTCGCCCCCAGAAGCGCCGGCCGTCCGCACGGCCGGCGCACCGGGGATGACCTCACGGCGCAGCGCCCACATGCGCTGCGCCGTTTGAGCCAGGGAAAGTGCGCCCGCCACTTTTGGGGCGCACTTTCCCTTAAATCTAAAAGGAGCGCCAATTTGGTGCTCCTTTTAGATGCGCCGCAGGAGCGCCGCGGTCTGGAGGCTGAACTCCGGCGGCGCTTCGGACCAGGGCGTCTCCGACGCCCTGGTCTGCATCCCCCCAAAAAACCTCTGTGATTGGTTTATTTTAGGGTCACCATAAATCAAAAACCATGTGAAGACATGCAACAACTATATAACAAGGGCTGAAAGAGCTTTTTCATTTCAGATAGGTCAGTTTCTGATTAACACTGGAAAGTTATTCAAAATGTTCTGTGGAGAACAACAGAATGCAATGAAATAAATGGAAACACTGTATATTTTAATGTAACTGATCCTCGGCACCAGTGTGTTCACTCCACCTTAACAACCACAAAACAGACATATCTACAACAACAAAAAAAAATAGTCCAATAAGGGACTGAGCGCACTTAGTAGTTTGCTAATTTGACTATTGGAGGGAATGGAAAACAGGGAAGCAGGGAGTTATAAAATAGTTTGAATCATAAACAGAACACCACACTGTAATATATCTGGCTGTAGGGCCAACGTTAAAACTTATTCAAGAATTTCTCTTGGTCTGATCTTAAATGCACATCAAGATACTTGAATCTCCATTTTCAAGATACTTTCAGTGATTCAGCCCAGAAAAATCATACAACACGTTTAGTCAAGACTGAACATATAGGATATTTCTGTTGGATAATGAAGATATCACTTTAATCATCATTTAACCCTACCCAAAAATCATTTAGTGAAAGCTGTGTTGATTTGATCTTTTTTGTTTCAGCATTATAAACTGCTCAAATTGGTAAAAATACATTTTACTTGAAATTAAGAGTCCCAATCCCAATTCTCTGAAAGAAATTATATAAAAAATGGTTTTAAACATGGTTAAAGATCAAAATAGTCTTCTACCAATAAAAAAACCTCACAACACAATTTTCAGACATGGCCTACTTTGAAATTAGAACAGAACAAGGAATTTCAACAACCAGGATCTAGATCACTAAAAATGGCTACTGTAGTCATCACTGGAAGATGTTAAAACCACCCCTTCAAGGAGCAGTCTGTGTATCCCCCCCCCAAAACAAAAACCTCAAGATGGGGTCCTTCAGAATGACACTCTGCAAGGTACAAAAGGATGCTGTCTGAAGGATTTCTTGCCACTTATCTGAAGTACAAATAAAAATACTTTCCATGGTGAATCTTTCTCGGTACTGATTTCAGTGAGAAAGCATATTATGAATGTGTTTGCAATTGAGTTTAATCCATGAATGTTGTAGTTCAAATGAACTTTCCTTAAAGATAAACAATAAACTTACATTTTTATACAGCTGAGGAATTCTTGATCCTAAATAAAACACACATGATACATAGCCACAAATGAAGCCTGACATCTCAATTATATCACGAGATCTCTGAAATTTAAGAAAACCAAACAGAAAACATAAGACAACTTCAAGTTTGAAGTCTGCGGATAACAGTCAGTATCCTGTATTATGATTTAAAGCAGTGAATATAAGATGCTTTTGTAAATGGACAAATTATCTTTAAAACTAAAAACTGAAACTAAAAGTACTACATAGTATTATGGTATTTCTACATCATATTACCTTATTATTCCACCAATTATTCAGTTCATAAATAAACAAAGTGTCCATATAATATAAAACTAAGTTATACCTCATTTTTTCTGAAAATGTTCTGGACTTGGCTTCGTAGCAGCAGTTGACTGGGTAAAATCATACACAGTACTATGCACAACAAGATCCAGGTTATACAGCAGTTCTTCAAGTTTACACCACCTTGAAACAGAAATAAAATAAATATCTTTCCACTGTTGCTTTTAAACAAATCTAATGTTTATTTGTAGACTAAATAAAGAAATAAAATTACATGCATGTAGTTCTATGCCAGCCAAGGATCCAAACTAGAGCTAACAGCTACTCCATTCATGTGAAAGTTTTTTCTTCTTTTTCAATCCTTGGCACATTCAAATTGTTGGTTCCCCCTCAAATCTATCTTCTTGGGTTGGGGATCATTTGGAATTGACCCCATATGTACAACAGACAGCCATCAGAAGGAACATTCACCTTTACCTCTGCGCAGGAGCCACTTGTCTTCAAACCATGAGTTTATCTCAGCATATCAGCAAATCATACAACTGACATATTCTGCTTCTTCTTACAGGAGTGTCTACAGGTGACTGCATGATATGGTATAATTAGGGAACCTAGATGAGTGTACACCTGTACAGTCCCATATCTGGAAGTCTATAATCTATACCTCATAAGTAATTTCCTTGAGTTCAACAGGGCTAAGTCCTAGGTAATTTGGTACAGGATTGCAATCTAAATGAACATTTTTTTCTGCAACAACTTCAGCGTTCTCTTTACTATCCAGTCATTATTCAAGGTTTTTGACTTTTATCATACACACACACACACACACACACACACACACATATATGGTAAAAGTAAAAAACTGGTGTGTGTATGTATATGTATGTATATATATACCAGTAATTTCATTTCATTTGTATGGCACCTTCTCCCAGAGTGGGACCCAAGGCAACTCACAGAGAGAGTCAATTAAAAAACCTTCACAATTGTTTTAAAAACAATTAAAATTTAATGAGTACATTTTCCCTCCCTCAATTGATAGCAACAGAAGAATGTGTGTGACTTTCCACAGCCCTAAGAGCATCCTCTTTTAAAACTACAGTGTGCTAGATCTAACACCAAAATCATAAAAACATTTCAAGTTGAAGCTACTATACTGTTCAACATGCTATTTAAAACACAGTTTAAGCAGTTTAAAGCATGACAAGATAAAAAATTAAGAGCAGCAGAAAACTGCAAAACATTTTCATTCAAAAGACTCACATTTTGTCCCCTTCTGATTCTTTAGCTTATAATAGGCAAACTGGGATATCATAATTATGTCCATGTAAATGTAAAAAATGGCAGTGATGATCTGAAAAAGATGACAAGACCAATGCATAATTTATAGATCTCAACTGGCAGGGCATTTGCAAGTCTCAAGCTCCTGCTCCAACACCTCATTGTTTAGTCATCTCTTATAAAGAGAAGCCTTGAGTAGGACTCCTGCAGATGACCTAAACAAATGTGAATATTTGTGGGTATTAGTCAGCCATTCTCGCTTAATATAAAAGTGTGTATGAATCTCATTGAACTTTTATTCTGCTGAATTACAAGCTTTCTGTAATTTGAAAACATGCATACCTGTGCCAAACTAGATTTTTCTGATACCATGCCGGCACAGATTAGTCTCCACTCCCACAAAACCCTCTTAAAATATTTGCAGACCTGGGAAATTAACAAAAGCTCTGACGCTTATTAAAGCTTACCAAATGTGAGTGGAGGAGAGAATTCCCATGGAAGCAGGAATATACTGCTTCTTCCTCCCTGTTGTTTCAGAAGTATGTGATAGAGTTGCTATGAACTTTCCCAGCTTGTTGCAACCTTCCACCATACCATGCCATATTGTCTGTCTTTATCTGAGACTCCTTTAATGTATGTGAAATGCTAAGAAAGTGTGAAAACTTTGCAGGCTGAGGAAGAGCAGAGATGAAGAAAAAGTGTGTGTGTGTGTGTGTGTGTATCAAGGAATAGCAAAGATGGGATACTGTGAAACCAAGCAGTGTCATATGGAATGGAATACAGAGAGAAAAGGGAGAATGTGAAATGCAAGAAGCCAGTGGAGGTGCAATATGCTATGAGATGCACAGATAAAGTGTAGTAACTGAGATGGGATGGCAGAGAGATGTGCATGTGTGTGAACTGAGATAAACAGAAATGGAATTGCAGAAAAAGGACCAGAAGAGTACATACTATGAAATATAAAGAGAAGAGAAACAAGCTTCAAAGAGGTTGAGAGATACCTGTTGTGATGAGAAGTGAAAACATGTGTGAAGAACAAATAGAAAATGATCATTAACAGCATAAACAGAAAACACTCTGATAAAATGGAAAGAAACACACTTTTTCATAATTTAATATAGTTCTCTTCAGTTAGTTTGAAAAGTAAGAATAAATGTCAGTGTGCTCTCAGATCTATTGCAAATCAAAATTTTAAAATTCTGACCAGTTTACCTGTATTGGAAGTTGATTTGTCAAATAACACCCAATAAAACTGGTGAGGTCTCCAGCAATCCAGCACAGGAGAAAACCCAATGACAGTGCTTGGTCTACTTTTCCATTCTGATAGGCCACGTACAATTGACTGGAACAGCAATAGTCAAACAACACAAATCAGGGTTGGGGGGAAAAATAACACCCAATAAAACTGATGAGGTCTCCAGTAATCCAGCACAGGAGAAAACCATTGTTGTTGTTGTTGTTGTTGTTTGGTTTAAACCAGGTTGGGTTTTGTTTTTGTTTTTTTGCATTTATGTGTAAAACTATACAATATAGGACTAAGTCAGATAATTAAGTAGCAGAATGCAGTTCAGATGTTATGACCACTAGTTTAAATAATAATTGTTCTTTAAAAAGTGCTCTTTTAAAGCAAGTTGTTTTGGTTGACCTTATGTTAATTGAAAGATCTGTTTCTGAAAGACATTTCTTGTACTATAAAATAAAGTGATTTAAACAAGCAACTGGCACTGGATACTGATCTAACTATGAACAACTGCCAATAAACTGTTAAAGTTAAAACGTTTAAATTCTAACAGTCATTATTGTTGCAGTAAGAGGGTTGGTAAATAGTAATAATAGCTAGACTTTTTAAAAAAAAATAATAATCAATACACCCACACCCACAATACACACACACTCATCCCTCCCCGTTCGCTGACTTGGTGTCTGCAGTCTCAGTCCTTTGCAGACGGCAAGCAAGGAGGAACAAAATGGGCTACATGCCCAAGGCGCGCACGCAATGCAGCACACAGGAGCGTGTGTCCATTATAACCAATGGGCCTTGAATATTTGCGATTTTTCCAATTAACGGGGTGGGTGGGTCCAGAACGGATCACCCGCAAATCGGGAGGGACGAATGTATATATAATCTACTTATGAGGGCAATGTCTGAAAACATGTTTTTTTTTGGGGTGGAAGGAAACTTATAAAGGAAACTTACAGTAAATTTTTAAAAATTGTTTCAATTGTGCATTTTACTACTATAAAAATTTGTTATGCTTTATCATCCCTAAATCCAATTAGTCCAATTCAAATAAGACACATTTAAAAACTGAACTCCCTTATGTGCTAATGTATCAATCTTCATTGATTCAATGGGTCTATTCTAGACAGTACTAACAATTGGATTTATGTCTCAATGTTTCTGTCCTGTTAACCATTTAATTCCATGGTGGAAGAATTCATTTGATGTGCAACACACAAACTGTCTGGATGATAAGGACTGAGGGGCAAAACAGACAGACATAATAAGCCTGCTTCTGGGCAGCTTGGAGGTGTGGCAATCACTTGACGCAACCATGCGGAAGTTGCCCCAACCCAAAAAAGCCGCTCTGAAAAGGAGCAGTAAAAAACGCTTCTTTTCAGAGTGCCACCCAGGACCACAGATTGGGACCTCACTCATCTGTTTGCTGTAGCTCCAGGGCGGCCCCAATCCATCTTTTTTGGGAGATCTGTTTCACCCCTTAGTTACTGGGAATTGTTATGATCAGAAACATAACCCTGGAAAAAACCTCATTACCCTTAAACAGTCAGTAGGATTACACAAACCCTTCCTAAAGGATTTGGGACACTTCTTTGAGTTGTTGCATTGTAAAAATGCTCATAGACTGTATTAAAAATGGTCTACAATATACAAAAATACGATTCCACAAAAAGTGACACTTTCAAGGACAACATTCTAAGTGGACAGTATCTTTGGGCTCAAGAACTTTACAACAAAGATTTCATCATACACAAGTTTTCAGACAGGTGAGTCACCAGCTTACAGACTTCTCCAAGTAACAAATTTCCAAATGAATCAAGTTTCAAATACGGTGATTCCCACCCATCTTCCTGTGATAATGTCATGTTAATTTTCTGCTTTGCCAACCTACATTCTTCAAATATAAGCACAGATTAATCTGCAGTTGGAGAAGCAATAATTGGTGCAATGGGGGCAATTGGGGAAGGGTGGGAATCAACAGAAATTTTGCCATTGATTTAAAGTGGGATACAGATTGCCTCCAATTATTCTAACACTTCTTTCCTCCAAAGAGGAATTAATGTAAGGTGAATTACTGTGGAATCTTAGACTGGTTTACTCATTAATTTTAGTGCATCTTAATCCTAGGTAAATTTGCATAGGATTGAAGACTTTTTAAAGTAATTATGAAGCCAGTTCTTAATAAAGCAATCCGATTCTTTTCTTGGTTTCTATAATTTTTACAGTATTTAATACTGGAAAAATGCTTTAGAAACTTTTTCTAATTTACCTTCACAATAAATATGTGGAGGTGACTATTAATGTTCCTGTTCTACTAATGAAGAATGGATGCTAAGGGACAGGCAGTTCCTTAATTCATGGTGGGGGGAATGAACCTAGGCTTCCCACTAGATCAGACCCTCCAATCTGATGTGGAGGATAACATTCTCTACCCCACCCCCATGGGCCAAAGACTGGTATCTTCTTTATGCTCATTGCCTACACTGCTTCTTTCCTGGAAATTTGCCAGGTAACAGCATTTGTGCATGGGTTTCCACTTTGAGTGGTAGATCACACTGCTCTAGATCACACTGGCTCATGCCATTCAGATATATCTTCAGGTTATACCATTATTCCGTTCCTAGACAATGCAATTCGTGCCATTATACTGCTGCCATTGCAACAAAGGCTGAAGGATGACTTAAAGCTCTGTTGTGAGCCAATCATCTGGAGACTATTTCACCTGACATTCAAATCATGTGCAATAAGAAAAGTCAACAGACTATAATGTAGCAATGGTTCTGCAAACATGATTTGTGCAATGAGCTCCTAAGCATTACTAGCTCCATTCCCCATGCCAAGTCATCAAAGGTGCAGTGGCTTGTCATTTGAATCTACCAACAAAATGGGCAGAATGTAGCCTGTATGATGGCTTCTTCTCCCCAAATGTGTAAACGATGCACTTGCACTCCCATAAATTTAATGATGGAAAGATCAAAGCAGAAAGGGTGATGTGCTCTTATGTGCTCCAAATAGCATAGATTAGTGTCAAGTCACCACAACAGTAGAGTATAGCAAGCTAATTTGTCAACCATCAAATGTTGCTTTAAATAGGAGAAACATGCTGCTCTGGCATATCCTATTTATTCTATGCAGATAGGGACAGAAATGCATCAAAGGATAAACCAAAAAAGGCAGCTTCCAAGAAAAGCTTCAGGCAAAATTACTCATATATGAATCTGAAAAGTACTTAAAGATTTTAAACTCACGGTAGAGCAGCAAACAGAAAGCAGACAATGGAGATCAGGCCTATGACAACACTCCAATACTCCCACACATTTCCAACACATTCTTCAAGGAGATGCCAAATCCAGGGTGTTCCATTTAGACACAATCTCCTCTCCTCTACTGGGGAGATATTAAAAGCTTGTAGATGCTGCTGGAGAGCCATCTATTCAAGTTCAGGGATATTATTTCAGAAGTTGGCTCAGTTCTGAACCCCATGCAAATCCATTTACCAATTCTGAATATTCTCTCTCTCTCTTCAAAGCTCCCACATCCAGATGGATGACTTGGTACAACAATTTCTTTCCAGCCTCACAGAAGGGCCTGCCAAATTCAAAGAAAATAAAATACATCCAGCATGAATACATCAATTTAAAAGACAAATCCAGCTAATTATTCTATTTGGACACAAATGAAAGGCAAACTCAAAGCAGGAAAGAAAATTTAAAATATAGACATTAACCCACAGTTTTTGAGTGTTCTTTTGCTGATAGAAAATGTCTAGTTTTCTACAATCCAACTGAGTGGGTTCAGTTCCAGCCCAAGACAATCAACAGAAAATAGCAAAATGGTAATACTGTACAGTTGTGTCTATAGCAAAATTGCAATAAACCTTATTCCAACTTTAATTGAACTGTCATACTTATAGAAAATTTGACAACAAAATAAAATTAACAACTGTACCAGAGTAAGAGAACCAATCAGACATGTTCTGAAATTATTTACAACTGTTTTCTTTAATCTAGGTTGTATGTAATACGTATTTCATGTTATGTCCCCTTGGTCATTACTTGATGCTAATGACATGGGGAAGGGTAGGGAAAAGATTAATCTTCAACTGGAAACAGCAGTTTAGTGCTCCTCTTTCCAACTCCTTCCTTGCCTCCCAGACCTCTCATGAGCTAATAGTAGAGGGTTCAATTCACCCAAACATTCTCTGGTTAAGCCTCATTAAAGTGAACACGAGCTACCAAGCTCTTACATGACTCCCATTCATTTCAATAAGATTTGCATCAGAGAACTTTGCAGAGGATTAAACTCAAAGCTTGCTTTTTACTCAATATTATTTAATTGGAAATATTAAATTTGATATTTGATGTGTTCATATTTAGACAAGCTGGATTTTTTTTAAAAAAATATTACTAAAAGCAATGATTCTTGATATAAAATGTGAACAAATATGCATAACAGAACAAAATAAACTGATGCCCTATAAACTGTATCTTTACAGTCTTATGTTAATTAATATAAAACAATTACTACACACTTACAACCACTGATAAGGATTAAAGATCCTGCTCTGAGATTCAATTTTCTGTCAGACTGACTGTAAGTACATAATGGTTAAGAGCTTTTTTAAAGAGTAATAATCCACATTAAGTGATCTTTAATATGCATCCTAGGTGACTAATTTCCACTGCAAATTAAAGCATGGATTTGAATCAAAATCACTAGAGTCCAGAAATTAATTTAATGAAATGTGGATGGTAGCAGCAACATGTCTTGCATTGCCAACACTTTTCCATTATTATGAAAAAATGTAGTAATGACCAACACACAACTGCATCTTGGGTGTAGGTGTATCTGCAACAATGGCTGAGGGGAACTGATGATAGAAGAACTATGTGTTCAATGGCATGTGCAATAGAGAATGGGGCAATGACTGATTCTAAGACTTCAGAGCACTACAGAACCCAATAAATTCATTTCCATTTCATATCCTCGCTGAATACATAAAATCTTGTAATTCTCAATTTATACATTTGTATAGAATAGTGGTCACTCTATCTGTGATACAAAGAAAACCACAACAGAGGTAGGTCTGAAATCTATCTTTAATATCCACTACAGAAGACCCACAGAATAATGGAATTTATGTATGTGTTTACTCAACATTCAACCATTGATTAAATAGATCTTACTTGAAATTAACTCAGCACCCAGCCTTGCTATATTTTGCCACAAATTATTTTGGATATAAAATCTGAACCATCAGAAGTAATTAGTCCACTCAAAGTAGTTCTAACTATGTTGAGCTATTTCATCTAAATTAAGAATTAAAGATTGTAAAGGACATATAAGATATTTGGGGCAGTAAAATGCAGTGAAAGCATGAGCACCAAGATCAATGAAGACATCTCTTGCCTTTGTGGCACATTCAGAGTTCAGATACCTCCTTTTTAAGATTTTATCTACAAATATGAAAAGGTTAAATGAAAGGTAGGACTTTCATGTGCTGAGTTGATGAAGTTTATTCTGTATTTCTGCTGAAGAAAAAAGATTTTATTCTTTGTGTAGAGCTAGTGTGGCATAGTAGCTTGAGTGTTAGAGTAGGACTCCAGGAGACCAGGGTTCAAATCCCTGCTCAGCCATGGAACTTGCTGGGCCACCCTGGGCAAGTCACATTCTCGTAGCCTCAGAAGGCAATGGCAAACTCCCTCTTCACAAATCTTGCCAAGAAAACCCCTTGATAGATTTACCCTAGGGCAGAGATGGCAAAACTTGTAGGGACAGAGTGCCCAAACTAAAAGGCCTTCCAGTACCGGGTGTTACCTGGTACCGGAGGCAGGACTTCTGCCCTCTGGGGGTGGGACTTCTTCCCCTGTCCTCCCAGGCCTTCAGCTGCTCTCCAGAGACAGCTGAAGGCCCAGGAAGGCGAGGGGGGGAAAAGAAGAAGAGGCACGGGCCTCTTCCTCCTCCCACACTGTCCCTGGCCTTCCGCTGCCTCTGAAAAAGCAGCGGAAGGCCAGAGAGGGTCAGGAAGGAGAAGGAACAGGCACTCGCCTCTTCCTCCTCCTCCGCCCACACCGTTCCCAGCCTTCAGCTGCTTCCAGAGAGGGTCTAAAAGGAGGAAAGGAACAGGCGTGTGCCTCTTCCTCCTCCTCCTCCTCCCCGCCTTCTGTGTGCCGGGGAAAATGGCTTTGCGTGCCATCACAGCCCTAGGGTTTCTATATGTCAGACACTTCTCAAATTTACACAACAAGTCTTTTTTGGTTATCTGTTTTTACTAAAACCCAAAGATCTCCAGATGCCAAATCGTGCTGTAACAGATGATGCCAAATACCTATTCTACCACATCTGGTATATGCTGGGATGATTTACATATACAGTACAACTCCCCACTGAAATTACTGCAGATTAGGAATACCAAAAGCCTAATTAGAAAGAGAGAGAGAAATGTTTTGCTATCATTAAGTTAATGAACTGGAATTAAGAACATTTACTGGTCTACTGTAAGTTATCCAGTGATCTAATAGAAGATCTCAGTATGTTGTAACCTCATTATTTATAATAGATGAAAAACTGGTCAAGATCCTTCATCAGATGAAGCTAGGACAAGAGAGCTCCATCACTGCAGCTTCTTTGGCCAATTTTACCTCCCCCCCATCTACCTCCTCAACCAGGTAGTACCACAACTGAAGGGTTTCTGAAGCACGGCAGATCAAGGTGGTGGAAAATGACAACTATAGTGCTCTTCCAGTCACTGGGTGCAATAAGATAGGCAACTGGAAACACCTTCTGGGCTCCTGCTGCAACTGCTTGTCTCAATGCACCCCATGACCAGGAGAGTGATGTAGTCACTTGCCAGCCCCTTGATCTGCAGCACCTCAATAACCCTGCAACTTGGGTGCTGCTTGGCTTTAGAGATTGACTTTAGGGGTCATGCTTGGTCAGTAACAACTAAAATGTGAATCTTAGAATTTATGAAATCACAACTCCAGCTTGCAATCTTATAAATACTGAATAGGATTCCAACTACCATACTGTTTCATAAACTTTTTCATTTTTTTTCATTTAACACATTTTTGTATACAAAAGCAAGTGTCCGCACATTCCCTTATATTTACCTTTACTTCCTTGCAGTGGGATTTTATGTGTCTACCCAGAAAAAAATCCCACTGCGTTCCATGGGGCTTACTCCTAGGTAAGTGAATTTGCTTCTAGGTAAGTGAATATAGGGGTGAAACCAAAGATGGATTGGTGCCTCTGCAAACACATAGTGCAGCCCAAATCAGCCTTGAAGCTGGTCGAAAAAAGGAGCAGCAAAGATCCGCTCCTTTTATAGCTGGGGAAATGGTGGCTTTTCCCACCCTGCCGTGGCCCCATGATGGCTTCAAGTTGCTCCAGTGGTGTGCGGTGCATAAACGCCATGCAGCTGGAGTACCTTGAAGCCGCCCGGACGGCTTTAAAGGGCTGTCTGTTCTGGCCCATAGTTCTGTAAGTTTAGTACCTATATGTTTAGTGCCTGTGCATTTCAATCCTGCCACACATTAAGGACACTAACAACTACTTACATTTGGCCTTCCTTATCCATGATTTTTTTATCCACGAATTCAAGCATCCACGGTATAAAAATATTTTTAAAAAAGTGTAAATTCCAAATAGCAAACCTTGATTTTGTCATTTTATATAAGGGAAACGATTTTGCTATGCCATTGTATTTAATGTGTGCCGGCTTGGCTCCAGCAGAGGAAGAACTGTAGACTTTTTGAGCTGGGAAGTTTCCCAGTTTCTCAGCTCTTTTCTGAGGAATGGCCCTCTATTCCTTCTCCTTCTTCCTCTTAATTTTGAGGTAACTAATTCTGGATTGACGACCAGAGGACTCAAAAGTCTGCCTTGGCCACAGACTTGGCTATGTGGAAAATCCTTCTCCCCTCCAGATGCTTAACAGCAGAGCTTGAAAAAGGTTTGTACTGCCCCAGACTTTTTAAAAGGCAGTATCTGTGATTGTCGTAAATCTGGCAGCCTGAAAACAAATTGGGAGGCTGGCGATGAAATCGGGATTGAATTTCTCACTTTTGTCACCCTGCTGATCCCCTTGTGAGTCCCCTGCAGTTTTCCTTGCTTGTTTTTTGTTGCCCCGGTAAGCCACTCAGCGGGAAAGGACCCATCATCACCACCACCTGGGACATGCGGTGGCAGTGGAGAGGCTGGGAGCTGGGCCGGGGGGGATATTAACCCACCCACACCTTCCCACCTTTAGTGGCGGTGGCAGTGGCGGCGGCGGCAGCGGCGGCGAGGCCGAGAGTCAGGTCGGGCGAGGCTTTTCCACCCTGCCTGCCCTACCCACCCATCATCACCACCTGGGACACACGGCGACAGCGGAGAGGCCGGGAGTTGGGACGGGGGGATATTAACCCGCCCACACCCTCCCACCTTTAGTGGTGGCGGCAGCGAGGGCGAGATGCAGGTTGGGTGAGGCTTTTCCATCCTGCCCACCCATCACCACCACCTTGGACATGCGGCGGCAGCCGCCCATACCCTCCTACCTCCAACTGCAGCGGTAGAGAGCTGGGCTCAGGCAGGGCTTTTCTATCTAGTCTGCCCTGCCCTTTTCCGGTTGGGATAGCCGCGGCAGCGCCGTGGTTGGGAAGGATACCTGGCTTTATTGACTCCTTTACCAGCAGAGGCCGGGAATGATATGGGGGCGGAAATTGGAGTTGTGCGAGGGAAAGGGAGGTATGGTGGGAACAGAGCTAATAGATGTTACAAAAGAAGGCGGGATCGCTGTTTGAAAGCTATCCTGCCTTCAGTTCACTCTGTTTCCTGGAATGGATTGGAGAGCATACCAACCATTCCACTGAACCTTATCTTGCTCCTCTGCAATGCCAGGTTGGTAAAAAATAAGCCTCATTTTATTTACGATCTCCTTCTGGATGAGGATGCCGACCTGGCTTGCTTTACAGAAACCTGGCTGGGAGAGGATAGCGCCATAACTTGGATGCAAGCCCTCCCAGCTGGGTATTCTGTCAGTGAGCAAGTAAGAGGAAGTGGGCGGGGGGGGAGGGGGCAGAGTGACTCTGGTTTATAAAAATACCCTGACCTCAACCAGGATACCTGTCCGGAACACAGTCCACTTCGAGTGTATGTACCTGAGCCTGAGGACCAAGCATAATTTGAGGATTCTGCTAGTATACAAACCACCCCATTGTCTAGCAGACTCCCTAACCGAGCTGACACAGTGGGTCTCAGAGGTGCTGCTGGAGTCGCCCAGACTTTTAGTCCTGGGTGACTTCAACATTCCACTCGAGACCAGTTTGTCAAATTTAACTGGTGTGGCTCGGGAGTTCATGGAATCCATGACAAACATTGGCCTATCCCAAATGGTCATCAGGCCCACTCAATGTGCAGGTCATACCCTCGATGCGGTCTTTAGTACGGAACAGGAATATCCGTGGGTGGAGGTTACCAAAACCACCACATTATCATGGACAGATCATTTCCTGGTCAAGATTGAACTAAGAACCACTATCTGCCCCACTGGGGGTGGTGGATCCATTAGAATGGTCCACCCTCGAAGGCTAATGGAACCAATTGTATTCCAGAAAGCCTTGGAGGGTTTAATGGTTGGCAACACTGGTGATTCTGTCGAAGCTTTGGTTAGTACCTGGAACACTCTTAACAAGGCTATTGACACGATCGCTCCCATGCGTCCTTTCCAGCCTGCTTTAAACTGTAAGCCATGGTACACAGAAGAGCTTAGGAAATTGAAGTAAGTTGGACAACGACTAGAGCGAACCTGGTGAAAAACTCAGCTCTTATCTGACAAGACTCGTCATAGGAACTTTCTTCGTTCCTATCGAGAGGCAATATGTGCAACGCAGAAATCCTTCTCCTCTGCATGTACTGCGTCTGCAGAGTCCCGTCCAGCAGAGCTGTTTAGGGTGGTAAGGGAACTGATGCAGGTTCCACCTGCGCAGAACCCAACAACGGCCTGCTGTGACGCGTTTAACAACTTCGTGGCAGATAAAATCTCTCAGATAAGAGCTGACTTGGATGCCAGTTTGATAGCAGAATAAATAGACGAGGTATTCAGCAGCTCCACTGATGTAACTTTACTGGATCATTTTCAATCTGTGAGTACCGAGGACATGGATAAGCTCCTTGGTAGTGTGAGGAAGATGACTTGCCCTCTTGACCCTTGCCCTTCGTGGCTGGCTGTCCAGGGGGGTGCCTTGAGGTTGTTCCTTGGGGACATCATCAACGCATCCCTCAGGGAAGGTTTTGTTCCATCTTGTCTAAAGGTGGTTAGGCCGCTTCTTAAAAGACCTTCCCTGGACCACCTGGAAATGAACAGCTATAGGCCAGTGTCCATTACCTTTTCTGAGCAAGGTGATCGAGAGGGCGGTTGCTCTTCAACTCCAAGCTGTCTTGAATGAAACCAATTATTTAGATCCATTTCAAATGGGCTTCAGGACAGGATTTGGAGTTGAGACTGCCATGGTTGCCTTGACCGATGACCTTCGTCTGAGCATCGACAGGGGTAGTGTGACCCTGTTGGTGCTTTTAGACCTCAGCGGCTTTTGATATGATAGATCATAGCATCCTCTTGGATCACCTGGGAGGGCTGGGAATCGTACTGCATTGCAGTGGTTCCGCTCCTTCCTCTCAGTCAGATCCCAGAGGGTGCTGCTTGGGGACAGTTGCTCTCCAAAAAAACCCCTCACTTATGGCATCCTTCAAGGCGCCATTCTGTCCCCGATGCTGTTTAACATATATATGAAGCTGCTGGATGAGATTATCCGGAGACATGGGGCTGGGTGTTATCAGTACGCTGATGACACCCAGATCTATTTCTCCTTGTCTCGATCATCGGCCTTGGCTCCCGATGGTGTCTCTCCTCTCAATGACTGTCTTAAGGCAGTAATGGACTGGATGAGGAAAAACAGATTGAAGTTGAATCCAGACAAAACGGAGGTGCTCACAGTAGCGGTCCCAAAACCAGGAATTGGGTTGCAACCTCCAGTCCTGGACGGAATCACACTCTCTGTGAAGGACTGTGTTCGCAGTCTGGGGGTGCTCCTGGATTCGTCCTCCTGATAATTAATCAGATAAATGCGACGGTCAAGAGCACCTGTTACAGCTTCGGCTGATACGCCAGCTGCACACTTTCCTGGAAATAAGGGACCTTGAGACTGTGGTGCATGCGCTGGTAACCTCTCACCTTGATTTCTGTAATGCGCTCTACATGGGGCTACCCTCGTGCTTGGTCTGGAAACTTCAGTTGGTACCAAACATAGTATCCAGAGTGGTCTCGGGGACATCTAGGAGAGACCACATAACACCAGTATTGAAGTCTCTCCACTGGCTGCCTATTAAGTTTCTTGGCCCAGTATAAGGTGTTGGTTATGACCTTTAAAGCCCTAAATGGCTTGGGTCCAACCTATCTTCAGGACCGTCTCCTCCCATACAATCCTCTTCACGCACTCTGGTCCTCTGGGAGGAATCTCCTACAGCCAAAACTAGGCTGTCTGCAACTTCCCAGAGGGCCTTTTCGATAACCGGTCCCAGATTATGGAACGGCTTGCCGGATGAGATCCGTCAGATTACGAGTTTAAGCAGTTTCAAAAAGGCTGTGAAGACAGATCTCTTTCAGCAGGCCTTTCCTGACTAGAATTCCCGGCCTCAGGAGCCTATTCATTTCTACCTTTTTCATTTTCTCTTGGCACTGCCCTTGCTTGTTTACTGTTTGTTCTAGTTGTTTTTTATTCTGATGTTTATTTTAAGTTGTTTTAATGGATATCTGGTTTAATACTTTTTTAAGGGGTGGGTGGGTGGGTTCTGGGATTGTAGAGTGTATTTTGAGACAGGTGATATTGTACTGAATTTTAATTGTTGTAAGCCACCCCAATTGTTCAACAGAGGGGTGGGGTATAAATAATAATAATAATAATAATAAGGATTTGAACATCCACGGATTTTGTTATCCACGGTGTGTGTGTGTGTGTCCGTGTCCTGGAACTAAGCCCCAGCTGATAACAAGGGCCCATTGTATTTAAAAGTGGGGAAAGAGCCATATGTAATCCCTTGCTCTCTCTGAATTATAAAATGGAGACAAAGAATGTGAAATTGGAAAAGAAATCCAAGATAAAAGCCATAAAACTAAAATACTAATAGAGTGAAAAAAATCAATGCAATGCATTATTAAAGTAGAACTCACTTCATTACCTCAGGGCCTGCATCTTCTTATGAGGCCTCTGTGGTAGCTCTAACAGCACAATGTGGTACATGCTGGAGCGTCAAACTGACAGTTAATACTGGCAGAGATTAGCATCATATAAACTGTGGAAACGAGAAAGCACACATTTTGGTTTAGTCAAATGAACGTCTTTGTGGCAATATTATTCAGCATTTACAAGAAAAATGCTTGAATATCTCCAGCCATTTATATACTATACTTTTCAAGTTTAACCTGATATCTCCAGACAAATATCAGCAACAGCTATTAGAAAAAGGAAGTAGTTCAAAAGCAGTGGGATAATACAGGTTAGTCTGCAATCCTCATGAGACTGAAGGTCTGGCCTTTGGCTTTTTCCTGTACAACATCTCCTCTGGTGCATGTTATTTTGTTGTCTGTTGCTAGTTAATATTTATGCAATACCAGCATTTGTCAAGCAGCAAGCTTAGTATCACTGTAAGTTCTCACAAAAACCCTGTCAGCTGTTCTCCTACGGTCAAGACATCCAAATGCTTCCTGCAACTTCTAGACCTTACCTATGTAGGGTTAATTTCAAGGGCTTCCCGCACAGAGGTCTTTTCTTCCATGCAGGTTAGAAGTTCAAGACTTCTTATTTTAGAAACTAAACCAGCTACACAAACAGACTAGAGCTAATAACATGCAAGGAGGGTATGGAGAGAGTATCACTTCTTGCAAAGCAACATTTTACTGTGATGTTAAAAATGGCAAATTACTTCACTTTAAGCATCTTTCCTTTACTTTTAGCCTACTTTTACTTGAGTACAAAGAAATCTAACAGACCTAAGTAGAGAGATTTACCTCCCCCCCCCCCCCCGGAAAAGCTCCTATATTTAAAGAGTAATGTTGGCATTTATAAGAGAGCCAACATGGCATTGTGGTTTTTGTGCTGGACTACAACACTGGAGATCAAGGTTCAATTCCCATCTCAGCCACAGGACCCACTGGATGACCTTGGCTAAGTCACACTCTCTCAGCCTCAGGGAAAGGCAATGGCAAACCTTATCTGAACAAATCTTTCCAAGAAAACTGTGATAGGGTCGACATAATTCGGAACCAACTTGAAGGCACACAGCAACATCAAATTAGCATTTATATAGAGCTTCAAAATGTTCAAAGGTCTTGACAGTTTACTCATTAATCCTTAAAACCTCCAAATAAGACAGATCAGTTTTGTTCTTACCGTATTACAGATGTGGAGGAAAGATGAGAATACCTTGCCTTTCATTTAAGATGTTCATGGCTGAGGTAAAGACTTCAGACCTTATATGCTTAGCCATGACGTGTCATAATCATGATGCCTGGCTCACAAAACCGGAAAAAGTGAACCTCACCCAGCTACAGAGGCAAGGGAGGGTATCATCTGCTAGATTTCCATTTGTGTTGAAATTACTACAGGAGGAACAATCCCATCTGGGGAGGGAGGAGAAGGAGGAGAACTTTGCCACATCAACTCTTTTAAGACAGCCAGTGAAAACATGGAATGGGGCTAGTGGGCGGGGGGCTGTGCCTGCATTCCCCCTCCAGATCTCTCCTTCTGAATAGTATCGAGGAGGTCTAGAATCCTTCATAATACAGAAGTATGATACTATGATTTCACTTTAATTGTCATGGCTGCCTCCTATGAAATCCTGAGGTTTGCAATTTGGTGAGGCACTAGAGCTCTCTGGTTGATAATTCTAAATGCCTCTCCCCAAACTGCAAATCCCAGGATTCCATAGGATGGAGCAAAGGCAGCTAAACTGGAACCACAGTGCTATAATCAAATACAGGCTCCCTTATCCAGAATTCCAAAATGGGAAATACTCCAAAATTGTCCACATGAGTGGCTGAGGTGACACCTTTGCTTTCTGATGGTTCAGTGTACACCAACTTTGTTTCATGCAAAAAATTGTTAAAAATATAATAGATAAAATTACTTTCAGGCTACGTGTATAAGGTGTATACGAAACATAAATGAATTTCACGTTTAGACTTGGGTCCCATCTCCAAGTTATCTCATTGTTTATATGCAAATATTCCAAAATCTGGAAAAAAAAACCAAAATGGAAAACACTTCTGGTCCCAAGCATTTCGGATAAAGGAGACTCAGCCTGTAGTGTGCAAGGAATAAAAAGAGAAAAGCAGGATATAAATCAAATAAATATCTCAGGCAAGCTGAAGGGGAATAGTCTCTTTGTCCTTCCCTACCTTAGAGGTGGAGGCCTTACAGAAAAGATGTTGTTTGTTGTTAACTGCCCTCAAGTCAACCCAACTCATTGAGACCCCATGGCAATGAGAAACCTCCAGGACCACCTTTCCCACAACTGCTTTGCTTAGGTCTTGCAAACTTACACCCGTGACTTCCCTAATTGAGTCTATCCATCTGGTGTGCAATCTTCCCCTTTCTACTACCTTCTACGTTTCCCAGAATTATTGTCTTTTCCAATGAGTTGTACGACAGCCTCTGTTTGATCATCATGGCTTCCAGGGAGATTTCTGTCTTGAAGGAGCCATTTGTTTGTCTTTTTTGGCTGTCCATGGTATCCTCAGCACTTTTCTCCCACACCACATCTCAAATGAATTTATTTTCTTCCTATCCACCTTCTTCACTGTCCACCTGTCTTATTTGTACATGGTAATAGGGAATACAATGACTTGGATGATCCTCACGTTAATGCTCAGTTATATCTTTACTCTTTAGGATCTTGTCCAGTTCTTTCATAGCTGCCCCTTCCATTCCTAGTCTTCTTCTGATTTCTTGGCTGCAGTCTCCATTCTGATCGATGTTTGATCCAAGGTAGGATAACTTTTTAACTATTTTGATTTCCTTATTATCTAGGCTAAATTTAGGTAGATCCTCCATGGTCATTGTTCTTGTTTTCTTTATGTTCAGCAGCAACCCTGTCTTTGCACTTTCTTCTTTGCTCTTCCTTAGTAGATGTTCCAAGTCTGCTAGTAGTATGGTGTCACCCACATACCTGCTTAGATTGTTGATGTTCCTTCCTCCTCTGTTCAACAGTAAGTAAAGATACAAGACATTAAACTACTCACAGTTACTGGACAAGAGCCACTGTGGTGTAATGATTTGAGTTGTTGGACTATGTCTGTGGAGATCAAGGTTTGAATCTGGGCTCAGCTGTGTAAACCCACTGGGTGACCTTGGGCAAATCACACTCTCTCAGCCTCAGAGGATTGCAATGGCAAAACCCCTCTGAAGAAATTTGCCAAGAAAACCCTGTGATAGGGTTGCCATAAGTCTGAAATGACTAGAAGGCACACAACAAATGACAATTTGTAAGCCACTTTGAGAGCCTTTGTAGCAGAAGAATGGGGTGTAAATACATCTAATTCTTCAAGACCCTTTTACTGGGCTGGGTTTTGTTTCTTTTGTTGGACATCCTCTCCCCACTGTTTGTTTCATTTAGAGCAACCATTCCCAAAACCTGACCTTCCAGGTTTTTGTACTTCAACTCCCAGAATCCCAGACCACTGACCAAAGTGGCTGAGGCTTCTAGGAGCTGAAGTCCAAAACACCTGGAGGATCAGAGTTTGGAAATCATTGCTAAATGAAACAATGTTACTAGACACAGCAGGGAAAGGATGTCCAACAAAAGAAAACAAAACACAGCCCAGCAAAAGGGTTTTGAAGAATTAGATGACTCCTTCACAACTCTTTTCGGAGGTTCTACTTAACCCCTAATAAAGATTGTGGCTTTTAGAAAAGCAAACCTCCCCCCAAACAAATGAAGCAACTCTGGTACCTAAAATATTTCCCAAAAATGGGTTACACTGTCTCTGACACTGATATACAGAGATGATGATGATGATGATGATAAAGTTTTGTATCTACCTTGTTTCCCAAAACTGGGACTCTGGTGGCATCCATTTCTGAAGAGCGGGGAGTATTTCTGAAGAGTATTTCTGAAGAGTAGAGTAGAAATACAATAAATAAATAAATAAATAAATAAAATCCAAAGTGCAGAAATAATCCAGTTGGACACCATTTGAACTGCCAGCACTCCATGCTATGGAATTTCTGGTGCCACAACAAACTACCATTCCCTTAATTCCATAGCATGGAGCCCTGGCAGCTGAAGTGCTGTCAAACCATATTATTAAACTACCATTCCCAGAATCCCATAGCAGTTGAAGTGCTGTCAAACCAGTTTATTAAACTACTATTCCCAGAACCCCATAGCATGGAGCGCTGGCAGCTGAAGTGCTGTCAAACCAGATTAAACTATCATTCCCAGAATTCCATAGCATCATGGAGCCCTAGCAGGCCACTTTAACTGTCCTGGTTCAGTGCTAGGGAATCATGGGAATTGTATTTTTTCCTGAGACACTGAGCCTTCTCTGTCAGAGAGCTCTGGTGCCACAATAAACTACAGTTCCCATAATTCCCTAGCACTGAGCCAGGGCAGTGCCTCAATTTAAAGTGGACTCAATTTGCACTATTTCTGGCAGTCTGCAAAGGCCCGAAGTCCTGTCAAACCGGATTATTTCTGCAGTGTGGATGCAGCCTTAGGGCGGCTTAGAATGTAAAAGAAGAGTACAGTTTAAAAACACGTAAGACCCAAAAGTGTCTTATTTATAAACTAATAAAAATAATAATAATTTTTAAAAAAAGACACAAAAGTGATGCACGTACAGAAGTGAGATGGCTATTTCTCTCTCTGGCCTTTCCCTCTCATGGAGGACGAAGGATTTCCCCCACAGCGGAACATGAAACCGCCCACTTTCGCCACCCTCAGTACCTCAGAACGGAGGGCAATGGCGTCCCGAGGCGGTACTAAACGAAAGGGCCTCGGCTCCTCTCAGGAAGGAAGGAAGGAAAGATGGCCGTCGTCGAAGCGCCTCAATTTTCGCTCGGCCTTCCTCCGAGGCAGCTCCCTCTGCCGACCGCTGGCTGCCTTTCCTCAGGCAAACCTCCCAGGAATGGAGGGTGTGTGTGGAAAGAAGGCCCCGAGTGTTTTTAACATTATTTCATTTTTAAGCCGCTTTTCTCCCAGAAAGGGACCCAAGGCACCTCACGAGAGGCCTATTTTTGCCTCAGGCTTCCACACCACCAAGTCCCCCCTGACTTTTAATGACCAGGCGTCCTCCTTTTCCAGGACATGACCTACATTTCAAGCCTTCTCTCCAGGAGGAATTTCAAACACTCCTCCATTTTGAACATGGCTAAGAAGCATGGGCTAAAACTTCGAGGAGGGTTTTTTACGGGGTTTTTTTTTTGGGGGGGGGGGAATATCCTCAATTTCTTCTTGAACGCCCTACGTTTTGTGATGGCTTGCCCTCAAAGTGACCAGAGGTCCTCCTTTTCCCAGGCCTTATCCTCCATTTCAGCCTTCTCAGGAGGAATTCCTAAATGTCCTCCATTTTGAGCATAATTAAGAAGCATGAATTTATTTTTTCTACGGATTTTTTTGGGGGGAATAGCCTCCATTTTTTCTTGAATATCCTATATTTTGTGGTGGCTTGTCCTCAGGATGACCAGACGTGCTCCTTTTCCAAGACGTGTCCTACATTTCAGCCTTCTCTCCAGAAAGATTTTCAAACTTTCCTCCATTTTGAGCATGACTAAGAAACAGGAATTTATCTTTCTATGAGTGTTTTTTAGTTTTTATTTGGGAATGGCCTCACAAGCTACCCAAAGATGTAGGATATCCAAATTTTTTTTTAAAAAAAATGTAAGGCCAGCCTGATTCTCCATCCTTCTTGAATGCCCTACATTTTATGGTGCCTTGTCCTCGTTTGTGGGTGACCAGATGTCCTAACCACAAAGGAAGACAAGGCACCATAAAATGTAGGTCATTCAGGAAGGATGGAGGACATTCCCAAATAAAGTCTACAAACACTCATAGAAATATAAATTCATGCTTCTTAGTCATGCTCAAAATGTAGAGACATCTTGTAGCACCTTTGAGACTAACTGAAAGAAAGTAATTGGCAGCATGAGTTTTCTACTTCATTCTACTTCCTCAAATGCATCTGAGGAAATAGACTGAAGTCTACGAAAGCTCATGCTACCAATTTCTTTCTTTAGTCTCAAAGGTGCTACAAGATCTCTCTACATACTGATTCTACAGACGGCTATATCTTTGAATGCTCAAAATGGAGGACCTTTTGGAATTCTTCCTGGACAGAAGGTTCAAATGGAGGACATGTCCTGGGCAGAGGACAACCGTTGTTGTTGTTGTTGTTGTTGTGTGCCTTCAAGTCGTTTCCGACTTATGTATTTCCTCCATTTTGAGCCTAAGAAGCAGGAATTTATATTCCTATGAGTGTTTTTAGAATTTATTTTGTAATGTCGTACATTTTTCTTGAATGTCTTACGTCTTGCTGTGCCTTGTCCTCCTTTGTGCTAGGGCATCTGGTCATCCTGGACCTATGGCAACCCTAAGGCGAAGCTATCATGGGGTTTTCTTGGCAAGATGTGTCCAGAGGAAGTTTGCCATTGACTTCCCCTCAGGCTGAGAGAGTGTGACTTGCTCAAGGTCACCCAGTTGGTTTCATGGCTGAGCAAGGTATTGAACTGTGGTCTCCAGAGTCATAGTCCAATACTGAAACCACTATGCCATTCATTCTCCTATTCAGTTATTAAAACAAAGGAGTTCTATCTGGTACATAAATTTAGATGACGTTGCTTGCCAGCTTGCTCGTGCTGAAGAATATGCTACTTGAGTCCTATGCTTTCAATAGTAAAAATAATCAAATGGGTCTAGAGTACTAGAAAAACATTTCATCCATATTCATTTATATGCAACCGGATGTACCGTAAGTATGCTTACTTGGGGACTTATTTCCCACTGTTTGGATTTAGAGTTGAGGTTTTATAGAGATCTGAGTCATTATATACTTTTTCACTGCATATTTTACCAGCTTTATTTCAGTATGTAGCCATCCAAATGCTACTTGGCAGTTTCAGTTGTAAAACCATGTTTTATTTTCTGGCTGCCTTGAGACAGCCAAAGAAAAGCTATCCTAACTGTTATTTCTGGTAATAGCTCTAGTGGTATCCTCAAGGATAGACTCCAGCAGTTGTATTCCACCAGTATATTCTCTAGTGATTTACTGGTGACAATGTTCACTAGCTTAGATTGTTTTTTAAATGGATCAGCTCTATTAGATGCTTGCTACTAGCCAGGATAGCTGCACAACATGGTCAGAAGGAGTGTGCCACCCAATATGAAATATGAAATGCTGGACATAAAACAGTATAGTGGGCATGCTAAAACTTTCATGCCCTGAAGCATCTTCCTCTCCACTTAAAGAATATTGGGATATAAACTTTGGTGCAATCTAACAAGGCAGTTCTTATGCACCTCAACTTTATTTGGAGCTGGTACAAAATGTGTCAACCCATCTCTTGACAGAGGATAGAGCAGTGGCAGTACGCAGTTCAGCAACTCTCCAAATGCCCCAACAAGGATGGCCAGTGATTATATTGACTGGGGCATTCTGGAAGCTGTAGTCCAAAAAAGTAACTTTCCCAAGCTGTTTATCAGAATAGTTTGTCCTGACTGTATCCACCATCTGAATATCAATGAATCCTACTGAATTTGGAATAGGGAGCCTTTATCTCTCTAGATCAGTGATTCCCCAACTTTGGTCCTCCAGGTGTTTTGGGCCTCATCTCCCAGAAGCATGGTCCTCCCACCATGACCAACAGCCAGGAATTCTGGGAGCTAAAGTCCAAAACACCTGGAGGACTAAACATTGGGAGCTACTGCAGATGTTTTGGGCTACAACTTCCACATTCTTTTACAGTTGGACAGGTTGCACAGGGCTAAAGGGAATTGTAGGACAAAACAACTGTAGGACCAAAGATTCCCTGCCCCGCTGGGACAAAAAAGGATCACAGTAAAAACACTGGTAGACCATGCAAAAACAATCTATGAACCCCACTTCCTGGAAGATCAACCACCTAAACAGGCCAGCCATTATGCCAGCTCAGACATCAGAAGAGCTGCCAGACCCAGAAAAAACTATGGGAGTGAGGACAAACAACATTCCAAAGGGAATGTATTTTACCATACATTAAAGGAGTCACAGACAGAAAAGGGAAACTGATGAAGAAACACAACCTCCAAATGATCTACAGACCGACCAAGAAAATCCATCAAATGCTGCGCTCAGTGAAGGGTAGGAGAGACCCTCTCACAGTCACAGGGTTTTACCACATACTGTACAGCTGTGGACAAGTCTACATAAGGACCACCAAATGCAGCGTTCAAACATGAATTAAGGAACATGAGAGACATTGCAGACTGGATCAGCCAGAAAAATCAGCAGTAGCAGAACACGTTATAAGCCAACCAGCACACAGAATGCTATTTGAAAACCCCTAAATCCTGGACCATGCCAACAGCTGCTGGGTCGGAATGCACAGGGAGGCCATTGAAATCCACAGACATCTGGATAACTTCAAAAGAAAAGAAGAAACTCTGAAAGTAAACTAAGTTTGGCTACCAGTCCTGAAAAACACGAAAATCAAGATCCAAGACAAGCAAATAAACACCACCCAGGCCCAAGGCGTTTCCCCGCATACAATGGATTACCAATTAAATAGACACAAATTCTTCTTGCATATCCCCCACACAATACATGTCCAGGCTGTGCCATTCAATGCAGCACAACACACAAACTTAACTCTACCATTAACATGTAAAACCACTTCCACCAAACAAGGGTCCCACAGGTATATATACTCCACACACTTCCATGCCACCACTCTCTGAAGATGCCAGCAGGCAAAATAATAGGAATAAACTCTTCCAGAACAGCCCAAAAAACCCACAGAAAACCATTCCCTGCCTTTGTTCTAAATTATAACCTACTATTTCATGCTGGACAGGCAATTACTGAATCTTCCTTCCCTCCGTCCTTCCTTCCATAGCCCACTTAAAGTATGCCCATAGTAGCTAATAAAATCTGTGGATCAAACCCACAGAAATCGAGAGTGAAATCCACAGCTACTTGGGCAAAATTTGGTAAACACTTTGAGGAGTGTATCATGCTATATCACTGGTCCAATTCGGGGGGATGGCAGTAGAAGGCACTGCCTTGGAGGGAGAAGGAGCTGAAAAAATGCAATGACAGATGATTAATGACTCCTTGATAAATTCGGACAGTTGCAGATATGCAGTTGCTGTTTTATCCGCTTTTAACAGATTCTTAGGTTTTTAATTGGCAGTTTAATTCAAATAGTTTTATATTTGTGCTTCCTTTGTCATGCCGGATCTTGAACAGGATTTCTGCATTATAAAATTATATAAAGGAGGGAATTTTGGAAATTGTGGTCTTTCTTTCCCCTAAGTCCCCTGTACAAGCTGCATTTGTACAAATTAATTCTTCTGTGCAGTAATTAAATGTACAAAGATCTTGGCTGCTGCCACACTGCAGAATTAATACAGTTTGACACCACTTTAACTGTCATGGCTCAGTCCTGTGGAATCCTGGGATTTGTAGTTTGTTGCGGCACCAGAGCTCTCTGACATAGAAGGCTAAAAATCTCACAAAAATACAATTCCTAGAATTCCATAACTTGAGCCAAGGCAGTTAAAGCGGTGTCAAACTAGTAATTCTGCAGTGTAGATGCAGCCCTTGTCTTCTTTCGTATCTGCCTATTTTGTATGGTAGTAAGATATGCAAACTTTAAACATAACAAAAATACATATTTTGTTGTAAAACTGAGGATATTGCAGCTTCTCTTGCTGTGCACAGAACTTTTGAAGTTTCTTTTTATAAAAGTTCACATCAAAAAGTAGATATTCATTTGTTGACTGCTTGAAGGATTGCTTAAGCTGAACATTCAGTTGTCAAGATGCATGATACAAACATTATTTATTTTGGTATTAATTATTTACAGTTATTACTCTCTCCTACTAACCTAGTCCTGTAAGGTATTACATTTTTTAAGATATGAATATGCTCATGTAAAATACAGAGGGAAAGCTGCCCTTATTTTTTATTAAGGAAATTTTATGCTGTGCAAGTAACTGCAAATGGAATATTTTACTTTTTGTTATGAGATGAAGACCATCTATCAAAGAATAGTTTTGTGTTTTGACACAGCTGCCCTCTGCTGGATATCTGCTTTGTCAATATTCAGTATTTTTTCCAGTGGTGTTGATGCATCAGTGTGATGAATTGAAGCATCATATGATCAATGACATTTCCCATACAACACTCATGGCCTAACATATAGTTTTCCAACTAATCTATCTTCCCTGTGACTTATTTTAAAACCTCAAGCAATAGAGCAAGCAGCCGCCATTCTGAAAAACAAAACACCCTGTTCCATACAGTGACTAGTTTTAGATCAAGTGTCTCTAGAATTAGAGCAGAATTCAAAGATATAGCTGTGTTAGTCTGTAGAATCAGTATGTAGAGATTTTGTAGCACCTTTGAGACTAAGGAGGGATGCAGATGGGCGGCTCTGAGCTGCCCTGGAAAACAGAGGACCGAGGCCGAGGCTGCCGGACGTGTCAGCCCCAATCCTCCCTTTTGTCACCTAGGAAAGGAGCACCAAAACACTGCTCCTTTTCCAGGTAGTGAAAAGGGCACCCGAAGAGCCACCAAGCGGCTCTTTTACACCTCTTCTGGTGCAGTGTGTAAAAACACTGCGCCGGGAGGAGGATGTCCTGAGAGCGTGTGCTGTGCATAGTGGCGCGCGCTGTGATGAGGTCCTTGGGAAGGGGTTGCGGCAGCGGTATCTCAGAAAAGCTGAAGTCCTTTAAAAATTAAGGGTACATGGAATGCACATCCATACATCATATGCTACATATCAAAGAATGAAGATTTGGAGCTGGATTAATTTTCCTTGCGTTTCTAAAATCCTCTTGTCCCCAACATCAATAACCTAAAATGATGCTATGATCTAAAACAATTGTAAACTTTTACATGTTGAATGGTGTGAATGAGCACAAACCAACAGAGAATGCTGTTATGCTCTTCTGTTGTATAATTAAACGTGGAATGGCATACCGTAGTTGGATTGAATAAACATGCTCTAGTACAGCTGTTGTACACCTCAGTCCTATATGTTTATACTAAGAGGTATGTCCCACTAAATTCAATGAGTCCTACTGAGTGGTGTGAATTTTATTGTGGCTATAGTCTAGTGAGCCAGCATGGTGTAGTGGTTTCAGTGTTGGAATACAACTTTGGAGACTAGGATTCAATTCCCAGCTTGGCCATAAAACCCACTGGGTGACCTTGCTCCTAGCCTCAGGGGGAACAAATGTTGTCAAGAAAACACCATGATTAGTTCTCCTTAGGGTTGCCATAATTCGGGAATGACTTGTAATAGTCGGGAATAATCTTCTAAGCTGAGTGATGACACATACTTTTTAGTTTTATTTGTTTGAGATCAAATACCCCAGTCTCTTTTTCCAAATGCTGATCATTTTAAAAGCCACATATTATTTTCTATGATCTGAGGTGGTGCATCATCCCATGACAACAACTGTAATATCACTGAATGAACTCAGGAAAGATTAGCAGAAGGAAAACATGTGTATGGGAATGGCAAATGCACTGAAACCCAATGTTAATGGTTTGCTAGACAGATATAGATTTTCTGGACAACTGAGATGGACTTTCTGAATGGCATTTTTTTTTAGACTCAAGGCCTGACCCTGCTGCAACAAATGAAAATGTATCATATGACCCAATTATTAGTCACTCAGTCTGTAAAACCAATGAGATTGCCAGAGATGTAATGAGATGGTGGAGGGGATGACTCACTGCACTGTCTCAGTGGTTACCTACAACAGTGCTACTCATGCTATCTTCTTGGGGGAGGACCGGCAATTTTTCCTTTTTAATCTGCCAGACACTAATACCATATCTGTGCCTACTGACTACAACTGTTTCTTTCTTTCCTGGAAAACCTTTGCAGCTGATGTGTCATTCACCAACACTGTTCCAGGGACCACCACTCTTGAGTAGCGCTGACTTACAGCACAGTCCACTTAAGTCACCCTGACAGCGTTTCTTAGCTTTTATTTGGTAATATGATATTTTTCTTGAACATCCTACATTTTGCAGTGCCTTGACCTCCTCTGCAGTTAGGACATCTGGTCTGCTAACAAATCCCAGAGATCATATATGGAATCTATATGTGAGATGCATGAATGCCTACATGATGAAGTGGACTGGATGCCACAAAGGTTTGTTTAGAAACGTATTTGTCCCAGTCAGTTTTAAAAGTGTGACAGGACTTCTTTTTATCTTTTTATGATGACTAATATGGCTACATCTTTGAAAAGTACTTTAAATAAACTGTTCTTTAGATATTTCAAATATTATAAGTAAATATAACATTTCTCTTTGTGAGCAGTGTTATAGTAGGTGTTCAGGGAGTAGAAGTTATCAAGTATATTCAAGATTGGAAACATGAGGGTTCTTAGTTGTGTAATAAAATGCACTTTATCCAAAGAATTCTGTATACCTATGATTTGAAAGATTAATGCAGGATTTTTGTTCTAGTCTAACTACCATCCAGTCAACTGCTTACTGTTTTCTTTGACAATGAATAGATTTCTTTGACACCATGAACAGTTCAAACCTCACCTGTCTTCTCTGGTGAACATATGCCCCACTAAATGGTATACATACAACTATAGAAGGCACTAAAATTGTGAATCAAATAGGGTTTTCCATCCATCCATCTGTGTGTCCATCAGCCTGTCTCTCTCTCTCTCTCACCTTTTCACTGGATATCTGTATATTAGGCAGTGTAAAGAATTTCATAATTCTGTTCCTATTCTGCTGCAGAAAACAGTATTGTGATACATTTAAGGCTATTTATTTATTTATCTATCACATTTTATGCTATTCATTAGCTATAAAGCCTTGGTTTATATATTGCCACATAACCTTTTGTAAACCAGATCCCACTTTTCCTGCTGTATGAAGTATTACCTGCAATTGGCCAATAAACATATGCACACATACAGAGAGAAAAGGGCAGAATATTGTTGCAATGTAAGATCAGAAAGCCCCAGCAATGCAAGAGACATTGGTGTCCCTTTGCTGTTCAAAATCAAATGAGTAAACTGTAAACAGAATTCAGAAAAAGCCAATAAATGAGCCAATCAGTTGGTTTGGCAAAGCAAAATGAATAATGTACGTCTCTAACAAGGGACAGTGGTTCTCGGTCATTTAGCAAAAACGGCATGACATGAACACATTTTAATGTATTATTTTAAATAAATGTTTTTGTTTTTTTCTTAGAATGCTGCCTGCTTTTCTGTTTGTAATCACATAGTGGTTGTGTTATACCCAAAGGAAGATACAATTGGTTTCACCTGCAGGCATATCATTATAAAGTTTTAACCAACAATTTTGTAGTTCCAAGCTTTGTGTGTTAGGGTCAGAAAGAGTCATAGTAACCCTAAACAAATCTAGATCTGAGGGACATTTTCTCCAAGTCTGAGATTCAGTGGTTACTTGCAGTCAGATGGTGGGTAGTTTAAGGCTGTTGGTCAGATCTTTACCATTTAGGGTTGCTAAATCTCCAGGTACTTCCTGAAGTCTTTGAGAACTGAACCCTATCCATGAGCTGCAGGCAATGTCAGAGAATTCTGCTTGGGCCAACTGTGCCCTTCTTAAACCAAGGGAAAAGTGGGATTACCATTTAATTGAATGTGCTCCAACCAACAACCCACACTAGTACTAAGCATGGCTTGTTCAGTATCTGGAGTGAGCATTTGGAAAAGCTGAGCTGAAGGAATGAAGCTACATCTGCACTTTTAAGGGCAATAGTTGGTTTGACAGAATGTAAAGAGTGGGCAGATCTGAGGGCTGATTTATTGCTGCTCTAGTTTAGGAGTCAACGAGGACTGTGAGCAGGGTGACCAAAAGTCCAACCTACATTTCAGCCTTCAGTCCAGGATGAATTCCAAAATGTCCTCTGTTTTGAGCATAGCTAGGAAGCATGAATCCATATTTATATTATATAAGTATTTTTTGCTTTTATTTGGTTATGTCCTGCATTTTGCTGTGCCTTGTCCTCCTTTGCAGTTATGACATCTGGTCACACTGACTGTGAGAGCCTGCAGGGAAAAGAAAAAAAAGGGTTTATGCAGTGTGTGACCCCTCCACCCCAGTTTATGATCGGTTCCCTTTTGCTCCAGCCTCCTTAATCTTTTCCTGGGGCTTCTCTCAATCTTTTCAGAGCCAGCAGATAAAACATACCACTTTAGCTGCAGGGGAAGATAAGTTCAAGAATGTGTAGGCTGCAGCTCTGCCACTTTGCTTTCAAACAGCTTACTAGAAGGAAGGCTCAGTTGCTTTTATTCTCAGCCATCTCTCTTCCTACCATTACAAGCTGTTGCACTGGGACCTACTACTGAGTATTAGCTAGCATACTTTTACTATTACAATGTAGATCTAGGTCTCACAGTATTATTCTGGTGTGTCCCATTTTAGTGGATGAAGTGTGTGGGAATTGCCTCCCTCTTTCATCTGAAGTTAGTTCCTCTTCCTTCGGTCTTCCTCCAAGAGTAAGAATGGAAATAAATGGAAATAAACTATTTTTTGTTGTTGGTCATTATACTGAACCCCTCTTCACACAGTGCAGCTCCATAACTAAAATTCAAAAGGCTGCCGAAATAAAAATGTCTTCACCTGCTGGCAGAGAGACAGGAGAAAGGGGCCCAATTGGACCTCCTATGGAAGGAGTTCCACCACATGGAGGCAGCCACAGAGAAGGCTCTCTTCCATGTTCTCACCAACCGCACCTGTTTGGGTGGTGGAACTGTGAGAAAGCCCTGACCTAAAGATCTGAATGCACACTATCACTTATCTAAGGAGATCAGGTATTTTAAATAGTCTGGACCCAGGTCATGTAGGGTGCTAAAGGGCATAACCAGCACTTTAAATTCTGCCCAGAAACAGAACAGTAGCCAATGCAGGTGTTTCAAAGGGGGGGGGGTATATCATATGATCCCTGTACCTAGCCCCTGTCAACAGCCTGTCCACAGCATTTTGGACACATTGAAGTTTCTGAACAGTTTCCAAATGCAGCTCCTCACACAGCATATTATAGTAGTCTAAATTGGATGTAATCAAGACAATTTGAGAAACCGTATCTCCCCATACGAACCAGTTAAAGCCCTTAGATCCTCAAGAGAAGGCTTTCTCTTGGTGCCACCACCATCACAGGCTAGCCTGATGAGGACATGAGAGACAGGAATATCCGTGGGCGGAAGTTATTAAAACTTCCGCATTGTCATGGACGGATCATTTCTTGGTTAAGGCTGAACTAAAAGTCACTGTCCACCCTACCGGGGGTGTGGACCTATTAGAATGGTCTGCCCTCGAAGGCTAATGGAATCAATTGGACTCCAGAAAGCCTTGGAGGGTTCAACAACGCCGGTGACTCTGTCGAAGCTCTGGTTGATATGTGGAACAAGAACCTCACCAGGGCTATCGACAGAATCGCTCCCAAGTGTCCTTTCCAGCCTGCTCTGAACCGAAAGCCCTGGTAAACAGAGGAGCTTAGGAAGCAGCTTAGGGCTGGACAACAACTAAAGCGCACTTGACGGAAGACTCAACTCTTATTTGACAAGACTCGTCATAGGAATTTTCTTGATTCCTATCGAGAGGCAATGCATGCAGCACAGAGATTTTTCTCTTCTGCACGTATTGTGTCTTCAGAGTCTTGTCCAGCAGAACTGTTTAGGGTGGTGGGGGAGTTAATGTAGGTTTCGCCTGTGCCGAACCCTCTACTTAACCTGACGACAGCCTACTGTATGCGTTTAACAGCCACTTTGCAGATAAAATCTCTCGGATAAGAGCCGACCTAAATGCCAGCGTTATAACAGAATCTATAGACAAGAAGGTGTCCAGCAACTCCATTGATGTAATTTTACTGGATCAGCTTCAATCTGTGAGTACCAATGACGTGGACAAACTCCTTGGCAGAGTGAGGAAGATGACCTGCCCCCTGATCCTTGTCCATCTTGGCTGGTCATCTGGGGGGGGGGGGGAACGCGTTGAGAGTATTCCTTAGGGATATTATCAATGCATCCTTCCGGGAAGGTTTTGTGCCATCTTGTTTAAAGGAAGTGGCGGTTAAACCACTCTGAAAAAGCCTTCCCTGGACCCCTGGATAAGAACAACTATAGACCGGTTTCCTTGTTGCCTTTCTTGAGCAAGGTGATCGAGAGGACGGTTGCTTCCCAACTCCAAGCTGTCTTGGATGAAACCGATTATCTAGATCCATTTCAAACTGGCTTTAGGACAGGATATGGAGTTGAGACTGCCACGGTTGCGCTGGCTGACAACCTCTGCTTGGGTATCGACAGGGGTTGTGTGACCCTGTTGGTGCTCTTGGACCTCTCAGTGGCCTTTGATACAATAGATCAGGGGTAGGTAACCTTTCCCCTTTAAGGGCCGAGGAACTTCAGCTCCCAGAATCCCAGGAGCTATTGGCCAACATGGGACTATTGGCCAACATGGCTGAGGCTTCTGGGAGCTGAAGTCCCTCAGTCCTTAAAGGGGAAAGGTTGCCTACCCCTGCAATATATCATTCCATCCTCTTGGATTGCATGAGAGGGTTAGGAATTGGAGGCACTGCTCTGCAGTGGTTCCGCTCCTTCCTCTTGGGCAGATCTCAGAGGGTGAGGCTCGGGGACAGTTGCTCTACTAGAATAGAGCTTAATTGTGGCATCCCTCAGGGCACCATCCTGTCCCCGATGCTATTCAACATCTTTATGAAGCCGCTGGGAGAAATCATTCGGAGGCATGGAGCGCGGTGTCATCAGTATGCTTATGACACTCAGATATACTTTTCCATGACCCAGTCATCGGCTCTGACTTAAGATGGCGTCTCTCCTCTCAATGATTGTCTTAAAGCAGTAATGGACTGGATGAGGAAAAACACAATGAGACTGAATCCAGACAAAATGGAGGTACTAACAGTTACGGGCCCGAAACCAGGTCTGTGAATACAATTTCCAGTCCTGGATGGAGTCACACTCTCCTCCAAGGACTGTGTTCGCAGTCTGGGGGTGCTCCTAGACCCGCCGCTTCACATGACAAATCAGGTGAAAGCGACGGTCAGGAGTGCTTGTTATCAGCTCCGGCTGATATGCCAGCTGTGCCTTTTCCTGGAAAGTAGGGATCTTGAAACTGTGGTACATGCACTGGTAACCTCTTGTCTGGATTTCTGCACTGCGCTCTACATGGGGCTACCCTTGTGCTTAACTCGGAAACTGCAATTAGTTCAAAACATGGCAGCCAGATTGGTTTCTGGTACTTCCAGAAGGGAACACGTAACACCTGTGTTAAAAACTCTCCACTGGCTGCCCATTAGTTTCCGGGCACAGTACAAGGTGTTGGTTTTGACCATTAAAGCCCTACATGGCCTGGGACCGTCTCCTTCCGTATGATTCCCCCCCGCCCCCCCACGCACTCAGGTCCTCTGGCAGAGATCAGCTACAGCCATTGAGAACTAGGTTGATGAAAACCTCCCAGAGGGCCTTCTTTGCTACCGCTCCCAAATTATGGAACGGCCTGCCAGACAAGATCCGTCTTATTACTACTCTAGATAGTTTTAAAAAGCTGTCAAGACAGATCTCTTCCAGCAGGCCTTTCCAGAATGATTCTCCTGGCCTAAAGTTTTAAATACCCCCCCCCCCCCTTTCTTATGCTGCCACTGAAAACCCAATCTGCCACGAAACCATATTGGATATATTCTCTCTTTTTGTTATTGTTTTACTATGTTTTTAAAATTGATTAGTCTAATTACTTTTTTAAGGGGCAGGTGGGTTAGGATGTTGACAATGATGTTTTATTGTTGTGATGTTTTATGATTGTAAGCTGCCCCGATTGCGTTGCAGAGGGGCGGATAGAAATTATTATTATTATTATTATTATTATTATTAATTTTTGTGTGTTTTTATGTTAACTGACACTGCTTTAAATAGATGGTTTTAATCATTTTAAAAATTTTACTGTGAAGTTTTTGAAATGTTTTTATCTTGTAAGCTGCCTTGGGTCCCTTCCTGGGAGAAAGGCAGCATAGAAATGAAACATATAAAATAAAATAAATATGTGTCACCATATCCAGATCTGATTTATTAAGGGATGGGTGCAGTTGGTGTACTAGTTTTAATTGTGCAAATTCACTTCTGGCCATAGCCAAAACCTGGGCCTCCAGGTTCAAATCCGAGTCCAGGAGTATATCCAAGCTGGAAACTTGAGATTTCAGGGGGAGAGTTATCCCATCCACCACAGGATGAATCCCTCTTCCCTGATCTCCCTTCCAACAGACTAGGAGCACATCTGTCTTGTCTGGATTAAGTTTCAATTTGTTCGCCCTCATCCAGTTCATTACTGACAAAAGACAATGATTAATGAAGAAACAGCTTTCTTGAAATCAGATGGAAAGGAAAGACAGAGTTGTGTGTCATCAGCATACTGATGACACTGAACTCCAACACTCTGGATGACTTTTCATGTAAATATTAAACTGTAGTTTCAAGTACCTATTAAACAGCATGGGGGAGAGAACCAAGGCCCAAGGGACACCACAGAACAGTGGCCGGGATGTGTGTGTGTGAATAGGCATCTCCCATCACCACCTTTTGAATCCACCTCTCCAGGAAAGACCAGAGTCATTGTAATACAGTGCCCATGAGCCCCATCCCAGAGAGACGACCCAGAAAGATACCATGATAGATAGTATCAAAAACCATTTAGAGGTCCAGCAGAACCAAGAGGGACATATTCCCCCTGTCTAGTGCCCTGCATACGCTGTTTATCAAGGCGATCAAAGCTGTCCTATAAACCAGGCCTGAAGCCAGATTAAATGGGTCTAAATAAATTGTTTCATCCAGGAATGCCTAGAGCTGGGATGCTATCATATGCTCCAACACCTTGCCCCCAAAAAAGGGGAGGATGGATTGAGGTTCAGGTTCCCGCTGGGCTATAAAACTCACTGAGTGACTTTAAACCAATTAGAGCCAGAGTGCTTCATAGCATTGTTGTAAAGTTAAACTGAAGAAAAAGAAAGCTAGTGGCAAGGATGAATGGTGGTTAGGGGTGCATGGGAGCCATTTGATCAACCAGGGTTTGCTACAGAGTTTCCAAGAAACTCTGCAGCAAATGGCAGGTCAATTTGACCTGCGTTAAACCCTCTCTGGTTTACCAGGACCTGGCTGGATCCTGGCCCTGGGGTTTTGGCCTGCATCATCTATACAGGATGGCACAAGGCTGGGGGGAGCACAGGCTTTTTGCCCCATATGGACAGCCCCTTTGTCAGACTTTTCCTTCCTGAATTTGTGTATTCACCTTCACACCACCTAAGTAATTACTGGGGCAATATCAAAATTAAAGCAATAAATAGAAAATAGTACATAAAAGGAAGGGGTGGGAAAGCTCAGAGGGGGTGGAGTCGTATTGCCTGGGCTAGACTTTGGAATTTGATTTGTCAGATCTAAAAAGCAAATTTCCTTCACAATTCAATGAAGTTTGCCATTGTGGACAATCCTTAACACAATTAAAGAATTCATGAAAGCATCCTGTATTGACTTCCAAGCCACTGTACCATATTTTGATATACAATAAGGGCTTATGATGAGTTTGCACATTTGAAAAGTAAGATTAAACTTGGCTGGAATACCGTTTATCTTTTAAAGTGTTAATCTGTTTTATCTCCATTTTGCGATCTTTCTCCCTAATGTATTTGATGATAAAACCCAATCATTTTTACTACTGAGCTGGGCCTGAAAGACCAGTGCTCAATTTTCTGTTTCTCAGTTTCTGTGTATGCTTGGGCACTTGATAAATTCAAACCTTGGGGACAGCACTACTGAGTTATATTGATAAAAAACAAAGGACCATCTGTTGACTTATATAATAGAGATTATTGCTTTAATTTTTGAACCTTGTGAGAAAAAAATTGATTCTCTACAATATATTGGAGAAGTTTAGCAATCCTTGTTTTAGTTCATGTGCTTGCTAGTAGTTGTGTATCATTTTAAAATAACGGCCTCTTTCTCACAAGATCATATCGAGCTAATATGGTTTCTATTGAATAGCAGAATAATGACACATAAGGTTAAGATAACAGGGGAGGACTTTAATGTCAGTATGGCTAGGATCTAAAGACTTTTCAATTCTAATAGCCATTTCTTGCATTGTGGGATAATTTGTTTATTCAGAAAGGTGGACTGTGGTAGAAGAAGAATAAAGCCATTTTTCTATAGGCTTTGTTCCACAAGTTCAAGCTCTTCTTCACTTAAAAAGGGAGGAGCGGGAGGGCAGGTCTTTATTCTACTAGTTGGTTCATGACTCACTTGGAAACACTGCAAACTGCCTTACATAAATACAGATTATTTGTTCATCTAGCCCAAGGTTGAAGATCCTCTGGGCTTTCAGATATTGTTGGGCTAAATTCCCACCACACCTGACCATTCTGTAATGATCTGGAAGGCCAGAGGTTCTCCAACCTTGATCTAGTAAATTATAATCTATCCAATATTGTCTATCTTGACACATCACAGCCAGAGGTCCCCCCCCTCCCTACTATCTGGTCCTTTTAATCAGAGATTGAACTTGGACCCCCTACTTGCCAACATGTGCACTACTGCTTAGACAGAGCCCAACCATTCTCACTATTTTTATTAGCTTTTACATATCTGGATACAGATTTTTGTGACTATATGTCTTCCACTCACAACCATCTGGATCTTAGATGGGATGTCTACAGAATATTCATAAATGGTAACATCTGAAGATAACTTTGGGACCATTTAAGATGTCTGAATGTTAGCGGAGGAAGCATTCTCATGTTTTCCATCTCCTTTTTTTGAGGGAAGGAAGGAAGTGCTTGTCATCCCTAGGGTAACATACATTTGTGCTCATATCAAGAGAGTAATATCTCAAAGGAGATACCAACACCATCCTCTCACAACACTAGGATGTTATGATAAATGTATTTTTTTTAAAAAAAATGTTTTATAACAGTACTTTTTAACATACTATTACATTATTATTTTAAAAACTTTGGAAATAATAAAAACTGAAAATAATGTTTTCAAAGTAAAAAAAATATATTTATTGATAACAGCATGTTACTTTTGAAGGTACTAAGAGGATAACCACATTCCATTACTGAGATAATGCTAGTAAATGCTACAGATTGTATAACAAACAATTATTACTTTTCACTCCCAGAGTGATGTTTTTGGTTGGTATCGTTTCAGGGAATTTGGGAGCATTTTCCTATTTTTAAGGGTTAAAAAATAATTTGCAAGAAATAACAGAAACATTTTACTCTTACAGCAGTGCATAATGCACTACTTTTTTTTAAAAAAAAAGGAAAATTAAAATAAAGATAATGGTAGGCATTCTGTTGGTTAGTTCCAGTTATAGCAGACCCATTCAATGGATTGTTGAATGGTGAGTCAATATGCAAGTAGATCAAGTGCTCCACTCTAGTCAAGAATACAAGAGAAATTAGGCCCATGGATTGTCTTTTAAAAATAACTTTCTGAAAACTCTGTTCAAAATATTGCCTTTTTCACATAAGCCCAATTTTCTTTCTTTCTAATATTCCCTAAAAGACTATGAACATTCTATCCATTTTTACACAAGCCCACTTTTCTTTCTTTCTGATATTCAGTGAAAGACTATGAAGGTGCTCAGTTTTTCTTTTTCCTCTTTAACTACTATATAATTAAGCCTCTTGGTTAAAACTGAGTTGTCTTAATTTTAGAGTTTAATCAAATATCAGTTATTAGATATTATTGATATTTTTGGATTTAGGGGTTTAACAAAGTGTAAAATTATTGTACCTTGCAAGTTCGTCATCAGGATAATTGTTTTAGCCATTGATACTCAGAGTCAATATTGTGACACTGTCTTTCTCAAGGGCTGTTACAGAATTCGTGCAATTTGACCCCTCTTGACTATCATTGCTCCATCTCATGGAATCCTGGGATTTGTAGCTTGTTGCAGCACCAGAGTGATCTGAGTGAGAAGGCTAAATATTTAGCAAAACAACAAGTCCCAGAATTCCATAGCATTGAGCCATGCCAGTTAAAGCAATGTCAAACTGCATTAATGCTGCAGTGTAGATGCAGCCAAAGTCAACTTTTTAAAGCAAAATTTGAACAGATACAATTTGAATTTTGAAACAGTGCTGCATTTTTCATTGATGTGAATTTCTGTATTGCCTCTGCTAAACAGAAGCGGAGCTTAACCACTTCTTGGGGCCACTTTTCCAATATGATTGGCCAAAATCCACAGGAATCAGGAATATAGGAACCCACTTTATATAAGGTAAGTCTAGAAATTGAATGGTTCCCAATTGGCAAAGGTGTCAGAAAAGGCTGCATCCTTTCACCTATCTGTTCAACTTGTATGCAGAACATATTATAAGAAAAGCAGGCTTAGACACAGAAGAAGGAGGAGTGAAAATAGGAGGAAGGAATATCAACAATCTGAGATATGCAGATGACACTATAATACTAGCAGAAACCCTCACAGACCTGGAACACCTAGTAAGGAAGATCAAAGAAGAAAGTGCAAAGGCAGGCTTACTGTTGAACATAAAGAAAATAAAACGAATGACCACCGAGGACCTTTCAACCTAGACAATGAAGAAAAATAAATAGTAAAAGAATTCCCGTACCTGGGATAAAACCTTGATAGAAATGGGGATTGCAGTCAGGAAATCAGAAGAAGATTAAGAATGGGGAGAGTGGCTATGCAAGATCTAGAAAAGATTCTAAAATGCAAAGATATACAACTCAGAACAAAAGTTAGAATCATACAAGCCATCGTATTCCGTATTACCATGTATGGATGTGAGAGCTGTACAATTAAGAAAGATGATAGGAAGAAAATCAATTCATTTGAGAGAATATGGTGCTGGAGAAGAGTGCTGAGGATCCCATGGACAGCCAAAAGGACAAACAAATGGGTCCTAGAGCAGATCAAGCTGGAAACCTCCCTGGAAGCCAAGATGACCAAACTGAGGCTGTCATACTTTGGACACATCATGAGAAGAGAAGACTCATTGGAAAAGACAATAATGCTAGGAAAGGTGGAGGGAGGTAGGAAGAGAGGAAAGCCAAATGCCAGATGGATGGACTCTATTAAGGAGTTCATAGGTATTAAGGGTTTGCAGGAATTAAGCTGAGCAGTGGAGGATAGAGGGTCTTGGAGGTGTCTCATCCATAGGGTCACCATGAGTTGAGATCGACTCGAGGGCAGTTAACAACAACAAATTTGTCCATCTGCCTCAGTATTTTCTATCCTGAGAGGCTGATGCATTCTAGTGTCTAGGATGCCGCATTTCCCACAACCTGCTGTCAGATCCTTTTATGGAGAGCTGGTAGAGAATGAATTTGGGACCTTCTGCATACAAAGTAGAAAGTGAGCTATATCCAAATATTTTGTTATCAAGATTTTATTTAATATTTGGAATGCCAGTATCAAAGATCACCAAGCATCATTTATACAGAAAATCCAAATTGCCTTTTAAGTTGAATTAAATTGTGCTACTTACCTTAAAAATTCTTGGAAGCATTTGTTCAAGGCAGGGGGTGCTCATTGCAATTTTTGAAGCTTTTTAAAGGCATTCAGAAAAGTATGTAACACTCTCTTTAGCAAGGAATGTAGTGGAACTGGTCAAATACTGTGGTAGTGAAGTGTGTATCTGAAATGACACAGGTCCAACCACTTCTCATACTTCAATGAGTTCAAAACAGCACCTAGTCTCTCAACAGCTGAGTTATGCAGTTCACTTCAATTAGTAGAAAGTGCTCCAGAGTTCATCAAGTGTGCAACTCAATTAGCAAAGCTCCCTGGATTGGTAACAGCAGTGACATAAAAGGCATTTCTCTTGGCCAATAAAATATGCAGCTCAATTAACAATCCATGCAGGTTGATAATTAAAATATATAACTTGATCTTCCAACAAAAAGACAGATGACTAGTTACATTTTCAGGCCATCCATTAATAGCAGTTGCCATCCCTTGCAATAATAATGAGAAACACAGACAGCTACATTTGTTACTTATACAGCTGTACTATTTTACTACCTTATGACATTATTACATGCACAAAGGTTACCCATTAACCTGGCTTATTCAGCATTGGATCTATACTTTACACAGAGTCAAGTGGCATATCTCTGAATCACCTTCAAATTGCAGGTGAAAATAGTATTATAAAAGTAGAATTTTTAATTTGCGTTTTTAGATATATGGATTTTTAAAATAAATGTCCATTGCTTATATACAACCTCAAGTTGTTTCAGAATTACAGTGGGCCTTTGGTATCCTCTGGGATTCGGTCCCAGGATCCCCAATGGGTACCAAAATCTGTGGATGCTCAAGTCTCATTACATACAATGACATATTAAATTGGCGCCCTTTATATAAAATGTCAAAAAGAAGGTTTGCTTTTTGGAATTTTTACATTTTTGAAATATTTTCAAACCATGGATTCTTGAATCCATAGATTAAAAAAATCCGTGGATATGGAGGGCTGACTACAAGAAATTAAGAAATATAATCAGTTATCATGTTAAAATGATTCCCAGTGAATGTCGCCCCTGTGAATATGGCTGCACACAACAGCAAATAAGGTGGGGCGTACTAGTGATAGAAAATTAGGAGCCCTGGTAGTGCAGTGGTTAAATGCCTGTATTGCAGCCACTCACTCACAAATCACAAGGTTGAGAGTTCGATACCAGCCAAGGGCTCAAGCTTGACTCAGGCTTGCATCCTTCCAAGGTTGCTAAAATGAGTACCCAGCTTTTGGGGGGCAATGAGCTTACAGTTGTAAACCACTTAGATACTCCATAGCACGGTATGAAGCGGTATATAAATGAAGCTGCTATTGCTATTGCTAAGCTGCTATAAATTAACTATATATTTGGAGAGCCAGTTTGGCAAAGTAGTTTGTGTGTTGGACTACATCTCTGGAGGCCAGGGTTTGATTCCCAGCTCAGCCATGAAACACACTGGGTGACCTTGGGCAAGTCACACGCTCTCAGCCTCAGGGGAAGGCAATTGCAAACCTCCTCTGAACAAATCTTTCCAAGACTGCCCTATAAGAAGGTCACCACAAGTCAGAAACTACTTGAAGGCACACACCAACAACACATAGATAATTTTAAAATATTTGTACCCTGCCACCTGAAGCATGAAATGGTGAGGTCCCAGAATTCTACACCCCATTATACAGAATGCAGCCCTCAGACTAAATAGAGTAAAAACTCACTCATGCTACATCTGCACTGCAGAAATAATCCACTTTGACACCACTTTAATGGCTGAATGCTATGGAATTCTGGGAACTGTAGTTTTGTGAGACATTTAGCCTTCTCTATCTGAAAGCTCCGGTGCCACAACAAACTACAGTTCCCAGCATTCCATAGCACTGAGCCATGGCAGTTGAAGTGGGGGCAAACTGGATTATTTCTGCAGTGCAGATAAAGTCTCAATTATATTTGTATTTGCCATCTTTAAATGAATGGGGGTCCTCTAGTCAAGCCCGTGAGAATTGAAGGGTTAAATTAGAATTGCTACAGTACTTGAGATTACTATTGACTTCTAGAACGGCTGTATACCACCTCTGGTAACAGAGGCAGTGTAAGGGGATAGTGTACAGTCCCTAACCATGTACAAGTCTTTGGTGGAATGTCAGTTTATGCATAATAACATGTATGGATCTCTTAACTTATCCTCCCAGATAAGAATGTAAGAATCTCTTTTTGTGGGGAAAAGTCCATATGGGTTATTAATTTTCAAGATGGGGACAACATTTTCCCTCCTCCAATCTGTTGGGACCTTTTCTGTTGTCCAGGAATTCTCCACAATTATTGTCAGTGGGTCTGGGATTACCTCTGGCTATTATTTACATTTTACGGATTGCCAATGGATTAAATTCATTTGGCTTTGGATAGAGTTCATTTAGAGTGGCCAAGTATTTCTTTTTTGTCTCCTTTTTAATCCCTCACTCACATTTCAGTACTTTTTGGTACAACTTTATTTGGTCTACCCACCAATTCTTTGCACAAAAGTTGTTTTTTTGCATGAGCTATACAGTTCTCTGTGTATATATATATATATATATATATATATATATATATATATATTTGTTGTTGTTGTGTGCCTCTAATGTCATTTTTTACTTATGGCAGCCCTAAGGCAAACCTATCATAGGGTTTTCTGGGTAAGTTTCTTCAGAGGGAGGTTGCCATTGTCATCCTCTGAGGCTGAAAGAGTTGACCATGCTTTATGTGGGGTATTTCTATTTAAAATTCCTATTGTTTACATTATTTCGCCCCTAGCTGTGTCAGTTTCACATAATTTCTTGAAAACACTGAAGACCAAACATCTTAAAATTAAATGAATCCACCAAGCTATTCATTCTAATGTGATAACTGTATTTTGTGTGGTAAATTTATTTAGTCAGAGGGAATAAAAATGTGCAATTGATCAAGCAGGCAGCAGTCCATGAAAACTCATGCCAAATAAAACTTGTTAGTTTTTAAAGTGGCATAACATTCTTTGCTGTTTTTGGCTGTAACAGACTAAAACAGCAGCACCTTGGAAGTATTACCCAAAATATAACAAGCTGTACTTTTTCATTTCCTATTATTTTCATTTCCTATTATGCTATAATTAATTTGATAGATTTTAGCATGCTGTAGGACCCTTTAACTTGGCAATCCCTCTTGAAGTCCAAAATGATCAAAAGGTTGGAATACCTTCCCAAGAGGCACAGGATTCTGACTGTTGCATGGCAAGGAAAATAAAAGGGTGGAATGAACTGTTACTGAAACCCAGACCAGAAGCAACTCACAATGCAATGATTTACCTGCAGTGTCCCACTTATCCCCTGTGAATTTTGCTAAGCCCCTTTTAAAACCAATTCAGCCATTATATTGTGTGGGAGAATAAATGTTTTTGTTGTTGTTAACTGCCTTTGTGTCAATCTCAACCCATGGCAACCCTAAGGCTCAAACATGTCCCGGCCCTCCTGTCCTCTACTGCTCTGCCCAGCTCCTCCAAACTCATATTTGTGGTCTCTTTAATGTCCCTCCATCTAGCATGTGGCTTTCCTCTCTTTCTACTTCCCTCCACCTTTCCTAACATTATTGTCTTTTCCAACGATTCATGCCTTCTCATGATATGTCCAAAGTCTAAGGCAGGGGTCAGCAACCTTTTTGGGGGTGGAGCCAGTCCCTCTGTCCCCCGATGCCCCCCCGGGCCACAGTGGTGCGCATGCGCATGTGCACTACCACCGCTGTGGTGCGCATGGGAGAGGACCAGTGTGGCTGCAAGAACCCCCCAGGAGGGCTCCCTTGACCGCACCGGGCCTTGGAGAGGCCCAGCGCAGCCGCAGGGGTCCCCCAGGAGGGCTCTCTCGACCGCACTGGACCTCAGAGAGGCCCAGCGTGGCTCCGGGGGTCCTCTGGGGCGCCACTTTGTGTTCCAAAATGGCGCCTAGAGTCTCGCGCGAACTTTCCCATTGCAGGGCAGGACGGGAAAGGTCGTGCGAGACTCCAGGTGCCATTTTAGAACACAAAATGGCGCCCCGCAGGTCCCCTGCGGCTGCAAAAGGTGACGGCGGTGACAGCAGGACTAGGGAGGGCCGGTCAGAAGGCCTCAGCGGGCCGGGTGCGGCCCATGGCCCGTAGGCTGCTGACCCCTGGTCTAAGGGGTTCTGCAGAGGGCACAAAGTGCCGTCTTGGAGCCAGGGAAGGGGAGGGGCGGCTGGCCACCGGCCGCCCCAACCCCTTCCCAAGGACATCATCGGAGCACCCACCATTGCACATGGCAAGCGCTCCGATGACATCCTTCCGGCTCAGCGTCCAGACATGCTAAGCCGGAAGGGACACGGAGGAGATGTGTGGCGTCTTTTCGAGTGCCCCTTCTGCCCGCTCTGGAAGGAGCACTATTTTAGTGCTCCTTCCAAGGCTGCCCAAAGCATGGATTGGGGCCGAGGCGTGAGCCAACTTCGGCTCCAATCCTCGGCTTCTCGGGGCGGCCCATGGCCACCCATCTGTAGAGGCCCTAAGTCTTGTCATCTTGGCTTCTAGGGATATCTCTGGCTTAATCTGTTTTAGGATCCATTTCTTTGTCCTTTTGGCTGTCCATGGGATCCTCAGCATTCTTCTCCAGCACCACATTTCAAATGCTTTGATTTTCCTCCTATCTTCTTCCTTGACTGTCCAGCTCTCCCATCCATACATGGTAATAGGGAATACAATGACTTGTATGATTCTGACTTTTGTGCAGAGTTGTATGTCTTTACATTTCAGGATCTTTTCTAGTTCTTTCATAGCTGCCCTCCCCAGTCTTAATCTTCTCCTGATTTCCTGACCACAGTCTCAATTCTGAGCAATGCTTGATCCCAGATATGAGAACTCTTTTACTATTTCTGTTTCCTCATTGTCTAGTTTAAATGTGTGTAAGTTCTCTGTTGTCATTATTTTTGTTTTCTTTATGTTCAACAGTAAGCCTGCCTTAGCACTTTCTTCTATGATCTTCCTTAGTAGTTGTTCCAGGTCTGTGAGGTTTCTGCTAGTACTATGGTGTTGTCAGCATATCTCAGATTGTTGATATTTCTTCCTCCTATTTTCACATCTCCCTCGTCCATGTCCAAGCCTGCTTTCATTAAAATATGTTCTGCATATAAGTAGAATAGGTAGGGTGATAGGATGCAGCCTTGTCTGATTTCTTTGCCAATTGGGAACCACTCTGTTTCTCCATGTTCTGTCCTGACAGTAGCCTCTTGTCCTGAGTACAGATTCCTCATCAGTACTATCAGATGTGTTGGCACTCCCATGTCTTTAAGGGCGTTCCATAGTCTTCAATGATTTATGCAGTCAAAGGCTTTGCTATAGACTATAAAGCACATGCTGATTTTCTTTTGGAACTCCCTGCTATGCTCCATTAGCCATCATATATTTGCAATGTGATCCCTGGTGCCTCTTCCTTTCCTGAAACCTGCTTGGAACTCTGGGATTTCTCTCTCCATGTGTGATTGGAGTCTATGGGCATCTACAGACCGGCCCAAAGGGCCGGCCTTGAGGCAGAGATGAAGAGGGGCAGCCGCACACCACATGCCCAAACTCCACAGTGGCGGCATCCTGACAGAGCATGCCATTACGCATGGCGCGTAGTGTCACAATGTCCTTCTGGTGCAGCATTTTGACATGCTGCACTGGAAGGGGTGCTAAAGAGCTGCGCAGCAGCTCTTAGGGCGGCCTTTTGCCACCCCTGAAAGGAGCAGCATTTTGCCGCTCTTTTCAGGGCAGCAAAAGGGAGGATTGGGGCCACGGCGTGCAGCAGCCACGGCCCTGATCCTCTACTTCCCAGGGCGGCCTAGAGCTGCCTGTCTGCAGCCCCCCTATGTTGCAGTATTTTGAGCATAATTTTGCTTGCATGGGAGATTAGTACTATGGTCCTATAGTTGCTGCAGTCTCTTCTGTCTCCCTTTTTGTGGATGGGGATGTATATTGATCACTTCCAATCTGTTGGCCATCGTTTTGTTTTCCATATCTGTTGATATATGTTGGTTAGCACTAGAATAGACTGTCAGTGTGGATTGCAACAGTTCTATTGGTATATTTTTAAAAATTGTCCTGATTCTATTGCCTATCAATGTCATTGAGTAGACTCCAGAATTACAATGGAAAGAAATCTCTCCTCCTGCATCATTTCTTTTTGTTTTCCCCAATTCTCTTGTTGTAGTGAAGGAACTCTACCTCCTTGGTCATTTTGGTGGCACTTTTTGGTGCCCTTTTCATATCAGTGATATTATTTCTGAGAAATGTTTAGGAGGGTAATGATCTGCTTTAGCCCTGGTGTGGCCTGTGGAATGTGTGTGTGTCTGTGTATATATATATATTCTTAAATCCAATTGCAAGGGGACATAAAAGACAGTGCCCCAGGATCCATAGGGGAGACATCTAGTTAAGAGTTTGAGCTGTGAAGAACTGAAGACTGAATGGTAGAAGAGGTGAAGAGAAAGACTGATGGTTGAGGAAGGATGAGGATTAGACCTCAGTTCACAGAAGAAAAGCCTGATCTCGTAAGAACTGGAAAGAGCTGTGTTTGGGGTGGTCATCCTTGACTTCTACAGTTGGATTTTTTTTAAGACTTGGGGTAGGTTGTTTGTTTTTGTCCATGTGCTCTTTATAAAAAAAAACACTTTAATTTTATTATAATCATTAAAATTAACAAATCTGATTTTTGTTCTCCAAATGTACAGTTATATCATCAATACCTCTTACCTTCAAGTAGTTTGTATATATAGACCTCTGCCTATATATAGACTCTCCTAACTGACAAATTGCCCCTCTTGATTTCACTTCTGTAATATCAAAGTAGTTTCAATACACTTGCACAGTAATGAAAGGATTCAAGTTTTCCATCTATTTACCATTTAGAGGATTGGCTGATTAGAATATACGATTTAGCAGAATGGACAAACCGATTTGTTTATTAGACGTCGTCACCAAAGAATGGGAACCTCTAACAACATATTTTTCAAAGTTTGGACTATTTGATAATTTTATAGTTTAATAACTTGATAACGTATTTGAGAATATACTAATAAGGTATTTGATTTTATGCATATAAAATTTCTTTGTTTAGATTTAAAAAATCTTAGAGCATGTACTAAGAATCTAATAGAGAATACCAAGAAATTTTGGTCACCTAAATATTTGATTTAGTGGTCATGTGCTCACCTTGATCAGATGATCTAAGGGGCGGGCTTCTGGTGAGTCATTACTTGCTTGTGGGTGGAGCTAGCAGCCAATAACACTATAAAACTGCTGCCACAGTCTTTTGAGCTCAGTTTTTGCAGTTCAGGTGCAGTGGTATCCACAGTTATATCAGTGAAAACTGGACAGGAGCTCTGCTAATAGCCAGGACTGTTGGATATTTTGCATGGGTGTTCAGCAGGGGAAATCTGAGGAAGAAACCCAGAGTTGGGATGTCAAATGGCATTATTTTTGCAGTGTAGATGCCGCCTATGACACAGAGCAATTGATTCAAACTACAGGAAAAGAGATTCCATCTTATCATTAGGAATAACTTTCTCAAGGTGGAACACACTTCCTCGGAGAGTGATGCGGTCTCCATCTTTGGAGGTTTTTAAACAGAGGATGGATGGCCATCTGTCAAGGGTGCTTTAATAGTGTCTTCCTGCATGACAGGGGGTTGGACTGTATGGCCTTTGGAATCTCTTCCAACTCTATGATTCCATGATTCTATGTTAAAGTGGGGGACCTAGTCAATACTGCAATCCTGAAATAATAATAATAATAATAATAATAATAATAAGAAGAAGAAGAAGAAGAAGGAAGTAAACCCAACTGAAAAGAAGGCAGTTCACTTTTGAGTAAACACACCTAAGATTTCTCTGCATGAAAAAGATGCCAGTTGGCAGCTTCTTCTTCTTCTTCTTCTTCTTGCAATTGCTTACAGTTTTACACAGTACAGTTGCCCCTCCATTTTTGCAGGTGATCTGTTCTGGACTCCCCCCCTCCATGAAAACAGAAAATTGCAAATATTCAACCCTCATAGGTTTGAATGGTGGCATGCACTCACAAGCACTCACCTATTTTGTCCCCCTCCGTTTGTCACCCATGAAAGCCCACAAAAACAGAGGGGTGACTATATACAGTTGCTTGTAAATTGTACATTGTTCAATACAAATTGTGTCTCCCTTATCCTTATTCTGCTGCTCCAGAGACTAAGGGGGGGCAGCAGACAGGCAGCTCTAGGCCGCCCAGGAAGCAGAGGATCGGGGCTGTAGCTGCCGCATGCTGTGGCCCCAATCCTCTCTTTTGCTGCCCTGAAAAGAGCAGCAAAATGCTTCTCCTTTCAGGGGCAGCAAAAGGGTGCCGTAAGAACCGGCACGTGGCTCTTTGTCGTCCCTTTCAGCGCAGCACGTCAGGACACTGTGCCGGGAGGATGTCCTGACGCCACGCACCATGTCTAATGGCGCGTGGCATCAGGACATCGTCGGGCTGGGGTTGGGGCAGCCGGCGTGCGGCTGCCCTTCCCCATCTCTGCCTCCAGGCTGGCTCTTTGGGCTGGTCTGTAGAGGCCCTAAGACATGAAGCAATGTATTCCAACTACAGGAAAAGACATTCCACTTTATCATTAGGAAGAACTTCCTTATAGTGAGAGTTGTTTGACATTGAACATGCTGCCTTGGAGTGTGGTGGAGTCTCCTTCTTCGGAGGCTTTTAAGCAGAGGCTGAATGGCTCTCTGTTGGAATTGTTTTGATTATGTGTTTCTGCATTGTGGGGTGTTGGACTAGATGGCCCTTGTGCTTTCTTCCAATTCTATGATTATCCTTTCTAAGGAGAGGTGACCTAGTTACCATCAAGGCTGGCTGTGGAGAAACTGCCAATACCTGTATGTTGAGTCAATACTGACAGGGGAAGGGAATGGTTTGTCATTGTGGTAGGGGATAGAACTTTAGCCTGTGTGCTATTCTAAGAGGAAGTTACAATACTGGTGATGGAAATTATTAATCCTTAGGATATTAGAAATATAAAAAAATACATACCAATACTGGTTATAAATTATTTTTTTAAAAACCAAAATATATGTTTTGTCCCATGTTTAAGTACACCTACCATCAGCAGAGTTAGGGGCTGTAGTTATGGTGGCAGTGATATAGTAGTTGTGAATGACCCAGTAATAAGGAAAATGCCAGTATAAATGGTGACACATCACATTGTGGTGCTAGCAGTAAAACCTTTGAAGGTGGTCTGGCACAAGTCACACAAAATGGCATGTTGACTATAAAACAATTTTGCATATATTTTATGTTCATCCTGCCACAACTGTACTGATAAATGTATTCATTTATTCATTCTGTCCAGTTAGATATAAGGAAATATTGCAGAACTATACTATTCTGAATATTGAACATTTTAGCCCTTTGTAATAGTGTTCACAGATTGTTCCCATTTTGCTAGCTGTTTAGGCAAAGGATGCAACAGACCAATTAATTATCATAACTCGGCTGCTAGCAAGTATTCTAATTCTCAAGCAGTGGAAACAAAAGGGGCATTGTGGGGGTAAATGGGCCAAGAGACTGTTTCTATATTTAGCATAAATGGACACCATCTAACTAAAGTTAAGCATTTTTTATGTCTCACTGATTTCACAGTATGATACACATCATACTAAATACCCTAAACTAGACTCTAACACTCCATGTGTCATTAATTGTATGTATGCACATTTCAAAACACAAAATAGCATTTGTAGTGGAAAGAAAAAGCAGTGGGACTAGAAGTAGGTTGAGAAGAATTTTTAAATGCTCCTCCCAAAGGAGGTCACTTGCCCAGCTGCTATGATTTTAATATTTAATACTGTAAGAAGTAATAATCTGAATTGGTAGGATAACTTGTTTCCTTAGCTTGTTGTAGGATTGGCAGGTGAAATAATGAAAAGGGCTCCTATATATATTTCATAACTATATTTTCATAATTGTAAAGAAACATCAGTTTCATCGGGTGAAGCTTGGATTACAAGTAACACCTGTTGAAATTCTCTCTTCCACACAACTGGTAAAGGTACAGGAGCCCTGTCTCTTATTTCCCCTTGTAACTTTATTGTGGAGTCCCTAGCTGTTCTTTGCTATTATGAAATGAAGCAAAACAATGGGTTGAAGCCAGCCTAATGGTTATTCACATTGAAATCAATATTTGCCACATCAGAGTAAGCCCAGTTACTCTTCTCAGTTAAAGCAGTTGCTTAATGGCATGTCCAAACTTTCATAAGTCCATTTGTTCAGAGTAGGAATTGGATTTAACCTTTAGTGACTAAAGCTGCCTCCACTCTGTATAGTAATACAGTAGTCTATTGTTTTATGATAATAAGCTGCTTGGTATGAGGATGATAAACTACCTTTTCTGGAGCAAATGAGAAAGCAAAATAAAAGGAAAACAGTTACGGCATAAGCATAAGGAAAAGGCATAGCATAGTTTCACTATCTTCTATATGTTCTATATTCTCAGGGCCTCATTTAGGGCTCAGCTCCAGGTAGACCTGCCTCTTAAAAATGTTTATCAAACCAGGGACCAGTGTTTCTATAAAACCACATGATTCTGTTAGTTTTATAACGGAAATTCGATAGAATGCTGGTTAGCATTTCTGTAGGCTTTCCAAATTTCTTCTCCTTTAAGTGCTGGTACTTCTAAAAAAAAATATTCCTAAGGGTTTTTGTTTTTGTTATTTTCCTGATAAGAGAGCCTGGGACTTGTATTAACTTCTCAATGTTCTTTGCTACATCTAGCAGTTTATTCATTAACTGAATGGAGAACCACTTGGGGTGGGAGGGAAACCCCCACAAACTCATAGCATTATAACTATAGCGATTCAAGTTTGCAGATCAACTTCATTACTTTTTCCTCCCCTGCTTTCACTCAGGCCGCAAGTTTTGCAACCAATTAATGTGGTTTTTGAGTAGCCAGGTTAGAGGGAAATACAGAGAAGATATTTGTTTGCCTGATTCCACATGACAACTCCAGGGTAACTGAATAGACTGTACGGTTGGTTTGACAAGGCAGAACACTGAGCCAGCAGCCTCACATACCAGAGGCAGGGGGGTCGGCAGGGGGACTCTGACAGTTGTAATGGATTTTATCAGAATTTCTCCAAAGGCTGACTATTTTGTCTTCAATTATTAATGCTTTTCAGAGGGGTTTCTCTTCCACCCCCTTTTTGTGAGGTAATGAATAACTATTAACTTAAACCAATATACATTCATATTAGCTTTTGCAGCAATGAATAATTTAATTGCATGCATGGGGAGGCATAGCTTTTAAATGGCTGAATGTCAAAATACTGGAGTTTATTTCTGAGGCAGTATGTATCCTTAAAGTTGAGGTGGCTGGGATAGAAGACATTAGATATGGATGTGCTACAGATGTTTGTGAGTTAACTTGATGTATTGAATGTGTTACTAGTGTTTTATATGAGGGGTGAACATGTTGTAAATTAATTGGAGAGGATACTTCTTTGGGGAACTTGATGCTTCACTGTATGTGTAGATGAATGTTCAATAGGTCTTAATTTGTTTTCACTATCCTTTTCTCACTACCTTGGTTTATCAAATGTTATACTGAAATAGTCTTAGCTTGGGGACAACTTCATTTCAGGGAACAAAAATATAATTGTCTTGTTATGCAATTTCTTTAGTAGATGCCCTGTTGACTGCTACTGAGAGAGACCCAAAGGGCATTGGGCGAGTGCTGTGCAGTTGCACTCGCAGTGGGTTCACAGTCAATTGATTTTGATATTCCAAAATGAACTATCTGATTCTTCTGAATTCAAGCTATGAAATGATGCTTCATTCAAGCCTGATAGCCTGTCCTTCAGTCTGAGAGCCCGTTATTTATCTACAATGTGCCTATAATATGCCTAGCAGGCATTTGACTCACTGAAATACTAATATACAAAATAATGTAGAAATAAATGACAGCACTATTCTATGCTTGGTCACTTGGTTATAAGTTGCATTGTGTTCACTGCATACTTCCATGCTAGTGTGTGCAAACTGTGGACTAACAACACAGTGTCTCTGAGCAGAAGTAATTTCCATTGAATTAACTCAGGTAAGTGGATTCTAAAATTGCCCCCTGATGTATCCTTGTTTTGCTGCAACAACTAACTTAACTTTACAGGAATAATTTTTGTAGGGTTAAAGAATGTTTACAGGAGCAATGTGAAATACAGTATTATTCTGCTTATGAGGTGGGGAGAGGGATGGAGTTGGTATTATGCATCATATTGTTATTCAGTTGTCATTAAATTGCTTTTAAGGGATAGAAGGATCTTGATGATGTCAGATCATTATATTAACTTGGCCCTCTTTTCCTTTCAGCATGTTACATAGGGTGGCCAGTTGCAAAAGTAGACAGGGCTCCTGGACTACCAACCTGTTGACATTTCCTATTTTCCACCACTGCTAAAGAGGCAGGGGCTTTGCTCTTTATTGTCGTCTTATTTTAGACAACAATTGTTAAAAAACCATGCTTTAAGTGACAACCCACTTATACTTTTTATAATGTATGTGGCTCCACTGACTTTCATAGGACAACATCAAACAGAAGTTATTGCTAACTGGACTTTTGTATTGCCACATTTTTGTTTAATGGTTAAAGAATAAGATGCAGGATTGTTTGTTTTTGTTTCAGCTTCTGCTTGTATCATTTATACCACAAATGGGATAATTAAAAGGAACTATCTCTACCAATAGTTCTTAAACTTTTTTTTGGGGGGGGGGGCTCAGAGTCTGCTTTGAGAATCTAATTAAAGCTATACATCATCTCCCAAGAAAAATATACATAAACACATAGACACAAAATTTTGCATTGGAAAATCATTTCCTTCACATAAACTGGCTTGGAATGAGAAATTGTATTTATTTATATAATATATTCATCTAATTCTTCTGACATGGGACCCAAGGTGGTTTAAAACATGGTGAAAATAAGATAGAATGAAAACCTTTATGATAAAAAATCTTTTTAAAAATTAAACTAGTGACTATAAAATTATAACTGAATACTTGAAAAGCCTAAAGATTTACCCGAGAGGTCACTATGACATTAAACATTCAGAAAAACAGGAATAAAATGAAATATTATTATTAACACCTTTTCCACCAAAGAGGGGTACATCAGAATATATACAATAAAAACAAATGATAGACACCACACTATAAAATATCAAAATAGTAAAATAATATACTAATATGCTGAAAACAAAACAAAACAAAATCTTCCTCAGTCGCTACCCCTCTTGGCCACCTTAGACATGCAACTTAAGGCCTTTGCAGACTGCCAGAAATAGTGCACATTAAATTGAGGCACTGCCCTGGCTCAGTGCTAGGGAGTCATGGGAATTGTATTTTTTTCTGGGACATTGAGCCTTCTCTGTCAGAGAGCTCTGGTGCCACAATAAATTACAGTTCCCATGATTCCCTAGCACTGAGCCAGGGCAGTGCCTCAATTTAATGTGCACTATTTCTGGCAGTCTGCTTAGGCCCTTAATCTAGTGAATCAAAGAGGAAAGTCTTCAACCCTGAACTGAACTGAAGTATATCTTTGGTCTCAAGGTTAACTCTTACTGTATATACTGAAAAGAATATGAAGATTTATTTTCTATTTAACAAAGTATAATTAATTAATTTGTTTATCATTTGTTGTTCAGGGAGTAATAAGGCATCTTCGGTGAAGCATTATACAGACTAAAGTTTCAGAATGCAATAAAAAATACAAAGGGTGAAGCAGACGGGCAGCTAGCAATGGCCTCTGGCCACTCCAGTTGTACTTAGGTCGTGATTGGCCTGGGACCATGGTACCAAACAAGCTGCTGGCTAGAGACTTTTGGGGGGGGGTCTCTCCTTTTTCTGATTGTTTCAGCCAACCTTTGGCGGGCTTGCAGTGGCTTCTGGCCACTTTGGGGGTGTGCGTCATCTGCACACCACACTCCCAAAGTGGCTGGAAGCTGCCCCTTTTGGTTCAACTGTTTCAGGCCACTGTTACATATAAGTAACTCACAAAGAAAAAAGATGAAAAAATAGAGAAAAAATAGAGAATAGAGATAGAAAAAATAGAGAAAACAAACTAAGAAAAACATAATAATAAAGAAAGGAACCATAAAGAACTAAGAAAGTAACTTCCAATGTTTGTTTTGGTGGTTATGTATCAACCTCTCCCTATAGCTACTATTTTCATATACCTCGTCTGCCATTTTCTTATTTTTAACTCTAAAGTCAAACAAGTTCTGGATGCAGATACGTACATTGATGTGAGTGATTCTAAAGGTTAATAGTCAATTAAAACCAGGACTTTTTTTGTTGGAGCTGATGGATGAGCAATTGGAAACGAATTATAGTAAACTATAGTAAACTATTACAATATATGACCGCTGCAGCAAGATTAATCTATGTTCAAAGATGGAAGAATTCAAAACTACCTTCAAAGGAGGATTGGTTATTAAAATTGAATGAGCTAGCAGAATGGACACACTATCTGCTCTGATTAAGGAAAAATCGATAGTCATTTGTAGAAAGCTGAAAATCCCTGATTGACTTTCTTTGGGAAAAAGGCAACGACTAAACATTCAACTTTTGATGCCCCCCCCCCAGCCTGTAGGTGAACAAATTGAACTAAAAGAAGAACCTTTTAACTCAGTTCATAAAATGCAAATCTAAACTGAGCAATTAGATTCTAATTTAGTCATAAAAGACTTAAACTATTGTAAATCCTCTCCTTTTGCTTAAATAAACAATGAGATTACTATCTATGCAACACATCCACCTACTACCACTTCTCAAGGCTCACTGGGAGCTGACTGAGTGATGATTCATGATGTCACTCAAGGACACAAACCATTCTTTGTCACACCCCTGAAATTCCATCTCGCACCCCCTGGGGATGCAGGCATCCTAGGTTGGGAACCCTTGTTCTAAAGCAATGCAACATACAGCTATATGTTTTACTTTACAGATGGGAGTCCTCTGAAAGCATCTTGTGTTTGAGGAGTTGTCCAGTTGTAGTCTGGCTTTAAAAAATAAATAAAGAACCATCAGAAGGGAGAGCAACATCTTGATGTTGTCCATCCACAGTTGGTGCCTGGACAGTAAATGGAGCAGGCACATGTCTCATCTGGTCACATTTTTCCTCACTAAGAGATGCATTGCATTTGTATTGAAATTACCTTAATTATTTTTAGATACAATCTCTCTGTGTAAATTAGAATACAGAAGACTTTATACAAAACATTGCATTCCTTTGCCTTTTTTTTTTCTGGTGATGTTAAAGCAGATGCCCTACCTATTGTGTTCTAATGATCTACATTATCATAGTGATTAATTGCAAATAGATAAAAGAATATATCCTAACATTGGAGTGCACTGTAAGAGGTTTATCTTTAATACCATGGGGGAGGGAGAATCTTTTTTTCCCTTTAAGATGTGAAGTGTCCATTACATTGACATTTTAGCTAAGTGTCCACTTACATGCCACCATAAGTGAGGACAAAGGAGAGCAGAGACTTACATGAAATTTGCATATGTTTATTTATAGGTTCAAATTTGGTGGGGGAAGGATGCAATTTGAAGCCAAGGTGGGCAACCTCAACAGAGCTGGAGCCCAAATTTTCATTGCCAGCATTATTTGTAGGATGTAGCAGGACTGCAAAGGGTCATGGAACACATGTGGAAAATGAACTGGAAATGACCAGATGTTGATTTGTGGTTTTTATTTTTAGGTTTGGGAAGTGCTCAACTTTACTTCCCCAACATCTTAAAACATCTTGACTGCCACTCCTGGAGGCTTCTCGCAATAACAAATTCCTATTTTTGCAAAAATTAAACAATTGGTTTTAGGGGACATCAGGAGGTAGGGGAGAGGTGCCCCTACAGGGTTCAATTTGCTCGCTTTTAATTTGAAGCAAAAATGTTGTGCAGCAGAACATAGCATAAAAGTTTGACCAGGTGACAAGTGTGCCTGTTCAGTTCTCTATTGATGGGCAACTTCAAAACCACAGCCTAGAGAACCATTCAAATACAGAGGTTATGTACAAAACTAGAAAACATGACCACCCTAGCTTATAATGGTGTATGTGTATAGGAAGCCATATAGATGCAATCCCATACACAACACTGTAAGTGGATATGCATGAGACTGGATTATTTAAACTAATTGTTGACATGGTTGTATCAACTATAAGCAGTCTGAGCTCAGACATGAATTTGCAAATGCAAAGTATAAAATATGTGCCCGATCACTTGCTGTGTAGTAACTTCTCAGAATATTTTGGTTGTTATAGTTCTCTTTGTTCAGTCATATGAACCTTGTATGTCATTTATGGGCTCTTTCATTAAAATGAAGGGCAGAAGCCTGTCCTGACAGAAAGAAATTGAGAGGTATGTAAGAAACAATGGGTGTTTTGTGGGAAGTTTAAATATATGCGTCTGATCCCATGGGAACTGCAGCGGACCATATATGCTGTGTGAAAAAGATGCTCTTTTACCATAATCTTTATCCCTTTCATTACACTGAGGAACAAACTTGTGAACATTGCTGTGATTCTGCTAAGAAGATCCTGCTAATTCTACTGCAGTTAAGTAAAGATATCTAATACCATAAAAATATAGCTCCAAATATAGCTCTCCAAATTAAGTAACTACTATTGTTCAGGAAAGATAGAAAAGATAGTAAACATGTAAGAATGCTAGGAAGGTAATAAAATGAGGAAATAAGCTTTCCATACAGAAACTGGGGGTATAGCTATGGTTGGGAAAGCAGGAATGAGGGGTTTGCCTCCCAAATAAGAATTATGTCCCCCTAATGAATTTTCCTTCAGTTTCCAAATTTCTAACAGTGCACTAACTTTTAAAATTTCAGTTAAACATTTAGAAATACAATTTAGGCACAAAAGATTACCAGGGGAATGTGAACACAACAAATGTAAGAGTTCTAGGTGTGAATGATTTTCAGTGTGTCACATTCTGCAATGCTAGAAATTTGGGCAATGAAGAAAAAATCATTTTGAGAAGTAGAATTCTTACTGAGGGGGGGCAATATCCTTATTTTGGGATAGGGTTGGGTCAGAGGATTGTGATTAAGAAATTGGATATTCCTGAACACAGATACCTATTTTATCTGCAACAGATTGTAAATCCATTTGGTGAAACCCATGTGGTGGGTTTCATTTCATGCTTTGGGAACAGCTTTTTTTGTTTTGTTTCTTGATTGAAGGATCCAGTAGCCTCACTGTCCGTTGACAAAAGGTTCTGTACAATTGATTGTTAACAAATATGATTAGAGTAAGAGAAAGAGGACAACAAAGATTTCTTCAGTCAAGAGGCAGTGTTGATTTACTGGAATATGAAAGCTAAGCTCGTAATGAAGTTCAGACTTATGCATTATTTTAGCTAATAAAAATATTGTAATAATTCATAATAATTCTTTACACCTAAAACTCTTACATTTGCTGTGTTCACATTCCCTTGGTGACTTTGCTTGGCTCTTTTCTTTGGATGCCTAAACTCTACTGCTTAAAGCTCAATTAAAGTTTTAAGTTATTGCAAGGTTAACAGTTTTGGAACTGGAGGAATGTTTTATTTTGGGGTCAGAATTCTTTCAGGGGGGCAATGCTCTAAATTTGTCACACACACACCGACTACACCCTTGCGTATGTGTAATTGTTATATATTTTACCAAAGTTGAAGCAATTGAGGTCTCACACATAAGCAATAGAGATATTCTATAGAGATATATCTTAGACAAGACCCATTGTCTCTCAATACAAGGCTCCAATTTCTTGGATCAATGTTACAAATCTGCATAAAAGTCTAGTACTTAAGGAGAGTCCAGCTGAAGTTGGGACTTATTGTAAATCCTGCACAAGAAGACAAAGCCATTCAAGCGAAGGATGAGGGATGCAACCAGGCAGGGTAAAACCTGGAATATGATTATTAGTGTTTAAGGTTCCATGGAGTCTGTCTCCCCCATAACATTTGATGTAGCAAGCATATGTTTTTTATTAAATGTTCAGGGGGAAAGGAATCAAGTTCAGTATTATAAGGGGCACTCAGAGTTTTCCTACTCCACATGAGCCAGAATATGCCATTTTTGAGAGAGATTGATGCCAAAAGCATTGGAATGTGGTAGGCATGCTTGAGAATAGTATTTTAGAGTGGAGATTTTTCAAATACAGGTTGAGTACCCCTTATCCAAAATGCTTAGGACCTGAAGTGTTTTGGAGTTGGATTTTTTAGATTTTGCGCACCTGTACTGTATTTGTGAGGCTAGAGAGAAATACGAGGTTCTGCAAAATGGCAGGAGATGTGGATTCATGCCAAGCACTGTGCTCAGACTCACTCCATTTCACAGCTGCAAGCTGAATGCAAAGTACAAAAGTATTTTACACCTAATTGATTCAGCAAAGGGTAGGAGTGGGGAATGGATACAATCTTGCCTTTCCCAGTAGGCTCAAGCAAAAGTAAACTCATGCATTTTCTCTTAGCTTCTGTGTCCATCCTCATTTATAATGTTTGCTATCTTGATGGATTTTTGTGAAGCCAACAACCTATTCATTGCAAACACATTTTTCATACAACCAGAGAAAGGGTTATACATATGTACATCACCAGATGGCCAACACAAAAACCAAATAGATTAAATCAGGGGTAGGCAACCTTTCCCCTTTAAGGGCCAAGGGACTTCCGCTCCCAGAAGCCTCAGCCATGTTGGCCAATAGTTCCTGGGATTCTGGGAGCTGAAGTCCCTCGGCCCTTAAAGGGGAAAGGTTGCCTACCCCTGGATTAAATAATTGGAAGCAAACGATGGCGAAGCTCCATACTGGTGGCCAAGACTAGACCAGGTGTTAATTGTGGCACAGATCACGAACTACTCATTTCAAAAATGAAAGTAAAACTCAAGAAGAGAACAGAACCAGTCATCATACCAAAATATGAAATAAACAACATTCCCACAGGATTCATTGACAATATAAGGAACAGATTTGCAGTACTAAGTATAATAGATTATGAATTGGAGGAGCTTTGGTCTGAAGCCAGGGACATAATAAAAGAAGAATGCATAAAGACACTTCCAATAAACAAAAAGAAATTGAAGAAACCATGGATGACAGATAAAATGCTACAAGCAATAAAGGAAAGAAGAGAAACAAAATAAAAAGGAGATAGGAATAAACTAAGAAACATGAACACAACAGTACAACAGCTAGTGTGCAAAGATAAGGAAAATTATTACAATGACAAATGTAGAGAAATAGAAGACAACAACAAAAAGGGGAAAATGAGAGACCTATTCCACAAGAGTCGAGAAATCAAGGGAAAGTTCAAACCAAGGACTGGGACACTCTACGACAATAAAAATAACATAATTCAAGACTAGGAAGGAATAAAAAGTTGGACACAATATGCAGAATAACTATACAAAAGAGATGACAAAATGAAGGACATATGGAGTAAAGAGCCATATGAAGATGATCCCCAAATTCTAAAAACTGAGGTGGAAGCTGCAATAAAAGAAATGGCAAGAAACAAGACTCCAGGAACAGATGATATATGAATAGAACTGTTGCAATCCACACTGACAGAGTCAACTGTAGTGCTAACCAACACATGTCAACAGATATGGAAAACAAAACAATGGCCAATAGATTGGAAGCGAGCAATATATATCCCCATTCACAAAAAGGGAGACACAAGAGACTGCATCTATAGAACCATAGCACTAATCTCCCATTCAAGCAAAATTATGCTCAAAATTCTGAAACATAGACTCCAACCATACATGGAGAGAGAAATCCCAGAAGTCCAAGCAGGGTTCAGGAAAAGAAGAGGCACCAGGGATCACATTGCAAACATACAATGGCTAATGGAGTGTAGGAAGGAGTTCCAAAAGAAAATCAGCATGTGCTTTTTAGATTATAGTAAAGCCTTTGACTGCATAGATCATGAAAGGCTAAGGAATACCCTTAAAGACATGGGAGTGCCAACAAATCTAAGATACTAATGAAGAATCTGTACTCAGGACAAGAGGCCACTGTCAGGACAGAACATGAAGAAACAGAATGGTTCCCAATTGGAAAAGGAGTCAGACAAGGCTGCATCTTATCACCCTACCTATTCAATCTATATGCAGAACATATTGTAAAGAAAGCAGGCTTGGACATGGAAGAGGGAGGAGTGAAAATAGGAGGGAAAAAATATCAGCAATCTGAGATATGCTGATGACACCATAATGCTAACCTCACAGACCTGGAACACCTAACTAAGGAAGATCAAAGAAGAAAGTGCAAAGGCAGGCTTACTGTTGAACATAAAGAAAACAAAAAATAATGACCACAGAGAACTTACACACATTCAAATTAGACAATGAGAAAATAGAATTAGTAAAAGAGGTCTCATATCTGGGATCAAACATTGATCAGAATGGGAACTGCAGGCAGGAAGCCAGGAGAAGATTAAGAATGGGGGGGGGGGGGGCTATGAAAGAACTAGAAAAGAACTCAGCTCAAAAGTCAGAATCATGCAAGCCAAGGTATTCCCTATTACTATATATGGATGTGACAGCTGGATAGTCAAGGAAGAAAATAGGAGACAGGACTTAGACTGTCATACTTTGGACACATAATGAGAAGGCATGAATTGTTGGAAAAGACAATGTTAGGAAAGGTGAGAGAAATAGAAAGAGAGGAAGGTCACATGCTAGACGGATGGACTTCGGGGGGTTGCAGACTGCCAGAAATAGTGCAAATTGAGTCCACTTTTAGGGTTACGGTTAGTGCTAGGGAGTCATGGGATTTTTTTTTTTCCTGAGACATTGAGCCTTCTCTATCAGAGAGCTCTGGTGCCACAATAAATTACAGTTCCCATAATTCCCTAACCCTAACCCTAAAAGTGGACTCAATTTGAACTATTTCTGGCAGTCTGCAACCCCCCTTTATTAAAGAGACCATGAATATGAGTTTGCCGGAGCTGGGTAGAGCAGGAGAAGACAGGGGGGCCTGGAGATGTCTCATCCATAGGGTCGCCATGGGTTGAGATTGACATGAAGGCAGTTAACAACAACAAAGCATTTATTCTCCCACACAATATAATGGTTTAATTGGTTTTAAAAGGGGCTTAGCAAAATTTACAGGGGATAAGTGGGACACTGCAGGTAAATCGTTGCATTGTGAGTTGCTTCTGGTCTGGGTTTCAGTAACAGTTCATTCCACCCTTTTATTTTCCTTGCCATGCAACAGTCAGAATCCTGTGCCTTTTGGGAAAGTATTCCAACCTTTTGATCATTTTGGACTTCAAGAGGGATTGCCAAGACCGACACAAAGGCAGTTAACAAACAAAACAAAAATGGGAAATGTTGGAGGTTATGGGAAAATAAATAAGAATGTGTAGTTGTATCAAATGAGCTGGAAATTAGTGCAAGATTGGCAAAAAACCATCATGGGACAAGAAAGGCTTAACCACCTTCTTATATTCTTAGCAGAAAGTAAGCTTTGCCAAGCAAATCTCTCTGAATAACTTAATGGATAAGTTTTCTGAAAGAAAGACAAAGAAGTAGTTATTAAAACAGGCTAATTGGTTAAGCAGATGATTTTTTAATGTAAGAAAGGATTTTATTTGAATTAATATTTGATAATATCTCCTCTTTTAGTCATTTTAGTGTTTATAGATCTGTAATTTCTTGAGATAGTAAAATGCTGTCTTTACATTCTACTCATGTAGATTTGCCTATTTATGTCAATTCATGTGTATTAATTTAGCTTCATCAAATCCTACATATCTATCTATATAATGCTTTTATTATGCTGCTTCTCCATGTATATTATCTACTGACAGCTTTCCTTGGTTGAAGCAGAAGAGAAAAGTTCCAAGACTATTTTGTTTCCTAGAGGACCTTCCTGGCTGGGTTTTGGCTCTTCTTTCTTCTATTTTGACAATTCAGAAGCCTATTGGTGTTGTTTTGCTGTTGTTGTATATCTCCAAGCAGTTTCTGACTTATGGCGACCCTAAGGCAACTTTATCTTGGGGCTTTCTTTGAAAAAATTGTTCAGGGAGGGTTTGCCTTTGGCTTTCTCTGAGGCTGAGAGAATGTGACCCAGTGGGTTTCCATGGCCAAGCAGGGATTCAAACTATGGTCTCCAAAATTGTAGTCCAGAGCTCAAAGCACTACACTATGCTGGTTCCCCAGAAGTCTGTACCCCTCCTGAAAAAAATTGAGTAAGCAGAACTATTGTTAGGGAAACTAAAATTCATTCCATCCTCTTTAGGGCTTTAATATACTGACCACTGGTGGAATGAATAGAGAAATATGAAATATAGAGAGGCCAATATGCATGTCTACCCTTTTTTGTCTTTATTCAATCATTGTGTCCTCTTACAAGACATGTTAGTGACAGCAGCAGCAGAGAAATGACACATATCACTTTTTTTCAATAAAGAAATCTAATGCGTACAGTCGCCCCTCCGTTCTCGCGGACCTCAAGTCTGCGTTTTTTCAGATTCATGGAGGGGCAATCTCCATTTAAATCAATGGGGCATGCCCCATTCAAGCCCATGGAGCTTGAATATTTGCAAATCTCCATTTTTATGGGAGGGGGGTCCGGAATGGATCCCCCGCGAAAACAGAGAGCCAACTGTAGATGAAAAGCAAGATTTAAAATATGATGGAAGTAGATGCTTTCTGCTTAAGGCAAAGAAAATTAAGGGGAGCAGGAAGTAATTCAGATATGCATAGCCATGAAAACACAACAATTGATCTAATGTTCAGTTAACAAAAGGAAGTGGTTTCTGTTTCACATTAAGGAAGTTAGATATTGTGAGGAGGGTGGAGCTTGAAAAAATAGCCTTAGGTATCAAAGTGAGTTCCATGCCTCGCCTCTAATTTTTTTAGTTGACTCCTGGGGCAGAATTCACTGGCACCAGAATTTTTTACTTCCCTATCCCTGCACAGGAACCACAGAATCAACAGGCACCAGCATTTTAAGTACTTTAATATTATTGTTTCATTGTATTTTGTTACCGATACTGTTTTTATCTTTTTAATTACACTTGTTTAATCTACATTGTTTCCATTTTTTGTAAGCTGCATGCAGTGCCATTTCTGTAGGAAAAATGAGATGTAAAATAGATAAATGTGTGCAGGATGCAAAAAAAAAAAAATCATTTTTAAAAAAGCAGTTGTCTAGCTCCTATGCAGAGGAATCTTTGGTCTGATCCAGTATGGGTCTTCTTTTAAAAAAATTGAAATAAAGGAAATGATCAAACAAATAACTGGTTCCTAAGCCATGTGGAGCTTTAAAAGGTTAAACTCAGCATGTTAAATTAAACTCAGAATTTTGCTAGGAGCCAGTGGAATTCATTGCAAGTAAAGTCTGAACAATATGGAGCACAGAATGGGTGTCTAAGGGACCACATAAAGTATACTTCACAGGTTTAAATGTCTGTTCTAAGATTACCTTCAGGAATGAACTTTACAGATTAGAAGAGTGGAGCCACTGAAAACTAATGCTGAGAGACCCTCTTCAGAATTATATCAAATGCTGCTGAGAGATCCATTACAACTAATAGAGTTGAATTCCCTCTGCCTCCCTCTTGGTAATGGTTCTCATCAGGGCAACCAAGACATTTGTAGCTCCAAACCCATTCAGGAATGAAGAGTGGTAATACATTCATTGTTGCTTGGAATTCTCTGCCAACCACTCATGTGGGGGGGGGGGATAACCTTTGGAGAATATGTGCATGATTATGGGAAGGTTTCCAGTTCCATTCATCTTCAAAGCAAGCACTAGTACTGTGATGGCAAACCAATGGCAGGCATGCCCTCTCTGGCATGTAAAGCCATTTATGAGGGCACACGGAGATGGGCAGTGTGCATCTGTTCTTCTTCTTCCTCCCGTCTGTCCGGATCTTCAGCTGTCTCTCGCAACACCCGGTGCCAAAATGTATTTAAGTTTGGGCACTCAATCTCTAAAAGGTTCTAGTATGTTGTACTAGCTGTATCTACAGTCAACTATAGAAGGAAACAAAAGTGGCTTGCCATTCGTTCTTGACGTTCCCCCCTATTCCCTGTCCCATGACCTCCCAACTTTATCTTTGGTATTACACAGAGATCAGAATTTTTGAAGTCAAAAGTTAGGAATCATCAGTAAGTTCAAGTATACAAAGGGATCTTGTAGACCCTTTGAGGGCTACAAGATTCCTTTGCATGATGGAACCTACTGAGGATTGCTAACTTTTGATTTCAAAAATTCTGGTGCCTCTGTAATACTAAAGATGAAGTCCTGATGAGTCATTTGTACTTAGGACAAAAAGCCACTGCTAGAACAGAATAAGGAGAAGCAGAATGGTTCCCAATTGGCAAATGGGTCAGGCAAGGCTGCATTCTAACTCCCTATTTGTTCAACTTGTATGCAGAAAATATCATAAAAAGAGCAGGCTTAAATTTGGAAAAAGGAGGAGGAAAGATAGGAGGAAGGAATATCAACAATCTGAGATATGCAGATAACACCATACTACTAGTGGGAAACATCATGGACTGGGATGGAAGGTCAAAAAAGAAAGTACAGAGGCAGACTTAATGCTGAATATAAAGAAAACAAAAATAATGAACATGGAGGACCTACATAGTTCAGTCTATATAATGAGGAAATTGAAATAGTTAAAGAATCCCCATATCTTGGATCAGACATCAACCAGGAAGTAGACTGTGCTCAAGAAATCAGAAGAAGACTAGGAATGGGTAGAGTAGTGATGAAAAAACTAGAAAAGATCCTAAAGAATAAAGATATACTACTGTGCACTAAAATAAGAATCGTACCAGACATTGTATTCCTCATAACTATGTATGGATGTGAGAGTTGGTCAGTGAAGAAAGCGGATAAGAAGAAAATAAATTCTTTTGAGATGTGGTGCTGGAGAAGAGTGCTGCGGATACTGTGGGCAGCCAAAAAGACCAACAAATTGGACCTTGAACAGATCAAGCTTGAAATTTCTGTGGAAGCCAAGATGATCAAGTTGAGGCTGTCCTAATCTGGCCACATCATGAGAAGGCATGACTCATTAGGAAAGACAACAATGCTAGGAAAGAGAGAAAGACCACATGCTAGATGAACAGACTATTGGGGGACAAGGTATGAATTTACAGGAACTAAGCAGAGCAGTGAAGGATAGGGAGTCTTGGAGATGTCTTATCCACAAAGTCACCATGAGTTGAGATCGACTTGAAGGCAGTTAACAACAAGCACCTTTGAGACTAACTGAAAGAAATAAGCTGGTATCATTAGCTTTCATAAACTTGAGCCTGCTTCCTCAGATGCATGACATAGACATCTGAGGAAGTTGGCTCAAGTCTATGAAAGCTACCAGCTTCTTTCTTTCAGTCTCAAAGGTGCTACAAGATACCTTTGGATACTGATTTTCCTGACTAACAATGGCTATGTCAGTAAGTACCATTTGGCAAAAACTAGCAATCTTCAGGGCCTTTGCAGACTGCTAGAAATAGTGCAAATTCAGTCCACTTTAAGGGTTAGGGTTAGGGTTAGGGAATCATGGGAACTGTATTTTATTGTGTCACCAGAGCTCTCTGACAGAGAAGGCTCAATGTCTCAAAGGGAAAAAAAATCCCATGATTCCCTAGCACTAACCCTAACCCTTAAAGTGGACTCAATTTGCACTATTTCTGGCAGTCTGCAAAGGCCCTTCAATTAAGTGGAAATAGTTACCCAAACCTTCTGGATATTTCGGCATAGCCTAAGTGAACAGTAAATCTATTGGGAATGAGGATTTCTCACATTTTTGCAAATATCTAAATTGCATAATTATTATTGGTTTTGAAAATGTTGCCATGGCTTTGCCTAAAGGATCCCGGATAATGTAAAATGATGAGGACACCGAGAACTCACTTTTAGAAGGCAGGGGCCACTTCTTCCAAAACTACAGTTCTCAAGATCTCTGGAGGTGGAGGGAATGAAGGTAGCTGAAATTTGCTATGTAGAGATCTTCCTAGTTGCATATGCAAGATGAGGAAATGTTCTTATTCAAGTGCACAAAGATATTGTGAGGTGTTTTATGATGATAAACAGATCCAGAAGCCTACAGGCAGCTTCAGTCCCACTTTGTATTCATGAGCTGTTTTATTCTTTGGAGGAAGAATGTCTTCTTTATAATAGTTTAATTCATTTACTCTCTTTTAAAGAACCATAAATAAATAAATAAATAAATAAATATTTTAATTGCAAACTCACTGGGGTTTCTTCCCAGGAGAGGATAGGTTTCCATGGGCAGAGAGTTCCCTTTTATTCACTAAAACCAACCGGGCTCTCAAGTTGAACAAGCTTTTTTTTTTGTATTATTTTTTTTTTGTCCTGGGAACAGAGGCTTTCATTGATAGATAAGGCCACTGTGCTTTTAGGCTCTTTCTGGTCACCTGATCAAGTCCTTGGTAACTTTTAGGCTGCTTTAGTCTGCATTCCACAAATTCCTTATCCCTGGCCCTGTAATTAACAGCTTCAGGTTCACTGCATTAACAGTAGATTCCATAACTTTCCACTTGTTGTTCCCTCGGATGTTGGACTGTTGCAACAAACAGGCAATGCTGCACATCAGCCCTGTTTCAAAGTAACACCATTTGCTAGCCGCCAAAAAAGCAAACAAAAAATCTCCACCTGTGAATGTCGTGGAGTCGTGATCAGGTAAAACATTGGTTTGCATTTGTATATTCTTGTGCAAGGTTCCTTTCTATAGCAAAATTAGCTATTCCAAAAAATGCATCTCTTTTGAACCTCTTTGATTTCCAGGGTATAATATTGGGAGGAGATTATTTTGTTTTTGCAGCATCAGACAGAAAACCTAACTTGTCAATATGGCTTTGATTAATCACCTTGCTCAGGTTTTATTCTCATGCTATGTTCATTACAATAGAGATGTAAAAGAGAACTCTTTAATATTATTTTTTGACAGTTTGAGGTTGACTACTGTCCATCTGATGCCTATGTTGTTGTAGACAGCTACATTTCTTGTTGCTATGCTATATCATGCTTCTATGTGGTTTTCAAATATTTTGTATTTCCAATTAATGGTATGAAATCAGAATCATTGTAATGAAAGCAAGTTGTTCAGGGCAAACTATTTTACTCTCTCACAGCACTGCAACTGAATCTCAGACTGACATTTCAGGTGACACAGTTAAGATATTCTTGGGTTTTTGTTTTTGTTTTTTTGATCTGGAATAGACATCTAATTGTGCCTTTTGACCTTAGAAGCAGTGATTACATCTTAGTACTGAAAAGCACTGACAGAGAAATGCGTATAGGAGATGACCTGTTCATACTACATGCATGTCAAAATGTGTATACATTTATATAATTGCAGATGTGTACCATTAACAAAAAGTCACAGCATCTGCAGCACACAGGGAAGTAAGCATACAAATAATGACAAAATACACATATTTTAAAAATTATGTTATGCTTCCATATGCAGTAGTACAGAAAGAGAAACAGGTTGATTTTCATTAGTAGAATGAAAGTGAAACGTGATAATGAAATAAGATATCCCACAAAATAAGAGACCCCACAAAAACCCGAAGATACATTGTGTTTTCATCTAGTTGTATATCAGCATGTTCAATGAGAAAGGTGAGACAAAGATAATGTGAGCAATTGGTTTTAAATAGTTCTGTCATTAGTTTTAAATTGTTTTATATCATTGGTTTTATATTGGTTTTAAAACTAAAATCATTGGTTTTAAATTGTTTTTATAACTGTTTTATGTTGTTTTAATTGTTTGTACCTTGACAAAAGACCTTTTAGTATAGAGAGGGATTTAAATCTTTTAATACACCCTGAGGTGTAGAAATTGGGCTAAAGACTAGGTGGGCTGTTTTCATTACCTTACCCTGTCTCTGATGTTCTTCATATTCTTCAAGTGAAATAGATTTTACATGTTGCTGGAGATTCAACATCACCATCATAATTTCCTCTGTTCTAAGGCTAAAATGTCTAATTAAGTCTGCAATGTTTTCATTAGCTCATATATGTTTTACTTGTGTTGATTTCAAATATGGTTTGGGAATTTTGTTTTCATGCTGAGCTGAGGGCTATGTAAAATCATCTGATGGATTTTGAAATATAATATCCTGTTATGGTACCTATAGCTAACGTAAGGTAACTCTGTGATTCTGTTACGAAATGTTCTTCTAGCTTGGCCTTTTACCAGCAATTTATACAGTTGAAGTGCCCCTTTAGCCTTTTTTTTTTTTTTTTTTTAGGTGGGGGAAAGGTACATTTGTTTTACAGTAGACTCTGTGTTGAAGGTCTGCATATTTCTTATGTGTGTTCATAAAGTATAGGTACTTGCCTTGAGATTCATTCCAATAGGGCTTAATCAAACTGATTGGCTGCTGTACAACCTGTGATTGATTTATGACAATGTTAAGATTGATTTACGATAGCATGATGATTGATTTACTTCTGCATTTTGATTGATTTATGATAGAATTGTGATTGATTTATGACTGCTTTATGATCAATTTATGGTCCCTGTATTGTGCATTAAAATTGTGGCCATCCTGAAACTCAAGTAATGGTATCCGTCTGCCCTTGTCCCAGCACAAAGTATGACAGTACAGTCACAGAGATTATATATAAACAAAACACTCTAAACAGAGGGAGAAAGTAAATAAGCTTTCACCTAGAACCAGGAAGACATGTAACAGTGCCACATGATCTTACCTAGGGAAAGAATTGCTAAGCTCACAAATTTGGAACAACAAAATGTGCTGATTTTAATTTCTTCATTTCTTTTCCTCAGATTGTGGTGGAAGAGCATTCCATATGTGAAAAAACATTCCCATATGTAGAAGAGGGACACCTTTTGGATTATGGGTTCATGTGTCACTAACCTTGACTAAAAGCACGCTGTACACTGAAATCTTTTTCTGGCTGGTAGAACAATCAGTTATGCATCATCTCTTTGGGCTTGTTTTGGGACAAAAGGACCTTTCGCGTGCAGGAGACCTTTTCTCCTTAGATGATTCTGAAATAGAAGGATGCTTGTCAGAGGCTCTTGAACAGATAAAAATCATTAGTTCATCTCCAGTGAGTATAACATTTAATACTTTTATTGTCTACATGATTTCAAATTCTTGCAATGGACTAAAAAAGGTTTAGAATAAGCAAATACATGTGTTATTACATATATATATGTTGATACAAAATTTTAGCCTCACCTTGCAATTTCTTAATCATTAGGGAAATAAGATACAAGCCACTTAGCACCTGAAACAGGATGGTGGGAGGGAGAGGTAAGATGCCTTCAATGAGAGAAGAAAAATGTGAAATGGCATAGACTGAATTATGCTTACCAGAGAAAGAAGGATAGTTATAACCCTTTCTGGGGGGAAAACTTGGAAGGCATCCCACCCCACCATCCATAATGTCAATTAAAATTTTGTATAATAAACAATAATAATAATGAACTGCTGATTTAAGATCAGAGTTAAGGCTATCTCACTGTTGCTCAAGTTCTGTCACAGTGTGTGTGTGTGTGTGTGTGTGTACACACGCACACACACACACACACACACACACACAGAGTACATATAGATAAATGTATAGGAAATTTGATACAAAAGAAATATATAAAGATCCCTTTCTCCCCAATAATTGTAAATCCTTTTTAGTAACACACATACAATATAGATAATGATCAATATAAAATTAATTAAGGGAAAGTGGAGATCTAAATGTTAGATGCATGGTGAAAACAGTTCTCAACTTCTGTATTGATGCTAATTACATAATTATACTATTTCTGAAAAGTATGGCTACACTTTCATATGTAGAATTATTACTCTCTTTATTGTTTGTAGGCATTGGAATATTTACCAATCTTACAAAATATGACTGCACTTAGAAAATATATTAAGATGTATTTGTATTTTATAAAATATAAAATATATATTTTCAGAACATTAGTAAATAAAAACAAATCCTTTTACAAATTTGATTCCCACTAGAGGGCATCAGTGCTACATAACTGACATGGAACACCTTTTCAAGTAATTTTGAAATTCAGAATCTTCAGGTTGTAATTAATTTTCTCCACATGTGAATGGAGTCTGAAATTGTAGATGTGAATATTGTACAACTTCCCAGAACTGAAAAAGAGAAATTACAGAGATTCTACAGTAAAGAATGGATACAGTGATAATGTAGAGCTCATCCTTTCTGAAGAGTGCATAAGCAGTAAGGGCTTCTCTAGCTCAGAAAGAAAGCTGACAGGAGCACAGTATAGTATTTTATAAAATTATGAATGGTGTGGATAGACACCATAAAGTGGGTTCATCCATACTGATTGACTTGCAATAGTAGATACAGAAGAACCAAAATGAAGTACAGTACTTCTTTTCAGATTGTACAGTCAGTGTGTAGGAAACATATTCAGGGGTAGCCGTGTTGGCCCTGCAGTAAAATACAACAAAATCGAAAATTCACAAAATAGTTATATTTTTATTGGCCAACCAAAATGCACAAAATGCACCATGCAAGCTTTGAAGCTTCACTGGCTTCTTCATTAGGCAAAGATGTTAAAAATCATACAGAAGAAAAGTTACCATATTTGTCACAGGCCTATATTTTTTTCTCAGATGTTACTTTTGTTGTCAGTTAAGATGGTTTGTAGGGATCTCAATGCAAACAGGCTGCTCCACTTCTTGGCCAAGTGGGGAACCAGGGACAAAAGGCAATAGATGACAGGCAATAAAATTTCAAATCCATTAGCAACAGAAAAGTAACTCCCCTTGAGATCCAGGCTGACCTTGCTTTATGTGAAACTAACTGCCCCTTTCTTAAGCATAGAAGATTGAGATCTCTATTATTGTTGTCATTGCTGCAGAACAGAAAAGTAGAAGGTTTTTAAAATGATAATACAGATTTATGAAAAATAATCTACTACTGGTAATTCACCTCAATAACTTATTTTTTTTTTTTAAAAAAAATAGAATTGCCATGTTCAGTAGCAGTATTCTGATTATTATGGGCTGGGATAAGCAGCCGCAGCAGGAGATGGCCATTCCCATGGTGCTCTTTTTTGTAAGTTTTTCATGGGAATCTTCTCACTGTTGGAGATGGAATATTGGATGCAAGAAGCTTTTGATCTTGTCTAGATAGTTAGTTAAATAATGCAACTGTGTATAAATCATCTGTCCACATATTTGATTTTTGTATCAAAATACATGCTTATTAAAGATACAAAATAAAGACAAACTGAAAAAGCAGAAACATGGAAGTGGGAGACTCAGATTCCAGTTTGGCAAGTGTCTCAATGGCTGCCTTCCAGCAGTGGAAGAGGCTAAGGGAAAAACTGAAGAAAAGGATGGAATAGATGAAATCAAAACAAAGTCTCCATAGCCCAATATATTTCTTACCATTTTTAAAAAAAAAAAAATCTGCCAAGCATACGGTGCTCAGCTCACCTTGCTTCCAATACTTGGAACTCAGAGAAAAATAGGCACCATTTTGTTGCTGTGGTTGTGTGCTTTTAAGTTGTTTTCAATCTATCATGACCCTAAGGCGAATCTGTCACAGGACTTTCTGAGATGGAGAGTGTGTGACATGTCCATGGTCCCCCAGTGGGTTTACATGGCTGAGTGGTGAATCAAACCCTGGTCACCAGAGTCATAGTCCAACATGCAGACCTACACCACTCTGGCTCCTTGACACCAACAATGAGTCTAAATTTGTGGGAGCAGCATAAAGAGAATAGGGAACATTATCTAGTACCATGGGTTCTATGCGATACCTAGAAGGAATTTATGTTACCGGTACTTTGGTCATTCATATGAGTGTTGGGTACCGTATATTTTATTCATTTGTTTTTAACTTTTTATTATAATTGTTGTTTAGCTGTATTGTGTTTTAGAGACTTAAATCACAAAATTAGAAAGAAGAAACAGAGACAGAGAGTAGCAGCTTTCTTCATGCCTTAGGGGATGACATCGTAGCACTTCAGATCTTTTCAGGAGAACTATAACTCTTCAGGAGAACTCACAGGAGATGGTTGTAAAAGCATGTCTTTTGTCTAGCTAGAAAAATTCATTTGACAAAATATGTTTTTACAACTGTCTCCTGGGAAGACAACTGGAGTGCTACAACATTATGTGATAAGGCATAGAGAAAGCTGTTACTCTCCAGCTCCATTTCTGCTTTCTTTTTTCATGCAATAAGGCTCTTAGCCTGTGCTTTGAACCACTATGGAGCCCATATTTGGAGAAAGGCATGATTTTAAAATTTATAAATAAATAACAGATAGCTTGACAAATTGTTTTGTCTCAACCAGGACTACCAAACGAATGACAATGACCAGGCAGTTGTGGAGATCTGTATAACTCGAATTACCACAGCCATCAGAGAGACAGAGTCCATAGAGAAACATGGAAAAGCTCTTATTGCTCTTTGGGAGTCATGTTTAGAGTACAATTTGAAACCTTCAGGAAAAGATGAGGACACGCCCCATGCAAAAATTGCTTCTGATATTATGAGCTGCATTTTGCAGGTAAGAATGCATTGCAAGGAGTATTGTATTAAGCCCAGAATGATAAGTAGTAAACTTTGTTAGACTTGGTTTTTCTATCACCCCTGGACTGCCACAACTGCACACTCTGCTTGGGACAAAAGCAGACATGAGTTTCTGAAAATGCTATTTGTTTCCAACACAAGGAGTCAGGGAGGTGCTATTTAAGACAAGAATTGTGCCTTCCCAATTTTGGAGTCCTAATTCTCTGTTTTACTGGATTCTTTGTGTGTGTGTGTGTGTGTGTGTGTGTGTGTGTGTTCAGTCCCCATGCAGTCTCACCCTTGGTTTAAACCTTTTTTTAAAAAAAAATAAATCAGAATTCAGCACCTTCCCCTTGTTTGTTGTTTTGCTTCCCCCATCCATGGGAGTAGTGGGTGGGGAGAAGAAGAGCTGAAATAAAAATCAGCTTGGAGGGGAAGTTCTTGAGTGTCCCCAGTCCATAGACCTTATCATATGAGGGAAATCCTGTGCAGAAACGAGATTTAAAAGGTGGGGAAAAACTGCAAAAGTGGGTAGAGTTTCACACACATCACGGTTAAAGTGTGTTTAACCCAAACGGAAATTAGTCAAAAGCCACTCCTTTTTACTTCCAGGAAAGCTTTTGACTACTTTCTGTTCAGGTTAAGCACACTTTAACAGCGACGTTGCCTGAAAATCTACCTGCTTTTGCGAGGGTTTTTTTCTATTTAAAACCCAGTTTCTGCATGGGATTTCCCCCATGTGATAAAGTCTCATACTGGTTCTGATCTGTAGCAGGGCACTTTTTTATGGCTACAAAATTTAGCCTTCACATTAACAATGGAATAAAGGCTGTAGGCTTAGACTACTATGAAGCAAGGAGATGAGTCCAGTATGACTCAGAATGCATTGCATGTCCATGTAATATCCAAATGAACATATCAGGGGATTGATTCTTTTCGCTGACAAAGAATGAGACTGAATCAGTAGGTTAAGAGGGTATCCATAGATACAATCTGTTGGGGCATTGTTTAGCACGCGCTCTGTAAGAGGTTTTCCACCTGTGGTAATAGTATCGATTGGCCTTTAGTTGTCCATCCCATGCCTGGGGTTAGTCCTCTTTACAGCTTGTTTTCACTTTTTAAATCCTGCCATTCCCTGCATACTTAAATCCTGCCATACTTGCAACAGTACTGAGAGGTTTAGTCACCCTAAACTTTGGAGCTGGAGGTCTTCTCTTGCTTCAAAAATCACATAAATCTGTTTTGACTCAGAAGAATATGATATTAGAGAAGGAGAGAAGTCTTAGACCTGGTTTCACATCACTGCAGTGGCAAATTAAAACTGTCTGTGTGCCTGGATTTGTTTGTTTCTGCTTCAAAACTCTAGGACTAGGTCCAAGTAAACATTTTAAACAATGAAAGATGAAAAAATATATGCTGGATCCTAGATGGGTGTTGATTTCCAAAAATATATTTCTTTAATAAACAGAACAAGCCTCCATTGTCTCTACCTTTCTTATTATTGCAACTCTGTCAAAACAAAGGCCCCGTTGGCTTGTATTTATATCACCAAGTCAGTTGTACTTGCTCAAAAGGCATGCAGGTGATACGTGTCCAAGAGCCACTAATTTTGGTCACTGCTTATTTTGATGCTCCATGGGATGTTTATGCTAGGTATTTCTGTTATTCCAATGCAGTACTTTTCATGGTGTGTATGTGTGTGTCTGTCTGTACAGGAGCCAAAAGCTGTTATCAGCTAGAAGTTCCACAGTTGGTCTAACTTAAACAAGACAGGAATTGAGGTTCTTAATCTCAGATGTATAACCTTCCCTCATTGAATTTACACAAAGGGAAAGAACCATAGTGCAATGGTAGGAATGGAAATATTTTATTTATTTATTTATTTGGAGTATTTATACCCCGCTTTTCAGCCACAAAGGCTCTCAGTATTTGTTCATTTCTTGGTTTAAAAAAAAAATGGTTTCCCCCACATTCGGAAAACCCAATGAGAAAGAATAATAATAGTGGTGAGAATTTTGTCCAGTTTTTGCCTAGTGTTAACACATTCCAAAGTTTTATTCTATACAGATTTTTTTTGCATTGGGTTTTTGGAAATTTGAGCAAAAAAATAATGTTTCAAGGCAGCCTCATTTGTGGTTGTTTGTGTGTGCAAGATTGCTGGTTCTTACACACAAAACTACAATCGTTCACTACAAAAATCTTAAACAAATCTTTTGCCGAAAGTCAGCACATGGTTTTGTTGAATGATATTGCTGTTTTCAGTGCAAGATTTTTGTATAGAAAACAGCACTTTTGCACAAAAGTACACAGGGAAGCCTGGAAACAGTGTTTTTGTGCAAAAACTCACAATTCATGCAAAAAAGGCATTTATTAACAGAATAATTTCCCAAAACTGTTCAAAATGTGTGACTAGCAGGCGAGAACTGCACTGAAATATTTGTTTTCTCCTCAGCAGAGAGAAATTGTGAAAATTATTTGTCCTCACTTTTGAGAATGAAATAGTCAGATAATAACATCCCTATTCAGTAGTTTTATTGTTGTTAACTGCCCTCGAGTTGATCTTGACTCATGGTGGCCCTAGAGATGAGACATCTCCAAGGCCCTCTGTCCTCCACTGCTCTGCCCAATTCCTTCAACTGCTTAATACCTGTGACCTCCTTAATAGAGTCCATTCATCTGGCATGTGGCTTTCCTCTCTTCCTACTTCTCTCTACCTTCCCCTGTATTATTGTTTTTTTCAAATTTTTCTCCCTTTTCATGATGTGTCCAGAATATAACAGTCTCAGTTTGGTCATCTTGGCTTCCAGGGAGTTTTCCAGTTCGATCTGCTCTAGGACTCACTTGTTTGTCTTTTTGGCTGTCCATGGGATCCCCGGCACTCTTCTCCAGCACAACTTCTCAAATGCATTGATTTTCTTCCTATCATCTTTCTTAACTGTCCACCTTTCACATCCATACAGGGTAACAGGGAATACAATGGCTTGTATGATTCTAACTTTTGTGCTGAGTTGTATATCTTTGCATTGTAGAATCTTTTCTAGTTCTTTCATAGCCACCCTCCCCATTCTTATAAGCTTATCGCACAGCACTTCGAAGAACGGGAATATAATGGAACGCAAGGGAATGGAAAAGAGCAAAAACGTATTTTACTGCATGGGAGTCCTTCAAAAATCAGCTGCCAGGAACGGCTGGGGAACAGATCAGGGACTCCCGGCAGCATTGATGGTGTTCTCCTGTGCAGTAAAATGCTTTTTTTGCTCTGTTCTGTTCCCTTGTGTTCCATTATGTTCCCGTTTCTTAAGTGCCATGTGATAAGCTTCTTCTGATTTCCTGACTGCAGTACCCATTTCTATCAATGTTTGATCCCATGTATGGGAATTCTTTTACTATTTCTATTTCTTCATTGTCTAGGTTGAACTATTCAGTGGTACAGCATGTGAATTCTCACATTTATTCCATAGTGGGTTCAATTAAAAGACTCAAATGGTAGGTGATGGGAAAGATCTCTGCCCCAGACTCTGGACAGTCACTGTGAACCAGAACAGACAATATCAGGCTAAATGGCCAAACAGTCTGATTTGATATGAAGCAACTCCCTACATCATTGGGTTGCAGCTCTCAAATCATCTGCCTCTATACATGGTGTACATTATGTTCCCAAATCTTCTGCAACATTGGGAGGGAGTTAGGGATGCACCTTTTAGTTCATTTTCTGAAGCTTCCTGGAATGAAAAGTAAAGAAATTGGGTGGGAACAATGCAGAGCTTAGCTAAAACCATACCTATAATTTCATTTTCATGTAGGGTAAATGTCAATTTTTGCCATCTGAAATGTTCTTAAATCCAACTGGGAATGTCACTTGATTGTAGACAATCAGGATCTGCAATCAAATTCTACTCTTTTTTGGGAAGCCAGACTCTTCTAGCACTCTGTCCAAAAGTCACTCTTCAGATCTGCTTCTAGAGTCTTCCTCTCCTGGCAGCCAGTAGATTCTGTCTTCTGTGATTTCAGCCTATTTCTTGAGAGAATGAGAGAGAACATGTGCCTTCAAGTCACTTGTCAGCTTACGCAACCATGATTTTTTTATAGGGTTTTCTTAGGCAGGGAATAGTCAGAGATGATTTTGCAAGTTCCTACCTTTGAAATATAACCTACAGTACCTGGTATTTGTTAGCAGTCTCCCATCCAAGTGCCAACCAGGGCTGACCCTGCTTAGCTTCCAAGATCAAACAGGATCTAGTGCTTTTAGGGTATTTTGATGAACTCAAAGGCTTTATGGTTTTCTTGTTTTTCTTTGGGCTCTCTTCTGACTAATCTGCTCTGACTGACCGGGCTGATTCTGAAGATGGGGAGGGGGGGGGGTGAGAAATGTGACAACATTTTTAAGATTAACTGGTTTAAATTTTTGCATGAGCTTTCATGGATATAAACCCATTTCTTCAGATGCAGTATTGAGTGGTATTAAGGCCTCATGTATAAAGCATATTTATTTGTTTGTAGGAATTGGATAGAATATGATAAGATACAGAAAGATACAAATCATGACCCTTGTCCTACATTTTCAAAGGGCTACTTAAGGTGATACAGATCTTTATAGTGGCCATGTTAAAGCAATAAATCTGCTTACCAAAGGTCAGTTTCCCAGGGTTCAACACTCTCTCTGAGAAGATTCCTTTTGTTATATGTGCAGTAGCAAGGACTTTTGTATTAATGTATGTAGTGTGCCAATGAAGTCATTGTCTTTGTTCATGTCTAATTTGTTCATACCTGCTAATGGACTAAAGTTTGTGAATATAATTCAATTTAGCAGTTTCTCTTTCTAGTCTTCCTTTGTAATTTCCTTGTTCAAGGACCATGACCTGTAAATCCCTTACTGTATGTCCAGGAAGGTTGAAATGTTCTACAACTGGTTTTTTGGTACTGGCATTTCTAATGTCAGATTTGTGTCCATTAATCGTCTTGCTTAGAGACTGTTTGTCCAATGTATAGTACACAGGGATAGTTCTAGCATAGGATGGCATATACTGTTTGGAGGAAGAGTAAATAAAGGTACCTCTGATTTTGTAAATGATGTTATTGACCCCTGTAATATTGCTCCCAGAGTAGATGTGGGGACAGAGTTGGCATCTGGTTTTTGGCAGGGTCTTGTCCCTGGGTTACAATCCATGTTATGTATCCTTTTCTATGTGAGCAGTTGCATACGATTCGGAGGCTGTCTGTAGGCAAATAATGGCCTGCCACTCAGAGCTTGTCAACCCATTTCATCAGGCCCTGCTTCTCTCTCTCAAATAAGAATGGAAAGATCTTTTATTGGACTTTACAGTTTCACTGAAAGTAGCATTTCCACACCTCCCAAGACTTCTTGTGATCTGTCAGCCCCTTCTGAAGCCTTTCTAGCTGAAAAGTAGGATGTGGTTACTTAGATAAATAATAATTGCTATTATTGCTAACAAGGAAGCAGTTATGAAGCGTATGGGTTTACTACTTCCTTGTTAGCAGTAATAGCAATTTTTCTGCCAGTTGGAAAGCTGCCAATGCAGGACACACAAACAGCATAACTGTTAGGTTTCAGAAATATAACTCTATGAGTCTGGAATATCAGTATGCAAAGGGATCTTTTAGCACCTTTGAAACTAACCTTTAGAAGAAGTTGTAGACTCGGCCTACTTCCTCAGCTGCATTGAGTGAATCACTTCATGCATCTGAGGAAGTAGACAATGTCTATGAAAGCTTATGCTGCAACTTCTTCTGCACAGTTAGTCTCAAAAGAACTACAATATCCCTTTGCATACTATTAGATTTCAGCTAGAGACTGCTTTTCCATCTCTGAGTGTTCATTATTTACAATCACATGCCCTCCAACTGTCCTGATTCATCAGGCACTCTCCAGACTAATCCTCTGGCATCCCACTTTTTCAACTGTTTTTAAAAAGTTCCAGTTTCTCTCTTCTCCTTCCATTTTCTCCCTGTTTACTTCAATTGCTGCAAACAGAGTTCAAACAGAGTTTCTGAAATTCCCTCCTACTGGAGGTCCAATTGGTGCCAACATTGGAATAATTTAATTGCCAAGTTAAAACTTGGCTTCTTATTAAAGACTTTAGGGGGCTTATCACACTGTCAAAAACCCAGCTGCTCCCTAACGGGATACAACTGCATGGCGGGATTTAGACATATATTACCACATGCAAGTTGCCACTGATTCCGCCAGGCAGCTGCATTCCGGGACCCACATGCGGCACATTTCACAGCTGGGAGCGTGCCGTCTTTGAAAAAAGGCTTCCGCAGTGCACCTGGGTCCTGCGACGCAACTGAGATGCAGCCGCCAGGTGGAATTGGTGGTAACTTGCATGCAGTAATACCTGCCTGCATCCCACCACCTGGCTCTATCCCGTTGGGGAGCAGCCGGATTTTTTGATGGTGCGATAAGCCCCTAAGTCAAGCTGTTTTTTATCCAGCCTGCTTTATGGTTGTTTGATTGAAGATAATTTAATGTGGTTTTAAGTTTTTTTATTTTTAATTGAAGAACTATTTAATTTAATTTAATTTAATTTAATTTAATTTTTTAAATGTTTGTAATTATTTCTTTTTTTAAACTGATATTATTGTTAGCCACCCTGAGATCATTGAATAAGGGATGGGATATAAATATTTAAATCAATCAATCAATAAATAAAGTGCAAAAGCAGTTTGCACTCAATTTAGTCAGCAGGGAAGTAGGGATGATGAGTTTTCCCCTTCCGCTGAAAATTGCTTCAGTCTTTCTTAGCTTGTGTATTATTTCTCATTAATAACCTTTGGAACCTGACTGCATTCAAATGTTGCTTGCCCAGATGTGTTCCAGTTTTCATCTGTGAAATACTGGAGGGTATGCAATCATAGCTAGATGGCATTGTATAACATAATTATTTAAAAACACTACACAACATTCTGACAAGACCATCCTCTGTTTCTCTCCACTTCATGAACATCTATGCTAAATTTTACAAAGATTATTAATAAGAAAGGCCTTTACAAAGCCTAGAAAAGTACTGGCACAGTGATTTGTAATAACTGTTGCTTTTTGGGGTACCATTGTTTTTTCTGACAGAATTATAATCGTCCTCCCATCATGGCATTGGCTGTCCCAGTGGCAGTGAAATTTCTCCAGAGGGGCAACAAAGAACTGTGTAGGAACATGTCCAGTTATCTTTCCCTTGCTGCAATAAGTAAAGTGGAACTCTTGGCTGAGCACACAGAAACAATAGTAAAAAGTGTCTTGCAAGGTAAGAACCATTAGAATTGTTGTATTTTCATTTGTTCACTCAAGCCATTTGTGAAGTGTCTATATGTACAATTTTTAATAAACTCATATAGGATATAATTTTATCTATATGTCTATACCTATTCAGTTATATTTCAGTTAATAAAGTCGATGTGTTCCTTGGCATTACTTCTTTAGTACCAGAAGTAGAAATAAAAAGGAGAGAATGTTAGGATATTAGTATTCTGGAAAATGTACAGATGTGGGACAAAGGTAACAGGATTACCTTGGGTCAAAAGGAAGCCATGATGAGTAAGCAGTTGGACCCAGATGAGACGCAGGGGTCTGATGCAATCTTGGCAGGATGTAAAATCATCAAGTGGCAGAAAGTGCAGAGTCGTGCCACATGGAGGATATGTATAGAGGTGACACACTGAGAAGAGGCTGGATTAAATGCCTAAAGATGGTGAATGTATATAAGGGAAGAGCTTCAGTGCCCAGTGTTTTGTTCCGTTTGCTGCTTCTATGAGTGGAAGAAGGATTTCTTCAGCCTGCACGAGCTCAGAGTGCCCCTTTGGGGTTTGATCTAGGCGTACTGCTTCAGCGTTGTGGACTGCTGGTCGCACGAACGTGCCAACAAGAATGATATGCAAAGGGTTCTTGTAGTAACTTTGAGACACATAAGCTTATCTCACAACACTTAAGGAACGGGAAAGGAAGGGAACGGAATGGGGCAAAAACGCATTTTACTGCACAGGAGAACACCACCGATGCTACCAGTAGTCCCCAAGGTGTTCCCCAGCCATTCCTGGCAGCAGATTTTGAAGAACGATTTTGAACCGTCCTTCAAAAATCAGCTGCCAGGAACGGCTGGTGAACGCCTTGGGGACTCCCAGTAACATTGGTGGCATTCTCCCGTGCAGTAAAATGCGTTTTTGCTCTGTTCCATTCTGTTCCGTTCCCGTTCTTGTAAGTGCCTGTGATAAGCTTATAACTAAAAGAAGTTGGGTACCATAAGCTTTTGTAGACTACCAAAGTAGACTTAGGGCCTTTACAGACTGCCAGAAATAATGCAGCTTGAGGCCACTTTAGTGGCCCTGGCTCAGTGCTAGGGAATCATGGGAGCTGTAGTTTTTTCTGAAGCATTGAGCCTTCTCTGTCAGAGAGCTCTGGTGCCACAATAAACTACAGCTCCCATGATTCCCTAGCACTGAGCCAGGGCAGCTAAAGTGGCCTCAAGCTGCATTATTTCTGGCAGTCTGTAAAGGCCCTTAGTATATGAAAGCTTATGCTACCCACCCACTTCTTTCAGTTAGTCTCAAAAGTGCTACAAAATCCCTTTGCATACTGATCTAGACTAACACTGCTATGTCTTTGAATGGAAAGAATAGGAGTACTAAGATTCCTAGACCACAAAATAGGAAGAGCAGTTCAACAACAGTTTCAGCAAACTTTTTATTCAAAACTAACATGCACGTATGAAATGAAATGACCAGGTCAGATGAGTGTTTCCTAAGTAAACAAAACTATTTTGAATTTCTGGGATCCCCGGGATGTTTTTTTCTTTCTTTCAACAGACTCCACTTTTCTTATGATTTCCACTTTGGTGGCAAAATGTATATATCAGAGGTAGGCAACCTAAGGCCCGGGGGCCGGATGTGCCCCCCCCCCGAGGCCTTTGGACCGGCCCCAGGCTGGTCCTGCCGCCGCCGCCGCCTACCATGATGATATTGATTATTGTTGTTATTACTTGTTCTTGGGGTTTTCTTGGCAAAATCTCCACAGGGGTTTTGCCATGCCTTTTCTGGGGCTGAGAGAGTGTGCATGCATATTTTTTATTTTTTTTTAATTAAAAATTATTTATTTATTTATTTATTTATGGTGCTTCAGCCCCCCAATTGTCTGAGGGACAGCAACCCAGCCCCCGGCTCAAAAAGGTTACCTACCCGTGGTATAGATCATGCCAATGTAGCTGATGAGGCAGGTTAATGTGCTTTCCCCTTTTCTTTTTGTTTTGCTCACATATATGCCCAGTAGCTAGCTGTTTACCTTGCCTATTGTACATAAACACACACAGCAACAGTAGGATCACTGCAAACAGAATCCCACTCTTTCCCAGGTCAAGCTTTATTGCATTGCTTACTGCAGACACACCACTGCAACCCAACACTGAAAGTCTGTCTTTCTCCAGCCCTTCTTCAACATCCTCCCAATGCCAAAAACAACACCAAAATAACAACAAACTTCCAGCTAGAGAAAAGATAAGAAAAAGGGGGGGGCTGACCTTGGCTCATAAAAATAATTTGTAAAAGAGAACTCCTTTGTCAGAGTCTTTATACAACAAAATTGAAAACCTACAAAACAGTGATACCTTTATTAGGTTTGTCAGAGGCGTTATTGACTGAGGTATGCCTGTATTCTAGTGAGGCACTGAGAAAATGGACGTTATCACACGGGGTCTAAAGCAGACAGAACCCCGTCCCATCCCCGTCCCATTGCGTTTTTCCCCCCGTGTGTTCACACGACGTCACAGAGAACCCCGTCCCATCCCCGTCCCAATGCGGCATCATCCCCGTTCTTTTGAATGCCGGTTTCCTGGGGAATTACATTTGTGCGACCAGAATGATACCGCAATGATGCTGCTTTTGTTCATTGCGGAATGATGCTAGTTGCATCTGATAGGAATTTCCGTCTTGTGGGGTCTATACCGGTATAGTTCTGGATTGATTCCATACAGCTTTCTTGCCGCTTTGAGACCCGCGTGTGATAACGTCCTAGGTGTTGAACCTAAAGCTTAATGGAAAAGGTAGAGTTTGAGGACTGGTTTGAAATAGGTAAGATGTGGCATCACAAAGGTATAATTATATATACAGTGGTTCCTCCATATTTTCTGGAGTTAGGGGTAAAGGACCCCCATGAATGTGGAAAAAAAACCGCAAATAAAAAACACTACTCTTTTTACCCAAGATAACACCTCTCTAGGATTCTCCAGGTCCTCCAGTTCAACTCTATGGTCAACATTTGCTCAAAGTTTATAACAGAATCATGCTGGAGGACATACAAATGCCTAGAGAAGGTTTTTCTCTAAGAATATCGAGGTTCTCCAGCACAACTCTATGGTCAACTTCTGGCAGAGTTGCACTGGAAGAACTAGAGGGAACATATTAATCAAAACTGGAAATAATCAAATCCCCAAAAGTCAAAGCCACAAATGTGGAGAGTCAACTGTATTGTAATATATTAAGAGCCAACATGGCATAGTGGTTTGAATGTTGGACTATGACCGTGGAGACTAGGGTTCAATTCCCAGCTTGGCCATGAAACCCACTGGGTGACTTTGGCCAAGTCACATGCTCTTAGCCTCAGGGGAAGGCAATGACAACCCTCCTCTGAACAAATCTTGCTGAGAAAACCGCATGATAGGTTCACCTTAGGATCGCCATAAGTCAGAAATGACTTGAAGGCACACAACAACAATACAATATTATATTTTTACTGAGCTGAATCCATGGTGGCAGTTTAACACACACTTTGTTTTCAGCCTTCTTCAGTGGATAATGGTATAATCCTCTAGACTGAGGCCATTATTATTATTATTATTATTATTATTATTATTATTATATTATGTATTTATATGTGACATTAGGGTCTGAAGTCTATGAATCCAAAAATTCTACCTTTTGTCCAAAATGTCCAAAGGAGGTGGCACCTCAGTACGAAACAGGGACAAATGAGTGAGGCTGTGATGTTCTAAGGTAAAATCCCTGGCCAATGTTGGCTCCAGTTTCCTGGTCAGGATTACAGACTTGTGGTTCGTAAAATGTGCTCATAGAATTTCATTATCCATTAATATAATATCTGAAAGACTGTATCTCCTCATATGAGCCTGCCCAAATTGTAAGATTATTGAGGGAGGGCTTTCTCTCAGTTTCATGCATGTTTGGAGAGGGTAAGGGAGAGCCTATTTGGTGGCTGCTCCCAGGGTATTGAACTCTGCCATGGTAGACTAGGCTGGTGCCCTTCCTGCTCTCCTTTTTTCTGCCCATAAAGAGCCTTTTATTTGACCAAGCATTAGAAGACCAAGTGGTTCTGTGAAAGGGCTATGGGGAAGATGCGTGCTGCATTTTTAAAATTCTTTTTGTCATGATTTCAAATGGTTTTATATTTTTAATATGGTAGCTTATTTAATAGTTTTAAAACTTTTTATTGCTAATTTTTAATTCACGTGCCTTGTTTTAATTCATGTGTGAGCTGCCTTGGGTTCATGAGAATACCAAATTTATTAAATAAATTTAATTATTAAATGAAATAAATATACAATATATTGTTTAAAATAGGTTAGATTTGGGCTGATTTCAAACATCACAATGGGAAGTATAGTAACATTCAAAATCCAAAAACCAGTGATTCCTTTATTAGACCAACAAAACGCACAAAATACATTTGCAAGCTTTCAAAGCTCAACTGGTGTTTTCATTAGGCAAAAGTGTTAAAAATCACACAGGAGAAAGAAAATTATGATGATGATAGAGTCACAGGTCTACATTTTGTCAAGATGTTCTTCTCAGTTAAGATGGTAAACAAGGATAGCCATGTGGGCAGGCCACTTCTCCTTCTGATCATGTGAAGTTCGGAAGACGAAGAGTCATAAAGTCCAGGAAATAAAATTATAGCTTGTTAGATTTCATGGTCACTCACAGTAATCCCTTTGGGATATGAAAGGAGCTGGAGACAATTGAAAGGAAATGGAGTTCCTGCCATCCCACTGTTCCCCAGATGTTTAGGCTCTTGCTCTGTTATGATAACACTTCAAATGGAGAGTGATTCATGTATTGACATGCAGAAAAGGATTCAGTTGCGGAATGATAAGGGGATTCTCTCTCTTTCCCCCCTGGTTATGTTTTGCAGTTCATAGGAGAAACCAATACTTTTAACTTTGGAAAGGAGAATGCAGTGAAAGGGGACCCATTAAGTTTCAGATTTTTTTTTTTAAATGCCAATAAACCATCCTGTGCATGTGTGTGTGTTTGGTTTAAGAAATAACTGTAGTTGGTCCATCCAGATCAAGAGTGGGGTGTGGCTGGTGATTGAACAAACAGCAGTAATTGCTTGACCACTGTACAGTTGCCCCTCCATTTTCACAGACTTCAAGTCTGCATCCTTCATCCATTTCCAGGTGGCAAGTGGAGGGGGGACCAAATGGGGCTCATGTCCATGGGCACCTGTGGATGCGTGCTGCCATTCAAGCCTATGGGGCTTGAATATTTGCAGTTTTCCGTTTTTGCCAGGGGAGGTCCAGAATGGATCCCCCGCAAAAACAGTGGGGCAACTGTATTTCTTTTGTGTAGTTCAAATTCCTTTTGGCAGGGTTTGCTCAAAATGACTTGCTTCTGTTCCTACCCATTGACTTCCGAGCCACATAGCAATTCTTCTGTGATCTCCATGGCCTTGTCTCTGATACTTCTCTGTCCTTGTATCCTACTAATCCCATCATATTTCTACTCCTCCAGCTCCACTATCCATCTAAAGGTTTTATGCTCCCTCAAAAGATTCCATCCTTTTTACCTTGCTGCCTGTATGTTTCCATCTGTCTCCCAGTATATTTCTATAATATCACCATTTCCCTACTTCAGATCACCCCCAAACTCCATCTTGCCTATGAAGCTTTTTGCCTATGAAGCTTTTCTGGTTCCAGTGCCTCACTGGAATGAACTGATATCCAGAGTCCAATTACCTGTTACTGAATCAGTTACATATTTACCATGTTTACCCCATCTTTTTTCACTGTTCCTTTGTTGTTTCCTTGTGCAAATTTTTTGTTTGTGACCTTTTGGGGCAGAAGTCACTTCTTTTCTACGCTGTAAATTGGTATTTGTATGGTCTTACTAGTATAGATGAATGTCAAAATTGATAAAGTGGACCCCTGTTGTACCCATTTATATTTGTAATTAAACTACACATGGGAAATATTTGGTGAGAAATATAGCAAACAAAAAATCCAACAAAATTATTCTACCCATAACTAAAACTATAGCTAAGAAAATTGTAAATATGTTGTTAAGCATTGCTAGTGCTGTTGAATTTTTTTTTTGCATTTACGGTATATTATTCCACCAGCAGATGTTGCTCTGAATGTCTAAGATGAAGTTGCAGTAAATAGGTGATTTTTGAATGATGCACTAGACCAGGGGTCGGCAACCTACGGCTTGCAGGCCGCATCCGCCCCGCTGAGGCCTTCCGACCAGCCCCCGCCCGGTCCTGCAGCTGCTGCCGTCACTACCATGAGCACGCTGTTGTCGCCGCCACGCACGCGCCGCTGCCGCCGCCGTGCCATCCACAAGCACGGGCACCATTTTGGTGTCTAAAATTGCGCACGTGCTTGCGCACGATGGCAGGCACCATTTTGGAACGCCCAACGGCCCCAGCATCGTGCACATGCGCACGGCACCGGCGTCGTTGGGTGTTCCAAAATGGCGCCCGCCATCGTTCACATGCGTGCGCAAGCGCGGGTGCCATTTTGGACACCAAAATGGCGCTCGCGTGTGCATGCGCACAACAGCGGGTGCCATTTTGGAATGCCCAACAGCGCTGGTGGCATGCGAATTTGCATGGCGCCGGCGCCGTTAGGCATTCCAAAATGGCGTCCCACCGTTGGGCCCCCATGTGTGCATGCATGCGCATGACGGTGGGACTTGTGCGCATGCACACATGCATGCGTTCCCAGTGCCATTCCCCCCCCCCCAGCCTGCCGGCAAAAAAAGTTGCCAACTCCTGCACTAGACACTTGGAAGTTAAAAATGAATAGATACTTTATTTAAGACAGAGAGAGAGAGAAGCATTTGCAAAATTACATATATGAGGCATTGAATGAAATCGGGACTATATGTGTGCAGAAACAGAGTTCTCTGAATATGTCCAAAATTGAATGAAGAATTAGGAACTATGTGCAAAATACCAGCTGAGAAAGTCTGTGCTGAGCTGTTACATAATTCCAATTAGCTGTTTTAGAAGCAGGATAATTGAGGAAGTAGGTTTCATATTCCCCCACTTTGTATGTCTACCATACAGCTAACTTATTCATAGAATCATAGAGTTGGAAGAGGCCACAAGAGCCATCCAGTCCAACCCCCTGCCATGCAGGAACTCCCAATCAAAGCATCCCCGACAGTTGGCCATCCAGCCTCTGCTTAAAGACCTCCAAGGAAGGAGACTCCACTACTCTCCGAGGGAGTGTGTTCCACTGTCGAACCACCCTTACTGTCAGGAAGTTCCTCCTACTGTTGAGGTGGAATCTCTTTTCCTGCAGCTTGCATCCATTGTTCTGGATCCTAGTCTCTGGAGCAGCAGAAAACAAGCTTGTTCCCTCCTCGATATGACATCCCTTCAAACATTTAAACACGGCTATCATATCACCTCTTAACCTTCTCTTCTCCAGGCTAAACATTCCCAGCTCCCTAAGTCGTTCCTCATAGGGCTTAGTTTCCAGACCCTTCACCATTTTAGTTGCCCTCCTTTGGACACGCTCCAGTTTCTCCACATCCTTTTTGAATGGTGGTGCCCAGAACCGGACACAGTATTCCAGGTGAGACCTGACCAAAGCAGAATAGAGTGGCACTATTACTTCTCTTGATCTAGACACTATACTTCTACTGATGCAGCCTAAAACTGCATTGGCCTTTTTAGTTCATTACATACTAATAGTTAGAATTGCTTCTTTTCCACTACAGTTCCATATCTGTGGTCCTGGCAGCTGTCTGCATGCACAGTTGAATTGGCACCAGAGAGTTTTATAGCTCCTTCTGCAACTCAGGGGGGAAGCAGACAGGCGGCACGGGGCCGCCCCAGCAAGCTGCGGATCGGGGCCGAGGCATCCGCATTCCTTGGTTCTGCGGCGCAGCTTCACCGCCCCAGGAAGGAGTGCTAAAATAGCGCTTGTTCCACAAATCACCGAAGGTGTGCCGCAAAAGGCTGCCGGCGCACCTTCGGTGCCTCTTCCGCTGCAGCGTGTGCGGACACTGCAGCGGAAAGGCATCCTTGGAGCGCCGGCCATGCGGAGGGCCGGCTGCTCCGACGACATCGTCGGGAAGGGGTTGGGGCGCCCAGCGTGTGGCTGCCCCTCCACTTCCTTGCCCTGAAGACGGCACTTTGCGCCATCTGCTTAGCCTCTCAGTTCAATAACAATTCAATTAGGCTGGAGTTTAAACTAGTGTTGTAGGAGCACTTTATAAGCTGGGTTTCAGGGCTTTGGTAGGAGTATAATGTAGTGCCTTTAGGATGATGATGTAAATCAGGGGTAGGCAACCTTTCCCCTTTAAGGGCCGAAGGACTTCAGCTCCCAGAAGCCTCAGCCATGTTGGCCAATAGTCCCATGTTGGCCAATAGCTCCTGGGATTCTGGGAGCTGAAGTCCCTCGGCCCTTAAAGGGGAAAGGTTGCCTACCCCTGATGTAAATGCAGTAATAATCATATGTGCTGCTATACCCATGTTTCTCCCCACCTCAAGCTATACTGAAATGTACAGGAGCACTAATAGAGCCTGATGCTAACAGAAGGGCTAAAATAGTTGGTGGGATGGATGGTTATGACATTGAAAGGTACTACACTTAGGCAAAAAAAAAAAAAAAAAAATTAAAAGTTCAGATATAGGATGGCTGACATCTGGATTGACAACAGTACATGTGGAAGAGATCTGGGTGTCTTAGCAGACCACAAAATGAAGATAAGTCAATAGTGTGATGCAGCAGATAAAAAAATAAATATGATACTAGGCTGCATCAATAGGAGTATAGTGTCTTGACTGAGGGAAGTAATAATGCCACTCTATTCTGCTTTGGTCAGACTTCACCTGGAATACTGTGTCCAGTTCTGGGCATCACAATTCAAAAATAATGTTTGGAAGTTGCAGCATGTCCAGAGGCGGGAAACCAAAATGATAAAAGGTCTGGAAACCATGCCTTATGAAGGGCAGCTTAAGGAGCTGGTTATGTTTAGCCTGGAGAAGAGAAAGTGACATGATAGCCATGTTTAAATATTTGAAGGGATGCCATATTGTGGATGCACAAGCTACTCCAGGGACTAGGACAGGGACCTGTAACCTACGGCCCGGGCGCTGGTTAAGGCCCTGGGCCCCGGACTTACCGGCCCAGGCAGTAGGTTGCTGCCATCGCCGCCGCCGCGCGCCACCACCGTTCGCTGCCGCCGGGGCCGCGCTTGCAGCAGCCGCCATTTTGCAAGTCAAAATGGCGGTTGCGATGCATTTGCGCATGCGCAGTACTCATGCGCATGCACAAACACGTCGCTGCCGCGATTTGGACTTCCAAAATGGCAGCCGCAACATGCGCTGTGGCGGCTGCGGCTGCGGCTGCGTGTGCTACGGCCGCGGCGGCCGCGTGTGCAGGGGTCGCGTGTAGAGGAGGAGGGTGCGCGCGTGTGAGTGTGCACACCGCCATTCCCCCCCCTCGGCCCAGCCGAGACCTGGGCGACGGGAGACCGGCCCAGGTCTCAAAAAGGTTGCCTGTCCCTGGACTAGGACTTGGAGCAATGGATTCAAACTACTGGAGAAGAGGTTCCACCTAAACATTAGGTGGAACTTCCTGACAGTAATAACTTTTTGACAGTGGAATATGCTGTCTTGGAGTTTAGCGTAGTCTCCTTCTTTGGAGGTTTTTAAACCATCTGTCAGGAATGCTTCCTGATTGTGTCTTCTGCTGGGGATTCTGTGTTTAGGAGCTTCAGAATTATCAATAGTTAGAGCCTAGCTTACAAGCAGTTACTTTAGTTTTAACAAATAAAACAAGTTGGTTGGGGTTTACATGCTTCTAGTGCTGCATTGGTCCAAATCATACCATCTGACATGGCTCTGGGGATGGAAGAAGAAATGATTATGAGTAGTTATCCTGGTACCAATATCCATCTCTGTATATTCAGTGCAAGTAAGAACTTTGTTCTTTATTTGTGGCTGTTAGACTCTCCACTGACTCCAGAAGAAATGTTCTTACTTGTCTCACTTCTTTAGCTAGTTATGTTTTGCCATCATTGTGAGCATGAGAAATCTTGAGGTGAGAACAGAATGTAAACTTCAATCTGCCCTTTTCACACCTTACTATAGCTTTCCTCAATCAGATAGAAAATAAAAAAGCAGGGCTTTGAGAATTGATTTTTCAGGCCAAGTAGTTCTGAAATGGCTAAATTTCCAGGATAGGCCTCAACTGCAATAGTCTGTTATGTACAATTCTCCACCCCATAGGAAATCTCCTAGTGTAAGACTGTTCTGCTCATAGAGAAGCACACAAACATCATGTTTAAAAAAGAAACACAAGAGAAAAGAGATATACACTTGAAAAGTGAGCTTATTTTCAGAATTCAAACTTTTTGGGGGGAGGGGGAATGAAAGGAAATGATCAGTCCGATAAAGGATTTTTATTTACAGTACAATTTTATAAAAATAATTTCAATAATGTTAATACATGATCAATTTACAATATAATACAGCTTTATCCATTTCATAAAAGAAAACTGTACTTATCTGAATGCTAGATGGACTTCCAGTATAAATAATATCTTGGGCAAGACTCTAGCTTCATTAAAGTGTACATATCAGTAAACAGGGAACAAAAACAGCAAATATTATGCCATGACAATTACATGGTTCATCTGCAAAATTCATATTAATAATATAAAATCTACAAACAAGAAATCTGAAGAAGACAGCACAGTATTAGCTTTGCAAGGACCATGCTGGGGATCTACAAATGACCCCTATGTGTTCTGAATCCCATAATATTAAACTTACAATGAGAGCAGCCTCTGCATTAATAGTTATTCCAATATAAATTTTCAATATGTCTTTTATGCTATATTTTGGTTTTGTTTGCTAATACAGTTTTGTGTCTATACCTCAGTTCAGAGCTACATGTTTACAGTATTACTCTTTCATGAGATATATTTAAGAACAAGTTTTACATAGTTGCCACATGGAAACCATTCTAAATTACTTCCAACAGCAGCCTTTTCTGTGTGTCTGTGAATGAGCATTCATGTGGTTGAAAATGCCTCCAACTCTGATTTAGAAGTTCTTTGTTCTAAAAGTGGCTATAGCTATTTGTGGAGAGCTATTCTTTTTTCTTAACCCTTTCCCAATGCTGTTCATTCATCTGTCCACCCACTAGCAGCACCATACTTCTTTATGGACTTAGAAGTCCATGGAATTAGGAGTGAGGTGGCCAAAGCTTCTGCAGTCACCCAGAGGCTTCCTGCCATAAGGTGCCTCATTCACAGATTCCTGGATGAACCAGGGCTAAGTCACGCACCAAGAATGGGAAAATTTGCTTCATACTACTGCTTTTCTATTGAGATTTCCATGTAGAAGCTATGCTGTGTGACTGCCCTTAAAATAATTCCTAGATTCTGTCCATTTGATGAGTTTATAAAGCACCTAAAGCTTTATAATTCAGGGCCCAAAAACATATTGAGCACCTCCATGAGGCAGAACCTCAGTAACCCCCCACCCAACTATGTTGCCACGACTGTTACATGCCTCTTCTCCAGTTTGTCTTGTTATCTCTTTGTCATTGAGGACTTTGTTCCAAATATTAAAACCAGTTATTTTCCCAGAAAAAGCTAAAGATTCATTAAAACCACCTCCAACACAGCAGCCATTCTTTTCTTGTCCAATCTGCAAAATCCCACCATCTGGAATGATGTAATCCTCTGCTATTTCTGCAAAGGTTGCCACATTCTTTCCATTTATCCACAATGATGTACTTCCATTAATTGTGTTCCAAGAGCCACAAAGGTGAGTCCACTTTTCAGAAGAGATGACATTTGGGGCAATTATCTTGTTGTGATCACTACTTACAGCAAGGACTACTGAACCATAGCTTAGATAGAGCTGTATTTCATAAGGATTTCTTTTCGTTCCATATGAGAATACAATAGTTTTGTCCAGCATTTCAGTTAATTTCACCCATGTACAGGCAGTAAAAGAATGAAGGATCATTTTGGCAGTTGGATGAACACTCGCAAAGATCTTTTTGGAACGCATTGGGAATAAAAGAGCTGTTTCACAACCTTCAAAAACAACAGAAAAAAAGTTAAATTACATATTAAATTACAAAAAGTTAAATTATATATAAATATTATGTACAGAATTAATCAGAGCATAATATAATTTCTTTAAGTTGTTCCTGATAATTGCCTTAGACTCTGTGCCTTAGCCCAGAATTGTCTTACTTCAGTGGACAGTGGGTTTCCAAGATGTTTGCCAGAGAAAGGTTTAATCCTCCATCTGCTATTTGGTGTAAAAATTCAACAACCCCAAACAAGCTTGAAGATCTTAAGACCTGGGATTTTCTGCATGCAAATTATGTGCTCTACTTGAATGCTCCCTGAGGAGATCACCATATGTTCAGCAAAATTTCTGTGTTCAAATTGTTACGCTGATAAATACTACATTGGAATTAAACAATGGATTTGGTCTGCAGAGATTCATTGTTGAATGTTGGTAAACATGGATTCAGATAATGGGGAGGCTTGTTCATATTTTCTTATGCTGAGATTCTCAAAGAGCTGGTGATAAATTATTTTAGACCACTCACATGATTCCTATGGCTCTCCTCCCCACTATTGCCTTTCCTATAGTCTTCCCAAGAAGGAATGCAGTGTAGTGGTTTGAGGGTTGGACTAGGACTCTGGAAGACCAAGATTTGAATCCCCACATAGTCATGGAAACCCATTGACATATCATACCATCTCAGCCTCAGAGAAAGGCAATGGCAAACTCCCTCTGTACAAATCTTGACAAGAAAACCTCATAATAGGTTCCCCTTAGGGTGACCATAATTCAGAAACAACTTGTAGATACTCAACGTAGTAACATGGTTCTCTCACTTGCCTTTCATAAATCCCAACTGCAGCATACCTGCATGAAAAAAACCTAGAAATACCAAACCACTCCTCCAATTTCTTATTTAGAGAATATTCTACATTGTGTCTCATTTTCAGAATGATGGTTCACAAGGAGCACTGATGATAAACATGTTGTATGAATTTGTGTGCATTATTCAGAAGCTACAGCTCACTCAGGGTATAGCCACACTGCAGAAATAAAGCAGTTTGACACCACTTTAAGTCATGACTCAATGCTATGGAATTCTAGGATTTGTAGTTTTGTAAGATATTTAGCGTTCCCTATCAGAGAGCTCTGGTGCCGTACCGAATTACAAATTTCAGAATTCTATAGCATTGAGCCATTGAAGTTAAAGTGGTTTCAAACTGCTTTATTTCTGCAGTATGGCAGCAGCCCCAGAGGAATAGATATGGACTAATGGAATACTTATCTCTGCATATTGGATCACAGTTATTATGACTGCTATAGAAGTTCAACTATAAGAATCTTGGGTCAAGTTCTTGGTCACTTTTGTTCACCATCCGAAGGGAACTTTCATCTACTGTTTTCCTGTTATCATGATAATTTATGAAGTTGCCCTCATGTTGCAAATCTGGATTTTTATGGTCTAAAAATGTTTATTTTTAGTCTGGTGTAATTTATAATTTTATTCAAAAATGCCTTACCACAAAAAATAGAAAGTTTTCATCATGATATCTAAAGTACTGAAAAGAAGGCTATAACTTGATAGTGTACAGGACTAAAAATTCAGAGCAAAAAGAAATAAAAATATTCCTGAATGGGACAATGCTGTATCTAGTTATTACTGGATTGGTAGCAGATAATCATCAAATTATATGGGGAAATGATCACAGGAATTTTGAATGCATTGTTGCTATACTATGTACAATAAATGAACACTTCAGAATCTTAGATGGAAAGAACACTAATGAATCTTGAAACTGTAAGTGTAATAATTAAAATACATTTTCTGTCTTCTTTTATTGGTCCAGTCATATTATCTGAGTTCTGAATATGTTTTAAAATGTTATGACCACTGAGAAATAGGGCATTGGGTCATGATTATGCAGGAATACTTCTTCAAAGAGCAAAAAGCTCTGTGTAGAGACATGACTTTTTAATTAGCAGGATTTCTAACTTTATTATCAAGGGGTAAGTAAAATTAAAACCAGCTTCACAAAACACCAGCAACAGTGTGATGAGAAAAGCCCTTAAGAGTCAACCTGGAAAGAATCCAGGATATGTGAGAAATCAAAACCAGTTGCCGAAAACTCTTTGGGAAAAGATTTCCAGAGGGATCTGAGGGGTATTTCAAAAATGTACTCTTCTTGTTCTTAATCAAATTATGACTTTTCTTCTCCCTATCAAAACATATGGTACTGAACTCTTGTCTTTCGTCAGTCTGTTGTGAATTAAGAACCAGTCCTGTGAATTCAGTGGAGTCATGATGGATTTAACACTGACTTCACAGGTTTGTTGAAGGAAACAGCAGCAATGATGAGGCTGTTCCAGGCTCAGTTAAGGATTTTAATATCCTATTAATTTCAGTGGATTTGATTTGAAGTCCAAACTGTACGTTACATAGCTGATGTGTAGCTGCTGCTAGAAGCAGCCATCCTGTATTGTCTCCTCTTCAATTTATAATAATGGGAAGCACATGTGACCATTACATTGGGAGTTTCCCTACCTCTCAAGCAACAGCCAATGAAATGAAGTGGGAGTTGGGAAATTTGCAGTGATGCAATTTCACATCAGATATTGAATACTAGTAAATTTTACAAGGAAAGGAGGAAGAGGTGATTCAAGCTTGCTACTTAATCTGCATGCATGTAACAGGCTCAGCCATATCCTTACCTGTTTGCATAACTCTTCCACTGAAATAAAGTATACAGTTGGCCCTCCACATTTGCAACTTTGACTCTTGCGGATTTGATTATTTGTGGATTTGATTAACATGTTCTCTCTTGAAATCTCTAAGTCCTCCAGTGCAACTGACAAAAGCTGACCATAGAGTGCTCTGGAGGACCTAGAGATTACTAGAGAAAACACTTCTCTAGCCATTTGTAGGTCCTCCAGTGTGATTCTATGGTCAGCTTCCAGCAGATGATCACAGAGTTGTGTTGGAGGACCTAGAGATTCCTAAAGAGGTGTTCCTTTCAATTAAAAAAAAAAAGTGGCTTTTTTATTTGCAGTTTTTCACATTCACCGGGGTCATGTGCCCCTAACCCCAGTGAATGTAGAGGGCCCACTGTACTTAAAAGTGCTTATTTTGCTTGAATCATGTCTTTAGTGTTGTGGAAATATCTGTGGAATTTTGCACAAAGCTGTTAGTGCCAGTTAGCTCTTTTGGAAAAAGGACAATTGGGGAATTAGGTGTCACTTTGCTTGCCCATTCTATGTGTATGTGTGAGAGAGACTGCAAGTTGCCTGTTGCCTTATTGAGTATGACCCATGAATTTCATAGTTTTTTTTAAATGCAGGGAGCACTCAGAAATGGTTTACTAGTGTCTTTCTCTGAAATCTAGCCTAAGCACCTGGTAGTCCTTGTTGGTGTCAGATCAGACAGGACCTGGTGCATTTTGGGGTATTTAGGCCCTATTATTCAGTTTGTTACATATTTTGTTGTTACTGTGCCATCAAGTTGTTTCATAGTTATGGGAGGATTGCCATTGTCTTCCTCTGAGGTTGAGAGTGTGTGACTTGCCCAGAGTCACCCAGTGAGTTTCCATAGGCAAGTGGGAATTCAAACCCTGGTCTCCCAAAGTTCTGGTACAACATTCAAATAACTTCACTATGCCAACCTACTTTTCTTGCCCAAGCTGAGTTGCCCAAGGTTTTGTTTGTTCCAATAGAAATCTTGCATAAATGGAACACAAATGATTGTTTCACTATTCCTTTATGAGTATATTGTTGTTCCTGTGTGCCTTTCAAGTCATTTCCGACTTATGGTGACCCTAAGGCAAGCCTATCACAGGGTTTCCATGGCAAGATTTGTTCAGAGAAGAGTTGCCTTTGCCTTCCTCTGAGGCTGACAAAGTGTGACTTGCTCAATGTCACAAGTGGACTTCCATGGTCAAGCAGGGAAATGAGTCCTGGTTTCCAGAGTCATAGTCCAATGCTCAAACCACTACACCACGCTGGCTCTTTAAGACCATGTACTAAATTTATTACCAAAAAATGTTAACTCAGAGCATGTATATTTAGCAATACAAAATGTCCATTAAAGAGTGAGGTATTGATAATATTTTGCCATTAACCCCACCAGTTGACAACCTTGTTAATGGGGAATACCTTTACCTTTATTGGTAATCCTTTGTTATTAACCCACTGGTTAAAATAATTAAAGTACTATCAAGAATTTCTTACAGGTTTATAGGAGCTACTGTAGGGGTTTCCAGGACAGAATGAGCTGTGCCTACTAAAATAGATTTTTAACAACCATACTTTAATAGGGCCTCATATTCTGAGAACTAGAGTGCACCATTGGCATCATCTGTATTTCAGGGTAATTCCTTCCACACCTTATTTATTCATCTAATCCTGGTATCTATAAAGTTCATTTCCTATACTAATTAAAATAACATTTGTCCTGAATTAACTTTATTGTAAACGACTATGGAAAGGTAAATTTCAAATGTTTAGTGAGAATGAGCAATTTTTTACTTTCTAAAAATAATCTTCATTGATTATGAGTGTTGTCTGTTTTCCATCCATGTAAACTAGAGGAATATCTGTGCAATGAGATTTTATCTGTATGGATCAGTGAATGCATAACACATGGCATTGGTTCTTCTACCACCTGTTACATCTGATCACCATTGTATGCAAATAAAAAAGAGCAACTTTAATGTTTCAGTTTCCCAAGCAGCTGTGTCTTTGGCAATAAGCAATTGGTAATGCCAAACAAAATCTTTATGCACATACCCTCTTAATGGCAGAATCACAGGAACCCTTCAGATGTGACTACATAGTTTGGCCATTTTTAAAAAGTTTATCCCAACATTTTTGCTAATCTTTCTAAAATGGAATATATACTGATTTACTTTAGCTAGTTATCAGATAAAGCTGTCTTAAATTATGCTAGTTGGGTTATAAATTAAAGAGAGAAAATACAATTTACCTTTTTTATTAATACTGATATGAATCATAATGTACATATGGATGACTGCTAGTGGCTGGATACAAAAATACTTGAATGGTCTGCTGTTACAAAGCGGGGTGGGGGAGAATCTTGATGATGTATCACTAAGCAGTCCTCTTGCATGGGGTGAAAGCTGTTCCACTTCTCTGAGCCCCTATGGAGAATCTGTTTATGCCCCAAAGCAAGAGACTTGATGAATAGCCTGTTGACATAATCAGTGAGCTCACAGGGTCAAGTTTTGTTCAGATGTAACCTCTGAGGAATGCTATGAAAGAAGTAGCAGTTACCTTACTAGGAGAAGAAACTATAGGAAAGGGTGAAAATGCAAGAGGAGAATCAGTAAATGCTTGTTATCATTTTTACAACAAAAATTAAAAGTGGAAGTCCATAGAGGTGAACTGGGAGCGAAGCAGACAAGGCCTTGCAAGAATGTGTTCACTACATATGTATGCCAACCTTTTGGGAGAGGTCTTTCTCTTGGTTAGACACACAGGTACTGATTTTCCTTTGGCCAGGAATCCCATCAATTCCTAGCTGCAACATCTCTGTTGAAGTTGTGGATATACCCTTCATGGCCTTTGCCTGCCTGTGTTATTAAGGGTAGTCTGCACTCTCACAACTGAAATTCTTGCATAGTTCACAGTAATGCCCCCTCTTATATAAGCCAGGTATCGGTTGAGGTTATTTAACAGAGTTATTTGACATTCTTTGTGAACAGATGTGAACTGCATTAGTATCATTCCCAACAGAGTTTAACTTACCAACTGGTAATAAGTGTCGTGTGGTCCTTTTTTGGGATTCTTTCAGTTCAGCTTTTGTTTCCTGAAGTTCTTGCCACAGTGATTTCACAATGAAATCGTCTCCATTTGTGATGTAGCTGACTCTGGCTTTCTCTGACAAACCCCTCTGCTGAGCATCCGCCTCCTCTCTTCTCTGCCAAGCATGTTCCAGGCGGCTGAGTCTGCTAGACACATTTTGGCTCAACTGCAAGATTTCTTTGAAGATCTTTCCTTGCTTAGTTTCAGGAAGCATCCCGAAAAGTTCCTCAGATTCTCCACTGTTCTTTACCAGCATCTGGTCCATTTGGCTCAAAAACTGGGAGGCAGCTTTTTCAATGTATGTGGTGCATGTGCCAGCAAAGTTTTCCAAAAATTGCAGCAGTTCCCCTCTCAGCGTCTGCAGCTCCACTTTAAGGATTTCATCCAGGGACTGTAGCAGCATGTTTTCTTTCATCTGGGAGTTCTCAAGCATAATGAAAAGTTTGTCCCACTCTGTGTGTTCCCGCTGACAATCGCATGAAATAGCTAGAGTATAATACACAGCAGCTGTTACAATACATTTCTGTGCTTGTCCCCCCCCCTTAAATAAAGATACTGCTTAAAGAAATGCATATTCCTGCATGCTCCAAAGCTACCACTGCTCCCCCCTGAAAATAATGCAAAGCTTAAATTTTTTGGAACAGTGGTGGAGTTATGCTCACTCACTCTTAGAAACAATCAAGAGAAGAGCTATGAGTCCTGCTTGCTCTTCTTACTCATACTAAATGAATGTTTTGCAAATTTAGTGCTAATTTTATATCTGCTGACAAGAACTTTTATAATATCAACAGCATATGAATCCTGAATGGTCTTTCCTTTGGTGGTATAGAAGCAGCTACCTTGTAGCTAATGACTAGAAGAAACAGACAAAAGAAATCTTACTTACTTTCTTCCGTAGTAGGAATTACACTTTCTACTTCATTGTCAAAATTCAGGAAAAAGAGGTCATCATACTCATCCTGTTCCAAAGTAGATACAGAAGACCAGAGAGCAAAAAGCAGTATTACAGAGGAATGCATATTTTTAAAAATAAATAGAAAACCCAGTGTTCTCCAGCTGCTGAAAGAAAGGTCTCTCCTGTTACTGGAGGCTAGTAAGAACCAAGCAGAGATGATTCTAAGAGGGGGAGTTGCTGAAAGCCCTTAAATAACACTGAGAGAGAGTGCTTGAATGTGAATGAATGAGTAATGCTGGTGCTGTAATAGGAGTGCTTCTGGTTATTATTAATTTTTTTGGATAGGAGTTCTGAGTAGGGGGAGACATGGAGGTTTCACAATCCTGAACCTTAAATGTTTGAAATGTGTTTGGATTAGCAAGCCGTGTAAGAGGAGAAATGATGGAAAAACTCTTTTTGCACATTGCAGAGTCCCTTGGAGACTTTTTTTAAAAGTATGTATTGTTCTGGAGGAAGAAAAGCAGGGCAGTAAATGAATCGTAAATTTGTTGAATTAAAAAAAGTCAGGGCTTTCAAGAGCTGGTTTGGAATCATTTTAGAGCACATTCCAGACTCGAGTTTTTGTATGAGTATGCAGTTTTGCAAACTGAACACTCTTGGTTATTAAGAGGCAGGAACATTTACACATCCATATATTGGTATCACTTATTAGTAATTAACAGCAGTTAGCATAAAAGAGGGACCCATATGTTGTGATGCATTCCTGGAAACCCTTTTTCTAACACTGAATGGCAGATTTTTGCTTGTATGGGAAAAAATATAGAAATAGCACGTTGGCATATTCTCCATCCCTATAACACTGGTAATCCACAGACCAACATTTCATGAGATGTATATGTGGATGGAAACTCGAGAGGATTTTTGCTTACACAGTGGTAGGTGTTAGATTCATTTTCTGCATATGCAGTATTCCCCCCCCCCCCCCCCGAATTCTGACAAAAGCTAATGTAGCATAGTGGTTTGAGCATTGTACTATGATGCTGGAGACCAGGATTGGCATCCCTTCTCAGCAATAAAAACCCATTGGGTGACCTTGGGCAAGTTACCTTCTCTCAGCCTCAGAGGATGGCAAAGGCAAACCCCCTCTGAGGAAACATGCCAAGAAAACCCTGTGATAAGGTTGCCTTAGGATTGCCATGAGTTGGAAACAACTTGAAGGCCCACAGCAACAAGCTGATCTTATTTATCCTGGAGATCTGGTCAAGGATGCCTATTTCCACACAATGAGGTGCCTTAGTTGTTCAGAACAGTTATCTCTAAATGACTTTATAACCCTAATCTTCTCTAAACACATAATAACCCTGCCAGATAGATCACTGTCCTTCCTATTACAGATGGGATGCTGTGGTTTGGAGAATGTGACTGCTCAAGAACTCTCTTCTTTTGAACAGCAGTTTGTTGAATATAAATTCAAAACGGATGGCCAAAAGTAGCATTTGATCCAAAACATTTAGGGTTAAAAGGAGCTATGACTTTTTCCTAGAGAATAAGATTGCTTTTGACAGTTTGCACGAATTTAAACTTAGTTTTCTACATGATCCCACATATAATTCTGTAGTGTACTTTAAGGCTTTGTGTATTTTATGAGATATTCCAGATATTCTAGAGATCAGAACAGAGAAAATTCTGAACTATCAGGACACTTATTGCAACGGAGTACCCAGGTAACTATGTAGTAAGCTGCTTAAATACCCTAAAGGCACCAGATCCCAACTGATCTTGAAAGCTAAGCAGGATCAGCTCTGGTTAGTCATGGATAGGAGACCAGCAATGAATATCAGGTGCTGTAGGCTATATTTCAGAGGAAAGAGCTGTCAAATGAGCTTTACACCTATGACTATTCCTTGCCTAAGAAAACCCTATGAAATTCAAGGGATTGCCGTAAGTCAACAGCTGATGTGAAAACACATACACAGAGTGTACTGAAGCTAGATATGAGTGGAGCTGCAAGTCTTCTCCTCATTTCTCCCCCAATGAAGTTGAATAAAACAAAGTATATCACTGGATGCCACTATGCTGCAAATCCTGCCTCCACAGACAGCAGAGCCAATAAAACAGAGAGGGAATCTTGCCGCTTAGTGACACTGTGCTATGTATTTGCTAAACATGACTCAGGGAGAGAAGGGACAAGAAGATGTGGAGCAACTGTTTTTCTGTAGCAGTCACACAAGTCCTTTCTTGACTAGCACTGGTCCAATATGATTGTTTATACTAAAGCTGGGCCAGAAATGCCTTCCTTTTGTAGGATTACATATCTTTTGTGAAAAATGAGCTCTTCAGAGACTTGTCTGAAAGAGGTTAATGGGAGGATTGCTTATGTTAGACAAAGTGACAAAAGGTTTCGTGATCTTTTAATTAAAAAGCAGCATTGTTTGTGCTTTGATTAGGCAATGATCTACAGTGGTAACAGTGGACCAGTTGGAACAATATGAGCACCCATTTCCCCCCATAAATAGTCTTGGAAACAATACAACATGTTTACATTGCATCATTTCCATTCTGTTGCATCCATTTTGAAAGTGCACAGGGAGAGCAGCACCTCCTAGCTGCTCAATATAGTGTTTACCTTTTGAAAAAGTTTTTGAAAAAGCTGAAGAAATAGAGGGAAAGCTTCAGGACTTTCTTATAACGCTATGTCAGGGGGCCGGCAACCTTTTTTTACTGGGGGGCGGGAGGGGGATGGTGCGAGGGGCTAGGCGGGCGGGGGCGGGTGGGCCCACATGTGCACACACATGTGCACATGCATGCCGCATTTGGCCCCCGCGTGCATGTACACGACATCGTCGTGGTGCGCATGCACATGCGACATGGGCGCCATTTTGGAAGCCCCCCCCCATGGCTGTGGCGGGCGAATTTGCCCGGCGCAGGCACGGGGGGGGCTTCCCTGGGCCTTGGAAAGGCCCCCCGTGCCCTAACGCCAGCTGCGCAGCTGCTGCGAGGCCTTCCAAAATGGCACCTGCGGGCCGTAGGTTGCCGACCCCTGCTCTATGTTATTAACTGCATTCCACCTGAAAATCAAATGACTCCCATCTGAAACAGGTGGGGTTCCTCCACCCCATCATTTATTTGAGGGACTTTCAGTTCTGTTGCCATTTGTCAGGTAGCCTGCATATGTTAGGAGTTCCCTGGTTTGATCACCTGTTAAGCCTTCAAATTCATATGCCTTTCCTAACCGGAATAACATCGGCATTCTCCTTTAGTAATTTTAACCATTAGAGTTCTGTAGCATTTAGCATGAGGAAATCAAGATGCATCTTTATAATCTTTTAGGCTATTCATTAAATTTTCACTTCTTATGGGGGAGGAACATAGACTTTTCAGCCTAGGCATATAACTTATACAAATTTAGTTTGGCTTTGTTTTGTAAGGAGTTCTACCTCATTCACAATACAATGTAGACATCTACCCACTAAGGAATACAGTCTCCTCTGTTGAGGAACTATGCACTTCTAAACAGGAATCTATGGAAGAAGTCATACATTTCCACAAGCTTTATTATTATTTTCTTCATTTCTATCCTACCTTTCTTCCAATAATGAGACTAAGAACCTATTTTACAACAATGCATATTAAAAACAATACTTCTGTTATATCTTTTTCAAAGCAGGCATTGCACTACAGGTATGGTATCTTAGGAACAGAATAGCAAGCAACTGTTACATACAGCTACAAATGCAGCCTAGTGGAAGCAATTGCAAACTAGAGTCGCCCCTCCATTCTCACGGACTTGAAGTCCATGGTTTTGCATATTCATGAAGGGGTGACGTCCATTAAAATCAATGGTTCGCGCCCGTGGGGGCATGCCCCATTCAAGCCTATGAGGTATTGACAAATCTCCATTTTTGCAGGGAGCCCCGTAACAGATCCCCCGCAAAAACGGAGGGCTGACTGTACTTCATTCTCTCTCTCTCTCTCTCTCTCTCTCTCTCTCTCTCTCTCTTGGACCAGCTTTTATACTGTTGCAAGATTATCCTACCTGTTCATCTCTACTTATCAAGAATAACTTTCACTAGCCTTTTGTTATTAGTCAATGAGAGGCATGTTTTACTAGTCTTTATTACAAGGCCACTACTAATCCAATCATATAAGACATCCAAAAAACCATGGATTGGATAATACTTTAACTGGTCTTCAGGACTGGTTACGTACCATCAAGCATGAGTCAGCATGACTAAGGTCTCTTTCACTAATTAAGTCCACCTGGTCAATTTTTCATTATTATTTTTATTATTATTAATATTATTGTTATTTCTTTCTCTCTTGGATAGACTTACCCATATTTATTTGACTTTATCTTATATTTATATTAGGTGGCTGAATGCCCAGAACTGGTTTCTTGGATACATGTATTTCTATTCTTTCTTTTAGTATATAGACCACAAAGGCTTAAATTTTGCTAAATATATACACAATATAGTGTCCAACAAATAAAATCCCCCTCCATAATGAATATTGTTGAATTTTTCTTATTCTCACCTGAAACTTTACCCCACAACTTGAAGATCACACCCCTTCCCATCTTAAAACTATGGCAACCCTAAAGTGAACCTATTGCAAGGTTTTCTTGGCAAGATAGGGAGTTGCCTTCTCTGAGGCTGAGAGAATGTGACTTGCTCAAGGTCATCCAGTGAGTTTCCATGGCTGAGTGGGGATTTGAACCCTGGTCTTCAGCATCATAGACCAATTCTCAAACCACTACAGCATGGTGATTCTCTATAAAGGGGCCCTCACCCTTGCTCTCTGTTCTCTGGCAAGCAAAACCCTCCTTTTCTTTCAAGCCTTTCAAGCAGTCTTTTTATATGTAACTGCACCCAGTGAGACTTATTATTGGGGGTGCTCACTTTTGTTTGTTTTTAATGCTTATGTATTTTAACTTTTTATAGTAATGTCATGTTTTTAATTATATTTTAAATTTGTACTGTCCTTAATTATCTTTTGTGGACTGCCTTGGGTCCAGTTTAGGAGAAAAGTGGCATATAAAACAAAAAAACAAAAAAAAAAACCAAACCCACAAAAATATAATGTAATTAAAGGTTAGTAATGAACTCCCAGTTCTGTGAAGGAGGAGCTTTCCTAACTACAACCAATAATCACTTCAGACTTTTACTCAATGCATGGTGGTCAGGGATGTAGGGGATAAGTCTGTGTAACATTATGGGTAGGGCCAACAGTGCACCCTTGCAACATTTTAGTCATGTAAGCAGATAATGGATAACTGGGGGGAGCATTTAATCCAAAATAGTAGTTCCTTTTAGAAGTTTATAGGCATCTTCTGTAATAAAGATTTCCTTCCAATCCTAACTGCATGTCTTAGAAATTCAAGAATATTATACAGGCATGGCTTCACAAAAATCCCATAGAAATGTTGGTCATCTAGGTAGTACTTAATCATCAGGAGAATAACATGGTGGGAAATTCTCAACTCACTGGTGATCATGTGTGTCGGGTCAACAACGGGGCAAAATTTGGTCCTATCAATTGACTCTTTGTAGAGCAACATCAATTGAAAATGTCCACAAGATGGACTGGGCAGGGAAGAGATTATTTCTTTTTCTGTGCATAATTCATTAGCCAAACATTTTCCCTCTGGGATAATCCATTAGCCAAGATTTACCCCACACCTTTTAAGTCACAAGTGCTCAACTGTTTTCTGAGCTAGATATGAAAAGGCAGCTTTGGGTTTAAGAATGGACATCTGTTTGCTCGCTGTACAAAGAGTGAAATTCAAAATCCCAGGCTGATGCTCATTTCCCCCCTATTAGTAATAGGTAGGAAATATATCATGATTGCTAAACTGCTATGGAGGCTTAACATATATAGGTGAATAATGATAATGTCAGGTCTCTGCTCTCAATGTGCTCCTCTGTATTATGCAGAAGATGCCTTCTTTGGGTATGCTGGAATGGATTGGGTCAAAGAGGCCTAGCAGGGAAAAGTGTGACATTCCCCCATTAAAAGAATAAAATGTAGGAGTGCTTTGTTCCACTGTCTGGCTTGGGGGGATCAGTCTGACTTCGTCTGAAGCATCCTGTGTCTGGTCCAGGTCACTGTCAGTAGTGGTGGCTGACTCGCTATAATTTGAGGAAAAGACTTGATAGCCATCAGGCCTATGAGGCAATCCTTCTCAGACTGCTGCTGACTCAGCCATGCCTAGACTCAACAGTTTGATGATGACACTGTCAGGGCACACATCCATCATGGCTGAGGACAGGGATGTGGGGGTTGCTGTTCACGCTCTGTACTTTTATAGGGTTCTATGGGACTCATTGGTGGAAATAATTTTCGTGCATGTTTGCCTTTAGTGTCCACATTTGTTTTAGCACTCTGGTTTGGGTTTTATTTTTTTACTATTTGTTAGCTAGATTTTAATTGTGTGTTGACTGGTGTTTTAAGCTTTTTGTTAGCCACTTCTTTTGTCCTGTAAGTGGCCTATAATAAAATAAAATCCTCAAATAAAAATACAGGGTTTTTTTAAAAAGTGAAACATGCCATTTTGTCCATGAACTTTTGAAAATGTCAAGTTAATTGATGCAGGATTATATTATATAAAGCAGACTTATAAATCTATGGAGATTAATGCACTCTTTTTAAAGTGCCTTATCCCTGACAGAATAGAAGTGTGTTTAAATTTACAAACAGGTTTTATCATATTCACCCATGGCTGGGTGAATGCAGCCTGTTTACAGTCCAGATGCTAGCAAATGCAGCCTGTATACAGCCAGGATGCTAGCTGGTTTTATTCTGTGGCTTTTCAAAAATGGGATTTTCCCTTTCTTGAAAAGCCACAGAATAAGCCCGGCTGGCATACGGGCTGTATTTGCCTGACCACAGTGAATGTGATAAAACCCATTTGTAAATGTAAATGCACCTCTATTTATTTATTTCCAGGATTTATATCCCACCTTTCTCCCACAGTGGGATCCTCTATCCCGTTGAGAATAAGGAGCTTTAAAAAGAGTGCACTAATCTCCTTAGTTAAGAGTGTAAGTAAAGCCCAGATGGATCAGACCAATAAGGGATGGGAAAGTATAGCCCAAACTCTTAATTTTGTAGCTTTCAGTCCTCTTGCAGTTGTTCCCCCAAAGCCCCCAATCCCCAATATTTTTTTTTAAAATGCCAATGTGAGTGTGAATTTTTCAACCAGAAACTGGGCAAAAGCCCACAGATTGGACACGAATGCAGTAGTTTAAGTCTCTTACCCATCAGGATCCTCCATCAATTTCAAAATGGATATAAAATGGCTGAAAATTGCCCAAAGTGGCAGCCAAGAGTGACATGATGTATGCAAATAAGATGATGCTAGCATTGGAAATTGCCCCCGATATAGTTGCCCACCCCAGTTCTAGCCTATTATCCTGTCAGAGCTTTGAAAAGTTACTTTTTTCTCAGAATTTCTAACCAGCTCGGACACTTCTTTCAGGAAACCAACAAGCAGGGCATGAAAGCAATGGCCTCTGCCTAATATTTGGAGCTATTCCAGTTTGGTTTCAGGCCAGAGCATGACACTGAATGACCATATTTGCTCTGACAATTACCTTCTTCAGATATGGGATGGGGGATTCTACTCTGTTGATCTTCCTGGATCTCTTAGAGGCTTTTGATGTCGTTGATCACAATATCTTACTGGATCAGCACTGTAGAAGGCACTGTCTTAGAGTGCCTCTGCTCTATCTATAGGGCCAGTTCTAGATGGGGGGGGGGGTCCTAATTGGGGGATTCCTGTTCAACTACATGCTATTAAACTGTGGGGTGCTGCAGGGTTTTGTCTTATCTCCCATGTTCTTCAATATCTTTATGAAGCTGTTGGATGAGGTCATTAGGAGTTTGGGGTCTGGATGCCATCATTATGTCGGTAATGCTTAGCTCCATTTCTCCTTTTCATCGGAGTCAATAGGGGCTATGCAGGGGCTGGACCAATGCCTGGATGCAATAATGGGCTGAATCCTGATAAAATGGAGGCTCTGTGGTTTGGTGGTTCTCAGGTCCAGAATTGGCTAAGCAAGCTACTCCTGGATCAATCATGTCACTGAAGGTCTACATGAACTCTGTGGCTCAGGCTGCTTTGCTCCAGCTAGACTACTGTAATGTGTTTGATGTAAGGCTGCCTTGAAGAAGACACAGAAACTTCAGTGAGTCCAAAGTGCAGCAGCTCATTTGCTGACCATAGCACTGTATAGGCCTCATATAATGCCAGTCCTAAAAGAGTTGCATTGAAAGAGTCTAAAATTAAAAGGTCTGAATTAAAGGTGCTTCTGATGAGATTTAAAGCCCTAATCATCTTGGGATCTTGATACCTGAGGGAGTACCTCTCCCTGTGGATTGAATTATTTTGTCCCACCAGTGAGGTCAATACATGGTGTGAGGATATGAGAGAAAGGGCCTTTGCAGACTGCTAGAAATAGTGCAAATTGAGTCCACTTTAAGGGTTAGGGTTAGGGAATCATGGGAACTGTATTTTATTGTGGCACCAGAGCTCTCTGACAGAGAAGGCTCAATGTCTCAGAAAAAAAACAATTCCCATGATTCCCTAGCACTAATCCTAACCCTTAAAGTGGACTCAATGCAGTCTGCAGAAGTCTTCTCACTAAAGCACCCCAATTGTAGAATGTCCTTCTCATGGAGGTCTGGTTGGCACTAATGCTGGTTTCATTTAAGGATTGACTATACTTCAAATGCAACACACAGGATTCAAAAACTGTTTTAACTTGTTAATGTATTACTTATCACAAGCACCTTTAAGTCAGACCTTTTAATTTTAGACTCTTTCAATGCAACTCTTAGGAATGGCATTTTACAAGGGTTGCAGACTGCCAGAAATAGTCGAATTGAGTCCACTTTAAGGGTTAGGGTTAGTGCTAGGGAATCATGGGATTTTTTTTCTGAGACATTGAGCCTTCTCTGTCAGAGAGCTCTGGTGCCACAATAAAATACAGTTCCCATGATTCCCTAACCCTAACCCTTAAAGTGGACTCAATTTGCACTATTTTTGGCAGTCTGCAACCCCCCTTAGTCTGTTTATTTTTATTATTTTAAATTGTTTTAACCTGTTAGTATTTATTTTACCTGTTTGCTGGCCAGAGATCTTTTGGTGCTGGTCAGAATTTTAATAAATGATCAAAATAAATAATTAAATATGTGCCCCTTAACATATAAGGCTGTCAGATTCCAAGAGTTGTAGTAAAAAAGTAATTTTGCAAAACTCTGTGCAGTGCCTCTGCTGAACAGATCTCCTGCTAAATAGGAGTAGCAGTGTAGTATTAGCTTGTTAACAGACACAGTATGTTGTTGTTGTTCATAGAATCATAGAATCATAGAATCATAGAGTTGGAAGAGACCACAAGGGCCATCCAGTCCAACCCCCTGCCATGCAGGAACTCCCAATCAAAGCATCCCCGACAGATGGCCATCCAGCCTCTGCTTAAAGACCTCCAAGGAAGGAGACTCCACTACTCTCCGAGGGAGTGTGTTCCACTCTCGAACCGCCCTTACTGTCAGGAAGTTCCTCCTAATGTTGAGGTGGAATCTCTTTTCTTGCAGCTTGCATCCATTGTTCCGGGTCCTAGTCTCTGGAGCAGCAGAAAACAAGCTTGTTCCCTCCTCGATATGACATCCCTTCAAATATTTAAACACGGCTATCATATCACCTCTCAGCCTTCTCTTCTCCAGGCTAAACATCCCCAGCTCCCTAAGTCGTTCCTCATAGGGCTTGCTTTCCAGACCCTTCACCATTTTAGTTGCCCTCCTTTGGACACGCTCCAGTTTCTCCACATCCTTTTTGAATTGTGGTGCCCAGAACTGGACACAGTATTCCAGGTGAGGCCAGACCAAAGCAGAATAGAGTGGCACTATTACTTCTCTTGATCTAGACACTATACTTCTACTGATGCAGCCTAAAATTGCATTGGCCTTTTTAGCTGCTGCATCGCACTGTTGACTCATGTTCAACTTGTGGTCCACCTGGATTCCTAGATCCCTTTCACAGGTAGTCTCGTTCAGCCAGGTGTCCCCCATCGTATATTTGTACTTTTCGTTTTTCCGCCCTAAGTGCAGTACCTTACATTTCTCTGTGTTGAATTTCATTTTGTTAGCTTTGGCCCAACTTTCTAGTCTGTTCAAGTCATTTTGAATTTTGATCCTGTCCTCTGGGGTATTAGCTACTCCTCCTAATTTGGTGTCGTCTGCAAATTTGATAACTATGCCCCCAATACCGTCATCCAAGTCATTAATAAAGATATTGAATAGCACTGGGCCCAGAACAGAGCCCTGTGGCACCCCACTGGTCACTTCTTTCCAAGTTGAAAAGGAGCCATTGTTGAGCACCCTTTGTGTTCGACCAGTTAACCAATTACAAATCCATGTAACAGTTACTTTGTCTAGCCCACATTTTACCAACTTGCTTGCAAGAATGTCATGGGGAACCTTGTCAAAGGCCTTACTGAAATCAAGGTATACTATATCCACAGCATTCCCTTCATCTACCAAGCTGGTAATTTTATCAAAAAAAGAGATCAGATTTGTCTGGCATGACCTGTTTCTCTGAAACCCATGTTGACTTTTTATGATTATGAAATTATCTTCCAGATGTTCACAGACTCTCTGTTTAATGATCTGCTCCAGAATCTTTCCGGGTATTGATGTCAGACTAACTGGACGATAATTGTTGGGATCCTCTTTTTTCCCCTTTTTGAAGATGGGGACAACATTTGCCCTCCTCCAATCCACTGGGACCTCTCCTGTTTTCCAGGAATTCTCAAAGATTATTGCCAATGGTTCTGATATTACATTTGCCAGTTCTTTTAATACCCTTGGATGTAATTCATCTGGTCCTGGAGACTTGTATTCATCTAGATTAACCAGATGTTTCTGTACTATCTCTTTACTTATTCTGTGCTGAAATTCTCCTATTCTGTCCTCTGCTCCATTATCCTCAAGTTGAGCACCCTTTGCCTTTTCTGAGAAGACTGAAGCAAAGAAGGTGTTGAGTAATTCTGCCTTTTCTCTGTCCCCTGTTATCTTTCTGCCATCTTCTCCACACAGTGGCCCTACCATTTCCTTCTTTTTCCTTTTGCTACTGACATACCCCCAAAAGCCCTTTTTATTGTTCTTAACCTCTCCAGCAAGCCTGATTTCATTCTGCGCTTTAGCTTTTCTGACTTTACCCCTACACGTGCTAGCTATTTGTTTGAATTCCTCTTTGGTGATTTCCCCATTTTTCCATTTCTTATACATGTTCCGTTTAAAACATAGTTCTGTTGCAAGTTCCTTAGTCATCCATCCTGGTTTCTTGAGACACCTCCCATTCTTCCTCCTCGTTGGCACGGTTTGAAATTGTGCCTTCAGTATCTCCCTTTTGAGAAACTCCCATCCGTCTTGAACTCCCTTCTCTTTTAGTATTCCTGTCCATGGGATCACCCTCAGTATTTCTCTAAGTTTAGTAAAATCAGCTTTCCTAAAGTCTAGAATGCGTGTCTGACTATGCCTGGCTTCTCCTTTCCACTGTATAATAAACTCCAGGAGGACATGATCACTCCTGCCTAAGGATCCAACCACTTGCACCCCATTAACTAGGTCTTCCCTGTTAGTTAGGATCAGATCCAAAATAGCTGACTCCCTCGTTGCCTCTTCCACCTTTTGAACAATGAAATTGTCTTCGAGGCAAGTGAGGAATTTGCTAGACCTTGAGGATTTTGCCGAGTTTGACTTCCAGCAAATATCCGGATAGTTGAAGTCACCCATCACTACTATATTTCTCCTTTCTGAGTGTGTGGTCATCTGTTCTAGAAAGGCTTCATCCAATTCTTCTGCTTGAGTTGGGGGTCTGTAGTAGACTCCCACACTAACATCCCTGTTGTTTCCTTCCCCTTTAATTTTTATCCAGATGCTCTCCACTTGGCTTCCAGGATTGATGTCCTGGATTTCTTCACTGGTGTAAATATCCCTGACATATAATGCTATTCCTCCTCCTTTCCTGTTTGTCCTGTTTCTCTTGAAAAGGTTATACCCCTTTATTTCTACATTCCAGTCATGAGACTCATCCCACCAGGTTTCAGTGATGCCTATTATATCATATTTGCTTTCTTGTGCTAGGAGTTCAAGTTCATCTTGCTTATTTCCCATGCTCTGTGCATTAGTGTAGAGACATCTAAGACCATGTGTCCCCTTTACTTGCTGCCTGTGCACATTTTTTTGCCTCCCACTGTTGGGTCCTTGTACTGTTTGCCTTGTTTCCTCTATGACAGTTTGACTATTTTCTCCAGTCCTTTTGTCTTCCAGGACGTTGTCTCCCTTCCCCACACAGTTCAGTTTAAAGCCTTCCTGATCAAATTCTTCAGACCGTTGGCAAAAACATTTCTTCCAACTGGTGTGAGATGCAGCCCATCCCTTGCCAAGAGTCCGCCCTCATGGAACCGCAGCCATGTTGTTGTTGTTGTTGTTGTTTAAAAAAAGACTTTATGGCAGATGGCTACCATTTCTCTATAGAAGGAGCACTGGTATTCCTTTTCTAGTCAGACTTCTCTCTATACTGTGATGGTGATGTTTCTAAACCGATGTTATCTGTACCACAATGTCACTATTTCATTTAGAAAGGGTGAGTACAAGACAGGAAAATGTGGCATTTTGAGATGTGACTGGTAACTCTCGGAAAGGGGGTGCTCCAGTTTGCCAGATCATCTACTCACAAATAAACATTTCAGCTTTCTCTGATATGAAGCATGCTTGAAATAGGTGCTCTCTCTCAGGAAGCATATTACTTTGAGGGACAATGTGGTAATGTTAGTATTTTTCTATTGAGAAACTGGTGTGTTTACTATGGATCACAGACTTGGAAGACAGTGCCATTCAGGACCAAAAGCAGACTTTTCCCAGTATGTTTCTGGACATATCCCCTCCTTCAAATAATGCTGCTAGAGAAGGCATAGCAGGAAGATATGACATTAGCATCTAAGCACATGCACTTCATGCATCCCTTGTGAAAAAATGAAACTGAATGGAGACTTAGGGATTCAGAGATGGGCATTCCATTGAAGCTAACTCTGTTTTTGTCCTGTGGTGCAGATATTTATTTCAGATATGATTTCACTGTTGTTTAGAAGATGTTGCACCATATATATGTCATTTCAGATGCTGATTGTTGGGAGGGGAAGTGTTCTAACAGCTGATGTTTCTACTAAACAGCCTGAAGTTTTGCTGTAATACAAACTGATAAGTGACCTGGTTGTCTTTCATGTTAAGAAAGTGAACAAATTAAAATAAAAGAAAGTAAAAAGGGCAACATGCACTTAAAAAAATTTTTATTTTTTTTTGCTGGAAAGTGAATCCATAGGGGCTTTCCTTATGTTTAGAAGATTTAGAGAGTGAAACTCTGTAACATAGTGATAGGCAGATGTTTTCCATATGTTGTCAGCATGAAACTTCAATCACTCCAGGACCAGTTTGTACAATGTTTCATGTTATAGATTTCTCTGTGAAGCCTGGCTTCAAATTAAATTGCACATGCACATCTTCAAACACACTCTCAAAACTGTGAGAATATTTTGCCCTGGTTGTTTTCTTTCATTTTCAATGCTTACTCACCTCCCCAGTTCCAAGAAATTGAATACTAACTGCTTATATTTCAGCTTGCCTTTCTGTTAATTGTATACTTTTCAAAACTGAATATTGTTTCCAGATTTCTGTTTAATATAGATTTCTTAAATCCATCAAGTAATGTTTGGGAGGGGACTTAGAATACAATTATTTGCCTTCTTTTTTTAATGCTCATTTAGTAGTGATGGTTGTACTGTGATTTAGTGTTCAATTAAATATCAAATTTTTTGAAAATTCAAGCAGATTTGCTTTACGCACCAGACCATGTTGCCTCACTTAGTCACATTCCACATTAGATAATGTTTTGATTTCTTAATGCAATATGTTTTTCTCCCTTTTCTACTGCCATATGTTTCAGCATAAAGTTTGGTTTTCTCAAATATCATTTCCAGAAATCATGTATAATAAAATCCTGTTTTGTCATTACTTTTATCTCTTTAGTTTGAGAGACATGATTGGCACACCATTTCTGTGACTTTTTAATGGTTTCATTTTCTTAACAGGGAATTTCATGTTGCTACGGGTGTTACCCTCTTTATATGAAAAACAGTCTCAGCCCATTCACAGTCACCTAAGAGAACTTGTAGGACTGATGGCGAATCTGGAACAGCCTGAACAGCACCATCTTTTACGACTTTTACTAACAGTTGCAAAGAAAAAACAGCCAGAGGTAACATTAATTAATTTCCAATATGGCCAGCTCAATATATGTGACTTTACCTCAAAGGAATCTAGTTTTTATTGTTGTCATGTCATTTTTCACTTATGGTGATCATAAGGCAAACTTATCACAGGGTTTTCTTGGCAAGATTTGTTCAGAGGTCATTGGCTTTTGTCTTTCTTTGAGGATGAGAGAGTGTGACTTGTCAAAAGTCACCCAGGGTTTCCATGGTTGAGCAGAGTCATAGCCCAGCACTCATACAACACCATGCTTATCCCTCTAGTTCTGATACATTTTCATTATAATCAGGGGCCCTTTCACACATCACAATTACAGTTCTTGGGATTTGCAGTTTAGCAAGGGCCATTTAGAATTTACTACCTGAAAACTCTAGTGCCTTACCAAACTACAAACCACAAGATTCCATAGGATGTTCCTATTTAGTCAGTGTCATCATTGGTCCCTAAGTGCATGGTGTTGAGAAAATCAGCTCATTGTGTCCTTTATTTTTGTTACAGATTGTTCCAGAATTAACTGAAGTGTAAGATGGAGAAGTACAAGGGGGTATTGTAAAATAATAATTATCACCCAGAAATTGTTATAGTATATTGATGAAATGTTGTCAGTGCCATCATCATCAAATGACTTTTTCTTTTCCCAAAAATGAAAAATCTGTTACAGGGTTGCTGATCTGACAACACAGATGATGTCATTCATGAAGTGGAAGAGTGGTTTAAGGTGCAATCTGCAGACTTCTCCAATAACGGTATTCGGAGGGTCAAGAAATGCTGGGAAAAATATGTAAATCTGGATGGTGACTACGAAGAGATAAATTAACAACTACAAATCAAAACAAACTTTCTGTCAGATTTTTTTAAAGGTGATAATTAAAACTTTATGATACTCCCTCGTAGGTCCATGCACAAATATTTTTTAGTCCAGGGGAGTCTACACAGATAATTTGTTTATACTTCTGATATATCTGCAATGGCTGGTCTTTCAGTAGCTCATTCCTTGAAGCCTACATGTTTCATTAAGCTTCACCAAGTTCAAAATGTATTTACAGGTTAGGCACACAGGTGTGGAGTGGAAATAAGAATTGGTGTATGTACTCTCTGGCAGAGCTGCAGCCTGTCAGATGCACTCACACATACAAAGTAATGGCATTTCCTCCTCAGGGTAAAATCTGTTTCTAGTATTTCTCTCTGGTATGATAAATACCAGCTCCCAAGAGGTGATGCTTCACTTACTCATCTTATTCACCACTTGTAATTATAAGTCCAAATGTAATACTTATGTCTGAGTCTAAACAAAAACATAAACGGAGGACTTTGGCTTGGAAGGTTCCCAGTGGATCCTTGACCTGGTGGCAGAAGCTGACCCAAAAAAAGTAGAAAAAGTAGAATGAGAGCCATGTAGACTCTTCTGGCTTTGATGGCATGACCTATGAGGGGGTATCGTAAAGTTTTAATTATCACCTTTATTTTTATTTTTTGACAGAAAGTTTGTTTTGAGTTGTAGTTGTTAACTTATCTCTATGGAGTCACCATCCAGATTTACACATTTTCCCCAGTGTGTTGTCAAACCAGTGACCCCTGCAATGGATTTTTCATTTTTGGGAAAAGAAAAAGGCACTTGGTGATGATGACACTGACAAAATTTCAACAATATATCATAATAACTTCCAGGTAACAAGTATTACTTTACAATACCCCTTGTAATTCTCCATCTTATGCTTTAGTCACTTCTGGCACTTCTGTAGCAAAAATAAAGGACAAAATAAGCTGATTTTCTCAACATCATACACTTAGGGACCAATGATTACTTTACAATATCCCCTTGTAATGACCTATAGAAATGACCTATAGAAAAATAAGGCCCGTGGTGCTGTCAGAGAGACAACCAGAGGTAATATTGAGTGTGTGCTTGTCAGTGCCTTGTTTTAAATTGGAGTGGGCAACTAGAGGAGGCTTGGTAGTCATATTAGCCCCTATGAGCACTGAAGAGTCATACCCTTGCCATACCTCCACCAACCCAAAAATCAATTTTTGCTCCCAGATGCCCTTGATGGGGTGTGGGAGCATTTTTGCCATATTTTTAGGCCGCACCCATGCTATTTAAGCCCAGGAGAAGACTTTTCAAAACAGGGAGTGATTGGAAGTAACCTCTGGTTTTCTTTCTGATTTAAAAAGGCCTCTCTGACCCTAAAATGACTTGGGGGTTGCAAAGAAAATCTAAAATGCCATCCCATGCCCTGAGAGGTTATTTGAGGGCAAATTATATTTTTTTATTTATGGGGGACAGAAAAATGGTCCTAGGGCAAGATGCAAATGTTGGACCTCGGCTTTGTAGAACATGTTAATAATACATAATCATAATCATATTATGATATGACGATGGACGTTTTCACACTGGGCAAAAGGAGGACGCTAGCCGGCCTCCCGCCGGCCTCGCTCCGGCGCCATTTCCCGTGTGTTCACACACACGCGGCGGCAAACCCCGCCCCTTCCGGTGTCATCCCTGCGTCCGGCCGGCTTTTGGCTCCGTGTGTTCAAACACACGGAGCCCTAAGTCCGGCGTCACTCCGGACGAACCAAAGATAACTCCAGCTGAAGCGGCATAAAGGTAATTCCGGCTGTCCAACCGGAATTAGCCTTTCGGCGGCGGAGCCATTCCGGAATCGGCGGCACGACCCGTTCCGGAATGGCTCCAGCCGGCTTTAGGAGGACAATGTGAAAACGTCCACTGACACACTATTACCTGATTAATGTTTATTTGTTAATTAACATAATTTATTTACAAGGCTGGAGACAATTTCTCCATATTCTGTAGTATGGCACAGACCAGTAAAAGGGTTTCCCAGGGTGTGATCCTATTCTCAGGTTTCACTGACTGGCTCGAGATAGTGGATTTACACTGGCAGAGCACAAAGATATTTATCCATTGGTAAAGTAGAGATTTGCTATGCCAGTTCATTATGGTGGTGGTTGCAGTCGTCAGCTTAGCAAGACCATATGATCAGATTCTAAATATGTTTCTAAGCTTAACAAAGTGGTGTCTGTGTCTGTGTGTGTAGCAATTCTGTGGCAGAGCTAATGCCACTTAGGCTTTGCCCGGTCACTGTGGTCAGGGCAGAAGATGGATTTTTGAGTTCTTACCTTTTAGAAAGATGGCTGGTTTGATGGTGATGTTTTAAAATTTCTAGTACCCTCCTGTTGTGGTGATGGTGGGGATTAACTATGTTGTTGTTTGTTGTTGTTGTTGTTGTTGTTGTTAATCACTGAGAAGTTGAAAGACTTATGGCAACCCTCTGAATGAGAGACCTCCAAGTCACCCTGTTATCACAAACCCTGTTCAGGTCTTGCAGACTCAGAGTTGTGGCTTCCTTGATTACGTCTATCTACCTGTAATGCAGTCCCTCCTTCGCCTACTGCCATCCATTTTACCAAGCATTATTGTCTTTTCTAATGAGTCATGTCTTTTCATGATGTGCTCAAAAGTATTAATTGTACAAACCCATAAATATCTTGCTCAGAAGCTACCAGGTAAGAAAAGTGTGTGTGTATTTTCTTTTTCTTCCCAATACAAAGGCTTTTTGAAAAACAAAAGCAGCAGGTATTTGTACATACATAGGCTTAACTAGTAATCTCACATAAACTCAAAAACAACTCTACTCACATATTTCTATAATATGGAGAGTTAATTTAATTCTTACAGTTCAGCTTAATATACTAAGTGTGGGGTTGTTGTTGTTTTTATTGTCACCACTAATTAACAGATTTGCTCAGTAAATGCTCCCAAATAACTTCATATAAATTACCATACCACGATTGGAAAGATGAGCAAATGTACGGTGTTAATAGAGGACTAAAGCATTTCAAGTAAGATTAGCAGTTGGAACTAACTAGTTGCATATAACTAATTGCTGTTCATTAGTTCTTTCCTCAGTAATTGAGCTACAACTCCATTATATTGTCATTATAATCAGGGATAACTTTTTTTTTGTAGTGTAACTGTAACTTTTTAGCTTACTTTATTGTTATCGGAGTGTGGCCACAAAGATGGTGGAGGTTGCATTATTCAAGTCCTGGCTCATGCTCTGGCCAGTGCTGTTAACCTATTAGTGGAACTGGTAGCAGAAGTGTCAGGATGGTGATGAATCCACTTAGTGTTTTAGGCTGAACCTTAGGAGATTATTGCAGCGCTAATTAAACTGGCTTACCTGAGCCAGCTTAAAATTTAAAATGGGTGGCATCCTGATTTTATCACAAGGATTTAGCTACTGGGTCTATCCTGGGTCCATCCCTGCTCCCAGGGCCACTCCAGCGGCCATTTCCTTAAGTCGAAAAACTTCTGGTTTTGAAAAGAAGCATGCTGAGTGCCCCTGAGAGTGGGGATGGAGCCGAGATGGACCCGGGCGGCGATTTCAGGGGCTAAATCCTTGTGATAAGATCAGCATGCCACCCATTTTAAATTTTAAGATGGCTCAGGTAAACTGGTTTAATTAGCACTGCGATAATCTCCTTAATGAGATTTTGAAGTTGCTGAACCTCTCTTGAGAACAGTTCTGCTTTTAGACAGCTTCTTTATAATTCAAATAAAAATCTAGAACAGATTTACCACCACATTGTTGTGCAGGTTGAGCAACAGTGAAGTGTGCAGGAACAGGGCTGGGTTTTTATTTGGGGTAATTTAAGTTTCCTAGGGGTTTAACCCTTTAAAGGAAACAAAAATATACAAATATGAAAGCTAAAACTGTTAGTTTGTCTTTCATTTACTAGAACAACAGAAGTGTTATTTTGCCTAACTCTGCTTTCCTAAAGAATAAAGACTGATTCAAAAAAGATAACAAACATGTAGCTTGTAGTTTAAAAACAATAATAATGGCTTTAATAAATAACTACATAACAAAACTAAATCCTAATCTAACTAAAAATAGTTATATATAGCAGGAATAGATAACTGTCCTGCTATATATTGGCTTTAAAATGACTCCAAAACATCTTAGCCTTTACAGAAGATACAGTAATTACACAAACTACTTAATGACTATGTAGTGTCATTAAGAGAGAGAGAGAGAGAGAGAGAGAGAGAGGACTAGCAGTTGGGATAGAGACACATATCAACTATAAGATTAACAGTTTAGACCAGGGGTAGGCAACCTTTCCCCTTTAAGGGCCGAGGGACTTCAGCTCCCAGAAGCCTCAGCCATGTTGGCCAATAGTCCCATGTTGGCCAATAGCTCCTGGGATTCTGGGAGCTGAAGTCCCTCGGCCCTTAAAGGGGAAAGGTTGCCTACCCCTGGTTTAGACCAGGGGTAGGCAACCTTTCCCCTTTAAGGGCCGAGGGACTTCAGCTCCCAGAAGCCTCAACCATGTTGGCCTATAGTCCCATGTTGGCCAATAGCTCCTTGGATTCTGGGAGCTGAAGTCCCTCGGCCCTCTGGATTCTGGGAGCTGAAGTCCCTCGGCCCTTAAAGGGGAAAGGTTGCCTACCCCTGGTTTAGACTCTTGAGGTAGAGTCTTAAAGAGAGAGGGACCTAAAAAGGAATCCTTATGCATATAATGAGGGGGAAGAGAATGCATAGATTCCTTCAACATTTTAAAGCTACTGTCCAGGACAATTCAGCTTGTCAGGTTTTTTCAGTAACTAAAAACAACTGATTTATTATATTTGGAGGGAAAACATGAAAGGAAAATGTCACTTAAAATTTTGACTATAATGCTCATTATTTTTGGTGGAAGGTGGATTGATAACTGTAACTATTGTTTTCCAATGTAACTTTCCAAGTTTTTTGGATCAGAAGCACCATAACAGGGATTATAGCAGTACCACAGTTAACAAGGTAAATGTAATGGTCTTCCATTTTGTAAAAAGACACAAGGGATTATCTGTCATAATCAAGACATTACTTAGTCATTAAGTACTTTGTGTAATTACTGTATCTTCTGTAAAGACTAAGATGTTTTAGAGTCATTTTTAAGCCAAGCCTGATGAATAATTGCCAGCATATGAGTAAGCAAAATAAATAAGAAATGCAGCAGAAATATTTCATGTTTCATGTATGGTCCGCCCAGTTACACATACAGGAAGTTTATGCGGCATAGAGCATTGTAACAAGTTACAAGGATACCTACTTTATAGAGTATAAAATATAGCAGTCTTTGAGAATTTTTTTTTAAAATACACCCTGGAATTTAATATCCACTGCTCAGTACAGTCAAGGGAACTCTGTCAAAATATATGGTTTCAGAGGAAATATAATGCTTTCTATAAACGCAACCTTCCAGCCTGAAGAGGCCCATTTTAGCCTTTGATTGGAGCCTAGGTCATATGACACCTTTCCAACGTAATTCTCAATCTCTTGTTAATTCTGTTTTCTGTACTATTACAGCTCTGTGGGACCTGCTCTGTAAAAGTGAGATCTGACATTTATAAAAAGTTAAAGAATGCACAATGTCAGGATCCAGTATTCTGTAGCAGATAAAGAACTTAACTTGGACAATCACAAAGAAACTGGATTGAAATTGCTCAGCAACCAAGGAGCTCAGTGAGGGCGTAGACAACCTGCTATCTTTTAACATAGCCTCCTTTGCAGGGCTGTTGTGAGGATGAAATCAAATAATGTCAATAAATCAAAAGAATAGGACTTGGAAGAGCAGCTGTGAAGGAACTAGACAAGATCCTGAAGTGCAAAGATATATCATTGACTACTAGCATTAGTATTGTGCACCATCATATTTCCAATTTCTAGGTATGTTTGTGAAAGCTGGACAGTGGGGGAAAGCAATAGAAAGAAACTCACTTGAAATGTGATGCTGGAGAAGTTTTGTATAGATACCATGGACTGCTAAAACGTCAAATAAATGAGTCCTAGAGCAAATAAAGCCTGAATGGTCACTAAAAAATCAAAATGACTAAACTGAGACTGTTGTGCTTTGACTGTATCATGAGAAGACACGATTCACTAGAAAAGACAATAATGCTTGGCAAAGTGGAAGGCAGTAATAATAATAATAATAATAATTTATATCCCGCCCCTCTGCAGAGCAATAGGGGCGGCTTACAACATTAAATTTACATAAAGATATGTTAATACAATGTAAACAGAACCTAAAAATCCAGAAACCCACCCACCCCTTAAAAGGTAAGTTTTAAAAGATAGTCTAGGCCCGTTGGTGCTGGGCCTGTTGCCTCTCCCCCAGATGACATTGGATGGTAATGGAGGGAGGGCTCTTCTTCTTATCCTAGGCCCGATGGTGTTGGGCCTGGTGTCTCTCCCAGATGACATTGGATGGAATGGAGGGAGGGCAATTCTTCTTATCCTAGGCCCTATGGTGCTGGGCCTGGTGTCTCTCTCCCAGATGACATTGGATGGTAATGGATTTACCGTTTACCATTTACCATTCTGGATCCCCCAGCGAAAACAGAAAACCGTAAATATTCAAGCACCATAGACTTGAATGGCAGCATGCACCCTTGGGCACATGCCCCATTTTGTCCCCCTCCATTTGCTGCCTGCAAACAGGTGAGGGACTAGCAGACTTTAATACATGCAGACTTATCATTTCCTTTCACTATCTAGTAACAAAGGTCTTCACAGTAAAAAGCAAATGTTTAAACCTTTGACTCTGTGTAAACTAACCATCTAGATCAGCCTTTTAAAACCTTTTTACTCTGGAGGAGCCTTTGAAATAATTTTCAGGTCTCAAGGAATTCCTGAATAAAAACTATTATATCTGCAGCTTTAAAAAAGTTAGGTTTTTTTCAGTCACAATCTCTTATAAAACCACTAGCGACATGTTAGGGAACCATAGGGCTCCTTAGACCCCTGGTTGGTAAACCGTTATCTAGATGGAGGTTCCCTAAAATGGGTCCCTATAATCGAAGAGGAGCACCATAAATTTAGACAAATACTTATTTTAGAATCAGATACTGGGAATGCTATAGAGTATAAAGTGGGCTAGGATGACAGTTTACAGTGGGCCCTTGGTATCTGCTCATGGATACCAAAATCTGTGAATGCTGAAATCCCATTAAATACAGTGGCATAGTAAAATGGTGTCCCTTATATAAAATGGCAAAATCAAAATTTGCTTTTTGGAATTTATATATTTTTTGAATATTTCCAAGCCATGGATGGCTGAATCCATGGATAAAGAGGGTAGGCAAATGTACTTTTCTTCAGACAGACATAACTGAGTTGAACCAAACCATTTCATTTCCTTTTTCTCCCACTCTGAAACCATCTCACTTTCTCCTTTCTCCTACTTTGTACATGTACAAAGGTTGAGTATCCCTTACATGGAACTAAGAAATCCAAAGTATTCTAAAATTCAAAACATCTTGAGCTACAACACAAGAAATGTAATATATACCTGTATTTGAGAGACACGGCTGGAGAATGATCAAGGATCTGTGAATCCATGCCCTCCGCCATTTCACAGATCCTCAGTCTCTCTCCAGCCTCTTTATGTCTCATTATATATATGCAAATAAAGACATTCCAAAATCCAAAATATGGAACACTTCTGATCCCAAGCATTTTGGGTAAGGAATGCTCACTCAACCTGTACTGATTTCCACATCTGGATGCATTATATAAACAATCCTAGTGTATATTTTTGACTATTTAGATAAAGCATATTTATGTGGTTTGCTCTTCAAACCACTGGTTTCTCCTAAACACAAGCAGGATTCGCCATGGTTCTCAAAACTTGCTTCTTTTAACATGCATGTCTTGCATAAAACTCAAACATATGTATTTATTTTATTGTACAACAGGCTGATTAAACTGGTTTCATATAATGTTCAGATAAACTGTTGCACAGTAATGCAAATTACATCTTCCAGTACCTATGGCATGATTTCATGGAATTCAACATAAAAATCCATATGTCACATTACAAAAATCTATAACAAGAACAAGAACAACAATAGAACGAGCCTATCTATGGCATCCATTAAGTCATTAAGACATTATGTTGGATGCCTCAGTATTTGACAGAGTATTTTTGATTGCCATCCATGCTATGTTGCTGAATTTCAAGTCCAAATCTGAAAGGAGAGATTAGACATAAAAAGAAAAGGGGGAGGACAAGGTCAGCTGTAACTCATTTAGGAAATAATGGTAGTTCACAATGTGATGGAATATTTTAAGTGTTGCAGTCATCACCTTTAAGATGAAATGTCAAAATTCTAAATGGGGACAAAATGGAGATACAAAAGGGGGGGGGGCTCATGAAATTTATTGGAGAATTGTGGTACATGCCTCAAAATCTGACAATGTTCTTGGATTTTGTCCTAGTTTCAATGGCCAGTTTCAAGTCAGTGCTGTAGCCCTGCAGTGATATATTAGGAAATATTTTTAAAACAGGACTAGTAAACAAGAGAGGGCTCTTTGAGTCATGTTTGTTAAGATTCCTGAGGTGGGGGGAGGCAGGAAAAAGGAGAGGGTTTGTGGTTTAAAGGAGGTTGGGGAAATGGGAGAGTTCTCACCAGGAATCTGGTAAAATTCCTAAAATAAAAAGGAAGTGGAATGGCAAGAAAACAGAAAATCTCCCAGGGACTCCTTTGGGGGGGCATGGATTCCCACCATTTGACAGATCCTTGCATCTCTCTCCAGCCTTGTAAATAAATATGCAGCTTGGCAGCAATAACTACAACTAGTAGTTCTATAAAGGCATGAAACCAAGATCTCTCTTTTCTATTTTTTAAATAATGGTATTTGGGCCACTGGATGAATTATGATATTCTTCATTACAACTCTTACATTTTGGTAGATTTATAGTGAAATGTTGGGTCCCTAATTTTATTCTTTGCACCAGTCATATTTGCAGTTTTAAGGATTTCTAAAGGACAGTGCAATGCTTCTGTTTTTCTTTTATTTACATTTTCTTTCATTCATTGGAGACCTTAATTGATTCCCCCCCCCAAATTAGTCACACTAATGTCATACTAGCCTAAGGGAAGGATCTTGATAATTTTACACATCTTTAACAGCACAATGGAGATTTCCCTTACATATGAAATACTATATCTATGAATGTATAACATCAGGCAGCCATCTATTTATGTGCCTTGTGAAGAGTTTAACTTCCAATGGCCTCTTTGAGAATCAAATATAAAGATTTTTGCATGAATGGAGAATAATTCTTACTTTCTTGTCTATCTACTTTGTAGGTACTCAAAGAATGTATTCCTTCTCTAATTAGTCACCTGAGGGATTCCCATCACAATGACATCATCCTAAATATACTGATAGAAATATCAGACTATGAACCAGAAGTACTGATTGATTTGCTTCCTGTATTGAAAGAGACTGGAGAGAGTTTCCCAAGTTTGATTGGACAAACAGCAAAAATTTATGGAGCTGTTGGACATGTAGATGAGGTATGGAATCTATTATCTGTGAAGACCAATTTTTAATAAACTTGTAACTATGCTATCCTCCAGTAATCCTAAAATAAGAATACACCTTCTTCAGTCATGGTAAAGCCAAGGAGGCAGAATAGTTCCAAACAAGTGGCATTATTTTTAAATATTCTTTGAAAAAAATATCCATGGTCTTTCTTAACCTTCCCTACCCTAACCTGTGTGGTGGGAAGTATACCTGAAAAGCCTCACTCCAGGGAAGCAGTGAACCAGAGACTCACGGTGAGTCTTTACTTCCATGAGTTTCTACTAATGTATAAATGAATCCTCAGAGCTGGTTGCCTTGGTCCATGTTCTTTTGAAATCTAGCACTCTTTATAATATTCTAGTAAATCATACTTTTGAGTGAAGAAGGATGCTAATCTTCCTCAGTGCAAGAGTGAAGAATCAGGGACGTGTAGCTGCACTAGAATAGCAAGCACAGTTTATAACCTATCCAACCATACTGAGGTTTTAGATGTATCCATGTTCACTTCTTTATCATGTTCAGAGACTGTGCTGATATATTATTTATTCTATACAATCAAATTTTTGTGGCAGTGGAAGGATATATATGACTACAGATATATGGAGAACCAGCATTTATGAAACAAGCAATAATTAGGCTACTGACTGAGCAAAGTTTTCTTACCATTAAATGTATTCTAATTTAAGGATGTATCTAACAAGCCTTAAAATGGATTTTATTTTTATGGATTTTATGGATCTGTCCTGGATTTTATTTCCCTGTTGGAATTTTTTTGTTCTTGTGTGGTTAAAGACAACCAAATATTTAAAAACTCAAGGTCCATTAACAGCAGGTCTCTAATGGGACCTATTCCCCTCTTGACATCAGCAACTCAGTTATTTAATAGCAATACTTTAAGATACTTTTATTTAGGAATGTCACTACAGAATAAAGGAACCATTGTGAATTGCAGTAGAGATTACAGCAGGCGAGACTTGTATCACAGCAGACTACCAGCAGTGTTATCTTCCAAGGCAGGAGGAATCATGCCTAACATGACTGATATCCTTACATAGAGCTTCCTTTCAGAACCTAATACCACATTTATTTACTTCAAGAATTTCAAGATTCACATTAGTTAGTCCCCCTAACTTGTATTTTTCCTGTCCCCATAAATTATGCTTGCCTATTCTCTTTAAAAAAAATATCTCATTTTTAAAAACCTCAAATTGCTTTCAGAGGGGGAAGTAGGAAGCTACCTCCTTTCCCCCTTCAGAGTTCAATTGAACTCTGGGTATCATCTCCATCGAAAAGAGAATATTGGTACCCTGCTTAAAGCAAGTATCGTACTCATATGGGTTGGTAAAAGGTAAAGATTTCTCCTTTGATGCGATTGTCTAGTTGTGCCCAATTGTAGGGGGGGGGTGCTCATCTTCATTACTAAGCCAAGGTAGCCAGCGTTGTCAAAGACGACTCCATGGTCATGTGGCCAGCATGACTGCATGGAACCTATTACCTTCCCCCCAAAGTGGTGCCTATTTATCTACTTGCACTTTTACAAGCTTTCGAACTGCTAGGTTGGCAGAAGCTGGGACTAGTGACAGGAGCTCACTCTGTCATGTGGCGCTTGGGTCTTGAAGTGCTGATCTGCTGACCTTGTGGTTGTCAGAGTTGGCGTCTTAACTGCTAAGTGACCACATCCCTATATATGGAACAGGGCCCATATGTAGTAAGTGCACAGAGGTTACACTCATTGTTTAAAAATCCAAACTGTTAATGTCATTGAAAACTTCAAATTGTTTTGTCTCAGCGAAAAGACACAAGAGATTATGTGCCTGCAGCTTTGATGAGAACAGTGTCTTTGGCCTAAAGTTATGGCTGAAGTATCACTGCCCTAGGTAGTGGATGGAGAGTATATCAGCTACCTGCAAAATGGAAAAATACCCCAGATGGGGACACACAGAAAACTATTGTGTTCTAAAATATGAACTATCTGTCCTCACCTAGTGATAACCTCATCAGTATAGGAAGATCACAGCAGTATTGTGGATAAGAAATTCATGTGGCAGGGCTCTTTCACATGGTCTCAGAACAGATGAAAGAATCTGCATTTTGCCCTCTGAGAGCAAAATGCTGCGTTGCACATTCATATAGAGCATCCTAATCAAGGCTCTGCAGGAAGCAGTCCTGACCCAGAGCTGACCTGCTGCAGGAGAAGTGTAGTGTGCTTATTGCCATACTGTGCTTTTCCTGGCATGGGGCATCTTTGAACCCAAACCAGTGCTTTTATGTAAAATACTTGGAGTATCTTTTTGTGAATTCTTGTGAGAACATCAGGAGTTTTTCCCTAACCATCTGTTGGGCTTACATCACTTTGTAATAACACTTTCAGTTCTTATATTTTAGCTTTTAGGCTTTTTAATCTGCTCCAACACCTCTTAGCCTTCATGCAGGGCAGCTGGAAGGAGGTAACAATGCTGTGGCAAGATTCATTCCTGTATGTGAAGAAAGAATTATCTCTCAGTTCTGCTAGCATTTGTTTTGCCTGATTGCTGAAGATAGTTACTGTCCCCCTAAGCAGATGGCCAAAAGGGCCGTTTTGGGGGCAAGGAAGGGGAGGGGCAGCCGCATAATCGGTGCCCCAACCCCTTCCCCAGGTTGTCCTCGGAGCAGCTGGCCCTCCGCACGGCTGGCGCTCCGAGGAGGACCTCCCACCGCAGCGTTCGCACACGCTGCGGCGGAAGAGTCGCCAAAGGTGCGCTGCAGCCTTTTGCGGCACACCTTCGGCAACTTGTGAAAGGAGCACCAATTTAGCGCTTCTTTCAGGGGCGGTGAAGTTGCGCCGTGGGGCCAAGGTTTGTGGATACCTCGGCCCCACAGCGCAGCTTCCCGGGGCGGCCCACAGCTGCCCATCTGCCTTGGAGTGGTCTTCAGTGATAGATCGCTGGTTCAAACTGATTGTGATTTTTAGAGTTACAGTTGCCTCTCAGTTTTCAAGGACTTCAAGTCTGCATCCCTCACCCATTCGCAGGTGGGAAACAGAGGGGGATAAAATGGGGCACACACCTACAGGTGCGCACACCCATTCAAGCCTATGGGGCTTGAATATTTGCAGTTTTCCATTTTTGTGGCGGGGGTCCAGAACGGATCCCCCATGAAAACGGAGGGATAACTGTATATCCCAGAGAAAGGGAGAAAGTATGCATTTTGGGACGTGGATGGCAAGAAGCAGCTGGGACTGTCCTGTTCTTTTTTAGGATCCTGATCCTGTTTTAGGAACAAACTCTGCCTGCTTCTTGGTATTAAGTGCAATTTTAGGAACAAACTCTGCCTGCCTATTTGGTATTAAGTGCAATTTTCCCATGAGATTTTATGTGTGGGTGTGTTTCTCTATATGCATACAAATATGGGGGTGGATGAGAATGAGTTATAGAGTTGCAGCACTGTTTGTTGTTGTTTTTTTAAAAGCAGTAATCTATATTTTCAAATTTGTTGTTGTTGTGTGCCTACAAGTCAATACCACTAGGTTAACTGACTTACCCAATCCATTAATTTCTCATAATAGTATAGTGGTTGGCACTTTGCCACTTAGACAGAAACATATTTATTTTAAAAATACAAAGAAAAAAATAGCCAGCCCGCCTCACCAAAAAAGTCCAAGGGCCACACATATTTACTTGAGCACAGAATATTGAGGGAAGTAGAATGTCAGTTTTAGTTTTTTTTTTCCTCTTCATATTTTATTATCTGATGTGAAACATGAACATTGGGTTTATATTGTGATTCTGACCCAGCACGTATTTGTGGACAATATTATTCCTCTTTGTATGTATCTTGCTTCACCCCATAATATTTCTTGAGTACCCTACAGAATGAACTGTGATACTTTGTTCTGCAGACTGTCATGTGGTGGCTTACTGACAGTATCTACAAATAATAAATCTTTCTTTATGAGAATGTATCCATTGGCAGAACTAACAGAAATATTGTAAGCTCTCTGATAAATGACCTGCTTTCAGACTTGAAGGCCCCCTTCAGATGGCTGCAGCAAGAAGGACCCTAGAGTGATTCAGCAAAATTGTATCAAGCCATTTGTAGATTGCATTATGCTTGGAATCACTTGTATAATAGGGGCATCATTGCCTAGTCCAGGGGTAGGCAACCTTTCCCCTTTAAGGGCCGAGGGACTTCAGCTCCCAGAATCCCAGGAGCTATTGGCCAACATGGGACTATTAGCCAACATGGCTGAGGCTTCTGGGAGCCGAAGTCCCTCGGCCCTTAAAGGAGAAAGGTTACCTACCCCTGGCCTAGTCCCAGCAGCTAGTGAGGCATCCTCCCTCTATTCCAACTGCCACTACTGTGGCCTCTGAGGGAAAGAAGAGCGATCAGGGGAGAGAATGAGGACCACAGAGACCATTGGGGGCTGTAGGAAGGCTGCTGTATTTGCTACTGCCTTGGACCTCTGCTTCCCTCAAAGGTCTTGCTCTTTGCAGGACTGAAGCCCTCACTCAGCAGGCACTGACCTCCACCCAGCACAGATGCCTTGCCTGGCTGAACTATAAAAACAGGACTTTGAGGGAGCCCTTACCAAACAATATCCAGCAGAGAGACTGAGGACCATAGAGACCATCAGGGGGCTCTAGGAAGGAAGAGACTGCTGTGTTTGCTACTACCTCTGCTTCCCTCAGTGGTCTAGCTCTTTGCAGGACTGAAGCTGAGATTCAGCAGGCACTGCTCTTTACGCTTGCACTTTAATCTTGCACTGGGTATAGAGGGCAAAGGTTTGTCCTTTTGCTGGACAGAGACAAGGGTCTGTTACCTGCATTACCTCCTCAGCCTCAGAGGGAGAGAGGCAGACCAGCTCCCTCCTGCCCTCCAGTCCATCTGCCATGGTCCAGGCCTCAGAAAGAGAGAAGAACTGCTGGACCTGATCCCTTTCCCTACTACTATTCCTTTCTCCTTTTGTGTCATGTCTTTTTAGATTATAAGCCTGAGGGCAGGGAAATGTCTAATTAACCATTTGTAAGCCGCTTTGAGAACCTTTGTGGCTGAAGAGCGGGGTATAAATACTCCAAATAAATAAATAAATAAATAAATATTAAAATGAAAGGGAACTTAATTAATAAATGTTTCTGTGTGGCATAGCTTTCGATGACATTGCCTTTTCCATGGGTTTGCCATTTAATATTGAGGGCATGATCCAGTACAGAGTTGAGTGTGCTCAAGGCCATAAAAATCGATTATCTTAGAGCATACCTAAATTTGTGCTGGATCTGTGCCAGAGATTTTCAGAAACTACCTTTCTATAAGGGCTGGAATATACAGTTGCTCCTCCTTTCTCACAGACTTAAAGTCCACGGATTTGCATATTCATGGATGGGTAACCTCCATGAAAATCAATGGGGGCAAACCCCATTCAAGCCTATGGGGCTTGAATATTGCCAAATCTCTGTTTTTGTGGGGGAGGGTCCAGAATGGATCCACTGCAAAAATGGAGGGTCAACTGTAACTCTGTATTCCCTCATTTTTATCAATTCCAATTTAGTTGTGAGAAGAACAGGAATATAATATTCCATGTCCTTGAAAAACTGCAAGGCTCCTGGATGTTTGGAAGCAGCACTAGTCATTACATAATATTTTTAAAAATAAAATGTACCCTATAATGTGTTAATAGGGTACTCTTTCTCCCTACATTTGTAATATGAGTCACTGTAACAAAGCCAATCCTTCTGTATTTCTGTCAGTGTTGTTTGTATCTGTTTGCAGATTTCCAAGTGAAACCAAAGCTCTATATTACAGTGCCAATTGAATGTTAACATTATATCTGTTTTCCTGTTTCCTTGAATGTCCGGTGTGATCTTCTCTTAAAGCATTTACTTCATGATGTTAGGTATCCTGTTTGCATTGTCCATTTAAATATCCTGTCTAAACTACTGTTAATTTGAAACATTTTAATCATTTACCCTGACTAATTAATATTGGGAACTGGTACACAACTATTATAGAGAAGGGGGTGCTATTGGTAGCAACTTTCTAAGTGTACATTTACTTGGAGAAAACAGAAAAGAGGAGTTTGGAATTCCATTAGTCTTTGTCTCCAGGCATCTTGGGAAGATGCCTTAGGCTCTGTGTGTGTGTGTGTGTGTATGCAATATAGACAATATAGATCCCAAACTTTCACTGCCTTGGGACCTACTGTTACAACTCCATCTTTGTTTGCTTGTCTGTTCAAGGACATTCTTAGGCTACATCTTAAGCTTTTGAAAGATCAGAAAAAAGGTTAGCTGTCAATACATGTTCGCATGCTTTTTCTTCAGCTGTATCAAAAAGCTGCATTCTTTAACTGCATGTGCCTTGCGATCAAGATCAGTATCTACTAGGGCTGTCATATCTCAGTTTTTCTGATTCATAACAAATGTTGAGAAAAATGAAACAATTATTTGGCCTGCAACTTTGGGACACTTGGAAATTCTTTTTCTTGCAATGATGGAAGAGTGTGCAGCTTTTATGTGAATGTGGCACTGCTTGACTGGAAAACTATGTAGTTTTCCAGAAATGACAGCTTTCAGCACAGAAACTGAAAACTGCACATCATTCCTCATGGAAAGAAAACTGACAACATTCAGACCAGCAAAGGCTGCAGCCTGAGTCATCCTGAGTTTCTTTTCCTACCATGTAACATTTGGTTTGCACAACATTCAAACTGGCAAAGGCAGTGCATGAAAAGACTATGAGTTTCAGTGTTTACAGCAAAGCTGCACAGTTTCTCAAATTCCAGCTTTCAAAAACTGCACAGTTTATGTTATGTCAAGAACAAACAAAAAAATTTCTGTAAGTTGGGTGAATTTTCAACTTGCCATTTTTCTTCCTGCACAAGTTTCTCAAGAAGCTAGAAACTCCAAATTCAACCCCAGGCAGGAAATTTCCATTCCATTTGTAGTATCTGCTGTCTAAAGTACAGTCGCCCGTCCCAATTCACAGGGGATCCATTTCCCTCCCCCCCCCCCCGTGAAAATGGAAAACCATAAATATCTGAGCCCCATTGAAAATACTGGTGGTGCATGCGCCATTTTGTCCCTCCTGGCTTCCCGTCTGCAGAAATTCAAAAATGCGAATAGGAAATCAGTGAATCCTGAGAGAAAACTGTATACACAGTTGGCCCTCTGTATCCACGGATTCTTTATCCATAGATTCAAGTATCCATGGCTTGAAAATGTTCCCAAAAAATATAAATTCCAAAAAGCAAACCTTGATTTTGCCATTTTATATAAGGGGCACCATTTTACTGTGCCATTATATTTAATGAGACTGAGTATCCATGGATTTTGTTATCCATAGGTGGTTGTGGAACCAAACCCCAGTGGATACAAAGAGCCCACTGTATAGGGAACATTTTGTTTCTCATGAGGGTTGTATTTCCCCAGATACTAGCAACAGAAAATAGGCCACCCCTTGTCTCTCTTTCATTCCCAGCCATCAGGCTGTCAGTGGAGAAACAGTATGCAAAGGGATCTTGTAGCACCTTTGACACTAACTGTGTAGAAGAAGTTGTAGCATAAGCAATCTGTCCATATGAGATCCGTCATATTACCACTTTAAATAGCTTTAAAAAAGCAATTAAGATGGATCTCTTCCGGCAGCCCACTCTCCTCCCACAGCTGTTATTCATTGTTTGTATTGTAATTTATTTTAACTGTTTTTATATTGTTTCTATGTTTTTATATTGTTTCAATACTATTTTAAGGGGCGGGCAGTTTATGGGATATTCATTGTATTTTCATTGTAATTTTAAATGTTGTAAGCCACCCCGATTGCTTATGCAGAGAGGCAGGATAAAAATAAATTATTATTATTATTATTATTATTATTATTATTATTAAGCTTTCATAGATGGTCTACTTACTCTGATACAAGAAGGGAGGAACAGGTTTACTGATGTTCTTTTTTATATACCACAGTGCCTAGAATGCCCTAGCTGGCATGGTCACTAGAATAAGTAGTCCTAAAAAGCACCTTTTCTCAAATTCTCTTCCATCCATTTCAGGCCCCTGCCCACTTCTCCCCATCCTTACCAGAGTTTTGAACTCATTATGTGAATAAGGCTTTTTCCTCAGTTCCCTTCCAGAGTCTTCTACCCAGCTTAAGTCTTCTACCCATATTCCCCCACTTGCCTTCTCCTGCTTTTCCCTCTAGACCAGGCACCGGCAACCTACGGCCTGGGGGCCGGTTAAGGCCCCGGGCCCCGGACTTACCGGCCCAGGCCGAAGGTTGCCGCCATCACCGCCGCCGCTCGCCGCCGCCGTCGGAGCGCGTTTTTGCCGCGCTCGTGGCGGCCGCCATTTTGGAAGTCAAAATGGTGGTCGCGACACGTTTGCGCATGCGCAAACGCGTCGCGACTGCCATTTCGACTTCCAAAACGGCGGCTGCAACATGCACCATGTCGGCTGCAGCCGTGTGTGCTACGGCGGCGGACGCAGTAGCGGCCGCGCCGGCAGCATGCGCGGGGGGTCTCGCGCGGCGGAGGAGGGTGTGCACGTGCGCGCCGCCATTCCCCCCCCCTCGGCCCAGCCGAGACCTGGGTGACGGCAGACCGGCCCAGGTCTGAAAAAGGTTGCCTGTCCCTGCTCTAGACTTTTGACATGTGCTGACCTCTAGATGTAGGCTCTCCGCATGTTTGCACTCAAAAGATTGCCTGACTCATTTGGTGACAAGATCAAAGGGTCCTGTACTTAAAAGGTAGCTCGACGTAATGAGCAATTAGCTAGAAAACTTGAAAACAATAAAGTTATCCATAGATATGGTGTGGGTAAGAGCTGCTGCTGCATATCTCTCAGGATGTAGAAGAGAGAGAGTGCTACATATTCGTATTATTGATGAAAATGGGGTCTTCACACTTGAAACATTCTACCAAGAAAAAAGAGGTAAGCCACAACCTTCTTCACACAGTTGGGGGGAAATTCCTAATTGTTATACAGTTTATGTATTTAAATTGATTCCTTTGCAGAAAATACATGTATTTTTCCTGAATTATTTTTTGCAAAAACCCCCCCCCCATTTTTAGCAGAAATTTATATATTTTGCACAAAGTATATATTTTCTGCCTGAAAAATATGTTTTCTGCATGCAATTTTCCCTAACAACTTCCAAAATGTAGATAGTACTAGCAGATTATGCAGAAACGAGGACCAGGGAGAAAACTGGCAAAACAAAATAAGCAAAGATTTTTATCCCAAGTAAGGCACTTGGGATAAAATTGGTGCAGCTTTGGGCATGCTTGTCTTTCACAGGAGCCACTTTGTGATAAATACTAAGCCTGTATTAGCTTCATTATATATATATCTGAGGCAAAAGTTTTCCTACCTCACCAGTGATCCATCCATAAGACAAAATATTTTTTTATCAGACGTGGTGATGATATGAAAAGCCCTAGTACTTTTGTAATTTGCAGTTTTGCGGCCAAACCATGAGGTAGATCCAGAGAAACATGAGCAGAGTTCAGCTGACACAGTGGGACTTTCCTGCCACTTCCCTCCTCTTTTGCTTCAGTCCCTTATTTCTACAATAGCATGCGTTATGTGGTAGCAGGAAGCAACAGCTGCATAAGAATTGGCAGGGAGCTTTACATAACCAGCAATTTTGCCCACTCAGACAAATTACACTTTGGATTGAAGCCTAGATATTAGGAAATTAGCTTCTTATATTCAGTTGTTTAAGGAATATGGTGCTTAAAGAAAAGATTAACTTGCAGTCCTTTGAAAGCCAAAATGATTGTAACCTCTGTTATTCTAGTGTGGCTTCTGTTCATTGTAAGAAGCTATAGGGCTGTTCTTGAGTTTTGTTTTATTTTTGTTCCTCTCTGCAATGAATGGTTCCCCATTTTGGCCATTTACTAATAGTAAGTTCTGTGTATACAGCATGGACCTGATATCCCAAGACATATTGACCTCCTCACGTCATGCAGGATACTATTTCTAATCCAGTAAATACCGTATTTTGTTTGGTTACAGTCCCATCATGATAACTTGCCAGTCTGATCCCTAGCCAAGGACTCAGTTTAGTTTCCCCTGAATCTTAGGCAGGAGCTTTAATTGGGTATAGCTGACAGTCAATGGGCTTAGTGCCATTTACCTCTGCTTGCTACTGTGGAAGGAGAGAAGCTTAGGAAGAAAAGAGTTCTGAACCAAATCTTAAAGACCCAAATAAGCTGCTTGATTGTCTTCTGTGCTGTTTTCATCCAGCATTAAGAGGGGAAGGCAGAGAACTTGGAAATCTTACTTTTTAAAACTACAGCTCCATAAATTCTTCAGCCAGTATGACCAGTGACTGTGCTGGCTGTGGATTCCGGGATTTATAATCCAAAAATAAATTTCCTAAGGTTTGGGAAGGAGAATTTAATTGAAGACAGACACTTTCATACCCTTTTTAGAACATAACACAAGAGAAGGGAGCAACAGAGGAACGAGAGTTGGTGGCTGGCATGTTAATGTGGTGGTGAATTCACCCAGGTTTTCAGACTAAACTTTAAAGTTATAATTACCCCTTGAGTACCATAGATAGCTGCTTTAAAATGAAGTGTAAACCTGGTATGGATTCATCATCCCACTGACACAGGAGTCATCAGCATCTTTATAAGAGTATCAAATAGAGAGGAGGAAGCACATCATGTACTTCACTGTGACTTCATCATTTTCACATTACAAAGAGCAGGGAGGTAAGCAAGAAGGTGTATGGCTGTGTTCCACCATGGACAGCAGATAAACCAGCTTGGAACATCTGCGGGTTTGGGATCAAGTGTTTTCAAAAAGGGCTAGGACTGGTGCTCAAGGAAACAGCAAAGAAGGTCAGCATATTCATTTATGGCCCACAGTAGCTTTTTAGTTCTAACTGCAAGCAGGGGTAGCTGCATGAAGACAAGTTGTTGATTATTTATTTATTCTAGTATTTTATTTATTTATATCTCGCCTTCCTCCCGGTACAGGGACTCTAGGCAGCTAACAAAATTTAAAACAATGAAAGTTAAAACAATACAAAGCATTAAAAATACAAAGTTTAAAAACAATTAACCATTTCAAAAAGTTAAAACATTACATATTCAAATTTAAAATTTGAAAAATCTTTATAAAACTCTTACAGCACCCATGTCAGTGTGAGAAAGCCTGGCAGCATAAAAATGTTTTTATCTGCTGCCGAAAGGAAAGCAGGGATGAAACCAGCCTGGCCTCTCTTGAGAGGGAGTTCCAGCACCTGAGGGCAGCCACCGAAAAGGCCCTCTCTCTTGTTCCCACCAAATGCACCTGAGAGGGTGGTGGGGCAGAGAAAAGGGCCTTTCTGGATGATCTCAGTGTTCTAGTGGGTTCATAAAGGGAGATACAGTCCTTCAAATACCCTGGACCCAAGCTGTTGATGAGTGGCACCAGCTAATGCATAGTAAGCCCTGGAGAAGGAAGCAGCCTAATTTTTACTGGTGTGTTGCAACAAAGTTTTTTAAATAAAACTAATAGATTTGCAAAAATGTTTAACAGGATGTGCCTACTGTCACATCTCAGACTAGCTCCCTATGATTGTCTCCCATCTCATGTGATATGTACGGTATATAGTGTATGTGTATGTAGTAGTCACAATTCCTGTTTCCATCAACACACTAATTCTATAGGAAATTTAAAGGTTTGAAAGAAGCTATGTCAGTGTCTCATCCATGAGTTTTTCCACCACTAGGAACAGTGGAAGATACTTTCATTTGAACCTATTCATTTGTAATGAGTCAAATGAGTCCATTCATCTCTGTTATCCTTGAGGACATGCTCATACAGTTTGATGTAATTAATAACCTGAATTGTTGAATATTAACCATTTATACTTTAGGGACTGCTGCTTGTATTACAAGCAGTAACATTAGTACGTTTGTAACTTGAATACACAGATTTAGAAGGGACATATTTTAATATACTAATTCAAGCTGCAGTTCAAGGAAGTAGTATCACTGTAAATGTCTTCAAATGTAATTCTGTATAATTCTGCAATATCTAACACATTATTTGAATAACTTCAAAATGTTACTTTTTGAAGTGTCCTAATATTTCCCTTGGCCAGACCTTATATGCACAATGATGCACAAACATATGTATGCTGAAACACTCAGTGGTGGAAAAACTTATGGATGAGACACTGGAATTATAGCTTCTTTCAGACCTTTAAATTTCCCATAGAATAAGTATGTGGAAGGAAATAGGAACTATGATTACTATATACACATACACTTGTACATATCTGATAAGGATCTTCAGAGAGATTTGCAATTCAGTGATGAGGAGGTCTATGGTTTGTTCCAAATGACAATGATCAATCCAAACTCATTCTCTGATGTTCTGATTAAATGGTGGAATAGTTAGCAATGTGGTTTCAAAACTCAAAGATGTGTTAGTTGAAAGCAGATTCAAAGTTCTAAAAACATATCTAATGATATAGGTTTATTTCGGGGGAGTTGCTAGATTAAATCTGGGCTCATTACAATTATTTTAATGTAAGCATGCCGAGGAATCTGTAAAACAAATACATAAGTAAAACAAAGTTGCATGGGAGAGCCATTTCACAAAACTGAATCTTCTTCAGTTACTAGACAAATTTCTGAAAATGTTAGAATGGATTGTTGGTTTTTTGCCAAATGTACATGTTTAGTTTTATATGACAAAGACAGTAAATATGTGAAGACTGGGGGCAGGAATAACAAATCCAGTTTCAGCTTTATGATGCAATGTAGAACCTGAATGTCTGAAAAGATTTATATCCAAGCATTCATAATTGGAAATGCAAGATGCAAACTGTCTTAGAGTGGCAGTGTTGGCTTCCATTTTATCCCGTCAGAGTTGCTAAGCTCTAAACAACCTATGCCAAAACTATTTATCTGTGGTAAGCAAAATGATATTTCCTTCTAATGTATCTGCTTAAATGTTTAGTCTCCAACATTCTATCGTATTGCCTCCCCCATTTGTCTAAACGGTTCTGACATGCTGATTTAGCAGAGTGTTTAGTTACAGGCTGGCTGATCCATTAACAACACTTATTTGAAGGGATGACATAGCCTGGGCACTTGTGTTACCAGGTCCAGTTTTTGTGGCATCCGGAAGACCTTTCACTAGATTTTTAAAAATATTTATGGAAGGGAAAGGAGAAGGACAGCAATGGTGTAGTCGCCAGCACCAGACATCCTCTACTTTGAAACACAAAAAGTGATGAACAATGTAATTTTATAAACAGATCTAAATGACTTGAATTAGAAGTTAACATAACAAATCAATCTTTCCTAGGACAGGGCTTATCTGAAACTGAGCAAACACAAAGGATCCTTTCACTCTACACAATTATAGCAGCATGATTCCATTTTAATTGTCATGGCTACCCTTTATGCCATCCTAGAATTTGCATTTTGGTGAGACAATAGAACTCTTTGGCTGAGAATTCTAAGTAGCTCTCCCTAAACTGCAAATCCAGGATTCCAGAATGGAACCATGGCAGTTCAAGTGGGATCATAGTGCTATGATTGTTTAGTGTGACACAACATAGACCCAACACATCAAGGTGGAAGCCCTGTCTTCAAGGGGAGTACAAGCCCATCCAGAACAAGCAGAGTGTATATAATAACAATGTTGTTGTTGTTGTTGTTGTTGTGTGCCTTCAAGTAATTTCCAACTTACAGCAAACATGAGGTGAACCTATCATAGGGGTTTCTTTGTTCAGAGGAGGTTTGCCATTGCCTTCCCCTAAGACTGAGAGCATGTGACTTGTCCAAAGTCACCCAGTGAATTACATGACTGAGCAGAGGATCAAAACCTGGTCTCCAGAGTCATAGTCCAACACTCAAACCACTGTGTCACCCTGGCTCTCGTATATCATAATGCTTGCAGTTTTTGTTGTCTCTGTGGTAATGCTAGCCCTGTACTTAACCTTTTGAAAAGGCAAGCAAACTGGCAAAAAATTGAGGAGGGTCTTTTGTGTTTATTTTAGCTCAGTATTTGTTCCTAAGTTAAATGGCACGCCTTTAACTGATTTTGATAACACCCTCTATTGCAGGAATCTAGACATAATGCTGAGTCTGTTGACTATTTTCCCAAAGTGAAATGAACAGCCCTCTCCTTAAACTCTTTTCTTGTATTTTCTGATGCTGCTAATTAAAATATTTTAAGCTGTTGCAATACGTTATAGTTTATATCATTCTTCTGTCAATAAATGTAATTGCAGGCCATAAAATGTAAAATCTGCTTCCCATAAAGAAGATAAATATACCCTACAATCAAGCCTAGAATAACAATTGTAATCAATACAAACATCATTTTTACCCAGAGATTTTTGATCTTAAGCAGCTTACGACAATTACTTTCAATGTGAAGTCGTAGGCTTTCCTTTTTTAATGTGAAGTCGTAGTTCTTTCCTTTTTTAATTTTTAATTTCCTTTCTTTTCGCTTTTCTTTTTGCATATTAATGACATATCCTACAATGGTATAATTTACCATTCCTGGAGCAAAGTGTAGAAGACTAGTAAAATTTCCGTACTTGTGGATTCTTTCCAGCTGGATCAAAGCAAGAAAGAATGGATGGAAACTTCTCTTCCCAGTTGGGTCTACTACAAATATTGTTTGGAAACAAAATTGCTCTTTAAATGTTAATTAAGCTCTTGTTTATGTCTTGATCTGTCTGGCCCTAAAGAAACAGGAAAGAAGAGGGGAGGAGGGAGATGGAATGGAAATGCATGAACATCCAAATTTGTGAGCTACCTTTTAAATGCAAAGACTTCCTTTTGCAAAGCCCCACTTCAGAAGATTGATGTGGTTGTTTCCAGATGGAGGGCTCCATGCACAAGTAATTTGAAGGCACTGTGCAGCTAATCTGTCTTATTCCCATGGTCAGGAAAAAGATGGAAGAAAACAAGAGACTGTTGGGAGGATATATTTGAAATTCTCATAACATTCAGTGAAAGAGGCAAAGCAGTGTCATGATAAAAGCCTTGGATGGAAACATCAAATGCCTTGTTGCTATTGTAGTCTCAAATCAGTAAATAGCAACTATTCCATATCATTTACATCAGTATTAGGAAATCTATGGCCCTCCAGATGTTGATGAAAAACTATTTCCATATTTCTTTGAGTGCTACAGGTTTCCCAGCCCTGCTGTGACCAACTGATTCTTCTCATGTCACCATTTAGTGACAGTAGGCATTAGTCTATTGTCTTTTCAAGATACCATCCAGATTCTTAACCTGTTCTGAATGAAGGCATAAGGTAAATCATATCATACACACCAGGAGTCATTCTGTTCATGCATTCCTATTCCTACTGTACATGTCTTAATTGGGGATTCCCAAATGCACGAGAATGCCCTGCACACACATACATTTGCTAGTGTGTTGGCTGTATTTCAACTTTCCCATGAATTCACATAGGACCAAAGGCCTCACACTGTAGTCCTTCTCCATTCATCATATATTGCATATATGAACTGGCCTGTAATTTTTGCCTGTTTTACTTACAACAAAGTATCTAGCTAGATATTTGGAGTCTGTTCCCAAATATTATTGTTACCCACAAGTAGCCTATATATGGAAATCCTTACACAGCATGCATATAGATCTCACAGTTGGAGCAACCTGTTCTTTAAATAGCCCCTTCCACTAGCAGGTGATAGACAGGAACTTCCGTAGAAGCTAGCTCTAAAATAAGAAGTGAGGGCCAAAGAATATCCGTTACTGACGAACTCACAATAGTACCAGAAGACTATGAGAGAGAAAGTTTGATAACAGTAATCTCAATGGGATAGACAAGTATGAGAGAGAACATATGATAACTGTAATCTCATTAGGATAGACAAGTACAAGCTATTGCTGAAAAGCAGATAGTGCCAATTGTTTTGCTGACTAGTCTTTGAAAGGATGCAGGCTAAGACTTAATCCTACCAAAATATTGTGTTGAATCCCATTAGGTAGACATTTTGCAGTACCCTTTGAAATATCTTGAAATGAATCTGGCTCCAAAAAATTGAAATTTATTTCAGTATTTTTCTACTAGGGATCTAATTCTTCACAAAGGGCTAGAATAGGTGGTCCTTAAAAGATGCCTTCAGGACACAGTCTTTACATGCTGCCCTGATGACACCCTGAAGCTGCCCGGAATCTGGGTGGCAGCCCAGATGTGGACAGCTTCAAGACGCTCTGGTGGCACATCGTTTAGACATCGCACACTGCCAGAGAGGCTGGAAGCCGGCATGGGGCTGTGACACAGCTGCTAAAGGCAACTTTTCTATAGCCCAAAAAGGAGTGGATCTCTGCTGCTCCTTTTTTGGGCTGGCTTCAAGGCAGATTGGGGCTGTGGAGTGTGGTTGCTGCAGCCCCAATCCATTTTTGGAAGGAACAGCTTCAAGCCACCCCTTCCACCCTGTCTGTTTCATCCCAAAGTTTCTTCTCAAAGGACACGATGAGTAATTTTACCAATTTTCTTCCCACAGTGAGAATGTTCTAGAAAACCACACAGTTTTTGAAGACTATTTGCAGTTACCATCCAGGGGTAGCTGTGTTGGCCATATAGCAATTCCAGTAACAACAAGAATCCACCAGTGATACCTTTATTGAGCCAACCAAAATGCACACTATTCATGTTGCAAGCTTTCAAAGCTTAACTGGCTTCTTCATCAGGCAAGTTGTTATAAACCAAACAGGAGAAAAAAAATTGAAGGTGTTATTCAAAGGCCTGCACTTTGATGTTTCTCTTAGTGGGGTTGCAGACTGCCAGAAATAGTGCAAATTGAGTCCACTTTTAGGGTTAGGGTTAGGGTTAGGGAATCATGGGAACTGTATTTTATTGTGGCACCAGAGCTCTCTGACAGAGAAGGCTCAATGTCTTAGAAAAAAAAACAATTCCCATGATTCCCTAGCACTAACCCTAACCCTAAAAGTGGACTCAATTTGCACTATTTCTGGCAGTCTGCAACCCCCCTTAGTTAAGATGGTATGAAGGGGCAAATCTTGCAGGCTGGTACCTCCTCCTGACCATGTGGTAACTGGGAGATTCTCAAAGTCCATGAAATTTAACATCCATTTGCAACACAAAAAAGATATGAAGTCAAAGGCTTTCACAGTCAGCATCCATGGGTTTTTGTGGGTTTTTTGGGCTGTGAGGCTGAGTTCTAGAAGAATTCATTCCTGACGTTTCAGCTGCATCTGTGGCTGGCATCTTCAGAAAATGCTGGCATGGAGGTGTGTGGGATATATATACTGTGTAACCCTTGGTTGAGAGGATTAGCATGTAAAGCTGTGTATTGTTCTGTTGAGGCAAAACATTGAAATCCACAAACACCTGGACAATTTCAACAGGAAAGAAGAAACCTTGAAAGTAAACAAAGTTTGGCTATCAGTCCTCAAAAACACCAAAGTTAGGACTCGGCAAATGCAAACGAACTTCACCAAGGGTCAGGGGGTTTCCCAGCAAACAATGGACCATTAATTAAATAGACACTAATCTTCTTTGCATATCCTCTCACCCTGAGGCCTTGCCTCAACAGAACAATACACAGATTTACATGCTAGTCCTCTCTACCAAGGGTCACATAGTATATATACCCCACACACTTCCATGCCAGCATTCTCTGAAGATGCCAGTCACAGATGCAGGCAAAATGTCAGGAATACATTCTTCTAGAATGGCCTCACAGCCCAGAAAAACCCACAAAAACCTACAAAAAAGATACTTCCTTTGGAATCCAGACATGCTGGATTCCAAAGGAAGTATCTTTTTTGTGTTGCAAATGGATGTCAAATTTCATAGACTTTTAGAATCTCCCAATTATTCCATGGCCTGCAAGATTTGCCCCTCCATACCATCTTAATTGAGAGAAACATCAAAATGCAGGCCTATGAATAATATCTTCAATTTTCCCCTTCTCATTTGGTTTTTAACACCTTGCCTGATGAAGAAGCCACTGAAGCTTCAAAAGTTTGCAACATGTATATTGTGCATTTTGGTTGGCCTGTGTGTGCAGGAAACAGCATTTGCTGCATAGAAAATAATATTCCTCCATATAAATGTTTTTTTCTGTGCAGAAAATGCTGCTTTCTGCACAGAGAATGTTGTTTTCTATGCAAATCACCTATGTGCAAATTCTGCATAGAGTAAGTCCCAAACTGTAATCTTTTCCATCACACCAGGATTCTTCTCATCAGGGTTTATCAAGACTTGAAAAGCATTTTCGGCCAGTTTTTTTTTTTAAATTGAATATTCTTTTGACCCCTATGTTCTATCACTCCTCTAACACCATCTGGCCTGCCACTACATGAGCAAATTGGCAGGTCCCCACACCTGTTATTAAGTAAAAGAAAATAAGCCAGGAAACTGAACCATGAATCTTCTTCATAATGTGTAGCTTTGCTTTCATGATCACAGCCAAACTAGTTGGACAATTTCTTCTCACCTGGGAGTGGTCTTTTCAACTGGTCTTAGAATCATAGAGCTGGAAGGGGCTTCATGGGTCATCAAATCCAGCCCCCTGTTCAGTTCAGGATCTTCAACTAAAGTATCCCCAGAAGGTAGCTGGTCAGCCTCTTTCAGAAGACATCCAAAAGAGGAGATTCCATTGTCAGGGATGATGGGAGTTGTAGCTCTTCACCTCTGGCTCTAACTCACCACCTTGTTATGCAGCAGAGCTGACCAGCTTTGATCAGTGGTTGATGCTTCTTTCCCAAGCAGCAGAGTTTCAGAGAATAGGCTGAAGACCCTGACAAACTCTCCAAGCCTTCTCACCCTTCTTCCTGAGATGTCTCCAAACTTCTCCAGGATTCCTCTGGCTCTTGTAACTTCACTCAAGACACCAGACAACTCAGTAGTCTTATATAAAAGATCTACTTTATTCTACTATATATAAATACTATATGCCCTATAAATCACAATCTCTACACTTCACAATATCTCCAAAACTACTCCACAATGTACATTAGCAAACATTGCAATTTATAGCCATTGTTAGACACCACCCACCAGTCAGTTTCCACCCAGTGGGTGTGTACATACATCTTGATTGGTCCACATAGATCATCCCATACCTAAGACCAACCCAAGTGTTTCATCACTTTACCTTGACCACTTAATGAGTCTCAGGTGTTTGCAATCTATCACAGGTGTTCTCAATATACCTTCTATAACTTTGTCCTTGGCTCTCAAGGCTTCTTAATTATATTATCTTTTTCACCTGTGTATCTTCCTGATTGCTCCTGCTTAGTCACTTTGACATTCACATACATATTTTTATTTCTATTACTGTATATCCCATGTTGCTTTTTCCTTAACATCCATCACCTTTCTAGACAGTTGGTTCCATTGCCAAACCACTATTACTATCAAGACATTCCTTCTAAAGTTCAATTGAAATGTACTCTCCTGTAACATCAAGCCATTAGACCTGGTCCTAACCCCTGGGCCAGAAAAGAACAGGTCTGCCCCTTCCTCTCTGTGACAGCCCTTGTGGTAAAGAGTGTAATTATGCCACCCTTCAGTTTTCTCTTCACCAAGCTGGATATGCCCAGCTCCTTCAACCTTTCTTCCATGGCTCATATCATCCTTGTTGCCTTTCTCTGAACCTTCTCCAACTTGTTTATATCCTTCTTAAAAAAAGGTACCTAGAACTGGATGCTGTATTCCAGATGAGTCTTAATCAGCACAGAATATAGTGGGACTATTGCTTCCCTGGACTTGTAAACTGTGCTTCTGTTAATTCAGGCTAAAATAGCATCCCTCTTCTTTGCTTTAACACCATACTCCTGGCTCATGTTCAATTTATGATCTACAATATTCCCAAAGTCCTTCTTGCATATAGTAATACTGAGCCATATATCCCACATCCTATACCTGTGCATTTGTGTTTTGTAGCCTAAATATAGAATTGTGTATTTGTCTTTATTAATTTCTGCCCAATTTTCTAGTTTATCTAGGCTCTTCTGAATTCTATTCCTGTCTTCCAATGTGTAAGCCCCCCTCCCAGTTTTGTGTCAATGTTGAAGAGTAATGGTCCTAGGAGAGAACCATGAGACACTTCACTGGAGATCCCCTTCCAGTTTGAAGTGTAGCCACTGATGACAGCTCTTTGAGCATGGTTTCTAGAACTCTTGGGACTTTATCACACTGGGGAAATTCCATGCAGAAACGGGATTTTAAATCAGGAAAAACCCACAAAAGCGGGTAGATTTTCACATGTCATCGTTGTTAAACTGTTGTTAACCCAAATGGAAAGTAGTCAAAAGCTGCTTCTTTTTACTTTCAGAAAATCCCAAAAGTAAAAAGGAGCAGCTTTTGACTACTTTCCGTTCAGGTTAACAACAGTTTAACAGTGATGTGTGTGAAAATCAACCTGCTTTCGTGGGTTTTCCCCAGCTTTTAAATCCCATTTCTGCACGGGATTTCCCCTGGGTGATAAAGTCCTTGGACTGTTTTTCATTAACCAGAGAGACATGGAAAACCTGTTGTTTAAAGGAGGCACATGGTTTGCAGGATTTGTGTCAGCACCCAGAATGGTGACGCAAATGCCCTACTGCTGCTGAGGCCAAAATCCCTTACATTTTTAACTGGAGGAATGCTGCTCAGCAGGATTTAAAGGTGCCAAGCAAAGCAAGATTTATTTCCGAGGGTGGGGGCATTGAAGAGGTAAAGGGAAAGCCAAGGCACTTTCAAACATAGCATTATACCTGCATGGTTACCAACTGCTGTACACATTCATCCTTTTATTTACCACCTTACAATAGACAAGACACTAGAGAATTTGAAAGGAATCCAGCTTCCTCTGTCTGTCTACATGAAAGTTTTATTTGTGTTATTTGGACAATGAGTTTTGCTTAACCTAAACTTACATTTTTAGTATTGATTTATTTTATTAAATATTTTGCACAAGCCCTTAAAAATAATTCATGTTAAGTATTTGAATGTGGCTAGCAGAGAAGCTCTGGATTTCTCCCCATCCTTAACAAAGTTTTCAAAAAAATTTAAACTATGGTATCTGCTTTTTAAACAATGCCATCTTGTCTTAAACAACTCCATCTTGTCATTATGAATAGGAAAGAGCCCGGATCTGCCTGATCTACTTGGTTAATCAACTGGCCAACATGGAACATTCATTCCACCATATCCTTTTGTTGGAGATCAAGCACATCACGGATCATTTTTCCAATATCTTGGGCATCCAGAGCAGAGACATTTATCGTATGAGTAACAGTTTCACTGCTATAGCAAAGCTTCTTATACGACAGCTGGAAAATGAAACTACTTCTGAGAGCAGGTAAATTGAAAATTCTCATTCTTTTATCTGGGAGACATAGTAGAGAATATCTGTTTATCTGTATGTAATGGTGATCTTTACATCTCAGCTGAAAAGTATGTAATCATGCAATGCCATCCTGAAAGGAGATGTTTGTAATCAACCATTGGCTGCTCAGTACTTATGTAGAGCCAGAGTGGAGCTATGGTGCCATCCAGACTCTCATTAGACAGGATAGTCCGTGTTGGTCAGCATCTTGAGGGCCACCAAATTCCCAAATCTGATACAAATCCATGACTGGTGTCTTTTATAACTGTTGTAGCATTTTGTTGTTGCATTTTGGAAAAGGCCTTGAAGGCAAACATTAATGAAAAGGATAAATGTTGTGCTGATGTGAAGCTGACATTTCTATAGGTCAAGAAGAAAGTCAATGTGATGCACAGTATGTGAGCTTCATCCATTGTTTACCATCATGTCACTAAGACTTTGTATAGTGAAATCAGACAGAGACTGCTGCAATCTGGTATGAACAGTTTAATTGATCCTGATCAACTGTACTGATACATGGCCAATTTAATTGACCCCTGAATCATACAGGTCTCTTACTTTTAAAGACAGAAAAGGAGGTAGGGGGAATACAGAATAGTTAATTATTGCATGCCTGGTTAATCACTTGTGCCTGACCTTTGGATCTGGGTGCAAGTAATAGTTAACTGTAGTAATCAAACAGAGGAAGGGGCAGATTATGTTTGTCTGGCAGGTAAGGGATTCCTCCGCTTAATCCGTTAGGCAAACGGCTCCAACATGTTTTCATAGGGGTACGAGAATGCCTTTGGTTAATTAGGAAGAATCTCTCCTACGACTTTGAGCCTCAGCCTGCAGTTCAGGTACCAACTCCCTGCTAATGACAAGGCTTTGAGTTGAAGACTTTGAGTTGGAAAAAATAACGGCAGGCAGACATTTCCTACACTTAGGCAGCCTCATGCCAGCCTATCTATGCTTCTAAATTATTTCTCTGTCCACTTTCTTTTTGTGGCAGAGCAGGCAGCAAGCCTTTTTGTAAATTTGAGTAATCATGCATTCAGTAAATAACATGAGGAAGATGGTAACATATTTATAGGCTTCCTTTCAGAAAAGATCCCAAACATCTGAAGAGGCTTCAGTACAAGGAAAGGCTCAGCTTAAAGCAGAGGGGTGGGTGGGAAACAAGACAATTGCATTGGATTTGCTAAGAGATAAGTTCCATGGACAGTGTCTTCTTCCTCTCCCTGGACAGTGTCCATTCTAAGTGTTCACTTTATTTATTTATTTATTTATTTATATGTAGAATATTTATACCCCCCCCCCTCTTCAGCCTCAAAGGGTTTCAGAGAAGCTTACAAATTGTTAATTTGACAGTTCCCTGCCTTCAGGCTTACAATCTGAAAACACATGACCCAAAAGGAGAAGGGAATGGCAGTGGGGAAGGGGATCAAGTCCAGCAAATACTGCTGGTTCTTCTCTCCCTCCAAGGCCAGGTCAGTGGCAATTGGAATGGACAGAGGGTTTTCCATCTGCTTTGGATCTAGGCTTAGTGGAGCTGTACCTGTTTCTTCTTTTCTCCTTCAGAGACCAGGACTGCAGTAGCTGGAGTGGAGAGAGGGTTTTTCATCTGCCTCTGGGTCTAGGCATAGTGGAGCTGTAGGAATCACTCTGAAACTTTAAGAAATGATAGCGAAGTTTTCCTTGTCCATTCTCGTTCTAATGTTTTTTGTATTATATTTATTGAAATTTAAACCTAGAGTAGAGACTCTTGCTTTTAATGAAGATATACACCATAGGTATCCTTATTCCCAGCAGATGCAAATCTTAAAAACCAGTTTGAGTGTTTAGCAGGGAGCTAACCCACAGAACAATTGCAGTATGTGCTGAAAGGCATCATTTAGTCACTTTACGCTGTGGCCTAGAGATACAGATCATATGATAAATGGTAATACTCAAATCTATGGGCTCAGTAGCTTAAATCCAAAGGTTGGGCCCAACTAGGGTAGATCCCTTACCAGGGATTTGAATCTTGGTCTCCTGAAGTCTTAGCCCAATTCAATTACTCATTGGTAACTGAGTTGGGTTAGGACTTTGGGAGATCAGGATTCAAATCCTTTCTCAGCAGTGGAACATTGAGCAAGTCACACTGTCTCAGCCTAAGAAGAAGGGAGTCACATAAATCTGGCCAAGAAAACCTTAGGATATAGTTGCCAAGAGTGGGAGTCAACTTGAAGGTGTATAACAAGAAAAAAACCTCTTAGGTAAATCCTATTTAATCAGTGAGTCTATTTACATTGGCACTAGATCAGGGTTGGGCAAAGTGTGCTTCATGTGCTGCATATGACCCCCAAGGGCTCTTTGTGGGAATTCCAGGGGTCCGTTTTTTTAAAAAATAAGTGCTCCAAAATGCCCCAACATGATCTTTAGAAGGCATTTCCACATATTTGGAGCCCCCTACTCCTCTGAGATCAAAATGAAACTTTGCGAACTTCTTTCAGAAACCATTATTGCTTCAAAATGAACTCTAGAAGTCCAGGAAGGCTGAAAAATATGCCCCCATGTTCCATAGAGAGTATTTGGGGCAAAAAATGTGGGTTTTGTTGTTTGTTGTTAGACAAACTCTTCCTATGCTGATGTTTGTCAGCAAAGCTGAAAAAAATATAAAAGCATCTTTAGAGCAGCACCTAGTAAATTCATGGTAGTTATGAGATTTGAACTGGGGCCTTCCTATCTCACAATCATTCTCCTAGATGCTATGTATGATACCAGTTTTCTGGTAACATATAAGGAATTCAAGGTATTTCCTGTCTGATCAAGAGGGAAAGTGTTAAGAATTTTTTCTCTTTGAAGGGAGCATGAGCAGTGCTCTCTTTCTTGATTTGCACATTACTAATAATTAGAGAAGGCTCTTCCACTTGTTTAATGTGTTCATCACATAATAAGAACAAGTAAGTAGAGAGATCTTGTATTACCTTTGAGACTAACTGAAAGAAAGAAATTGGCAGCATGTTCCTCAGATGCATTGACATATATATGTGAGGATGTGAGACATATATTTGTGAGAACAATACACAAGGATCATACTTGTCTCCTCAACACAACTGTAGAAACCACAGCAATATACCTCAGACTCATAAAAAGAAGAACCCCACATGAACTGCTCCTGATGGCCGGTGTACAGAACTAGACTCTTACATAAAAAGTTTCCACCGCTGTGCCCAGACAGAAATAATCAGTAAGAGGCACAATTTACAACAGAATCTCAGTCGCAAAGAACAAGATGCCATACACAGTCTCAAGAACAACCCTAATACTATCATCAAAGAGGCTGACAAAAGAGGAGTAGTAGTCATCATGGACAGTTCTGCCTACATACATTAGACTGAGAGCGAACTGTCCAACACCACATTTTACAGAATCCTATCTAATGACCACACAGAGGAATACCAGAAGGAATTACACAGGCTGCTCAGGGAATTTCCCATGGGGGTGCAAAACTAAATCCTTATTGACAGACCCTAGGAGCCCCGACTAGGCACATTCTACCTATTGCCCAAATTACATAAACAGGGCAACCCTGGACGACTTATCATCTCCAGCATTGGAACACTTACAGTCAGTGTTTCCAAATATATGGACAATATCCTTAAACCATATGCCACCAACATCCCCAGCTGTGTGAAGGACACCACAGACTTCCTACAGAAGATACAATCCATCCACAACCTTCCAGGAAACACATTTTAGCCACTATAGATATGGAATCCCTATACACCAACATTCACACAAAGATGGACTACAAGCCATCAGGAACATCATTCCAGCTGGGAACCTATCAGATCTAGCCACTAAGGTCTGCCGGTTTGTTCTCACACGCAATACTTCACCTTTGATAACAACATATACCTTCAAGTTAATGGCACTGCCATGGGTACACAAATGGCACCACAATATGCCAATATCTGACCTAGAACGACACTTCCTTAACTCCTGCACCCAGAAACCACTCCTCTACCTGAGGTACATTGACGATATCTTCATAATTTTGACTCATGGAGAGGATTCACTCAAAACATTCCATCAGAGTTTCAACAACTTCCACCCCACCATCAACCTCAGCCTGGAACTATCTACTGAACAAGTTCACTTTCTGGACACCACAGTACAGCTACAAAATGGACAGATAAGCACTACATTATATCACAAACCCATGGACAACTACACATACTTATATGCCTCCAGTTTCCAACCTGAACACACCACTAGATCCATAGTCTACAGCCAAGGCCTCCAATACAATCACATCTGCTCAGACTCACGGGACAGGGATGCCAAACTCAAAGAATTACAACAAGCATTCCTCAAACTACAGTATCCACCACATGAAGTGAAAAAACAAATAAACAGGGCAAGACATGCACTCAGGACGGATCTATTACAGAGCAAATTGAAGAAGGGAAATGGGACCACTCAGGCACATCATTAAAGAAAACCCATTCTGGACAATAATACCACTCTTTTAATGGCTCTTGGTGGCAGACCTTTACTCACCTACAGACAGCCTCCAAACCTCAAACAGGTACTTACCTACAGGATGACATACAGCACAGATGGTGACAGAGGTACTAAGCCTTGCCACAAACCAAGATGCCAACTCTGCCCATACATTGATCCAGGAAATGTCGTCACAAGACCTAATGGCATCACCCACAATATTAGTGAGGCCTTCACGTGCTCATCCTCCAATGTGATCTATGCTATACTGTGTTAGCAATGCCCTTCAGCACTCTACACTGGCCAGTCTCTGCGCCAGAGGATAAATGGACATAAATCAGACATTAGGAATGGGAATACACAAAAACCAGTGAATGCACAAAAGAATGCACAAAAAAGTATACACTTCCTACAAAAGAGACAAAACTTCAATTCCTGAGTATACTAAAGCTGTCAAATATTAGAAGCACTGAGGAACATCTCAATCTCCCTGGGCATTCCATCTCAGACCTCAGAACAGCAGTCCTTGAACAAAAAAACTACAATGGTAGATTGAAAAGAGAAACAGCAGAATTGGAATTTATCCACAAATTGCAGTCCCTCAGCAATGGATTCAACAAAGACAATGGGTTCCATACTCACTGCACACACTTACATTCATCTATTCCATTCACCACAGGCTAGTCCCATTACAAAACTGGATTTGCCAGTTCAGCCCCATGCACAAAGACCAGTTTCCTATGTCTTTGTGCACTAACTACCATTGTTAAGACTAGATCTGCCACTTCATTTCTATACACAAAGGATTTGTAATTTGAATTGACATCCTCATATATATATATATATATATATATATGTCTGTTCCTGGCCTCCACTCAGCCAATGCATCTGAGGAAGTAGACTGAAGTCTACAAAAACTCATGCTGCCAATTACTTTTTCAGCTAGTGTCAAAGATGCTACAAAGTCTCTCTATGTACTGATTCTACAGACTAACATGGCTATATCTTTGAATAATAAGAACAAGTAATGCTATAAGTAGTTGTCGAATACCACCATTAATTTATTGTATATCAAGTGGGAACGTATATGTTTGGTTTTGCAGATACAAACGAACATCGCTATAATGTTTTGAAATGCTGTACGCCGCCCCGATTGCCTAGCAGAGGGGTGGGATATAAATAAAAATTATTATTATTATTATTATTATTATTATTATTATTATTATTATTAGCTTTACCTAGATATTTAAATAATTGTGATGAACATATTAGGGTCCAAATGACTTAGATTTGGAAGCTTGAAAATGGGATTTCTTCAGAATGAAGGTTTGTTTGATTTAAGTTTGATTTAGGTTGAGTGTACTTAGACTTGAAGCCTTAGCTTTAAAGTTTGTGACAAATAGGCCATACATTCATGTAAATGAGGCTGGAAGAAAGATCCATTTGTTGAAGTCAAATTATGAATGAAATAGATTGTGCTGATAGTTCAGTATTATTACTTCCTGGCTAAAACTATTCATATCTTTGATACTATAAATCAAGGCTGCTTTATGCATGCACTTGTAGAGTTACCAGTCATTTTCTTTTGGCTTTTATCCCTATGTCATAACATGTAAAAACATTTTGCCATGGAATCTGATTCCCTCTACATGGAAATGGAGACTATTGGTTGAGGTGAGGAAGCTCACATGGAATGGTGATGGACTATCTCTTGGAAACATTTCATTTAATGCCCCCCCCCCATTATATTGAAAAGTTCAGGCAGCCTGCATATTACATGAGTTCATATAATGGGTTCACCTTCACATATCAGAAAAAATATGTTCTCTCTAGGCATTTTCTAGGTCCTCCAGCATGATTCTGTGGTATTCTTTCACTCAAAATTACCCATAGAGCTGCACTGGAGAACCTAGAGTACTTCTCTAGGAATTTGTAGGTTCCACAGTGTGGTTTTATGGTCAACTTCTGGTGGAAGCATACCGTACAATCATGCTGGAAGTCCAAGAAAATGCCTAGAGAAGTATTTTTCATTTTAGGTAGGAGAAATAGTGTTCCAGATTTTATATGAAAATTGTATGGTATGAAGGTTCCCAGAACAAATCCATCACATAATACTTGATCCACCTGTATTACAAATAGCTTTTCCTTCATTTAAAAATAAAATTAAAATTGGATTTTAAATATTCTAATACTATTTTTTTTAAAAAAATCCATCTGTCCATCCCTTTATTTATATTCCTCCTTTCTCCCAGATTAAGATTCAAGTCAATTTACAAAAAGGCAGAAAATTACAGTAAAACCAAACATATTTTAAAACATACAAAATTTAAAGATTAAAACAACAACAAAATTAAAACCTTTAAAATCTTAAACCTTGAAACAAAGATTAAGAAGAGTATGACATCCTTAAAAGCTTTTTTTTCTTGTTAAAAGTCAATTCCTAAAGATCTGCTGAAAAAGAAAGGTCTTTTCCAGGGGCGGCAAGGTTTTTTACCTGGGGCCAGTCACTGCACATGCGCAAACGAGTCTCGGCCATCATTTTTGAAAACAAAATGGTGTCCGCGACGCATGCGGCGGCGGTGGCGGGGGGTGGTCGGCGGGCCGGATGCGGCCCGCGGGCCGTAGGTTGCCGACCCCTGGTCTTTTCCTTCATCCCCTCTTCAAATGCACCCTTGCTAAGTTTTTACATTATGGAAATTGGTTAAATACTTGTTTATTAGTTTAAGTGATAATGATTATAGAATTAAAGGATTTTTAAATATTGGCTAACTATAAATTCAATATTTCTACACAATTTCAAGTTTGACACAGTTAACATAATATTGGTATCCATACTGGCACCATTACACACAACAATGTTGATAAAACAAATAAACATTAGCAAAGCCTGAATATTTGAATTATAAAACTGCAGAGAAAAATATTCCAATTGCAACAAGTGTAACAACACCAGTCTTTCTGTCTCACATCTAATACCTTAAAATCCCAGCAAATATCTCATTTCACTTTCCATGGGGCATATTTTCATTAATGTGTTATACTCAGCTGTTTTTTAAATAGGCGTCTATTAGCAATACCCAAATACACTTTGCTGTACTTACTTCTAAGTGCAATTTGCATATATCCAGGTTTTAAATAGTTACACTTCATTAAGATCCTAATAATCTCTATTTCTTACACTCTGAACAAGACCAATAGCAAAAATGTACATATCTGTTAATAATAATAATAATAATAATAATAATAATAAAATTTTATATCCCGCCCAGTGGTAATCCAATCAGGGCGGCTTACAAGTTTAAAATAACAATCCAATAAGACATGTAATACAAACACCCCCCACCCCAAACAGTGGTTAAATGTAGTTAGAGAAGTAAAAGAATATAAAAGATAAACATTATAAATATATGACAAAAGGAGAGAGTAAACTATTAGCAATTTTAATAGATTAAAAAAGGGGGGGCATCCTGTTAAAGAGCCAGCAGGGGGGGAAAAAGGATTTTTGCTAGGTGAGAAAATTATGGGGAATACAGCAGTGCTTGCACAAAGGACTATATGCCTACAGGTGGCATTAATAATGGAGACAAACCTGGATGTTCCCTTCTATTTGTCTGTCTCCTCTTTACCTCAAAGATGACTTTACCTCCTTCTTACTCAACATCCTCATTTTCTCTCTCAAGCTTTTCCCCCAATCTTTAGATGGAATTTCAAGTTCTTTTTATTCCCAGTGGTTTTCCTGCCTAATTAATCACTGCCTTTTCACACAGGTCTAACAAACATAACACTACTATAGAATCATAGAATTGGAAGAGACCACAAGGGTCATCCAGTCCAATCCCCTGCCATGCAGGAATTTAAAATCTGATGCAGCCTATAAAAAGTAGACTGTCTGCAACCGCCCAGAGGAACCTTTTCAGAAACCACTCCTAGATTATGGAATGGCCTGCCGGATGAGATCCATCATATTACCACCTTAAACAGCTTTAAAAAGGCTGTTAAGACAGATCTCTTCCATCAGGCCTTTCCTGAATAGATATCCCAGCCATTAAGAGACAGACCAACCTGCCCCCCAGATTCTGCTGCAGTTATTGTTTATTTGTCTATTTGTATTATTATTTTAAGTGTGTTTTTAAATTGTCATTGTTTAATAGTATTTTAAGGGGTGGGTGGGATTGTGGGATGTGAAATGTATATTTTAACGTTGTGAGCCACCCCTGTTCTGATACGCAGAGGGGCGGGATAAAAATAAATTTTATTATTATTATTATTAAAATCAAACCATCCCCGACAGATGGCCATCCATCCTCTGTTTAAAGACCTCTAAAGAAGGAGACTCCACCACACTCCAAGGGAGTGTGTTCCACTGTCGAACAGCTCTCACTGTCAGGAAGTTCCTCCTAAAGTTAAGGTGGAATCTCTTTTCCTGTAGCTTGCATCCATTGTTCCAGGTCCTGTTCTCTGGAGCTGCAGAAAACAAGCTAGCACCCTCCTCCATATGACATCCCTTCAAATATTTAAACAGGGCTATCATGACTGTTATGACTGTAATAATAATAATAATAATAATAATAATAATAATAAATTTTATTTCTATCCCGCCCCTCTGCTAAGCAATCGGGGCGGCTCACAGCAATTAAAATACAATAGTTAAAATACATTCTAATGTCCCAATCCCTCCCCCCATCCCTCCCACCCCTTAAGACAAAATTAAACTTCAAAATTTTAAAACAAGAAATCAATACATGAAAACAAAGTTTTAAGATAATGGTGGCAGGACAACAGAGAGCATAAGGAGGAGATTCGGTGTTCATTCCTCTGGGGAGGATCAATCTGGGAAGGCCTGCCGGAAGAGATCCGTCTTAACTGCTTTCTTAAAAGCAGTGAGTGTTGTGATAAGACGGATCTCGTCCGGCAGGCCATTCCATAGTTTAGGGGCAGTGATGGAGAATGCCCTCTGTGAGGTCTGTTTAAATTTGGATTTCGGTTGTTGGAGTAGGTTTTTCCCGGTTGACCGAAGGGCACGGGGGGGCTCATATGGGGAGAGGCGGTCCCTAAGATGAGTTGGACCCAAGCCATGTAGGGCTTTAAAGGTCAAAACCAACACCTTGTACTGCGCTCGGAAACTAATTGGCAGCCAGTGGAGGGATTTCAGCACAGGTGTAATGTGCTCCCTCTTAGATGTGCCGGTAATTAATCTGGCTGCCATATTTTGTACCAACTGAAGTTTCCGAGTTAGGCACAAGGGTAGCCCCATGTAGAGTGCATTGCAGTAATCCAGGCGTGAGGTTACCAGTGCGTGCACAACGGTTTCCAGGTCTTTCTTATCCAGGAATGGGCGCAACTGGCGTATCAGCCGAAGCTGATAGCAGGCACTCCTGACTGTCGCGTTCACCTGACTAGTCATGTGAAGCGACGAGTCAAGGAGTACCCCCAGACTGCGCACACAGTCCTTGGAGGAGAGTGTGACCCCATCCAGGACTGGGGGCTGTAATCCCGGGCCCGGATTCGGACCTGTAACCGTGAGCACCTCCGTTTTGTCTGGATTCAGCCTCAATTTGTTTTTCCTCATCCAATCCATTACCGCTCTAAGACAGTCATTGAGAGGAGAGATGCCGTCAGAGGTCTGAGACAATGATTTGGTCATGGAGAAGTAGATCTGGGTGTCATCAGCGTACTGAAGACACCGCGCTCCATGCCTCCGAATGATCTCTCCCAGCGGCTTCATATAAATGTTAAATAACATCGGAGACAGGATGGCGCCCTGGGGGACGCCACAATTAAGCTCTATTTTAGAAGAGCAACTGTCCCCGAGCCTCACCCTCTGGGATCTGCCAGAGAGGAAGGAACGGAACCACCGCAGAGCAGTGCCTCCAATTCCTAACTCTCTCAGCCGATCCAAGAGGATGGCATGATCTATAGTGTCAAAGGCCGCTGAGAGGTCCAAGAGCACCAGCAGGGTCACACTTCCCCTGTCGGTGCTCAAGCGGAGGTCATCGGTCAGAGCAACCAAGGCAGTCTCAACTCCAAATCCCGTCCTAAAGCCGGTTTGAAATGGATCGAGATAATCGGTTTCATCCAAGATAGCTTGAAGCTGGGAAGCAACTGCCCTCTCGATCGCCTTGCTTAAAAATGGCAGCAAGGAGACTGGTCTATAGTTGTTTCTGTCCAGGGGATCCAGGGAAGGCTTTTTTAAGAGTGGCCTGACTGCCGCCTCTTTTAAACAAGATGTATACTTCCTTCCCTGAGGGACACGTTGATTGTGTCTCGAAGGAACACTCTCAACGCGTCCCCACCCTGGACGACCAGCCATGATGGACAGGGATCGAGGGGGCAAGTCGTCTTCCTCATCCTTCCAAGCAACTTGTCCACGTCCTCGGTACTCACAAATTGAAATTGATCCAGTAAAATGCCATCAACGGAGTTACTGGACGCCTCATTTACAGATTCTGCCGAAATACTGGTGTCCAAATCGGCTCTTATCCGAGAGATTTTATCTGCAAAGTAGATATTAAATGCCTCACAGCAGGCTGTCGTCGGGTTAAGTAGGGGGTTCAGCGCAGGAGGTATCTGCGTCAAATCCCCCACCACCCTGAACAGCTCTGCCGGGCGGGACTCTGCAGACGCAATATGTGCAGAACAGAAAGATTTCTGCGCTGCACGTAAAGCCTCCCTATAGGAGTCAAGATGCTTCCTAAGACGAGTTCTGTCGGATAGGAGACGAGTCTTCCGCCATTTGCACTCTAGTCGTTGTCCAACCCGCTTCATCCTTCTAAGGTCTTCAGTATACCACGGCTTGCGATTCGGAGCGGGTTGGAAAGGACGCTTGGGAGCGATCGTGTCGATAGCCTTGGTAAGATCGGTGTTCCACGTATTAACCAAAGCTTCGGCAGAATCACCGGCATTACTCACCATTAAACCCTCTAAGGCTTTCTGGAAACCGATGGGTTCCATTAGTCTTCGAGGGTGGACCATTCTAATAGGTCCACCACCCCCGGGAGGGCGAACAGTAGTCTTTAGTTCCACCTTGATCAGAAAGTGATCCGTCCATGACAATGCGGAGGTTTTTGTGACCTCTACCCACGGATGTTCCTGCTCCGTACTAAAGACCGCATCGAGGGTATGACCAGCACAATGCGTGGGCCTGTTGACCAACTGGGATAGGCCCATGTTTGTCATGGTATCCATGAACCCCCGAGCCGCGCCAGTTAAGTCCTGTAAACTGGTTTCGAGTGGAATGTTGAAGTCGCCCAGAACTAAAAGTCTGGGCGACTCCAACAACAACTCAGAAACCAGGGCCGTCAGCTCGGTCAGGGAGTCTGTTAAGCAACGGGGTGGCCGGTATACCAACAGAATCCCCAAACTATCCCTGGTCTTCAGGCTAAGGTACATACACTCGATGTGCGTCGTTTTCCGGATAGGCTTTCTGATCATGGTTAAGGTGTTCTTATGGACCAAGGCTATGCCGCCTCCCCGCCCACTTTCTCTCACCTGCTCGCAAACTGAGTACCCAGCCAGGAGAGCCTGCGCCCATGTTGCGGAGCTGGCATCCCCCAGCCAGGTCTCAGTAAAGCAAGCCAGGTCGGCCATCTCGTCCACTAACAAATCGTGGACGATATGGGTCTTATTTTTGACCGACCTGGCATTGCAAAGGAGCAGGTTGAGAGTCAGTGGAATGGTGAGTTTGCTCTCCAACTTATCGTGGGAAACAGAATCAACTGAAGAAGGGATAGATAAGAAACATCGATCCCTTCTTCTTTTGCAACATTTGTTGAGACTGTTACCGCCATATCTCCCCCGCCCCCATATAACCTGAATATCTGACCCCAGCTTCAGTCAGCGCACAGGGTAAGAGCAATAGAAACCCACTAATATATATGACCCCGGTGTGTATATATAACATCCCCGCTCCCGCAACTGCCACAGTTCAAACCTCAGGCGTTGCCCAGCTGGTCCCGCCCCTTCGCAGTAAAGGCCCAATAGATCAACAAATATTAGCATACACCATCATAAGTTATGGGGGTTGGTATACTCATCCACCCACTTCAGGGAACCTGGTGGATTGCATCAGATTATGTATGTTCTATGTCTGGCTACAGAGACATAGCCAGACAAATCTCCTATTTCCTCCCTCCCTCTACTCTCCATCAGGCACAGAATGGCTGTGGGAGGCTGCAGTGGCTTGGTCAATGGAGAGTGTTGAATGATAATGTTACGCTGTGCCTTATAGGAAGGAACTCAGCCTATACATTATCAGGCAAACTCCTGAGGAGGTAGTATGTTTGCTACCCTTCAGACTTCATATGCAGGGGGCACTTGGAAAACTGATCATAAAATGATCACTTGCTTTAAATTCAACCAAATTTTCAGTTTTTTCTGTTCCATTTAGTGTGTTGCAGCCAGTGAGATCAATTGTGTTGCTAGTGTACGGTTGCACAGGTATCTTGTTAATGAACAGTAGTCCCCTTTAAATTAGAATTAAGCAGAGGGTAAAAGGTCAAGAGATGAAGATGGAAAATTATGTGTACAGTAACATCCAACACAGATGTCACTGAGATTATAAAATATGAAGAGCAACCTCAAGGAACGTTTGGGATGGAAGCCAAAACACTGGATAGAATTAACAAGTAATGTAATGGAACATTGAAAGACGCAAATTGTGAAAATGTTAAACAAGCTAACTTGGCAACATATTATTAATTAAACTAATATTTTCAAAGCACTTTAACAGAAAATTCAAATGCATGGCTTGCACATCGCTTCACGCAGCCTTGGGATGCTGTCTGTTCTTGCCATCTATGTAGGAATGTAATTCTTTGCTAATTTTCTTCTGAAAGGGAACAGTGAATAATCTTGGTAGTTTTCTTCTTGCTGTGAGATAATTTTTGCAAACTGTGCAGTTCTTGAAAACAATTCATGGTTCAAGACTTATTCTGCACAAAATTCATGCATAATATTCTGTAAGAAACAACCACAGGCAAATTTTGAGAAGAGGTTCGACTCTGCAAAGATTCTTGTCAGCCTAAGATTCTTCTCACTCTAGTTTTTTGAAAAAGATGTTTTTTGACTACTTTTTGAATATTTTGAAATATTCTTCTTATACCTAAAGGGATGTTCTGGAAGCTAGAGCCCCGCCCCCCCCCCCTCTGTGTTTATGTTTGGCATGGTGGGAAGATATTCAGAAGACCAATGGTAGGAATTATTCACAAAGGCCTTTTGGGTTTGAATCCTTGGTTGATAAATGTAATTTTGTTCCCCCCCCCCTCAAACTAGATCACAGTAACCCTGCAACCTTTAATCTACATGGTTGAGCTGCTAAAATAAGGTCACAGTCCTACATAATGCTATAGACTGATTGGTTTTGTGCCCCAGCTTTCTGCCAAGATTGGAACATAGCACATATTAAAATATCTAATAAAAACATTAATGTGAAATAGGATGTGAACCAGGTGGTCTGCTAGTGAGCCCTGTTCCTCTCCTCTTGCTATCCGAAGTACACTGATCTCATTGCCTCTCAGCCACAAAGAAGTCCAGCTATGGCAGATGACACCATAATGCTGATTCCCCAATCATTATGATTCTCAACATCCCCCAGTCTAGTACCTTTTGGAGAAAACGTCTATCATCCTATTAGTCACTATAGCCAGTAGGAATGTAATGAATGTTTGGATGGGGGGAGGGGATCCCTGTCAATGAAAAGGAATGGGTCAGGGACAGAGCAACTACAGGTTGGAGGCATCGTCTTGCAATAAGTGTTGCCAAAGCCATCTTTTTCCTGGTGTAACTGTGGTTTAAAACCCATGTGTTGCAATCTCCTAGGTATCTCCTAGGTATCTGGGAGACTAGGGTTTAAATCCTCATTCAGCCATGAAAACCTGCTGGGTGACCTTGGACATGTCACAGTCTCTCAGCCTCAGAGAAAGGCAATGGCAAACATCCACAGAATAAATCTTGCCCAGAATGCCCTATAATAGAGTTGCCATAATGAAGTGAACTTGAAGGCACATAACAACAGCAATGATATATTTTCTTCTATATATAACCTCCTGTGCGAGAAGCAAATGGCCAGTCTTCTTTTCTCCTTTTATGGTGTCTATAATATCCTCTGAAATAAAATTACTCTCTTACCCTTTGTTAAACAAAGCACACATTGTAGTGAACACAGAAGGACAAGACTGTTTATCAACAAGATGTAAACAACCCATCCAGTACCTTTATGTCAAGTCAGCAGCAATCATATTTTGCTTTAAAATATTTTGTATAACTGGAGGGTGGGGATGATCTGGCCAATGTGAATACATTCTTTGAAAATGCACAAAAAACTTCCAACCTCACTCAATAAAGAGAAAAAAATGATATTTGTACAGTGTGGTGAAATGATTTGTGCATTGGACTAGGACTCTGGAGACCACAGAAATCCACTGAGTGACTTAGGGCAAGTCACATAGTCTCAGCCTTAGAGGATAGAAAAACCCCTCAAAAGAAATTTGCCAAGAAAACCCCATGGTAGGGTTGCCATGAATCAGAAACAACTTGAAGGTCCACAACAACAACAACAATGTGTGAGAGAACAAGGTAAGCAAAAATTTACATGGCTAGTGGGCCAATGGTAGCACTGGTTAGAGGATGGTGGGAGTTAGAGTGCAATACATCTGCAGAGCCTCAGATTGGAGAAGATGATAACATAAAGAGAACTCGACATCAGGGAAAGAAATACATTAATTTTTACCTAAACAGTGAGGTTCTCTTTCAGCATCTGTTCAGTAAAGAGCCTCCATTTCTTCATCAATTCTTCGGAGGGGAAACACACACACACACACACACACACACATACATACTGTGATGCAAGATTTGGGACTTTGGGACAAGTATAATGTTACATCAGGTCTGTCCTATGTTTTCTCAGAATTATGATTTATTATTTTAGAAGTAAGAATAGGATTTTGTCTTTAGCCCATAAGGGCAGGAATCCAAGGTAGGATCTGCAGTCAGGGCTCTCATATACATTTAGGGACCTCTGAAACAATCTCCTGTTGTTTGGGAGCAACTTTCTCATCTTATGAAATTGGTTTGCTCACAGGATTGATGACAGGGCACAGCAAATCCTCTTGCTTCAAGGCAGCAATCTCATGTGCTGTCAGAAAGTATAGTGACAGAAAGTTATATGTAAAATGAGCCAGAGTTCCTTGCTGGAGTCATGTTTGCAATAGAGAAGGAGCCAGTTTGACACCAGAACAGGGCCTCAGTTCTTTAACTGGAAAGTGGTAGTGGTTGCCTCCCCTTCCCCCAGTACTGTTCACTACAATTCCCTCTGTTACTTCATTTTTTCCAGTATTAAGTTGAACATTCCCTAACTTCAGTCCATTCTCCATCATTCAAAAAGCAGAGTTTATGTCTCTGCTTCAGACATGTCCATCCAGTTGAAGTCAGTGGGGTGAGAAATGAAATAGTGGCTCTTTCCAGGTTAAAAAGGTTAGAGGAAACATTATAAATGTTGAAATGCTGAAAGAAAGGGTATAAAATTGAGTATCATTGGAGATAGATATGCTTGTATATTGCTCTCTGTTCCTCTTTCTTGGAAAGGGCTATGGAGGTAGCACTTAAATCAATGCTGCCTTTGAGTTGATAATGGCTCATTGAAAGAGATGTTTCCCATCTCTACATTATGCTTCACCTTTCACATCCAAGGCTGCCTCATGTTATCTTCACAGGGTTCCTTTCCATGCTGCGTAGCTTATTGTTATTATTATTATTATTATTATTATTATTATTATTTCCCACCTCTCCCTACAGATTGAGGCAGGATTACATCAATAAAAGTATACAACAATATACAAAATACAGAATTACAAAAATACATAATACCATCAATAAAATAGCAACATTATAAAATTCAATAAGAAATAACCCAATCATCATCCACACCCAAAAGCCAATTAATCAAATTAGAAATAATACTCATTTAACTTGAAGGTCCATTAAGGCGATCATGTGGGTAGGCCCGCCAGAAAAGCTCCATCTTAAGTACCTTCTTAAAGCTTAGGGGCTGCGGCCGTGAATGATCTTTGGGAAGTTATATTGAGTCTGGTTTTATGGTGTTCTAGTAAGTACTTCCCAAATGTTCTGAGAGTGCGGGAGGTGCCCCACATCGACATTGCCAATATGTTTGCTGTCTAAATTCAGGAGGTTACCACATCACCAACTTTCTTATGCATGCATAATTATGTAACATCTCCTGGCCAATCCCTCAAACCCCCCCAAATCTACCTTAACAGCCAGAAGCCACTCTGAGCAATGGAGGACTGCACTGCTGCTAATTGGGATGCAGCAGGATGCTGTTTCCAGTCCTCTCCCACTAGTGATCTGTTATGCAACAAGGAATTGTGATGGGGTCACTCACATATGGGAGGAGATGAAAATCTTCCTGCATCCCAGTTGCCAGCCAGAACAGACCTCCATCTCTCAAAACAGATCCCTGGAGTTTAAGGGCAGGTTTGAGGGTCAGTTATGATCATGGCAATAGTACCGTGATTATAAACAGGATCTCAATATATGAAGGAACACCTCTCCCTATATATGAGGAGTGAGGTCTGGAAGGTCCTGCGCTGTGCCTCACCGGTGGGAACAATATACAGTCGCCCCTCCCCATTCGTGGACTTGGAGTCTGTGGTATTGCTTTGTGGGATGGCAAGGGGGGGAGGGACAAAATGGGGCCACACACCTGTACGAGGCCCTGCACGTGCGCCATTATTTTCAATGGGGCTCCAATATTTGTGAGTTCCCATTTTCATGGGGGGGGGGTCCGGAACGGATCCCCCATGAATTGGGAGGGGTGACTGTACTGTACTATGGGAAGACATGAGAAAGAACCTGCACACTGATTGTGGAATAACGCCACCCCCCCTCCATGCCTAGTTGGCATCAATGCTGGTGCCATTCAAGTGCCAAGTAAAAGCATAGCTTTTTGTTAGAGCCTTTAGGGCCAACAGCACATTTGTGTGATTTAAACTCTTTCAACAGGGTTAAAATTCTTTTGTTTCAACTTCTTGGATAGTTTAATAAATTTAATCTATTCAAATTATAGAGCCAGCATGGTATAGTGATTTGAGTGCTTGTCTAGGATGCTGAGAGATCAGAGTTCAAATCCCTTCCTGGCCAGGAAAACCTACTGGGCACATGACATGCTCTCAGCCTCAAAGGAGGACAATGGCAAATCTCCTCTACCAAGAAAACCCTATAATAGATTTGCTTCAGGGCTACAAGTTGGCAATGGCTATACTTCTCTTACTATTTAAAATTATTTTAAACTCTTATTACTGATATCATTGTACACCACCCTAACATCCTTGGATACAGTGTGGGAGATAAATATTTAAATAAATAAATGAAATTACTCAATTGCTAGGATGAGCAACTGTGTCACAGTGGTGCCACAACATGATTTCCTCCAATCCTGGGATTAAAGTTTTTAGTGAACATTGTTGTATGGTTCCTGAGGCTCAAAGATAATATAAGAGGGTCACCATCTTAGAGTACAATTCTTATCATGCTGTTGTGTCATTCTGGATAAGAATTAATTTCTAACACACACTGACCATCATCTGTTTTGTTTTGTACATATGTGCTTCGGAGTTACAGTTTACCACACCGCCTCAATATAAATATACTGTGACTTATACACATATGCAACTGTCATCCAGCTTGAAACCAATCTTGTATGGAAATGCTTTTCCCATCAGAATTATGCAATGTTAGAAGTGGTCTTGACTCTTAAGATCAGACTAAAATATGAAAATCAGCATTTTTGATATAACAAATAGGCATTGCAAAATCATATCTCAGCATCAGTCCCTTCTTTTATGAGTACTGTGTTTCTTTACCATAAAGAAGTGGCTTTTTGTACAGTAATTGTTGGCCTGAATCGTTTCATAAGGGGTATTTTACATACTAGAATACCCAATTTAGCCCAAATATACAGGTTATTCAGTCCACAGAGCCTGCTTTTAAAAAAAATGAATGAAGAATGTTAATACATGGTGATTTCATCTTAGAAATCAAGCATGGTCAAGTTAACAACAAACAGAAAATGCAAATCTACCAAAACTTTCCAACTACCATTCTTGACAATAACAAGGCATGCAATTTTGATTATACTTTTTCTTGTTTATGGTATTTAATTGCTGGATGAAACTGATTTCTTTTCTTTGAAAGAGAGCCTTACTTTGGCATATCTGATCTGGCTCTTATAGCCCTTATACCTTTTTTTCCCTTAAAAAATTACCCTTCTTTCCATTTTAGTTAAATATTGAACCTACATTTGCATTGTTGGAAATGAACAGAGATGTTCTTATCTTCTTCAGAAAGCATTCCATGCATGGTTTGCTCTATCTTAATAAGTTTCATGTCATGGTTTACTAAGCCATATTTCCTCAATAATCAATCATAGCCTTTTCAGAACTATATTGTAAATTGAGGTTCTTCTGTATGTGTGTGTGTGTGTGTGTGTGTGTGTGTGTGTGTGTATATATTAGTAGAAGTTTTTTGGGAAGGGCAGCATGATTATGAGCCAAGGTTCCCAGATCTCAGGGCCTAGATTGTCTTCAATACTCAGGAAATGAAAGAGGCAAACAAGGGTGAGAAAAGGGTATATTAATATATTTTCTCGTTATTTAGACTTGGTGGATTTTTTAAAAAATTGAATAATGTACTCTGTGCAATTGTGGTTGGTATTTAATGCATCAAGTTTAATATTGTCACTATGGGTTGCTCCTTGTAACATCAGTCTTGTACCATTGCTAAGGCATGTCTCTTGTGACTTAAAAAGGGACCATCATCAGTTCTCAGATTTTCACCCTGATAGTCCTTACTTGGCAACTGTATTATGGAGACCTACCCACAGTGTGTGGAGTAATAATATAGACATGATTTATATATACATCACATATATAAGTTAGATGGCTTTATGCAGGTGATTTCCCTTCTGAATTTGCAATAAGGTGATATCAATGAAGGCCTAATTTTCAAGCGTACTGTAAAGATTACTGAGATGATATGTATGAGGCACTTTAAATACCCTCTACACAGAGAGATGATTAGGAAATCAATTCCAGATGCCAAAGCTCCAGAGTTTTTGCAGACCAGAGACTGCATTCATTGTGCCAGAATGTTATGGCACAAACCCTATTCATCCCTAATTTTCACCAATAATTAATTTTATTGGCATCTCTTTCCCTGGCAGAGTCAACGTAGAAGAGGACAGTTCTGTGACTTGTGCACTGTACAAAAGCTAAGCAAAGCATTTCAGAGATATTTCATCAGTCCCACTTTCCAGGAAACTGTTTGCTGGGAAAACCACACTGTTTAGGAGATCAGCCTGGACATAGAAAAGACAATGTTGTACCCCCTGATGAGGGATAGGATTTTTGTTGTTGTTTGCTTTTGGCAGGAAAGCACAGAATAACTGACACTGAGAATCCCCTATGTAATAGCCGCCAAGTAGGACAGTGAAAGCCAAGTTGTATATTTTGTGGATTGCTGAAACATTGTGAACAATGCAAATAATGTAGAACAAAATGTACCTTTAAAAGCAATGGAGTGTTGCAATAATTTTCTTCTATGGCCTAACACTGGTAAAGACATTAGGAAGAACTTCCTTATGGTCAAAGCTGTTCAACAGTAGACCCTGCCTTACCTTCTTATCAAGAAGGTGTAGAACAAGTAGAATGGGGGTAATCAGGGAGGAGAAAAAAGGAATGACAGACAAAAAGAAAGAGTAAAGGAAGCTATAGGGGCTAATTACTGTAGAAGGATGAAGAAGTATAGAAGGAAGAGATGGGAAAAAAGAAGAAGGGAAGTGTGAAGACACTAACCAAGAGGAGGAAGGCATTAAGTAAATAGAACACAGTTCACCTGTGTGGTAGAAGGAAAAAGGATAGTAAGAAGGAAGATAGTCAGGGAAGCAAGTAGTGTACAAGAAGAAAAGGATAGGATAAGGAAGAAGAGGAGAGGAGTATATGTGAAGAGTGAAGAAAATTTGGTAATTCTGGAAAAAAAATAAAAAAAATGAGTATATGGTAATACCAGACACTTTGCACAGGTACATCATGATTGAACATATGTATATTGATGTAAAGAAGATCTCATTTGGCACAATCTTCAACTGTTGTTTTATAATTTTATAATTTTTTATAATTTTATTTATAACTCATCATTTTATTCTATCACTGTTTTTGGATGTTGGATTCACAATAAAAATAAATTTAAAACAACAACAACAGTAGACTCTGCCTCAGAGAGTTATGGACTCTCCTCCTTTGGAGGTCTTTAAACAGAGGTTGGATAGCCATCTTTCAAGAGTTATATATTCCGTCACAGCAGGGAGTTAGACTAGATGTCCCTGTCCCTTCCAGCTCTGTGATCAATAAGACACTCCTCCCTGTCAGAGCCTGGAAATTTTCATTTAAACAGAATTAGTTACAGCTGCAGTCCAAAAGCCCCCTAAAATTTTGTTATTATTATGATTACACATTTTGATTCTTTTTCCTCATTGTTCAAAAGGAACTACAATAGATCCTTTCTTAAAAGAATCATGAGAATGCTACAAGTGGCTTGTGGTATGAAATCCACCAAAATGATGAGGTTACAAACTCTGTAATGTTCTCTGTGGTAGTAAATATATAGCTATGGAAGGAACCCCCACCACCACCTAAAGAGGCACCATCAGAAATGACTTGAAGGCACACAATGACAAACCAAGTCTGGATGGACTGGGTGGAAGGTATTTAGAATCTGTGCTCTGATTCACAGATAACATTTCCTTAAACTGCATTAAAATCTTTATGTAACAAGACTGTGTCTGTTTTGAAAAACTGAAGGATTGATCAGTATTCTTTAGAGTCATTTAGTTATCTTTATTTGATTTTTCTACATTTCTGGCTTTTTGGTATATATTTATAGCCAGACATAGTAGTATGGCATGGGGGTTGCATAAAAGTACAGTAGACATTTTGCTCATAAATATTTTTGCCTAAAATCCTACTAAAATCCTTTTTGTTTGTGGTTAACTGTCCTTGAGTCAACTTCAATTCATAGCAGCCCTGTGAATGAGACATCTCCAAGACCCCCTGTCCTCAGCCTCTCTGTCCAGGTCCTGCAGGGCTAGGCCTATGTCCTCCCTGATCAAGTCTAACCTCTAGTCTAACTTGTGGTCTTCCTTTCTTTCTACTACTGCCTTCCACCTCTTACTATCATTGCCTTTTCTAATGATTCATTTTTCCTCATGATGTGGCCAAAGTAAAATCCTATTACATCTCAAAATTACAGCAAAAGTCAGGAAGGTATAAAACTGGACTAAACGAGAATGATTATCCTTTGAAACAACCTGAGCATAGATATACTTGGAATAAATGTTGAATATATATTAGTCCTTAGAGAGAGATTTGTAAAAATGTCTGTTGCTTGCCAAACATGATGGAGTTACTCTTAACCCCCTGTGTTCCTCTAGGGTAGAAGATGTTGTTGAAACAGAATCTCCTTCACAGGTGGATGATTTAAAATCAATTATGAGTGGGAATGAAGAGGATGACAAGCTCCAGGTTAAAATACAAGCTTTTGAAGAGAAAATAAATATCGAGAGCAATACTCCCAGCTCTGTACGCAGATATAGTCTAGGCCAGGTTTCCAAAGAAGAAAGAAAGGACATGAGGTTTAACAGGTGAGCACCAATGAAACATGCTAGTGGCATTCCATGCTGATCACTATTCCTGTACAAATGTATAAAAACATTCACTTTGACAACATATTACCTGTGGGCATGAGACATATAATTGTGTCCAGACATATTGTCAGTAATTCCAAGAGCCAAATAAAATCTGTATGAATTATTTGTTTAACCTATCCTACTCTCCAGAGGGCAGGGGAAAGTTCAAAAGAAATGCTGAAGGGGATTTGAACCGGTTCAAAAAACAAAGATTTATTTTTATAAGTATCATTTAATCAGTAACAATCCTTTTGCCAATTTCATGATTCTAAACCATGTTATAGGCACAATGAATTAATACCTTATGGAATCATAGTGTTAGAAAGGATCTCCTGGTTCAGTGGTTCTTCAGCTATCTGATACAAGGGTTGAACATATTTTTGTTAGTGTGGCAGGCACTGGTACTATGTTTGTGCCCGGTGGATATGATTCTTCCTTTCTTTTCTGGAAACTCTCCATTGACCACTACTTTAACACTGCTCTAGTTCAACCTCTGGCTCAATGCCAGCTTTATAATGGAAGAGGTCACTATGTCACTTCTGACAAATGGCCATCCTGCCTGGCTATTTAAATATTTTCTGTGGAGGATAACCCACCACTTTCCAAGACAACCTGCCAAACAGCTCTCCTTGTTAGGAAGCTTCTTCTAACTGAGCTGTAGTCTGTTTCCCTGCATTTTCCACCCTTTAGTTTTAGTCTGGCCCTTTGGTGCAACAGGTTTGTTCCATCTTCTGCATCCCACCTTTTCAACTACATTTGACCCTCCAAGTCCGTGGACTTGGAAATCCACGGAGGGGTGACTACCATTAGCATGAATGGGGCTTGAATATATACGACCCTCGTAACTCGCGGGGTGTGTGTGTGTGTTTGGAATGGATCCACCACGAGTTATGGGGGATGACTGTATTTGCAGTTTACTGTCAGTCTTCCCTTGAATTTTCCCTATCCTTTTCCAAGTTAAGCATACTCAGCTTTTTCAACTCACCCTTTTTGGGGGTGGGGTGCTCTTCTCTGAATGTACTTGTTGATTTCCTTCTTGCACCCCAAACTGGAGAGCATACTCCAGTTATGTGACCAGAGTAATGCAGAACAGAGTGGAACAATTGCTTCCCATGACCTGGAAACTGCTTTTGCTAATGCAGCCCAGGACTGCATTAGCCTTTTTCGGTGTTGCATCACACGTTGTCTTATGTTCTTCTTGTGATCCACTAAAACACTCAGATTATTTTCACGTATATCTTGCCAAGCCATGCATCACCCTACTTCTATCTTTGATGCTATTTTGTACCATAAATGCAAATATTTACATTTATGACAGTTGAAACTTATCTTGATAGATTTGACCTAGTGCTCCAGCCTTTACCAGATGCTTTTCGACCTAGCCTTCTAAGGTGTTAGCTGTCCTCCCTCTTTTAATGTCATCTGCAAAAATGTGATAAACCACGCTCTCATTCAGATCCTTTATAACAGCATACCATCTAGTTAGTATAGGGCACCATTTTCTTATTTTTTCTACAATTGTCTGTGTGTGTATGTGTGTGTGTGTATCTTACCCACCTCTCCTCGTGGATTGAGGCAGGGAACAACAACAATTTACAAACACATGACATCAGTTAAAATATATATCAGTTAAAACACATATAAATTTAAAAGCAGCTTCATTTATATACCGCTTCATATCGCGCTATGGGATGTCTAAGCGGTTTACAACTGTGAGCTGATTGCCCCCCAACAAACTGGGTACTCATTTTAGTGACCTCGGAAGGATGCAGGCCTGAGTCGAGCCTCAGCCCTGGCTGGTATTGAACTCGCAACCTTGTGGTCTATGAGTGAGTGGCTGCAGTACAGGCATTTAACCACTGCGCCACCAGGGCTGATAAAAGGACAAATAAGATGTACATATATTACAACAATCCACATTTTAAAATCATCATTTAAAATTTACAATTTGAAAATCACCTGGATAAGCCTGGCAGAAGAGACAGGTCTTTAATGCTGTTTTAAATTCAGGCAGTGTATTCAGCTGTCAAATCTCTTTGGGCAGGTTGTTCCATAGTCTATGGGCAGCTGATGTACAAGTCATCTGCCTGATAGTTACCAACCTAGTTCTGGCTTACTGAAGTAAGTATCTGCCAAAGGACCTGAGTCTATGTAATAAATGTTGGTCTGCAGCACATAAAATTTTGGTATAAATGTACAAAATAATTAGTTAGAATTAACTGGCATTAGTATTAGTAGTAGCAGCAGTAGCAGTAGTAACATTATGAAACTGTAAGATTACACACATGTTTGCACATACATGCACACACAATACAAAAAAGCATTAAATAAAGAGAATAAACAATGCATCACATATATAAAGAAGTAACCAAAAAGAGTAGAAAAGGCCCTATCAGAGAGTTATACATAGTACTAATCTTCATTGTTTTAAGATGTCAAGATTTTATTGAACGAATAATAGAACATGCTCTAGTGGGAAGCCCACAGTTAGATCTTGGCTTGAACACAAAATGATGACATGTTACAGACCATAGTTTACTGCGACTGGGTGAAATGGCAGACTACTATGTGCTACTAATTAGTAGTGGAAGTTCTGACTCCGCTCCCTTTAGGCTTGAAAGAAATGGGGAAAGGGAGGCATGAATGACAGAAGACTGATATGTCTTGACCATCATGATTTGTCATTATGTCTACACTGAGCCAACCTAATACATCTTCACTTTCTTATTTTGCTGTCTTTAAATTCAACATTTAAACTAAAAAGGGATGGAATGAATTTCAGTCCATTTCCTGGATGTTCTATGCTTTTAAGTCCAGTTGTAGCTGATTATCCTGATATATCTTTCTTCTGTCTCAATTTAAAGCTCTTTCTTTTATCTTCATCATCATCATCTTCATTCCTATTCCTACTTTCAGGACATTACATGATACTTGGCTTCCTCACTGTGTAAAATTGGAAATCCCTCATAGGGCTATTGAAATTGTAATTATTTGATTTTAATGTAATTGATATTAGTTTTTAAATTGCAATTGTTTAATACTGTTTTAATGGGTGGGAGGGATATATTTGTATTGTATTTTATGCTGTTAACCGCCCGGATTGGGTAACCATTGGGAGGTATACAAATAAATTTTATTATTATTATTTTATTATTATTATCTTTACTGTTGTTCTCATTATTGGCCCCATTCATCCCACTGTGCTCTAGAAATGGCTCATCTTGCAGGTCCATTTGCAGATAGAAAAAGGATCTCTCTTCCTACAGGTTGGAGACCAGCCTCATGGTTGTAAATGAACACTAGAGTACCCAAGCAGAGCAACATCATCTGTGTTAAATATATGTTTACCCCTTTGTGGACGGGCAGGTGTAGTTTTGAGACTGCAGTCTGGCTCACAGATGATTCTACCACCACTCTGCATGCCACCCCAAATATATCATTATCTATTTTGCCTCTGCCCCAAGCCATTTCCCCATATCTTTGTTTTCACCCCAGGTCCAAAAGTCTAGCTTTGCATGCTGTTCGTATGAAGGGTGTTCATTTGGACAATGGACAAGAAATGGAAAATGGAGATGTTACAGCCGGCATCTCTTTCACAGATATCTATATGAGTCAAGAAACCAACAAATTGCCTTCCAGCACAGGCACTGAAGAGTCGCAGCTGGAACAATCCTCGCTTTCACACCCAAGTATCAAATGTTCAGAATCAGAGAACCTGCCAGAACCTGTTAAAGAAAATAGCCATGAAGGGAGCCCAAAGACAATAAAGAATCCTGTGGAGTATCAAGATAAGCTTTACTTCCACTTAAAGGAAAATCTGTCTAAAGTGAAAGCATATGTGATGGAGATGGGAAAGAAAATTCCTCTCCCAGATGAGTGCATTATAGAAGGTAAGAGGCCTGGAATTCTGAAACAACGGGATTGTTTAAAAATACTTTAGGACTCTCATCTAAGGTGTCAACCAGCCCCCTCGAAGTTTTCTAGGTTAGTTGAAACATGTTTTTATATAGTGACATCATATTTAAACACTGTGTTTTTGAGATTCCTTCTTGCTGCTATGTTGTTTCTATCCCACAGCATGCTTTATCCCTTAGAAAAACTATTAGTGGGATCTCCTTGCCTGCTTGGAAGTAATCACATGCTAATATCATCACAGTATGCCCTAACTCCTCATAGAACCAATTCCTAGAACCCTTTACTATGTGCCTTGGAGTGCATTAAACTAGGCCTGGGGACAGGCAATTTTCTATTTTATTTATTAAAGCACTTCTATCCCACCCTTTATCACAGGACCAAGGTTGCATACAATATAAACAATTTAAAACATTTCCAGATTAAAAGCATAAATAATGTGAACAAAGTAAAAACACATTAAACATAGTAATAGTTAAAACCACTTTAAAAGCAACGCCTATTGAAAACCATGTACATGCAGACTTAAAATGCATTGGTCCCTGAAGCCTTTAATAAAAACTCATGTTTTATCTTAGTTCTGGAAAAAGATCAAGCTTGGCTCCTGTCAGATCTCCAAAGGAAGAGCATTCCACAGTTAGGGTACCACAGCCTAGAGGTCCCCCTCCCACATCTCCCACCCTCCTATAGAACTCAGTTCTCAGGCAGGTAAAGACAGTGAGAGGAAACTCCCTCAGGAAATGTTTTTTTTCCCCAGAGAGGTGAAGATAATCTGAAAGAAGTATCAACCCATTTATGCCTCTGATCAAATGGTTTTTTCAGGTTTTAGTATTGTTTCAAAAACTACAAAATCTGTTTGACCAGATCAACTGTAGGGCAAAATAAAGATGTAGCTGTTCACCATAGGAAGTAAATGTACCTTCAAAACACTTTTAAAACCTGCTCCAACATTAGAACATTATTTAAATATTTTGAGAGAAATCCAGCTATACACAAGCATACCCATTAATGCATTGGTTGAGAATAGTTTGGCTAAAGCTTTAGTACAAAATGATAACATTTCCAAGCTTTGGGTGCTAAGGCATTTCTCAGTACAGTATGCTGATGTCAGGAACAGAGACTATATTGAGTTGTAGTATAACAAAGGGGGGTTGCAGACTGTCAAAAATAGTGTGAATTCAGTTCACTTTTAGGGTTAGGGTTAGTGCTAGGGAATCATGGGAATTGTTATTTTTCTGAGACATTGAACCTTCTTTGTCAGAGAACTCTAGTGCCACAATAAAATTCAGTTCCCATGATTCCCTAACCTTAACCCTAACCCTAAAAGTGGACTGAATTCACACTATTTTTGACAGTCTGCAACCCCCCATAGTAACTTTTCCAAGCTCTAGAAAGGGTACCGGTATATGCAATGCTTCTTAGGAGACACCCTGATTCTGCAGTAGACCCAGGTGTCCTGAGTGTCTTTCCCCCAACACATATATTTGTTCTTTCTTTCTTAAATACTGTTTGTGATGGTGGCAAATGAAGATGGCACTCCTGATATGCTCCAGGACAGTTTCTGCCTGAAGTACCATCACAGTTTGGAATACGACCACTTGATTCACTTGGAAGCAATGAGAGTGACCCTGATTCATTGGGACCTTAAATGCATGGTATCAGTACCACAGAAAACATCTGTGTCCTCATTAGATGTTATTTTCATGCATCTCTCATCACTCCTTATTTTTAAATGGAATTGTTCTACTTCTGAGCTGATAGTCACTTGGCCATCAAAGTTCATAAGAAAAGCTGTGCAAGATCAAAGGGCTAAGACTGATAGAAATTGCAGTCCAACAACACCTGGAACACCCCAGGTTCCCCACTCCTGACATAGGGAATAAGGTATGAACAAATTCATCATAATAACCCTTTCCATGCAATGAATAGTTCATGCATACCCAGTCATTTTTTTCTCATTGCTAAAATAAACTGAAATGCCTAATATGGTAATATTTTTCACTCTTACTGTTGCAATTTCCTGTAAATTCTTTAAGTAAGAGTCTTGAGATAAAATTCCCACAGTAAAGACACATGGTAAGATTGATGTTACTCATTCTGGATATATTCACTGAAATGCACTCACATTCATTACACATGGGACACCTAGTTAATATTTCAGATACTCCATAAACCACTTGTTCTGAAGTCTGGAAGTAATCTGACCTCCTATTGGTGCAGCAAGAGTTAGTCTTTTCCTCATCCTTAAGAAACTATTCATAAGTTATTGTCACGAGTACATAAGTGGCTAGTGTTGCATGGAATTTGTAGAGATTTTATTAATAATAAGGTGAGGATTCTAATATAAGAGGAACTCTAGGTCAAACCACTGAATTGGTAACAAATGGTATGTTGCGACATGGTTTTACTGTAATACACAAATACAGAGCACAAGGACTTCTAAAAATGACTTCAGCAGGCTTTTAATGCAGATTCTTAATATCATATTTATTATAATAGTGAACTATTATACTGGAGGAAAAAGAGGTAGGCCAGATCATCAAGGGGCTGGAGCATGAAAAAAATGTTACAACATTTGTGCTGTTTCACTGAGAAGGAAGGCAAGTAAGGAAAGATGTGAGAGAGGTGTATGAAATAATGCTTCATGTGATACTGGATAGTGAGGGGCTTATCTCATAATACCAGGAGCCAGGACCATTCTCTAAACATGAATGTTGGAAAATTCAAGACATATAAAAGGAAGTGCTTCACCAAACACATAATTAAAGTCCAAATTCACTGCTACAAAATATAGTGGTGGCTGCCAACATGTAAGGATTTATAGCAGATCAGAAACATCCATGGAAAATAAGGTATTATATATGACAGGTATATATATATATATATATATATATATATATATATATATATATCATATATATATTGTAATACATAAATATATTTCCGTGTACCAGATGAAGTATATCTCTTAGGGGAAGTGAAGCAAGGACATGGCCCCCTAATAAGAATGTCGTCTCCTCAAATGAAATTTTTGTTGAAACTCCAAATTTCTAGCACTACATAGAATGAAACACTGAAAATCATTCGCACCTAGAGCTCTTGCTATGTTCGCATTGCCTTGGTAACTTTGCCTGCCCTTTTTCTTTCAGTGTCTTATCTGTATTTCTAAATGATCAATTGAAATTTTAAGTTACTGCAGTTTTGAGACTGAAGAAAAATGTCATGAAAGGAGGAGAAGGAGGAGCAATGAACTTCATTTCCCTCCCCACCTCACTTGCTACTTATGATACTGTAACCTCCAAATAGGATGCCAGCTTTTCAGTTTTCCTTTTGGCTCTTGTTTGCTATATTACCTAATTAGTCGAGTTTTCCACAAATTTGCATTGCCCTTATTCCTGTTTCCACATTCAGCTGGCCCAGAAGCAGTTCTGGCCCAACTCCCAACACTCTATGGTACCAGAATAAAAGATGCCCCATGACATCACAAAGATCTATACATTATTATTATTATTATTATTATTATTATTATTATTATTATTATTTCTTAACTGCCTCTCCCCATGGATCGAGGTGGGGAACAAAAACAATTAACAAACAGCAACATCAGCTAAAACACATATCAATTTAAGAGGACAAATAAGATGTGCTCATATTAAAACAAATCCACATCTAAAATTCATCATTTAAAATTCACAATTTAAAAATCATTTCAATAAACCTGCTGGAAGAGACTAGTCTTCAATGCTCTTTTAAATTCAAACAGCCTATGCAGTTATTGAATCTCTTCCAGGCGGTCATTCCACAATCTAGGGACAGCTGAAAAAAAAAGGTCCTCTGGCTGACAGTTGCCAACCTAGTCCTGGCTGAATGGAGTAAATATCTGCCAGAGGACCTGAATGGATGGGGCAGTTTATATAGGAGGAGGAGATCCTGAAGGTAACCTGGACCAAACAAATAATAACCAACACTTTGTACCTTGCCCTGGAATATCAAGGAATAGGAGGTTGCTCTCTCATGCTGTTCACCTGTCATAAACTGGCCAAGATGGCCATGCTGATTCTCTGTATTTCTGGATTTATACATGGATGTTAAGAATCCCAGTTTTACCTACTTCTTGCTTGTCAGTCTCTCCATCAATTGAAGTTACAGGCATTGGGACTAAATGGAGTCACAAACAAGTGGTGTTGGGGGTTGATCACATAAGAAAGGGGCGGAAGGAGGGAGAACTTGATCAAGATCAGAGAGAGACAGAGCAATTGATGTGCATCTTCTCGCTTTTGGCAACAGCAGCAAAATGCTGGTTTTATTTATTCTGGTGGTGCAATGATCTGCATTAGCTCTTTGTTTTAATTGATTAATTGATTGATTGAATGATTTTTTAAAAAATAAAGAAACAGAGAGAAGAAAAAAGCATATGGCTAAAATGCAGTAGGGCTCTTAATGTAATGAAAAGAAAATTGAAAAGATAGAAAAAATCTTTTTACAAATCCAATTAAATAATCCTACTATAATTGCTAATTATCATAACCACATATTATGACATTGTTAGATTTCTTATTGCTCAAAAAGTCCATAAACTGTTTCCAGTCTTTCAAAAAATCTTCAATTGGCTTATCCTTTAGAACCCAGTTTAATGTGACAATTTGGGCTAACTCAGCAGCCTTAACAACCCATTCTTCTATCATCATTGCTTCAGTCTGTTTCCATATTTCTGCAAACAATAATCTTGCTGCTGTGATCATGTATCGGAGAAATAATCCATATTTATTACCTAGTTCTTTATCCATGATGCCTAGCAGAAACATTTCTGGTGACATTGCAAAATCTACCTTTTAAATTTTTTGGAATTAACATATAAATATTAGACCAATAACTTTTTTGCTTTCTTTGCCACCACATATGAAAGAAGGAGCCCTCCTTATCCTGACATCTCTATGGCATCTTTGTTTTGGAAAATCTTTGGTTCTCCTGAAATGTCATATTTTATTGTGAAAGACACATTTTATGACAATTCATCTAGGCCCTAATAGTTGTGTGTATATACATCTTCTGTACATGCATAGTTTGGGGCTAAATCCCAATGAATTCAGTAAACAGCAGTAGTTCTAGAATAAGACTGCATTTGTAGGTACTTCAATGGGGAATGAACACTATCTCTTGTAAGTCTTCAGTAAACCTTCAGATTTGTGTTTCATGTTGGAGTGACAACTGGTTTACTTGTGTTATAATCCCATCCAGGACCAATTAAAGGATATAAAATCACTTCTAGATTTCCTAGCAGATTGACAACTTTAAGATGATCTTTCTTTCTTTCTTTCTTTCTTTCTTTCTTTCTTTCTTTCTTTCTTTCTGCATTTCAGAAATATCATCTTTACCATCTGATATCTTCCTTTTTAAAAAAAAAAAAAAAACATAGGGTAGTTTTCATCAGCTTATATTTCTCCAGATGTTTTGTGAACTTCCTTATAAGCATTTCAGGAATGTTGCTTACTACAAAGACAGGCTTATGAGTCTATAATTTCTTCAAGGACCTGCACCTTTATTAAATTTAGTTAGACTATGTTAGCTGGAATTGCCATTTCTATTTCTGAAGAAGTCTGGTGTGACAAAACATGTTTTTCTTCTTTTTTTTCTCTTATTATATTTTCTTATAAATATTGATTACTTGAACATATATTGAAAAGATTCCTGGGACACATACACACAGAATATCAGTACAGTCAATAGTTGGACCTTTTCAATTGATCTACAGATTGGAAATAAGTGGAAACAAGTACTGCTTAAGTCACAGTTTATGGTCAGCTGAAATCTTGAATATCCATCCCATGGTCAAATTGCATTTGACCCATTATTAAGAACTTTCTGTTTGGCTAATTTGTGATGTTCCTTAGGGCTGGTAGACACATGCAGGTTGACGGATATGCCCTTGCTTCAGTGCTTGATGAATGGTTGTTGCAAATGTGAATGAGGTTTGTTGAACAAAGGCTGAGGTGACAGGCTAAAATAAATTCTATCAGTGGCATTATAGTGGCTCATTCAGATGTGCATCTGATCTATTCCCACTCAGAGACTAGATTGTATAGATTCTTGTAAGTGCTTCTCATGTAAATCCTGTAATAGTTTGATTAGGAAAAGCAGATTGACACAAACAGTGTCAAATGTTGGTGTTAAACTCAGCCTGTCTTGACTTGTTTTTCTTTATTTATTCTGTAGGATAAAACTTAAAACAGCACCAAAAAAAAGTGATTGAGTTTGTGACAGAATTCCCCTTTCAAAAAATGCCCTGGGTCTGATTTGGCTGGTGTTACATTTTATGCTGTGCTGTGAGATAATTAGTACCATATGATGGAAGAGATGGAAAAGATCATTGCTCCCCTGCAGTGCTTGCTTCTGGAACCTTTTGATAAATTTAAGCATGGCGTGAGCCAAGGCTTTATTGAGAACACATGGTGCTCTGCTAGCTCAATACAACCACAAACTTGCAGAGACACAGACCAATGTTTCTGAAAATCAGTTGTGTTTTCACTATGCCAATTTTTTTCCAAAAAATCGCCTCTTATTATTTAAACCTGATCTTAAGCTCCAGCCGCCCCTAACACTGTTCCCATACTGTGAAAAGTTCACATGCTGTCACACAAACTGGTCTTGCAATTCAGATTGTTTTATATGATTGGATTTTAGTGCCTAAAGCAGCAAAACTGGTGGTGTTACAAGGAAAGCACTAAGCATAAGGGGCAAAAGAGTAGTTTTCCTAAATACAGAGGTTTAGATGGAGCTACCACCACAGCCCTTAGTCTATAAGGCTTTCTGATTTGTGCAAAAAGGTACAGATACACAGACATATCTGCAAATATATACTAGTTTTTGGCATTATAATTTATAGTTGTAAACATACATTTGAACAGAGTGACGACTAAAAGTAAAACAAAGTAATTTTTAAAAATCTTGAAAACACTCACTTAAATAAGAATAAATACAAAACATTTAACACCACTGAATGCTTGGTGGAAAAAAAATTCTTGGCTGTCTCCCTAAAAGCAAGACACATGAGGGGCTTTGGGGAGAGGTCTGAATGGTAGTTTTGAATGGGTCAGCAAGAGGAAGAGCTAACCTGTTCTCAATTCCTGACAAAGTCCCAGTTCACAGCTCATTTATTTATTTATTTATTTATTGTCATTTTAATGTCAGAACATGCATGTTGTGTTTACATTGACCTTAATTGCCAGGGGAATCACACTTCATAGCTAGTAACTTCCTTTGGAGAGGAATAGAACTTTTCTTACTGGAAGGTGACTTGGAATGGATCCGTAGTGAAAGGAGCAAGCCCTGAGGTAAGCGGCCTGATACATTAACCCATTTACAGCCACTTAGGTTGCTTTCTATAGCTATTTCTTGACAACTTTGGCAGGTTGGAGACTACTTTGGGGAAATAAAAGGTTGGTTTGAGCATTCTGTCATATCACTGATACAACATTTTACCCACAATGCACTCTGCATCTGGAAGTAGATATATGAGATCATTCATATGACACATTGAGAGAATGAATCTTCTTGGCTGATGAAAGATAAGAACATAGCAGGCATACAGGATAGGGTTAAAATAAATATATGTATTAGTGAGAATTGTCTGGGTGTGATACCTGGACACTGAAGCATGCTGGCAAGAACAGAATCAATTTGTTTGAGATCTGGTGCTAGAAAATTGTTCTGTAGATACCATTGTCTGCCAAAAAATAAATGGGCCCAAGAGAAAATCATGTCTGAACTCTTATTAGAAGCCAAAATTTCTAAACTGGAGCTATTGTACTTTGGATTCATCATAAAATGACATGCTTCATTGGAAAAGATGATTATATTTGTTATAGTAGAATGTAGTAGGAGAAATTGACAACATTTCAGATTGATTCATTTAATCAAGAAAGCCATAGGCCTGATCTTGGAAGATCTGGACTTTCAGAAGTTTCTCATTCACACAGACTTCATAAGCTGAAGTCGACTTGATGGCAAATAACAACAAATGGAGAATGTGTTGGCCCAACCACCTCTATCATCCATCTCCTTATTCCATCTCCATCATCCATCAGATGACCCATCTCCATCATCCATCTTCTTATTCTGCAAGCAATCTGCCTCTTAAAAATCAGGGTTCCTAATCATATAGATAGCCCCTGTGTGCAGAGAAGGCTTTTCTCTTCAGAATGGGCTCTGCATGTGGAGTTGTGATGGAAAGATCAAGGCTAGCGTGTTCTCCACAGATTTATATCAGCTCTGTTCTTAACAGCCAGATATGGTCGATGAAAGGCTCTGTTTGAGCATTGTGAATAATTTTTCACCTTCATACTTTAGAACTAATTCAGCCTAGAGCCCTTTCATACTACTCAGTTACAATGCCATAAGCTAGTTAATTGTCCTCAGGTGTGATGCAAGATACTGTCCCATCATTGCTGTGAAAGTAAGATTTAACTCCCAGTTTGGCACTTTGGGATATTTGTGGGAGCCCCCGAGAGATGATGGGGGGGCATCTTTTGACTCAGGCAACAAAATGTCTTGGGCCAGGCATTAACTGTATAGATGTAATGTTAGATCGCTTTCAGACTGCTACCTCACTCCCTGTACATTGCAAAAAGGCTGGATTGCCAGATCTCAAGGCCTAGCCTTTAATCGGGATGGGGTTGGGGTTGCAGGGCATTTTTCTTTGGACCTCAGGACAATCTCAGAGTGATGGCACTGCCTTAAAAGATGTGTATATAGCTGCTTTATTTGTCATACATGGTATTTTCAGTTTGAATGCCATACTCTGTGCAAATGTAGTAGAATTCAAGGACATAGCCATGTTAGTCGGGATCTGTATGAAAAGGGATCGTTTTAGCAACTTTGAAACCAACTGAGAAAAAGATCTTGGTAGCATAAATTTTCATAGACTACTTCATCAGATATATAGAGTGAAGTACCTAGGAACAGGCATTTATAGCCATGAATCAGCGAGCTGTATGTGTGAATAGCAATAGAAATGCAAAACTTGTTGGTATGTGATGAGATGGCAAGAGACACAAGGAAAGATGTTGCCTAAAGTTAAGGTATTTAGATAACCATACGAACAGTGGAGAAAGTTATTGGAATGTCGGATGATGCTGGCTGGTCCAGAAAGGACATGTGATAAACTGGCCAAGGGGCTGGGATGTTACCTTGTGTTATATGTACCGGTAGTGTGCCAGGAAACTATTGTCTCTGTTCAAGCAACTGCTAACGGACTGAAGTTTGTGTTCTGTGCAACTGTGGTTGCTGTATCCATGCTTAATGGCATCATCATAAGCTGTTACTTGTAATATCAACCTTGGTAACATCACCAAGGGTTACTTCCTGCACCATCACAAGGGGTCTCACCAGGTTTCAGTTTTTAGCCCAGAAACTTTAGGTCCTGGAATAGTCCTGACAGGACAACCCTAGACAGGTATAATACAGGTATAGTCCCTGTCTTTTTTTGTCTAATAGAAGTAATGTTGGGGAGGGAGGACTGTGGCTGTATAACAGAGGAAGGGAGAGAGAGATTTAGAGGAAGCATGCAACATGGGGAGAAAGAGGGAAATTCCTCTTCCAGCAGCTCCATGATTCCAGTCAAAACTAGTGCCTCTCTCAGATGCATTAAAAAGACAATCAGAAGATAGAATCACCCATCTCCTTTTTCATGTCTGGTAAGCCTGAGAGAGCCCACTAAAGGCACCAGATCCCATCTGATCTTGGAAGCTAAATAGGGTCAGCTCTGGTTAGTACATGGATGGGAGACCACCAATGAATACCAGGTGCTGTAGGCTAGATTTCAGATGAAGGAACTGGCAAAACCACCTCTGGGTATTCCTTGCCTATGAAATTCACAGGATTGCCATAATTCAATTGGTGACTTGAAGGCACATTTACAATCACAAGCCAGAAGGCCTGTGATTCTTAAGTTTTGTTATACAACACAGAACCTCAAAAATGAAATATGAGGTTGAATTCTCTACTCATCTTGATGATTGTTGGGGGCAGAAAGCACCATGTAGTAAGAAGATTGCAAGTTTTTTTTTCTTTTTCTTTTTTGCAATTAGTTATCTATTATATTACTTTCTTCCTTCAAAAAGATTAAGAGTAGCTTAAGTATGAGTTCCCAACAAATCTGGGTACACAGTTACTTGAACAACATAATAGTACTGTACCTAGTAATGCCATCAGATTCTAGTTGCATGCCTTCTGTTTGAAATAGGGAAAAGGCAGTTTGGATCTGACTCTTGAAATATATTTAGACAATTTTTATTTAGATGTATTTAGACAAAAATATTTAACATAAGCAGTGACATAAGGTGTTACAGTCCTGATAAGGCACTAAAGAGAAATTTAAAAACCTCACCTGTGCTGTTACTTTGAATTCATCAGTACAGTCATTTGTCTGCTTTGAAGCTCTGCTTCCCCCCTCCCTGGCTTTCACAGATAGCATTTTCTGACCCTCTTTTTCCAACTGTTCATAGTCAAATGTGTTCATAAGGACCAACTGATGGTCCTGCATTCTGATGTAAGGAAAAACAAAGAGAAATACCAAGTGAGGTCACCATATGTTGTTGATTTACAGAAATTCCCTATATAGAACATGAGGGAGATTTTTAATATGTATGCATTTCCTACTGCTTAATGTATGCTTTGTGATAAAAGCTTATCATTACCCATGTGGCTTTTATTATTTATAATATCCCCACCCACCTTTAAAAAAAAAAAGTTGAGGTGGCTCCATATATCAAAAATCCTCTGTAATAACATCCTGTATCATGGATAAGACTGTATATCTTTTTTCTTCCCTTACAACATTTTAACTGAGCAAGAACCCCACAAATGCCTTTTGTCCCTTGTAACATCATAAGGAATGTCTTTGTGATATTTATTGACATTATACCAATATTCTCATTTTGGACTAGGGATGTAAATGTTCACTTATGTCATCCGTATAGGCAAAAACAATGTTCACTTATCTCATTCGTATAGGCAAAAACAAATATTTTCAAAGGTTCTCTGTCCATTGGGTGGGACTGCAAGAGTTTTTGTGGATTCCTTGATGATTTTTGATGATACTTCAGAACTTTTTTGAAAAGTACAGAAACAACATTTTGCAGAAAAATTGGATACTTTGCACAAAATCGAGTTTTTTGTGTAAAAATGTTTTCTCTCTAGGAATGAAGAATCACCTCCCTCTAGGTTCCACTGTTGGAAGCTGTTTTGTCAGAAGACTGGTTCTTCCCTCAGTATCTATTTTTGCTTAGTACGTTCATATAAAAAGTTATTCAAAATACTCTCCTGTTGGGGACAATTCTGTCATGTTTCTGCTTCCAATGGTTTTAAGGCCAAGAGAGGCCTTTTCAAAACCAAGATTATAAAGCATAATTGGCACAATATAGCATCCTGAAAAGCTTTTAAAAATGTTTGGGGGGTTGAAGGTAAAATAGCTTTGGGGGCATATTCTCCCTAAACCTGTCTTAGGGGAATCACATATTTGAATGTGCCCCTGAGCGTATGAGAGTCAAATAGTTTACCAAGGACTTTTTCCCACAGCGAAAAAAGCATAGTGCTATGCCCCTGTCAATATCCTGCAATAAATGGGAAGATTTTCACACAGTGTCGCACAACATCACCATTATCTCTGATACACCATATCTTTGGCTGATATGCCAGCTGCACCCTTTCCTGGAGGTTAGGAACCTTGGAACTGTGGTACATGCACTGGTAACTTCTTGTCTCGATTTCTGCAATGCACTCTACATGGGGCTACCCTTGTGCCTAGTTCAGAAACGTCAGTTGGTACAGAATATGGCAGCCAGGCTGGTCTCAGGTAAAACCAGAAGAGACCACATAACACCTATTCTAAGATCTCTCCACTGGCTGCCTATCAGTTTCTGGGCGCAATACAAGGTGTTGGTTATTACTTTTAAAGCCCTAAATGGCTGGGGTCCAACCTATCTTTGGGACTGCCTCCTTCCATATAATCCACCCGTGCACTAAGGTCCTCTGGGAAGAATTTATTGCAACCTATAAAAACTAGATTGTCTGGAACTGCCCAGAGGACCTTTTTGGCTATCGCTCCTAGACTATGGAATGGCCTGCTGGATGAGATCCATCACATGACCACTTTAAACAGCTTTAAAAAAGCTGTTAAGACGGATCTCTTCCAGTGGGCCTTTCCTGAGTAGATAATCGGCCATCAAAAAAGTTATTCTTGACTCTGATTTTCACTACAGTTATTTTAATTTATTTGTCATTTATTGTAGTTTGCTATTATTAAGTATGTTTTAAACTTTGATTGTTTAATTGTATTTTGGGGGGGGGGGTGGGCTATTGGGGAATAGGATTGTCTGTTTTATCATGTAAGCCACCCCGGTTGTATTATACAGAGAGGCAGGATTATTATTATTATTTATCACGTAATTATTCCGTGAATAAAAAGCTGTGCCATTATGCCTCTTTATTCATGGGATAATTGCAGGATCATGGCAATATTACACAATGTCGTGTGAAAATCTTCCTGTTATTGCAGGATATTGACAGTAACATAGCACTATGCTCCCATCTTTTTTCACCATGTGAAAAAGTCCCAAGTGAATCGGTTAGGCCAGTTTTAGTACAGCTGAGATCTAGCAAGAAACTGGGATTCACTGAAAGGAAAGAAGAGTGAAAGGATTTTGAAAACAATTCAGTCCAATCTTCTTCTACATTGATCCTCCATGCGCGCGCGCACGCACACACACACACAAATTTATTCTCATGTCTTTTCTTTTCATGTTAAATATGTTATCTTTTCCTGGCATCGTTGCCTTAATTTAGGGTCTGTACAGACTGCCAGAAATAATCCAGCTTGAGACCACTTTAACCAGGGGTAGGCAACCTTTCCCCTTTAAGGGCCAGGGGACTTCAGCTCCCAGAATCCCAGGAGCTATTGGCCAACATGGAACTATTGGCCAACATGGCTGAGTCTTCTGGGAGCTGAAGTCCCTCGGCCCTTAAAGGGGAAAGGTTGCCTACCCCTGACTTTAACTGTCCTGGCTCAATGTTAGGGAATCATGGGAACTGTAGTTTATTGTGACACCAGAGCTCTCTGACAGAGAAGGATCAATGTCTCAGAAAAAAACTACAATTCTCATGATTCCCTAGCATTGAGCCAGGACAGTTAAAGTGGTCTCAAGCTGGATTATTTCTGGCAGTCTGTACAGACTCATAATTGTCAGGGTATGCCAGTTTGCATACTAAGTTCTGACTGGATGAAGGTATAGCAAAGTGGCAGGTGGAATCCATGATAATAAGCCAGCTCCAGCAATTAATGATGCAGTCAGCCAATTAGGCCAGGTGGAGTTGATAACCACTTAGTAGTGTATAAATGTATTGGGAGTCTGCTTGGGGTTCAGAGAGTGTATTACTTTATATGCTGGTAAGAAGCCTGTTGCTGGAAAGTAAAGTTTTTCTCCTTGCTATGAAGATATAGTACTGCAGGTATGCAGGAAGTTATGCTGTACTGTTTCTGTGCCTAGCCATGATGCTATATTCTTTGTTTTTTGCATGTATTTTTTGCCTTACACTCTGCTGAGTAAAGCTCTATTTTTGTTGACTCCACAACTCTGCTGTACTATTTTGTAATACACCCAACAATAATATCAACTAAAATTTAATCAAAGCTATGGCTGGCATTTAGTCTGTTTATTTTTAAGAGAGGGGAAAGTGTGGAAAACTATGACATTTTGTAAGCATTGATCCTATACACACTTGATTACCTTACTGGTGGTTGGCCATATGTGAGTTTCTAATGTATCAGTGTTACTGAATGAATATAGCTGATGTAGTTGACCCAGATGATAAATTTGTAATAGTATCAATAAATATTTGATATTTGTTCTATACAGCTTATATTTGTTCTATGTAGCTTCTATGCTCCTCTAGACTTGGTTAGCTAATTAGATGTAATAGTTGATGCCCTAAATAGACATACACATTGTGTCCTGGATGAACATTAAAACAAGGCAAGGAATGAGTACCCAGATGCTTATATGTAGCCACATTGTCTAGACATGCATAAAGTTGTTTCCACATGGGTATATCCCTTCTGGATTGTGGTAAAGATTATTCTTTTGTCACTGCATATATCATTTTAAGGAGAAAGGGAGCCACCTTGTGAATGTGAAAGCTGAAAATGAGCCTTGTAAGTTAAAAGAGAAATGCAGAAAAATCCCTGATGCACTAAATCAGGGGTGGGGGCAGCATGAGCCCTAAAAGTTGCCTGTGATCTCCAACCCATTTTTGTGACCCACAGAAGACAACACTGCCAATATTATTTGTCACACAAAAGGGAGAATTATGTTCCAGGAAGGCTATAGGAACCACAACTCTCTCTTAAAACAAGGTGTAACATGTGTGTGTGTGTTCGTGCACGGGGGTTTCAAGTCACCTGATGACTTATTGCAACACCATGAATTTCATAGGCTTTTCCTAGGCAAGAAATGCTCATCAAGAAATACTGTTTTTGGCTGTTCCTTCCTAAGAAATATAGCCTATAGCAACTGGTATTCATTGGCAGTCTCCCATCCAAGCACTAACCAGAGCTGGCTCTGCTTGGCTTGCATGATCAGATGAGATCTGGTGCCTTTGGGGTATTTAGGCTAAGGTGCAGCATATGGACCTTATTTTCCCTCCACCTGCCCCCAGTCAAAAAGCCTGAGGTTTAAGGAATGTAGACTTCAGGCTACTCCTACTTTTGGTTATGGGGTGGTGTAGCTTACAGTTGGTCCTGGGAAGAATTGGATTCAAACTTCCACAACTTGCCCACCTCAATGGACTGTGATTTGATTTAGCATATGATTTTTATTTCATAAATGATTTTTTAAATCACATATTAATTATATGTCCCAGTATTCACTGATATTTTAACTTGAAATATCAATAAGGCCACAAAGCATACTAATAGTACAATCCTGTACATGCATACCCAAATTTCAGGCAGAAATTACTTGCCTTACCAATTGTAAGTTCCATTCAGTTACTTCCAGGTAAGTGTATATAGTACTGCTGCCTTAAAGCAGTCTTAATGTTACTAAGGGCTTGATAAATGTTTGTAAAAAATGGAAGTGGAAGAAATGGAAATGTGCCTACCTCAAATCACTGCAAACTATAATACATTCCCAACATTATGTTTTCTTTAAACAAAAATCTTGTCTTGTTTTATTTTGAGAATTGAGATATTCTAGTTCATAATATCTGAATCCACTTATTTGGTCAATTTGGATGTATTTACTACAGAAATGTTATGTTGGAATTAACGGCCTAATATATATGCCACATAAACATGTTTCTTCTATTGCATCTCACTCTTGATTCTGATTAACAATAAATAGCTTTCAAAAGGAAGATCTTTCTGTGCTCTGAGGAGTAGTTCACTTAAAAAATTCTGTAACCCCACACCAGTCCTTCACTGTAGGTAGTTCTGAACCTGAAAATTATGTTTGAACTGAAAGATTCATTTTAGGCCTTACAATGCATTTGAACTGATGTAAATTAGAAAGCTTTTTAATCGTGGAACCCATTGATTAAATATTGGCCAATAGCAAGAAAATGTTTGTTATTTTAATAAGTAAGACTGCATCTATGCTGAATGTAGTAGAATGTTTTGATAAAGAAACCAACAGATGGTATACATTAAACACCCAGCTCTCCACTTGCTCTTATTCTTCATTTTAGAAAAGATGTAAATGAGTCACTCAAAATCCATTGCTATAGGAAGATAGGCATTTGGTGTATCTGCTTATAACGTAATCCTTTTATCTTCTGCTCAGAAGTAAGTCAATGCCGATTATTCCCAAGTAATAGGGTATATGACTGCACCCCTAATGTGTCTGATAGAAGGTCAATTGATGCTCACAGAAAAATAGGAACCCTGAAATTCAACACAATACTAAACAAAGAAAACAAAAGCAAAATACAGTCTGCCCCCCATTTTTTCAGGGGATCCGTTCTGGACACCATCACCCCCATGAAAACAGAGAGTCACAAATATTCAAGCCCCATAGACTTGAATGGGGTACACCTGCAGGAACACGGCCCATTGATTTTAACAGAAGTCGCCCCTCTGTGAATATGCAAAACTGTGGACTTCAAGTCCGCGAGAATGGAGGGGTGACTGTATAGAATTTATATTATTCTGGTATAAAACATGTATAATGTATACTTAGCACCCTTTGGAACAATGGTAATAAAAAGATCCTAGCATGTTTCTTCCATTGTACTATTATAAACTGGCAGCTGTTCAGGCATTCCATATAGTGGTACTAATGTTATGGTTTCCCTCTCAGGACGTTTTGCACAAGGAAAGTATTCTGAGGAGCTATCTGAGAATGTGTTACTCTGTCATTCTAGGTCAGACTGAAAGCACATTGGATGTGAATTTTCACAAATCTATTTCTTAATGGTTTCAGAAATGTAGATATTATTAAGAAAACCTAATCAGGCATATATATTGCTGGCATTTATTATGAAGTATACATAAGAAATTATTTAGCTTGTTTGCAGACTTTTAGCATTATGTTTAAATAATGTTACTCTTTAACAAGCACACGTCACAAATCCAGACCACCATGTTAGCATGAGTGTAAACTTCCTATTTCTTAGCCATAAGTGTTCCTTGAATGTATTTCCTGTAGTGTAAATGGAATATTTCAACTTATAGTCAAAAATGAAACACCTCTGCTTGTACATGCTTAGGACCATATACCTAGTGGTTTATATTGCACTTTGATGATAGAAATTAGTGAATTAACCCTCACTGACTCAGGTTGCATTTGATGCAGTACCAGTATATTACTGGATATCTACAAATATTTTATATTTTACATATATTATTATAATAATTATTATTCAGATTTAGATGAAGGTAAGGTAATGCTAACAGCATGTATATTTGTTTTTAGATACTGTTAAAAGTTGTGTAGCAAAGCTGTTCTTCAGTTGTCCCTTGAAAGGTCATTACTGCCTGTACAGTAAATCCAGTTTTACTCTCATCAGCCGACAGCCTCAGCTTTGGATCCATATCATGTTTCTCTTTCAGCAGGTGTGTGCAATACATGACTTTATAAATTGTGGCACTTTGATTATTAAAGATTTTCTCAATTAGGATAGTTGTTAATTGAAATCCCTTGGGACATTATATAGGTCTTTCTGTCCATTTTGGAAGGTGAATTGTTGCACTGGATTTCAATTGTTGTTGTTATTGTTGTTGTCTGCCTTCAAGTCATTTCTTGAGAACATTTGCCTTTGCATTCCTCTGAAGATAAAAGAGAGCAGGTGAGCTGGTAAGAGGGGCTTCATCAGATGACAGGTGAGATGCCTGTTGCCAGGATCTGTCCCATACACTCTGCCAAGGCTCTAACAGGTGTTACCAATAGAACATTGTGGCCATGTTTCATTCCAAAATTGTGTGTGAGAGAGAGTCTTCCCTGCCAGTCCCTTTTTAACTACTGGACTTGCAATATCTGACCTTACAGATTTTTTAATATTGCAAATTCCATGATCCCTCACTAATGGCTAGGCTCATAAGGTTAAAGGGTCCAACAATATTTGAAGGACCACATGTTCTCCTGCACTGTACAAATAGGCTGAAATATGGAAATATGCCATCATATTTCCCATTTGAAGGCTGGAGAGTGAAGAAAGCTGAGAGGAAGAAAATCAACTTATTTGAAATGTGTTGTTGGAGAAGAGTTATACAAGTACCTCAGACTACTAAAAAGACAAATGAGTCCTAGATAAAATCAAGTCTGAACTCTCCCTAGAAGCCAAGATGACCAAACTGAGACTGGACATATCATGAGAAGAAATAACTCACTACAAAAGTCAATAATGCTTAGTAAGGCAGAAGGCAGTAGGAAAAGAAGAAGACCACATTAAAAATGGATAGACTCAATCAAGAAAACCATGAATCTGATTTTGAGCAGGGCTCACCATAAGTTAAAGGTAGCTTGATAGCAGTTAACAACAGCAATATAAAATAGGAAATACATTTGTTGTTCTAAAAAGTACATTGACACCCAAAGTCTGTTTTGGGGAGTTACACATTCTTGGAATAATCTATTCCAGAATCATTTCAGATCAACACTGTAAGAAAACATTCATTTAAAGGAGATTATAGCACAGAGCTGATTTAATACAGGTTTCCTCTAAACCATTGTTTGCAAATCAGAACTTTGCCTCTGACATTCAGTGCATTCCTTCCTTTTCTCTTCATCTTAGAGCAGGGGTAGGCAACCTTTCCCCTTTAAGGGCCGAGGGACTTCAGCTCCCAGAAGCCTCAGCCATGTTGGCCAATAGTCCCATGTTGGCCAATAGCTCCTGGGATTCTGGGAGATGAAGTCCCTCAGCCCTTAAAGGGGAAAGGTTGCCTACCCCTGTCTTAGAGTATATTCTCTTCTTCCTTCCATTGACAAAGTAAGCCATGGCTAACAGTTATGTGTGCTTTGCTGTTGACCATGTTTGATACTAACATTGATTTTTATGTAAAACAAAAATGGAATTCATTGTTTGAAATGGCTTTGCAAACTTAACACATTTGGTTAGTGTTGTGTTACTTGCACCACTATGTCCATTAAGGCATAGAGTGGTTCTCAGGCTTTTGGCCCTTGTGACCCCCCTTTACATCTACATGCAAACATCGTGTTCCCCCAACACAGTAAATAAATAAAAATATTTCATTTTTTTAGTCTCCAGATTTTTGTTTGTACATTCAAGTATATTCATGAATATACAGGAACTATTCAGGTAGCAACATCTCATCCTGAGAACTGGGGCAGTGACAGGAAGGTGGGGGAAGAAGAAGTGGCAGCTTGGGATGGGCCCCACCAGAGGCCATGATCCAATGAGCTTCCCTGCTCTCCTCCTCTGCTTCACTTGAGCAAAGGCAGCTGTTCCAAGTGCCTTTCTTTTTCTTTCCCTCTAGGAGAGAAAAAGTTTGGGAAGTGGAGGAGGAGAGATCAGGGACTCCATGTCTCAAGCCCTCCATGAGCAACTCATGTGCCCCCCAGGAGTCTCATCCCAGAGTTTGAGAACCAATGACTTAAGGCAGGGGTAGGCAACCTTTTTGAGACGGGGGCCGGGTTGCTGTCCCTCAGACAATTGGGGGGCTGAAGCACCATAAATAAATAAATAAATAAATATTTAAATTTAAATTAAAAAAAATTAAAAATATGCATGCGCACTCTCTCAGCCCCAGAAAAGCCACGGCAACCCCCCTGTGGAGATTTTGCCAAGAAAAAACCAAGAACAAGTAATAACAACAATAATCAATATCATCATGGCGGGGAGCGGGGGGGAGTGGGGGGGGGCAGCGGTGGTGGCAGGACCAGCCTGGGGCTGGTCCAAAGGCCTCAGGGGGGCGCATCCGGCCCCCGGGCATTAGGTTGCCTACCCCTGACTTAAGGGATAATATGGAAAGAGGAAATTGCACAGGAGAAAGAGAAGCAGGGATGAGAGAGTCTAAGGCAGGTTAATGATTTGGAATCCAGTGTTTTCAAGGATTATGTTGGCAGCAGTATTATTATGTCTGCAGCAGTCTTGGTTAATAAAAGATGAATGCAAGAAGACACTAAAAGTGGCCAGAATGAAAGATAAGAAAAAATGGATGATAGATGAAACACTTCATGCAATAAAAGAAAGAAGAAAAGCAAAAGCAAAAGGAGATAAGAACAAAGCCAGAAGTATGAACACAACTGTCCAACGTCTGACACACAGGGATAAGGAGAAATACTACAATGACCAACGCAGAGAAATAGACGACAACAACAAGGGAAGAACGAGAGACCTCTATCAAAAATCTGAGAACTTAAAGCCAAGTTAAAACCAAGGGCAGAGATGCTCTATAAAAGAAAAAAGAACATAATACAGGAACAAGAAAAAATAAAAAGATGTTGGAGGCAATACACAAGAGAGATATACAAAAAAGATGAGGGAATGCAGCAGCTAAAAAGGCCAAAGAGAAGTAATAGTGCCACTCTATTCTGCTTTGTTCAGGCCTCACCTGGAATACTGTGTCCAGTTCTGGACACGACAATTCAAAAAGAATGTGGAGAAACTGGAGATTGTCCAAAGGAGGACAACTAAAATGGTAAAGAGTCTGGAAACCAAGCCCTATGAGGAACGACTTAGGGAGCTGGGGATGTTTAGCCTGGAGAAGAGACGGTTAAGAGGTGATATGATAGCCGTGTTTAAATATTTGAAGGGATGTCATATTGAGGAGGGAAGAAGCTTGTTTTCTGCTGCTCCAGAGACTAGGACCCAGAACAATGGATGCAAGCTCCAGAAAAAGAGATTCCACCTCAACATTAGGAGGAACTTCCTGACAGTAATTGCTGTTCGACAGTGGAACACACTCCCTCGGAGTGTAGTGGAGTCTTCTTCCTTGAAGGTCTTTAAGCAGAGGCTGGATGGCCATCTGTCGGGGATGCTTTGATTGGGAGTTCCTGCATGGCAGGGGGTTGGACTGGATGGCCCTTGTGGTCTCTTCCAACTCTATGATTCTATGATTCTATGAATTATATTTGGAATGAGGAGCCATATGAAGATGAACCCCAAATTCTAAGAAGTGAAGTGGAATTTGCAATAAAGGAAATGTGGAAAAATAAATCACCAGGAATAGATGATATCCCAGTTGAACTGCCACAGTGCCTTACAGGCAGATGCAATTTCAGTACTTACTGAAATAAGCCAACAAATATGGAAAACAAAGCAGTGGCCAACAAACTAGCTTAATATACATACCAATTCACAAGAAAGGAGATACAAAAGACTCAGCAACTATAGGACAATAGCACTAATCTCACATGTGAGCAAAATAATGCTCAAAATTCTGCAGTATACACTCCAACCATACAGGGAGAGAGAAATTCCAGAGGTGCAAGCAGGATTCAGAAAAGGAAGGGGCACTAGGGATCACATTGCAAACATACAATGGCTAATGGAGCACACCAAAGAATTCCAAAAAGCATCAACATGTGTTTCATAGACTACAGCAAAGCATTTGATTGTACAGATCATGAAAAGCTATGGAATGCACTCAAAGACATGGGAGTGCCCCTACATCTGATAGTCCTAATGAGGAATCTGTACCAAGGACAGGAGGCCACCATCAGAACAGAATTCGGGGAAACAGAGTGGTTCCCAGTAGGCAAAGGGATGAGTCAAGGCTGCATCCTATCACCCAACTTGTTTAACTTATATGCTGAAAACATCATAAGAAAACTAGAATTAGAATCAGAAAAAGGAGGAGATAGGATAGGAAGAAACAACATTAACAACTTAAGATATGTGGATGACACCATATTATTAGCAGAAGACATTCAGGAATTGGAACTGTTAATAAGGAAGGTCAAAGATGAAAGTGCAAGGGCAGGTCTGATGCTGAACATAAAAAAACCAAAAATAATGACCACCAAAGAAATGCACAAATTCAATCTAGACAACGAGGAAATTGAAATAGTTAATGAATTCCCATATTTAGGATCAAACATTGACCAAAATGGAGACTACAATCAAGAAATAAGAAGTAGACTATGAATGGGAAAGACAGCTATGAAAGAACTGGAAAAGATACTGAAGAGCAAAGACATACAACTTAGCACTAAAATCAGAATTGTCCAGGCCATTGTATTCCCAGTTACCATGTACAGATGCGAGAGCTGGACAGTGAAGGAAGCAGACAGAAAGAAAATCAACTCATTTGAAATGTGGTGCTGAAGAAGAGTACTTTGGATACCATGGACAGCCAAGAAGACAAACAAATGGGTTCTTGAACAGATCAGACCAGGGCTCTCCTTGGAAGCAAAGGGGGGAAGCAGACGGCTAATTGAGCCGTTTTGGGGGCAGGGAAGGGGAGGGGCAGCCACACGATCGGCGCCCCAACCCCTTCCCCAGGTCGTCCTCGGAGCAGCCGGCCCTCTGCATGGCCGGCGCTCCGAGAACCTCCCGCCGCAGCGTTCGCACACGCTGCGGCGGAAGAGTTGCCGAAGGTGCGCCGCAGCCTTTTGCGGCGCACCTTTGGCAACTTGTGAAAAGAGCGCCAATTTAGCGCTCCTTTCAGGGGCGCAAAGCTGCGCCGCAGGGCCAAGGTGTGGGGATACCTTGGCCCCGCAGCGCAGTTTCCCGGGGCGGCCTACGGGCCGCCTGTCTGCATCCCCCCAAAGATGATCAAGTTGAGACTATTGTACTTTGGCCACATAATGAGAAGGGATGGATCACTAGAAAAAACAATAATGCTAGGAAAGGTAGAGGGTAGAAGAAAGAGAGGAAGACCACAAACCAGATGGCTAGATAGACTCAATCAGTGAGGTTATGGGCAAGGGCTTACAGGATCTGGGCAAGGCAGTGGAAGATAGGGATTCTTGGAGATGTCTCATCCATAGGGTCCCCATGAGTCGGAACTGACTCGAGGGCAGCTAACAACAGCAAAGTCTTGGTTTTGGGATTCTGATCATTGCAGTCTTCTATTATTAAAAATACTGCTTAATGTATCATTAGCTTCAGCTGTGTACTACTTCTGCTTGTTTTTAATTATTTTATACTAACTTATAAAGTTATAGTTGTTGCTATTTCACTGCTTCACATGAATGCTACATCATTACAAAAAATATAGCATATCTCGTACAGATTGAGTATCCCTTATCTGTAATTCTGAAATTTGAAATACTCCAAAATCCAATATTGTCCACATGGGTGGCTGAGCTAGTGACATGCCTGTTTTCTGATGGTTCAATGTACACAAACTTTGTTTAATGCATAAAATTATTTTAAAAACATTATGTTTAAAATTACCTTCAGGTTATGTGTATAAGGTGTATACAAAACATAAATTAATTTCATGTTTAGACTCTGCCCTCATCTCCAAGATAAATCATTATGTATATGCAAATATTCCAAAATCCAAAACTTTTCTGGTCTCAAGCATTTTGAATAAGGGAGACTCAACCTCTGCTAATATTTTGACTCCTGCCCACACAATAGTCTAAATACACCATGAATAACAGACCTGGGGGGGGGGGGGGAGCATAGCAAGACACAGCTCAGTTTCACTATTTCATTTCCACTGAAGTGCAGTTAGAGCTGATCTCTAGTTATTCCAGGAATCCAGCCCAATTTCAGTGCTGTCAAAACTCATTTTGTACATATCTTAATTCAGCAATGAATTAAGTGATCAAGACACAAGGGCGCCATTTAGGGTTTGAAGGGAGGGACTTGCTTCCCTCCCCCTTGCAAGTTGCATATTGGTCTCCATCAAGAGCACCTCTACTTCTGGACATTATTTAAAAAAAAATTGGCCACAGCAAATGCTGTTAAAATGTATTATTTTTGCAGTTTACATTATATACACTGAGCCAGGGAGAAGGTTGAAAGTCTTACTTTGGAAGAAACATGCACAACAGGAATAGGCAACACGTGGATTGCAGACCACATATGGTCCTGCACTTGTTTTCACAGCTACCAGGACTCCTCTCATCTCAGAAGTGGAGGTCCAGTCAATTCCAGTTTAATTGGAAGGGATAACATGGCCTGTGGCAGACTTAGCTCCCAGACCTACCAAATTTATCCACACCTGATGTGCAGGATTACACTGCATATTTTGAATATGACCAGGAAAAGACATCTGCATCTTTCTTCAAATCTCTCTCTCTCTCTGTCTCTCTCACACAAAATCTCTCTCTCTCTTTGAGACACACATACAAAGCATAATCCCTTTGCTTTTCTGAAATTGCACTACTATAGAGGTGCCCTTTTAGTTCCTGCCCTCATAACATAAATTCAGAATGTCTTTTATTTTCATTCTTCTGCAACATTTAATATCATGTTTTGTTCATAAAATATTGGAATCTAAAGAATATGCAAAACTGTAGGCTGCTTAAAGTTCTTTCTTGCCTTTCCCTTCACTACTGCTGACACTCTTAACATTCACAAGAGTTTCTGTCAGTTCCATGTTAGCTACAGAGCAAAGCTATTTTGTTTGATCAAAGCTGAAGAAACAGCACTGTCAGGAATCCTAGTAGGGCCCATTTGCCAACAATGTAGCTTTCCTTATCGGGCAAACACTTCCTGGTAAATCCTTTGGATTTATAAACAAAGACAATAGTTCAGCCAAACACTTACACCAGATTCTTACACTGAGTATAGCAGAATCCAAAACAGTGAATGCTTACTTGGACAATTTTGTACACTCTCAGGAAAAGTCAAGGAACAAAAATCTGAGGAATCAGAAAATATCTTTCCTGCTCCCAGCAGAGTAGTGGAAAGAGTTGGTATCATTGTTAAGCATATGGAATATGCTGGCAAAGACACGGAGCTTTAAGAACAAACTAAAGTGTCCAAACTGTTTGGACTGTGGGCAGCAATCTGGATTAAGTTAGGAACTAGAAAGTGGATGTCAGGACCAATGAGCCAACAAATCGAGGGGGGGGGGACTAGGGCAAGAAGAAGCCAGAACTCATGACTGAAGAGCAAGACCAGAAAAACAAGACACAGCAAAGCTCAAGTTTTGTGCAAACAAACCTCAGCTGGGAAAGGAAGCCTTTGGTATTCCTGCCTGACCAAGAAAACCCAATAGTCGATCTAGATGACAGACTCATTTCAGGCAGTTCTTTAACCATTGGCCACTAGCAGTTTAGTGGTTCACCACACAGCATAAAAGCGCACACATTACAGCAGTACCAGTGATAAACTGAGAACAGAATGGACCCCAGCAGAATTGGATTAGTGGAGAGATAATTCATTGAGCCAAGTAAAAGAAAGAAAGAACATTAAACAAATGACATTGGAAGAATGTTGAAAAGAAAATGGCATGGAGCAAATGCAGAGCTGATAAGTGAAGCAAAATACATAATCCAACAAATGAAGTGAAAAATAAGAAATCTGTGTTTAGGAGAAATAATCTCATAAAACAGCTGTAGAGAAGAAGCCAGGCATATGGTTTCAAAATCTGAGACTGTAATACGTTAAAATTGAAGGATGGAGGATTGTCATCATGGATTAATAACTGCACTGTAGTCACTGAGCCATATTGGCCTCTTTTTATTGTGTAACTTTCTCAATATAATTCTATCTTCATGTCTCTTTTTTTTAAAAAAAATTCTGCACGTATTAGTTATCAGCCTGTTGCTTTCAGTCACAAAAGCTATCACTCAAGTCAAATATATGGTAGAAAGGGCCACATCCCTGCCATTGCCTTAGCTTAGCCCTCAGGCATGAGAGGCAAGGAATTTAAAACATCAATTTTCCTATTCCTCTTTTCCTCAATTCTCTTCTGTTGTCCACACTCTCTCTGCCTCTCTGTTTCTGGCTGAAGATTGTACTGGGCCAAACATCAGAATATATGCTTGACGGAAGCCCCTGAAGTTGACCATATTTCAACATCCCAGCACTGAGGGAGGATAATTAATTTTGGACTACAATTCCCAGAATCCCTCACTGATGGAGAGCTCTGGAAGTTGTAGTACAAAAGGTAACTTTTCCAAGCTCTGCCTGAAACACACCCAGGCTTCCTGTCAGAGAGGCAGAATCTGAGGGAGACAGACACCTTTCCCTTTCACTTTGCTCTTTTTTAGCTTGCTAAAAATTTGCTTGGCAGAGATGTCAACTTGTGTCCTTACCCTGCTGGATCATATAGGTAATCTTCTGGTTGATCGCCAGCCTAGATCAGGATGATACAGAAGGATCTGAAGGGTATAATCTCCAACTCCTCATTTAGTTCATCCATCTTTAACATATTATCTTCTTATTAGAGAAGTACTGAGAATAGTGATTGTATTGTTCAGCAGTAACTGGAAGTACACAAAGTAGTAAAGGCAGCTGCCTCTGGCACATGATTTTAGGTGTCATGAAAGCCAGTCATACTGGACTTTCCTATCAGGACGCTCGACATCTTCTCTCCTGTTTGCTCACATAACAGATTTTAATTTTCTTTGACAGTGAGCTATGCATTAATTAGCACATATTTTGGAATTATAGATAATTATGATAAGGGAATTGTTAATATCATTTTTCACTATGCTCTCAACTCTGGGAGGCTATATGAATCATCACAATATTAACTATGTTACATATCAGACTTTTCCTGAACTTACTTTTGTACATTTACTTTGGAAAAATACAGACCATGTTCTGTTGAGCATAAACAGCAGCAGCATTTTGTATGTGAATGAGTAAATGGGAGAGATGGTAACAGGTGATACAAAGGGGATAGCTGCAATTTTCATGTAAATGTACAATTCAATTTGAAAACATACAACCAAATATGTCAAGTGAACTAAGTAACACTTTCATTTCTGTTCATTCTGTCTTCTCAACTTCCAGTGTGAAACTTCAGTTGGAGACATTTGGAAGCAAAGAGACATCAATGCTTGTAAAGTGATTAGTGAGCGAAGGGGGTGTCTTTTGTTTCATCCCTGTATCTTTCTGTGGTGTTTGTTTGGCCTTTTGTTTCATCCCTGTAGCTTTCTGTGGTGTATGTGCTCAAGCCTTTCGCTTCCTTTTTATCTGAAAGATGTCACCCCTTCTCTCAAGAAGTTAGAGGGGTTGCAGACTGCCAGAAATAGTGCAAATTGAGTCCACTTTTAGGGTTAGGGTTAGTGCTAGGGAATCATGGGAATTGGGTTTTTTTCTGAGACATTGAGCCTTCTCTGTCAGAGAGCTCTGGGGCCACAATAAAATACAGTTCCCATGATTCCCTAACCCTAACCCTAACCCTAAAAATGGACTCAATTTGCACTATTTCTGGCAGTCTGCAACCCCCCTCAGTCTCTTTACTCTCTTTGTCTGGAAGGAGCATCCATGTGGCTCCAACCCCAATAATGAATGCTAGCTTACACCCCACACATGAGAGCCAGCTCTTTTGCCTATCCCCTTTCCTTAAAATGGATTTCCTGAGAAAATAAACTTAAGTTTTCTTTTTTACCTCACAACAGCATCCAGTCATATCTCCTGTTTCTACCACAAGCTCATGTTGTAGTAGCCCCACTGCACTCTGCTTAATATAGGCACCAAATATTCCTACAAGACAAATAATATTGTAAGAGCAATGAGGATTATTTGAAAAAGAATTCTCTGCCCATGATGTTGTGAGACCAAGGAGGACTACATTGGATTTATGTCCAGGACTGAGACCCAGTATAGACGTCAGGGCTAAACAGTAATTTGGGTATCAGGGCCATGCCTTGGCTACTCTCTGTGATTGCAATCACAAGTTTACTGTGATCTCTGAATCAATTATATTCATAGATATTATTGAGGTACAAAAGGAGATCTGGTCTCGGTTCAAGAAAATCTATTTCTCATACTTTGCCACATAATGAGAATGCATGACTCACTATAAAAGACAATGATGCTAGGAAAGATGGAAGGCAGTAGAAAGAGAGGAAGACCACATGCCAGATGGTTAGACTCAATCAGAGAGGCCATGGACCTGAGCCTACAGGACCTGAACAGAGGGCTAGAAGTTAGGGGATCTTGGAGATATATCATCCACAGGATCTCCATGAGTCAAGGTGGATCTGAGGGCAGTTAACAACAACAACAACAACAACAACCAAACAAACAAGCAAAGGGCATTTAACTTATTATTTTGTATTGCGTGTTATTGCATATCAATTATCTAATGAAAGAAGCCTATATATAAAGCCTTCTTCTTTCATTGTTGTCCAACAGAGCTTGTTCCCAGAACCTTTATCCATGCAAAATAATTCTGTGCAAGCCCTGAAAACTTTGTGGGGAAAAACCCAGCTGAAGGGAACACACAGTTTTGAAACAGCAATGATTCAATCTACATTTCCACATCAAAAGGTAATCTGTTTTTTCATCATGAGCATTTATGAAGGTGTGAAATGTACTTCAGCGTATGAAAAACCTGTGCTGTAGTCACAGAACCTGGGTATTGGGGTCATATCAATGGTGTTCTCAAATATTTTGGTGAAACTGGGACTACTAGGATTTATGCTAATGCTAAAAACTTCTGTGCCAAAAAAAGCTTGGGGGAACTGGGGTTTTGCCTACTAATGGGCATATAGATAGAATAGAAACTGGTGGAACACAAAGAATCTCTAGATACAAACTCTGCAATAAGGACAAGAACAGAGTAATGTCTGCAATGTGTGTCAAAGAGGACATGGAGTCCAATAAAGTCCCGTAAAGAAGAAAACATAAGCGAAACAGCATATGTTTCTTTTCATATGTCACCCCTTGCATGTATGAGAGGCTCTATCTTTTCCTTTGCTCTATGAGTGGCAAAAGTTGGTTGTCTGTGACTTATTTTTTGTGTTTTGTCCAAAGTTATTACTTTCATGACTTCCCAGACAAAACACTATTTCCATTGCCTTTCACAAATAGAAAAATAACACTTTGTGGGCTTGGACAGAATGACAAAAGATCATTTTATCATTCCTTGGATATCCTTCTTGTATATCTTCTTTTAACACCAAAACATATACATACATGTGCATACTATTAATTAACTGATTAAATTCCTTAGATGCCTCACTAACAAATTAACTCTAGAAATTGTACAGATTAAAAAACAATACATTACAGTAAAATTAGATTATGATCCTATACAGCAGACTTTCTTTACCTTTAATCTTTGGAAAGTGTGTTTCATTTAAAAAAATTAGCTCATCCCAGTTGATTTAAAGGATTTATTTTAGAAATAACTCTAAGGTTACAATCAAATGTATCCTAACCTTTCACATTAAACAGCTTCACTGGCTACTAGTTTTGATATATAAAGCCCTACACTGATTACGTCCATACTATCTGAAGGACTGTATCTCCCTAGATGAACCTGCCAGAATCTTAAAAGCCTCAGGGCAGAGTTCTTTCTCAGTCTTGCCACCATTATAGGCCCATCTGGTGAAGACACAAGAGAGAGTCTTCTCAGTGGCTGCTCCCACCTTGTGGTATTCCTTTCCACAGAAGACTAGACTGGTCCCCCCCTCGCTCTTTGCCTACAGGCAAATGAGTTTTTGTTCAAGCAGCTTTTAATGAGCAATTGCTTGCCCCCAAGGGGACCAGCATTGTCAAAGATGACTCTGTGATCATGTGGACAGCATGACTACATGGAACTCTGTTACCTTCCCACTAAAGTGGTACCTATTTATCTACGTGCATTTTTATATGCTTTCAAACTGCTAGGTTGGCAGACGCTGGGACTGGGGACAAAAACTCATTCCATCATGTGGCACTTGGGTCTCAAACTGTTGAACTGCTGACCTTGAGATCATCAGAGTAAGCGTCTTAACCGATGAGCCACTGCATCCTATAATGGGACTTACCTTTTAGTAAAAAATGGTAAAATGGTTGTTCTATTAAGCAATCATCATTTGCCCATTCCAAAGTGTGTTCCTCACGGTTTGCCTGTCCACTGTAGGAAAGTGTTAAGTGACAGCAGAGTTGTATTCTAGATTTTGAAACAGAAGAACTCGGAGCATGTGAGGAAGAGGAGGGGGGGTTGATGAAAACACATAATACACACACAGCATATTTGCTGAAATCAAGTCTCTGACATTAAACCTTCATGACATCTGTTGCTTTCCATGTTTATACTATTTTACATTAACAGCAGATGCATGTACAACAATTCCTGAAAACTGTACTATTTTAGATTGCAGAAGAGCAATTACTTGACTGAATGCTCCTATGTGAAAACAATCATCTGTGCAGAAGGCTAAAGGGCAAAGAACACATGGTATTATTCCCAGGGTCTGGCGGGCCATGTATAAATGCTTTAAACCAAAGCTGCTGGCATCGTGGACACAAAGCACAACCTTTAATCCTTTGCCCCCACCATGGGCCTTAGTGGAATGAAATACCTACCGCTGTACTTTCCATTTGCAGTGAATAAAACCTTCCCACTGGGAGCTTTCCTCCACATTTCAAATATAATATATATCAGACATAGAGAAGGGGAATGATTCCATGTTGGTACTATGGCGGGGGGGGGGGGGGGGAATGGACTTCAACATGCATTAGTCCTCATCTGAATTTTAAAAATTCATGGGAGCTGAGCAAAACTTTAAGAATAATTTACAGCCTGGAAAAAGATAGCATGATTTTCAGAATATGCTGGTTGTGAAAATAAAGTTTTTATATGAAGTTCCTGAATAACATGATATGAGTATTTCCTCTACATATCAGAAATATAGAAAGAGCACGAGCCTAACTTTGTGTGCCCAGGAATATCTGGAGAAGCATTTACCTATGTTATTTCATGTTAAAACTAAGTGCTAAAATCAGAAGAACTTTTGTACCTTATCTTGCTTCCAGTGGTAGCCATCCAGATGGCTCCAGGAAGTGCACAAGAACAGAGTATGTATAGGAAAGACAGAAAGTGCAGATGAAAACCTGAATCCCTTAGAATCCCTATAGCCAGTAGCTATCCAATTTGGTCAATCCAAGCTCTGAAGTATATCTCTTTTCCATTTTTAGTCTCCAGCATTTGTTGTACAATAATATACTGCCTTTGTCCACTGGGGTTCCAAATAAGTACCTTGTCCAATACCCACCTTCTTCCATAATTGACACAGGATAGTAGGAGAGAGCTATTAACAAGTTAAGACTCTGACAACATCGGATTCCATTAGGAAGTCCAAAACTGGCATGCTGGGAGTAACCTTTTGGCCATGTCTCTTGAACTCCAGGATTTGAGGACAGAACTGTGTTTTGTACACAACATATTTGCAGCCTCTAAACTGGTTTCCTGACTCAGCTGTGGAGAATGATGCTGTTCTGTTGGCAATGCTGAGGTTTAATTCAACCACCATTCCAGTTTACTTCTTTGTATGGAGTTGCTGGGTTGAGGGGCAGTGTTGCCATTTTGTATTTTAATTCAGGCTTCAAAATACCTTTGGATGGTCCTGTACTCTGATTTCTGCAGTGCTTACATTAACATTATCTGCATTTTATGTTGAAATGTCTTTGAGTTTTGTCCCAAATCTGTTACACATGCAGTTGGTATGTAAATGGAAAAATAAAATGGTACATGGCTTTGCAAAAGAGAGAAGACCGTTTCAAACAGCAGACCAAGAAAAAGCTGTCAGAATGGATTGCTTGGCTGCGTTTTGCAAATTCACATAGTTGTGGGCTATGGCATGAGCTCCAGAAGGGTAATGTTTTGCGCATGCTCAGTTCTATCAACCTTTGCCCTCTGAAGAGATTACTGTTTCAAAGCAATTATATTTTCAAAGATTGCAAGGAATACTGTTTCAAAGCACAGCAAAAGATTTCTGGTCAAAGCTATTAATCCTTAATTAGAGTTCATGCAAGTGAGCAGCATGGAATTTCCTTTAAAACAAAACATATTTGAGGTAAGTCTTAACTGCCTGAAATTATCTTTTTTAAAAAGAAAAGAAAAAGAAAACACACACAATCTTACATTAAAATTGCATAATTGAAACCAAGCAATGAATGTCTTTCGAAAACCTTCACTGCCATCTTGGCTGTTAGTAAAGGAAAGATTCATTAAGGGGGGAAGCAGACGGGCGGCACGGGGCCGTCCTGGGAAGCTGCGGATTGGGGCCGAGATATCCGCACTCCTCGGCCCCATGGCGCAGTGTCTCAGGCCCAGGAAGTAGCGCTAAAATAGCGCTCCTTCTGCAAGACGCCGAAGGTGTGCTGCAAAAGGGCTCTGGCGCACCTTCGGCGCCTCTTCCGCTGCAGCGTGTGCGGACACTGCAGTGGAAGTGCATCGTCAGAGCGCCGGCCGTGCGGAGGGCCGGCTGCTCCGACGACATTTTTTGGAAGGGGTTGGGGCGCCCAGCGTGAGGCTGCCCCTCCCCTTCCTGGCCTCGAAAACGGGGCTTTGCGCCATCTGCTCAGGCCCAATATCTCTTTTGTGGAGTTACACAGCACACTTAGTGTCATGGGCATAGAAGATGGGATTCTGACATTCTTCCTACCTCCCTTTAAAAAGAAAACGTCCAGTACTCTCTCACAAAATGTTTTGCTAGGTCTCTAGATTCATCACCTTATTTTTCAGAGATGGTCCCTACTCTTTGTCCCCACATTTTCCCTGTTACATGGATTATTCAAAAAGATGACACAGATTTGCATAAAATTTGATAAAATACATAAAATATAATAAATTATTATTATAATGTAAAATTCTAGGTCAAAGGGTTTTTTTAATATAAAAAAAACATATTGGCCTACATTTTTTAATACTAACTAAAGTAGGCCCCATTGAATTTATCTATGTGCTGACTCACTATTCAACAGTTGATTGAATGGGTCTGCTTTAGTTGGGACTACTCAACAAGATGTGATTCCAATAAGAATTTCATTTCTTGCGGAATTAAAAATGTACCATGTTCAAAGGAGTGTTTATGTATGCAGAATCAAGTGTGTTATACACAGACATACAAAGACAGAAAATGAAAGGTAGAATCAAAGTAAAATAAGATCACATAAAATGATAGAAAATAAAACACTTCTTGTAAGAACCCAGTGAATCCAATGTCACAGAGTTTTATTGGCAGAATTTGTTCAGAAGGGGTTTGCCTGTGTCTCCCTCTGAAGCTGAGAGAATGTGACTTACCTAAAGTCACCCAATGAGTTTGTATGGCCGAATTTGAACCCTGGTCTCCCAGTATCCTAATCCAACAAGCAAACTAGTTCCCCATACTGGCTCTATCAGCATTTTATCTTACCAGCATTTTACTGTTTATATTACCACATCTATCAGTGGAGCATCATCAGGAGCATAGATGTGTTGGAGGAGAATTAAAAGAACTGGCAGAAGTAATCTCAGAGCCACTAGCAATAATATTTGAGAACTGGACAACAGGAGTAGTCACAGCAAACTAGAGAAGGGCAAGTGTTGTCCTTATCTTTAAAAAGGGGACAAAAAGAAGACCCAAACAATTACTGCCCAGTTAGTCTGACATCAATATCACGAGAGATTCTAGAGCAGATCATTAAAGAGAGAGTCTGTGAACATTTAGAAGGGAATGCCATAATAGCAAAAAGTCAGAATGGACTTCCCAAAAACAAATCATACCAGACCAATCTTATCTCTTTTTCTGGTAAAAAGATAGATGCAGGGAATGCTGTGGATGTAGCATATCTTGATTTCAGTAAGGCGTTCAACAAGGTTCCCCCATGGTATTCTGGCAAACAATCTAGTTAAACGTGGGTTAGACAAGGCTATTGTTAGGTGGATTTGTAACTGGTTAACTGGCCAAGCCCAAAGAGTGTTCAGCAATAGCTCCTCTTCATCTGAAAGAGAAGTGACTAGTGGGGTGCCACAGGGTTATCTCCGGAGCCCAGTGCTGTTCAACATCTTTATCAATGAGTTGGATAAGTGAATAGAAGCATGAAGCATACTTTTGAAATTTGCAGATGACACCAAATTAGGAGTAGCTAGTACTCCAAAGGACAGGATCAAAATTCAAAATGACCTTAATAGTTTAGAAAGCTGGGCCAAAAGTAACAAAATGAATTTCAACAGGGAGAAATGTAAGGTATTGCACTTAGGCAGAAAAAAATGAAATGCATAGGTATAGACGTTTACTCTATTCTCTCATCCATGCATCCTTTAGTGTGAGTACAATTATGCCTGCTGTGATTTTGTAAGTTCTTTGGCATTGTTTTCCTTTGCTTCATCCCTTACCTCCTTTGTTACATGCCCCTCTTGATTCATCTACAGATAATATCAAAATCCATAATTTTGGCTCCACAATCTCCCCTCAACTTATTTATGAGGTCGATTTATAGTTGAATATATATGGTAAACATTAGGAAGAACTTCCTGACAGTAAAAGCTGTTTGACAGTGGAACACACTCCCTCAGAGTGTGGTGGAGTCTCTTTCTTTAGAGGTTTTTAAACAAAGGCTGGATGGCCATCTGTGTGTGGGGGGGGGTACTTTGATTGTGCTTTCCTGCATGGCAGGGGGTTGGACTGGGTGGCCCTTGGGGTCTCTTCCAACTGTGTGATTCTATGATTCTATGATTTTATGAAATGCACTCAAAGACCAAGTGGTATTATTCTCAACTGTATTACGTGCATAATCATATTACTGTTTGTATGAGACTGTGTAGTGTACATGGGGCTTTTCTGTTACTCTCTTTCAGTAAAAGTATGCACTGAGTCTCCCTACCATTACAGCTGCATTATTTCTGCAAAACTGGAGCAAAGTAATCCCTTGTGGAAAACAAGATTTTGGAAACTCCTTCTACAGTTTCATAATCTCCACTCTTAGCCAACAGCTTCTGAAATATTTTGCCCCATGCTAGTGGGAGGTCCCTGAGGATTCTGAAGTTTTTGGAGGGTGGGAGAATGTTGCTGTTATGTCTTTGAGGAAGCTTATCATGAGCTGGCTGACACCTACAACAATATACTGGCTGGCTGTTACCTAAAGCTTATACTCATTGTAAAGGCCAAAATAGGCAGCAAACCTATTTCTTAAATGCAATTTGGCTTCAACTATAAAAAAATCCAGGATGAGGGGGCTGATTTAAAGATCAAATGGAAAGGGCTCATAGTGTGGCCACCAGCCATAGTGTGGGGCTCATAGTGTGGCCACCAGCCTGGGAATTGTCATCTAAAAATATTGGCAAAACTCTAGGTGTTAACCCCTCTCTATGCCTATCATTTAACTTCCCTGCAACCCTGTTTCTCCCAACTGGAGTCATTTCTGACATTTAAACATTGACCATGGGGACTAAAGGCACAAGCATGTTTCAGAAACCATGTGTTCCTTTCTCTCTTGAAGTATGAACCCTTTCACACATGCACCATGGATACACCATGCCTGTTCTATTAATGAGTGATGCAGCGTCATATTTAAATGGGTGTGACTATTCTGAATCAGATTTCAGATTTTTCACTAGGCTGATATCAGGGCATATTCAGAGGACTTAAAAGTTACAGTATGGATGCTACAGAATGAATATTTTTGTGTCCAATGCAACTAACAGCTTTAGTCCTAAACAGGATTATTTGGTACATTTCATTCATTTGGACTTACTTCCAAGTAAGTAAGGTTAAGATTGCAGCATGAGTGTCATTAATTTTAACAGTATTCTGGAGGCTTATGACTCAAACACATTCTTAAGTAGTTTGCACTTTCTGCCAAGATCATATCTGGATTGCTCCAAAGATTGCAAAGATCAGATCTGTATCAAGCCTCTCCTGAGTACCTGCCTACAATCTGCAAGAATTGTTACTGTGGGTTTTTTTGCAAGTGCAATGACACTCTTGTAGACAGTGTAACATGTGCAGTCAGCATGCCAGAATTAATGCTGTGAGCATGTGGTTATCCCAAACCATCATACCAGTCTATATAGCTAATTTTGGCAGCTAAATAGCCAGGCTTGGTGTATGACATTAATCAATATACCCTGCTGGTTTCAGTAGCAAAATATTACTTTTCAGTAGAAGAACTAGCTTAAGTACAGTTTTTCTGGGAAAAGATGTGTAATAAAAAGCTGAACATGGAAAGGCCAATTGACAAACAGTGAGGAAAAGACTTTTCCCTTGCAAATAATGAGTTAATAAATCTGGGTGTTTGTGTTTTTGTTTTAATTTACAGCTGGCCCATCCTATCATAATAAAGCATGTCAGCTACACTTCTCTGCTACATTTCATCAATGACAGCCAGATGTTTTATATCAGGCAGAGACGGTTCAGAATGCCTGGCAGTCTGAACGTGGTTAAATACTCATTGCTGGGGATTCTTTGTCAAACTATTTCTTAAAAGCCTTCATTTTCCCCTAGCAGATTAAAGTAGCATTTCTAAACATTTGTCACAACTACACAGGAGGTAGGAAGACCTTATTCATTCTTGCTATCAGTTCTTTGGCACAGTTCCTTGTATTTGGATATATGCTAGTCTTTGCTCAATGCACATGGAGTTATTATGGAAGGATTTTTTTTAAAAAAAATCTGGTTTTGTACAAAAGAGTGGCGATGATGCAGTTTTATGTTCTAGCAATCTATGTGTCTCTCCCGTGTGTGCATAAGCAAATCTTGCATGCTGGTGTTCTGCAATGCAGATGGAGACCACCACCACCTCATGCCTCCTCCTGCACTGCATGAGCTTAATCTAATGGGTTGTTTTTTTAAAAAAATGCTCTTTGTTTTCTGTTGTTTAATGAGCTGCTGTTGAACCACCCACTCGGTCCTGCAGGATAGTTCATTATTTGCACAATAGCTATTTTACGATGTAAACTATTTGTTAGAATAAACATTAGCTTTGTCAGGCAAAGGCCAGGCTGATATGTACATGAAGACTTGAGTTCTTGTCTCATTGTACTTTTGTGACTTCCTCCTGCCTTAGGATGAATGCTTCTATCAGGGTTGACCCAAATTATTTTACTACCTATGGCAAAAAACAAGATGCTTCCCTCTTGCCCCCAATTCCACAGGCATAAATGAACTAGACTGTTCAGTTTTGTCTTGACACTGGTGATGTTTTGATGGGATGGTGTCCTCTGCTGCATCTGAAGGCTGCAGGCTAGCTTAGAGCAATTCTGTGGAAAGGCCCACAGGCCAGTGCTGGTCCCCAAGCCTTTGGCCTTTGGTCCCTGGCAAATTTCCAGAAAGAATAATTGTAGCCAGTTGAATGACAGACAGACAGACAGACAGACAGACAGACAGACACACAAATGGTACAGCCCCTGGAACTTGGGGGGAATGCCCACATCAGATAGCATGATACACCCTGGTTTAGAAGATGTAGGAGAGACCATGTGGCATACACCACTCTGTCAACCAACAGGAATTGCTGGGAACTTGCATTGCTCCTCCTCTGTACAGCATGTGCTGTCAGTAGTGACCATGGGCCTTTGCAGACTGCCAGAAATAGTGCAAATTGAGTCCACTTTAACTGCCTTGACTCAATGCTAGGGAATCATGGGAACTAGTTTATTGTGGCACCAGAGCTCACTGACAGAGAAGGCTCAATGTCTCAGAAAAAAATACAATTCCCATGATTCCCTAGCACTGAGCCAGGACAGTTAAAGAAGATTCAATTTGCACTATTTCTAGCAGTCTGCAAAGGCTCTATCTTACTTTGTCTTGTGACAGGGCTGGATCTCTTTCCCAAACATATCCACTTCTTCCTGAATATGCTAGAAACCTTCCATGCATCTCTGCAGATGATCCTTACCTCTGTCCTTCCTGCTTGTTAAGCAGTGGTTCTCAGTACAAGCTCCTTGTATCAAGTGATACAGCAAGCCAATGAATTACTCCTCTCCTGATTCCTTAGGGCCTAGTGTGTATATATTGTAAACTGTTGCAACAATCCACTGGATCACAGTAGCATCTGCTGATTCACTGGACGTTATCACACGGGGTCTAAAGCAGCCCCATGCCTGCACCATCGCTGCATCATTCTGGATCCTTTGCCCCTGTGATCAGACGACGTCGCAGCAAACCCCGCCCATCCCTGCATCATCCCTGCATCATCGCTGCATCATCGCTGCATCATTCTGGATCCTTTGCCCCTGTGATCAGACGACGTCGCAGCAAACCCCGCCCATCCCTGCATCATCCCTGCGCCATCGCTGCATCATTCCAGCTCTTTGTAATTCCTCTTTCAAAGAGGAATTACGGCTGCGCGACCAGAATCATTCCGGTATGGTTCTGGATTGATTCCATGCTGCTTTTCTTGCTGCTTTGAGACCCCTGGTGTGATAACGTCCACTGGAGTGATCCCTTGGATTGCTCCTTTCCAGATGTCCCAATGTATATGTATTGTAAGCCACTTTGCTTCCCAGTTTTGGAAAAAGGTGGGATCTAATTAAAATAAACAGGCTGCTGAACTATTGTATGAAAGGCATGGAGGTTGCCTCTGGACTGGGCACAGAGGTGTATGATAACATCCATTTTTAAAAAGTTTTAAAAGTTTCAGCCCGCACCAAGGCTAGGAGGAAAAGCAGTGTGATAATCTCCTATGAGTCTGGAGACCAGGGTTTGATTCTCAGCCATGAAACCCACTGAGTGATCTTGGGCAAGTCACATGCTCTCAACCTCAGGGAAAGGCAAAGACAAACTTCCTCTGATCAAATCTTGCCAAGAAAACCCTGTGATAAGTTCACTTTAAGATTGCTCTAAGTCATAAATGACTTAAAGGCGCACAACAACAAAAGTAGACAAAGAAATAAAAATGTAAACATAGAAACAGCTAACCTGTTAGAAATGAAAACGGTATTTTGGGGCCAAATTAGTCATGTTGTGAAAGATCCACAATCAAGTCTCCTGACATCTTTTTTCTTTGATTCCAAAAGCCTATGGGGCTTCACTGTGAGAAGGTTTTTATTTGTTTGTTTTTGCCATTTCCTTCAGTGCCTTTTCCTGGTAGAAGCACCTCTCTCTATCCCTAGAAATATCAGATAGTACAGGTATCTGATTTTGCTAAATCTAAATCTAGTTTTATTGTATTTTCCTTTCTTCTGATTTCTGTTTTCAGTTTGCAATATTTGAAAGGCTGCCCCACCAATAAAAATATACCCATTCTCTTGCATATTCTACCTGATATACCTATGTTGAGTGCATTTTTTCTGAATATCCAATGGTATATTATTCTTAGTAAAAAATGCATTTTTTTATTTTAGTGTTTATTTTCTTCTAATATATATATTTTGTACACATGGAGGGAAAGGTTGGAAACTCCACTGCAAAATTCTTAGAAGTGCATATGTTGGAGTACAGCTATATCTTGGTCACATAGTGGTGATGGGTTGAATTACAGAATGGAAACCAAAATAAATTTCTCCTGTCCTTAGCATTAAGCTGCTTTGGATTTCTTTGGAGGGAAGAGGAGATGATGATGATGATGATGATGATGATGATGATGATGATGGGAAAATAAGGCTACAACATAGTTGAGATCCATTAAAGAAGCTAGTGGAAGTCGGTCCCTGCCAGGATGTTTGTGCCTTTGTTCAGGGGCTGCTCCCTTTTCCCCATTCTTCCTCAGGCACTCAACAAAAACTGGCTGGGCTCCAGGGAACAGCTCAATTCCTCTGGCCCCTTCCTAGGAGTTTATCACAGGGAGGCAAATTGCTTAAATCCCATGAAGAAATGAAACAATGTGACATTAAACCAAATGGAAAGTCACCAAAACCCACTCTTTTTACTTTCGGAAGTTCCCAAAAATGAAAAGGAGTGGGTTTAGGCGATTTTCCATTCAGATTAATGATGCGTTATTTCTCCTTGACACCAACGTCCTGTGAAAAACAGCCTACTTTTGTGGGTTATTTCTACTTTCTGTTCGGGTTAACCCTGAATGTCATGTGAAAAACAGCCCACTTTTGCAGGTTGTTTTCACTTTAAATCCAATTTCTGCATGGGATCTGTCCTACTAGCTTTGAGGATAGTGCCTCGGTGAATTCTTGTTCCACTTCAACATACAGAGAGGAGGCAAAGACATACTTTTTTAGCCAATGAGTGATGGGGTGAGAGTATGTAGCTGTTTTAAGGAGCACTCAGATTGCTGTTCTGCAGCTAAGGCAAGGAAAAGTGTGTAAAAAGGTAATGGATATCTCCTTCTGCAACATACTCAAGAAAACATAAGGTTGTATATGTTAAGTTATGGTTGTATTGCAGAGATCTTGTGCCGGAATACCAGGCATCTATTCATCAGCCATCCTTGTCTCTGGATCAGAGTTGAGCTGAGCTCACCATCCTGGAATGCAGCTCTGTGCCGTTTCCAACAGCTTGCCAGGAAAACACATAATCCAGAGATTCTTCTAAGAAGGATTTTATTCTTGGTTGCAAAGTAAATAGAAATTAATGATATACATCCATTTTGCAGGTAGAGAGAACATGAACAACAGAACACAACAGTTTTATGTTAGAACAAAGAAGGCTCTAAGCCAAACCCCAAACTCCATCTCTGGGTGGTAACATGCATAGACATTCACTGAACAACTCTAACTCAGCCCTCTTGCTGTGAGTCATGTGTCATGTGAACCTGGTTCACACACAACAAGATGACCTAATTGTTTATGTTTTAGTTTCCCCTGTTCCCAGAACACTGTGACCTTGCTGTGTTGTGTGTGTGTATGTTGTTTACCATTTCCAATGGGATTTTTGCCATCCTATGTTTCCAACGTGAATATAACCTCCTGTTACCTACTACATAATCTAGGAGCTGCTTGATGTTTTGTTTAGAATTTATGATTTTAAAAATGCCATAGAAGAATGGTTAAGCTCCCCCTACTGGGCTTAGTAGCTCCAGTTGAAATTGGAGGACTCTTTGGCTACTTTTAGCCAAAGAGAAGAACATTTAGAAATCCAACTGCTTTTGGTCATCTTGGCCATTTAGGATTATTGTAGTTTAAAAGCATACAGTGGATCTTTGGTATGCACTGAGGTTTGGTTCCATGACCCCGCCCCCCATGGATACCAAAATTCATGGATGCTCAAGTACCATTATCTGCAGTGGCATAGTAAGATATTGTCCCTTATATAAAATGGCAAAAGCAAGTTTTGCTTTTATACACACACACACACACACACACATATATATATATATATATTTGTAAGCTGCTCTGACAGTGTTTGCCTTTTGGCTGAAGAGCGGGGTATAAATACTCCAAATAATAATAATAATAATAATAATAATAATATATTTCAAGCTGTGGATGGTTGAATCTGTGGATGCAGAATCCATGGATATGGAAGGCCAACAGGTTGAGTCTCCCTTATCCAAAATCCGTGGGACCAGAAGTGTTTTGCATTTCAGATTTTTTGGATTTTGGAATATTTGCATATATATTATGAGATGTCTTTGAGATGGGACTCAATCTAAACGTTAAATTAATATTGTTTTTGTGTACATCTTATATAATAATGACCACAGAAGAAATACACAAATTCAATCTAGACAACGAGGAAATTGAAATAGTTAAAGAATTCCCATATTTAGGATCAAACATTGACCAGAATGGAGACTGTAGTCAAGAAATAAGAAGTAGACTAGGAATGAGAAGGGCAGCTATGAAGAGCAAAGATATACAACTGAGCAATAAGTCAGAATTGTTCAGGCCATTGTATTCCCAATTACTATGTATGGATGCAAGAGCTGGACAGTGAAGGAAGCAGACAGAAAGAAAATCAACTCATTTGAAATGTGGTGCTGGAGAGAAGTACTTAGGATACCATGGACAGCCAAGAAGACAAACAAATGGGTTCTTGAATGGATCAGACCAGGGCTCTCCTTGGAAGCAAAGATGATCAAGTTGAGACTATCATACTTTGGCCACATAATGAGAAGGCATGGATCACTAGAAAAAATAATAATACTAGGAAAGGTAGAGGGTAGAAGAAAGAGAGGAGGACCACAAACCAGATAGGTAGACTTGATCAGGGGGGTTATGGGGAAAGGCTTGCAGGATCTGGGCAAGGCAATGGAAGATAGGGATTCTTGGAGATGTCTCATCCACAAGGTTCCCATGAGTCCGAAACAACTCAAGGGCAGCTAACAACAACAAATACACATTATACACATAGCCTAAAGGCAATCCCATTGTGGGAGAAAGGCAGGATATAAATCCTTGAAATAAATAAAATAAATAACATTTTATACATAATATTTTTTAATAATTTTGTGCATGAAACACATTTTTTGTACACTGAATCATCAGAAAGCAAAGGTCTCCCTATCTGTCTCAGCCACCCATGTGGACATTTTTGGATTTTGGAGTATTTTACATTTTGGAATTCTGAATGAGGGAAACTCAGCCTGTACATATTGATAACAAAAGGTTGTTGCTAAATTCCTTTCCTGTGTTCTACATGTGTATATTTTGATTTTTAGACAATAAAGAAATTTCTATAAATTAGAACATGACCCAGTGACCTCAGTGGGAGATTTTATAATCTACATGGTTGTTACGTGTTGCAGAATGTGGCCAAATCAAGGTATATTGGTCAAATAGCTGTGAGATTTATTTTTTTTAAAAAAACTGTTTCCAAAGAATGTTGTGTTGTACTCTCTCAAATGTACATGCCACAGAAAATATTTGTGTAACATAGTTCGAATTTGCTAGTAAGTAAAATGTTTCCAGATGTATTTATTTCCTCACAGATTTCCGGTCAATTGCTTCACTGATATTTGTCAGAGGACATCAGCTATGTTACATTGAAAACAAACCCAGCAGCTCTTTTGCAATTCATTGTGCTAGTTTGTACTGTGACTTGTGAGCAGGGTAGAAATTCCTCCGTGTACTTTTAAATGTCAACAAAATCATGCTAAACTGTTCCCTTTTCTCTCTTTAATCTGGATAAACCTGTGAATACTTTCCTTGTGGGTGGTAGGGCAGCCTTTATGTTTGGTCATTATGCAGTCTAAACACTCTCACTGTAGAATAATTTTGCATTTAACCTCATGTTATTTGGGCGATTTACAGGTCATCTTAAATGGCCAAGCTTCATCATGGAATGTTGTAAAGTAGAGAACAAGTGTTCTGAAACCCACAAATAATACAATTGGACCTCCACATGTTAGGGCACAGGACCCCCTTGAAAGTGAAAAAACCCCCACACTTTTTAACCTGAGAGACCACATCTCTAAAACCTCCCATGCAACTCTATGGTCAACATCTCTCATAAGTTGACCATAAAATTGTGCTGGAGGACCTACAAATGCCCAAAGAAGTGTTATCTCTAGGAATCTTTAGGTTGTCCAGCATAAAATCTGGCAGACATTGACTACAGAGTCCTAGAGATTCCTAGAGAGAACATATTAATCAAATCCGTGAATAATCAAATCTCCAAAAGTCAAAAACAGCCATGGCAGTTAAAAGGGAATCATGTGCTATAACTGTAATAATAATAATAATAAATAATAATAAAATTTATTTTTACCCTGCCCCTCTGAGAGCAATCAGGGTGGTTAACAACATGTTAAAATACCAATACAATCAACCCCTATACCCTCACCCCCAAAAAAACAGTATTATACCAATACAGATTAAAACTAAACAAAGATAAACCATTAATACAATAAAATGGGAAGCTGGCGATGTCATTTTTATGGCTTGGGAGAAGACTTGTAGAGGACTCTCCTAAAATGGATTCCTGAGGCCGGGATATCTATCCTGGAAAGGCCTGCCGGAAGAGATCCGTCTTGACAGCCTTTTTAAAGCTGTCTAAAGATGTCAATTGATGGATCTCGTCCGGCAGGCCGTTCCACAATCTGGGGGCGACCACAGAAATAACTGTATCATCTGAAAAGGTGCCTAGACCTACAATTTAGACATTCTGTGATGTTGTCACCTGAAGACTTGAAAGCAACATCCCCAGATTTCAGGTATTTGCCATGTACATTGTTTTGTTTTGTTTTGTTTTGTTTAAAGGGGGGGGGGAACAAGACAAAACTTGTCCAAACAAATCTATTGTACTTTTTTGCCTAAGACAGGGTAACATATTGGAACAAAGAAAACTATCCCATGTCATTTTTCAGTGAGCCATGATAAAGAAAAGCTGAAGTTACATATTCCAATTGTGAGTAGTTTAGCTGCATGAGCTGGTGGTGGACAATGAAATTCCTGTTAGGTTTAGGAAACACAAGAAGCAAATTTTAAACCCCACTTCTAACCCCAACAGTGCTAACCCTGAGTACTTTTAAATGCCAGTGGGGTTAGAAGACATCTCACAAATCACACAATACACATTGTCCCCTTTTGCTTGTAGGTTAAATGACAACTAATGTATAGATAGGTTTTACATACAATAATTTAGTTTTATAGACATTTAGAAAAAGGATGTTAGGCCATGCTTTTGCTCTTTGACCTTTTGGTACAAGTAATCTTTCACTGCTGTGATTTCCCCACGGTTCCCAGCTAAGGTAAATACTCACTATCAATCTTTGTTGTTGTTGTTGTTGTGTGCCTTCAAGTCATTTCCAACTTATGGTGACCCTAAGGCAAGCCTATCACAAGGTTTTTCTTTGCAAGATTTGTTCAGAGGGGGCTTTGCTAATGCCTCCATCTGAGGCTGAGAGTGTGTGATTTGCCTAAGGTTACCAGTGGGTTTCCATGGCCAAGTGAGGAATTAAACCCTGATCTCCAACCCAAACCACTTATTACCTAAAGATTTGTTGTGGGCCAAAGTCCAAATTGCTAAGTACTAATTGTGCTACAAGTGCCACACAATTGCAATTTGTAAATAGGAAAGGAGTGTAAACATGGGTCTAAATATTTTCACTAATATTTAGCCATTTATCTATTATTGCGGGATGCACATTCATGTGACTCTTTTAATGGAGAGCATAAGATCCATCTGCTTTTAGTAACTTATTTTTAATACATACACATGGAGGGGAAGGAAGCCATCTCAAGATACTTGACAGATGAAAACCAGGAAGTGTGTGGCCATATCAGAATGTAGTAAAGATGACAAAAGTTATTAATGAGGAAGAAAAACACAAGCTAGGAGAGGCTGCAGCAGTTTGCTTTTGCATGAGCCTACTGGGAAGGGCAAGATCCCATCCCCTCCTCTCGTTTTCCCCCAAGAGAATTAATTGTGTGGACACTACTTTTTAACACAGTTTGAAGAATTAAAGTTAGCTGAAGAAAAAGGGGCAAGCGGGAAGAGGAGAGAAAAACTGGAACATCTTAATAGAAACTGGAAAAAGTGGGCTTTAGGATTAATCTGGACTTACCCTACCAAATTGCACAGTTAGAGGGCATGTGTTCTTGTGTGGAGTGTAAATAATATATAGTTGGCATCCTGTTACTGTCATATGCAGGTGTAGGCCCAGCTTATCCTTGCAGGTGTAGTTCTTTTGGTTGTTGCAGAGGTAAGAATTCTCTGTCTCTTTATGCAATGATGAAAAGAGTACTGGAAAGCACGTTCAATAAACTGTTTATTCCTTTTAAAATAGTCCGTGTTTCACCCTGTATGCAAAAAGGCCTTCTTTAGTTGTGAAAAACAAACACAAATACAAATATATTATAGGTATTAAAAAGACAGGACAACACTAAATTAACTATATTCCATAAAACCACATAGAAATTATTTTTCATATCAAAAACATACATACCCTTCAATAGCAATCACTGGAGTTGAGAACTCTCTCCACAAAACAAGACCATTAAATATTAAAAGAATGGTGTCTACGGTATTTTGTTATATATACATATTCCAGATAGTCCTTGAAAAGGAAGAGCCAATGATATGTGTCATAGTTCTGCTATTGCAAAGCTTTAAAAAATGTCTCCAAATGCAGGATCTTGGCCATATGTATTTTTTAAAAAATAAGGTAGATGGGAATGAAACATGAAGTGGATGATGGACTTTATTTCCCAGGAACCCCACAGCCAGCATGGCCAACACCCATATTGCCTGTGGGATTCTGGAAGTTATAGTCCAAACAGTCATCTTTCCAGACTCTAGTCCAGGGGTAGGCAACCTTTCCCCTTTAAGGGCCGAGGGACCTCAGCTCCCAGAATCCCAGGAGCTATTGGCCAACATGGGACTATTGACCAACATGGCTGAGGCTTCTGGGAGCTGAAGTCCCTCGGCCCTTAAAGGGGAAAGGTTGCCTACCCCTGCTCTAGTCTTTATGTATGAATTCAGCACTCCTTCCATTTTAAAATGGCAAGTTTATTTACCTATCTGCTAAAACAGCTGTAAGGCTGAATTCAGTAAGAATTATTGTTCAGCAACATTACATAGTAAAAATGGTATATAAATGATGAACAATCATAAGTGGTCATGTGTGCTGGGGGGATCTCCAAGTATAATGAGCTCCAGGCAAGTCAAGACTTTCTAAAGCCCCAGGCTTAACTCGTGACATCTCTAAAGTACAACATAAATCTATCAGTGTCTGTTCACAAATAAGCTCCATTGATGTCAAATGGACTTATCCACAGGCAAATGTGTACAGGAAGGTTTCTTTCTGAAACAGTGGAAATTCAGTGCAAGTCAGATTATTTTATGTTCTTTAATCTCCACACATACCAATTGGCCCTCATAAAGATCACTGTTTCCTTGCTGCTAATAGCATGAAACTTTGCATCCTCCTTGTTGTTGTGTGCCATTTCTGATTTATTGGACCCTAAGGACATTGGGTTTTGTTGGCAAATTTCTTCAGAGGTGGTTTGCTGTTGCCATTCTCTGAGGATGAGAGTGTGTGACTTGTCCAAGGTCACCCAGTGGGTTTCCATGGATGAGCTGGGATTTGAATCCTGGTCTGCTAGTGTCCTAGTCCAATACTAAAACCACTACACCACACTGGCTCTCTTCCATCCTCCCAATGGTCTTTATATAGATCACTGTTTCCTCAGTGCCTTTAGCAGTAAGGAAAGAGCATTCTGGCCCTGTCCTCCATCTTGTATGGCTCATCAGCAGGAAAAAATGAGTGAGACTTCCTAAGATCCCACAGTCTGCAGGAAAAGTGTCCAAAGACCATAGGTTGTCCCTGTCTTGGCTAGATGGGTCAGGAATCTATGTCAGGAAGTTCTGAATGTATTTGTTCAGTTCTGTTATTAGCCAATCACCAAAAGACAGAGCAGGGGTATTTACAAAATATCATATAGAAGAATATCTATTGACAGCCTGAATCTACTGCTCACATATTTTTACATTTAGTTCCCATCACCAGAAAGTACTTGACATTACTTTAATTTTCCAGGCAATAAATTGCACATCAGAGAGTCAAATGATTCCTAGTAGGTTTTGTGTCTTTTTTCTTGCCTAGGACCTGGATCATGTACAGATACATCTGGAAGAAGTGAGGTTCTTTGATTTATTTGGTTACAGTGAGGAAGCGGGTGCCTGGCAATGTTTCATGTGCAATAATCCTGAAAAGGCAACAGGTAAGTCAGTTTTTCCCTACAAAATACTAGTTTAGACAAGCAGTAAAAAGTTCAGAATCCAACAGAACTGAAGGCTGTTTTCACAAATGGCATTAATCATACAACCAAAGCATTAACAGCTTATTCTTATGGTGCCTACACATGCATAAGCCTCACAGAGTTCATTTAGACCAGGGCTCGGCAAGTTCCCCTTACCTGGGGCCGGGCTGGGGATCCCTGGGTCTTCCGCGGATCGATGGGGGGGAAATGGCGGTGTGCGCAGCCACCCCACCGCCGACCCACGACGACAACTACGACCCCTGCCACCGCTGTGCATGCTGCCGCCACGACGCCGCTGTGTGCGTCACAGCCGCCATTTTGTTTTCCAAAATGGTGGCTGCAACTCATGTGCAAACGAGTCATGGCCACCATTTTGTTTTCCTGTGGCAGCGGCAGGAATCGGCAGCGGCGGGGGGGTCCTCAGGGGCCAGTTGGCAGGCCTTGGCAGGCCGGATGCAGCCCGCGGGCCGTAGGTTGCCAACCCTGATTTAGACTTACTCCAAAGTAAGTCAATATAGCATTCTAGTCTACTATCTGTGATGCATGTATAGAAAATGATACATTGCTGAGGGTACAGTCCTGTGCACAACTACTAGGGAGAGAGCTCCTTAAACTCAAGAGAATTTAGTGTTTCGGATTACATTGTGAACCTTTGCATCTCAGCTGCATGTTGTGTGGAAGCTCAACAAAGCAACAAGACAAAATGTATTTGTGGAACAACTTTGTGGGGCAACTGCGATGAGGAAAAATTCAACATAGGCATTGCATTGATCCATGGATGAGGTCTAAAGTAATGGTGCATCACTCAGGTTCCAAGGCCCTCCCCCAACCAGGCTTGTTCAAAAAGGATTTTCATGGCTTATTTCAGACACAGTGGGAAAGGATCAATAAAACTAGTAGTGTTAACTGTGTTGTTCCTGTTTCCCAAAATTTACCACCAGTTTTTAGTAGCACAATGATCACAGAACATGAACCATGGTGAGCCTGGGTGGAGGAGCAAAATGGCACCTGGAGCTGCCAAAGTTGCTCACTGCTGGTCTAAAAGCACTTAATGTACTAGTTTTCCTAAGCTAAGTAGTTAGTGCCTGGACAGGAGACCACCTGGTTTTTACTGCCTTGATCTTTCTGGAAGAAAAGTCAGATATGAACTCAGCAAACATTTTATGTCTCCATAAAGCCAGTCAGTATTAGAAAAGACAGGTATCTTGCTTGGAAAACTTGGCCAAAAGTAGAGTTGAAACAGATTTTGCTCAAGAGCAAGACAAAAACAAAACAAATCAAAGTGGTAGTTTCAACTAAGTAGATTCATTGAATCATCTGCTGGATTATAAGTCAACACTTTTGTAGATCACATTGGAATGCTGTTCTGGCTATTCTCTGAATAGTCAAACATTCACTGATTTTTGGTTAACAATACACTTGTGGTGACATTTGATTTCAATATTTGATGTTGTATTCTGCTATTTGATATTTCACAATTGCTATTTGGTATAATTTTATTTGCCCTTCAGTGATATTTTAAAAGTGATAGCTAATAAGTTGTCAATATATAAGATAAAATACTATATAACTATATAATTCTTCTATATGACAACTCTACTGTATAAGCTGTGATAATTGCTACTAGAAATATTCCTAACCATTGTATTTAATGAACAACAAATTAAACTGATTATTTAGCAATATTTAACAGTACCAACAATTGCTCTGGTTACCTCAGCAATATCCAATACAACATACTCTAATCCACTACTCCAGTACTGCAGGTTCCCTCAACTGTTCTGCATGGTAGGGTGGGAGCAGGGAAAACCATCAAGGGACCAAAAAGAAATGTTACAAAAGAGACAACAGATAGAGGACTTTGAAAAGGGGCAAATGGGGAGGATCTGAGGAAGAGGGAAAAAGTTCCCATCCATTCCATAATACACAGTAGCTCTTTCCTTGTCAGAGATGCTGTCACCAACATTCTCCTTTCCCCCTTTTGCCTCTCTATGAGTCCCATCAGTGCAGAGTGATTAAGGGGCTATGCAGACAGGCAAAAAGGGGTGCTTTGAGGGTGACTTGTAGGCATGGCCTTTAGATGACGCATGCCTAAAAGTCTCCAGGAAAGTGCCCTCTAGCTGTCATATGCTGAGAAAAGCCGCTCCAAAAAGGAGCCACTTTTTCCGCTCCTTTCGTGAAGATGTGCACCTTCGCATGTGTGTATATATGCAGGGACACTGATCAGAAAACTGCCATATAAATGCATTGTTACATGTGCGGCGGAAATTGACTCAGTGATCCAGAGCATGCGCCCTACAATGCAAGCTTTAATTTAAAACGCCCTATACTTCCAGGTGTGGATGCACTGGTGCAGGTGCACTTGAATATCAGAACCCGAATGCGAACCCGACCCCTAATTGTAACCCTAACCCTAATTATAACCCTAAGCATGCTCCCTAGCAACTGTCCTCTGTTATGACAATAAATACATTCTGCTGCATGTACGCTTGCTATCAGCATGCACAGCAGTTTGCATGAAAGAGGCTTTTGTGACCTCTTCTGTGATCTGCACACAACTTCCTGGCATGTTGGGGCGGGGGGGCGCTCTTGGAGTAACGTTTGTCCATGTGTCCTGTTGACCATCTCCCTTGCATGAGCACCAGCTGCATGTATAAAGTCTGTCCACACAAACCTCCCTTGCATGTACCTCTCCCCTGATCTCTGTGGGATGTTTTGTGGAAGATGATGGAGTGTCTTTTCAGTTGACAAACCCGTTCCTTCACCCCAAGGGTGGCACAATCAGACAGTGGCACGTGTCTACTGTACCCACTCCTTGGGGGGAAGGGGAAGTCACTGAATCCTTGCATGATATGTGGGTGTATGACAGGTCCTGTGCAGGTGCACAGGGATGCCAAACTTCAGACACCTTTCTACACAGAGTGACAGACTGTATACCACGTTATAACATGTCCTGTGAACTTCAGTCACCTTTGTACACAGAGAGTGACAGACTATATACTAGCCTATGACAGGTGCTGTGCAGTTGCACAAGGATGATTTCCTGTGCAGATGCACACGTGTGAAGAGATGGTCCTGCGCATGTACGCATGCGTTTGAGAGAATGAAAAAAAATTAATGCAGCCACTGCCGGCCCATGCGGTTGCTCTGTCTCCCTTTGCGGCGTCCTTGGGGCTGGTGGTGCGGTTGCTGGGGCTTCAATACAGCCTTGGAAAAGCTGCATTGACTCCCCCCAGTGTGGTTGCTCCATCCCCATTTAGAGCAACCTGAGGGCAGGGAGTGCAGTTGCTACAGCTTAGGGAAAAGGCAACTTCAGGTCACCTTTTCCTGTCCATCTGCATAACCCCAAAGTTAAGTTTAGCAGCTATAATCTTGCCCATCCCTGGTGAGAGGATATTTTCCATATGACACTTTGTTTTGTCCATAGATTAGCAATAATTAGACTTTGTCCATAGATTAGCAATAATTAGATGCAGAGCCTTTACAGACTGCCAGAAATAGTGCAACTTGAAGCCACTTTAACTGTCTTGGCTCAGGGCTAAGGAATCATGGGAACTGTAGGTTATTGTGGCACCAGAGCTCTCTGACAGAGAAGGTTCAATATCCCAGAAAAAAAATACAGTTCCCATGATTCCCTAGCACTGAGCCAGGACAGTTAAAGTGGCCTCAAGCTGCACTATTTCTGCAGTCTGTAAAGGCCTTTACAAAGGCTTCTTGCTTCCAAATTTCAGAAGGGAGGAGACTTTGTAAGAAAACCCAGACACTTTAAAAAGTTCTCCTGGGCAAATTTTAGCTCTGAAAAAGAGGGCATATCTTGGGGGGGGGGCGGGGGAGGACGTGTGGTAGCCCAATACTGAACTCAGGTTCTGCAGCTTTTTAATATACTAACATCTTGATTAAATTTGAGCCATGGGGAACATCTTCAGGTGCATTTGAAGAACTTAATAGCTGTCCAGGAAAGCTGCCAGTAGGTGATAACAACATCCAGATAAACAAAGGAACACCACACAGAATGTGTGGAGTTAAAGCAAGTCTTAAATGGCAGACTTACAAGCAAAGGCAAAGCCCAGTAACAAGGCCCATGGTCAGTCCAGGTGCAAGCCAAAGGATCAAACCAAAAGTGTAGTTGTGTAGTCCAGAAAGGTCAAGTGTTCCAGAGAAGCAGACTGGTCAGTCCAAGAGTCAAAGATCCAAGCTGAGAAGTCAAGAGTCAAAGAGCAGAGTCCTTTCTCCAGGGAACTACAGCTTCTGACAAAGGCTCTGGCATCCTTCCCGGGTTTATATATTCAGTTCTCATGAGTGCACCTGGTTCTTGATTGGTTGGCATTTCACATAAAGTCTTCGAGACAGCCAGAGGCATGCACTTTCAGATCTCCTCTGGCTGTTGGTTTCCTCTTCCTCCATGCCCACAGTTCCCGAAGGCTCTGCTGCCTGGAGGTTTGGCTGCTGAGTCTCTTCTGAGGCCACAGACTCTGCTGGGGCTCTCTGGACAGAGCTAGGCTCAGAATCACAGGATCACCAAGTTGGAAGAGGCCTCATGGGCCATTGAATCCAGTCAGTGCAAGATCTCCAGTAAAAACATCCCCAGCAGATAGTTGTCCACCTCTTTTTGAAGATGTCTTCAGGCTCAGGCTCAGAATCTTCACCTCTCCAGGCTGGGCCTGACACTAATTTCAGATGCATTTGAAAAAAAAATGGATGCTTAAAGTAGGAAGCATTGTACTATTTTATGGGTGAGATCCGATATAAAGCTGGTGGAGTGTAACATTCCACCAATTTACATATGTACCCAGGTTGCTGGGGAGGAAAGATGGAGGTGGCCAGTTCACTGGCAATACAGGGGAGCTTTCCTAGTGTACTCTCACAGACAGTCAGTGGCCATTTCAGTTAAGGGGTGTGTGTGTGAGATTAACTAGGGTCAATCTCTCAACCATGGAGCATAATCTTCACCTACACTTGTGTATCATCCCAATAGGCTTCCTGCCTATATACTGGGATAGTATGTTTTGCTCCACTTTTCTATCTCATGTAGGAATTCAAGGCAGCAGACACAAGGAGGAGTGGAAGTGGTTTCTCACACTGCTACTGACCAGACCAAGATTTCCTTAGATTCAGCAAAGTAATTGCATCTTATGCAGTCAGGACTTTATCACACAAACCTACCAAAGTGGAATTACAGCATGATAATAGCTGTGGTCATACCTTATCACACAACACCATGTGTGTCCTGTTGCTGCTTTCTCTTTTATCAATTTCTGGAGCACTCCTTTTCATTGACAGGCAAAACTCCTCAATGCCTTCCAGGCACACTGATTTTCTACTATTGATTGTGGGGTGATAAGTTCCTCCCACTCCAATCCTCATATGCAAGTAGTCACATGGCGTGAATGGATGTGATATGCTCTCCTCCCCTCCCTCACTATTCCCAAACAGGCTGTTTGTCTTTTCTTCTTTCCTGTTTTCTTGTCTTTCTTTACTTAATCAACTGGTGTGACTGCGCAATTGAAAATACAAAATACAGACTGAAAGGCATAGGGCAGGAAAGGGGAGTTATGAAGGCTGGTAAACAGACGACAGAGATGAGACTATAGCAGTACCACGTTACTTTCAAAGAACTGTGTGAAAATTACTATCCCCAAAGCGGTATGTTTGCATTTCCTACATTAACATGATTGTGGTGTCTTAGCAGCCTGGTGTGATGAAGGGGGGATGCAGACAGCAAAAAGTGCCGTCTTCAAGCCAAGAAGGGAGGGGCAGCCGGATGCCCCAACCCCTTCCTGAGGATGTCATTGGAGCACCCGCCATTACACACGGCGGGTGCTCCAATGACATCCTTCCGGCTCAGTGTCCAAACATGCTGAGCCAGAAGAAGCATGGATGAGGTGCCCGGCACCTCTTCCAGTGCCCCTTTTGGCTCCTCTGAAAGGAGCGCTATTTTAGCGCTCCTTTTCAGAGGCGCCATAAGGATGGATCGGGACCGAGGCATGGGGCAGCCTCAGTCCCAATCCATGGCTTCTCAGGGCGGCCCACGGCCGCCCATCTGTAGAGGCCCAAAGTCCTCAGACTACGCCCTAAATTACCATATATTTGAGAATCTAATCTGTAGATATATGCAAATGCCAGGGTTTTTTTGAAGTGCAGTTTAAACAAATTAAGATTATATAGTCATGCCCAGAAAATAAGAACTGTTGATATGTAATTTTCACACTCTTTTGCTAAATGGTGCCTCCTACTTCCTATATGGGACTGTTTGTTTTGTTACTGATTTCCATTTTTGCTAGGTGCAGCCCAGTTAAATGGAACTATACCAATTATTCTTTTGGACCAGTATGTTTGAGTTAGAAACATTTCACTGTTCTGGACAGATGGAAATATGAGAAGAAAAACAGATGCCAGTTAAAATGAGTTGCCATCTAAAGATGTGAAGCCATTGAAATCCTACAGCAGGATGGAAACAGCTGGCAATTAGGGAGTTTGGACAACTTTCTAATGCTGACTGTTGGCTATAGCGCAAAGTTGATGATTTTCTTTTTAAAAAAAAATCATTAACTTCAGAGAGCTTTGCATGTGTATGTGAAGTGCTTTTCATTGTATTTCACCCAGCTCAGTTTTTCATAAGTCGAAATGAATTTTGTGGCATTTTTCAAAGCAAAGTGGATTCATTTTATTCAGCAGCACATCTGCTCAAGGGTATGATTTAGAGACTGATTCATTGCTTGATTAAGCAGTTTTTCGATCGAGTCTCTGGACAAAACAAATTAAGGCTGAAATTGTAAGCAATCTGCATCCATTCAAATTAATAAGACTTACTTCCAAATAAATGTAGTTAGGTGTTTCCTTCCTCTTTGAAACACTCTTGTATAGTGCAGGGTTTTAAAATCTCGCACAACATGTCCTCCTTTCTGGGAAGCCATGTATTGGACTACACCTCGCATCATCCTCCAGCCTGTCTGGGCATGATGGAGGGATGCAGCTAAACCCATCTGAGGGACAGATTGTGGAAGGCTGTCTTGAGTAGCACAGTGTTCTCTCAGCCTTTTTTCTGTTTTTCTTGTCTTCCCCAACAGACACCCTAAAATCTCATCTCTCAACATTGTTGTGTTCTGGAATCTCATGCATTATGCTCAGTTTCTGATTCTTTTACTTATAGTTCTTCTCTTCCCCGCAGTAGAAAGAAAGCCACCTATAGACAACAATGAGAAATCTAGCATGTTACTATAGTTATTTGAGAGTGGATGGAGCAAAAGTAGCAGCAAAGAGATGATAGTGTGGTTTTGGTGTTCAGTTTACAAGCAGAGGTTTGACAAACAGACAAGGAGCTGAGTTACTGTAGTGTTGTTTATAGAATAGGATCACCTACAAAATGTGCCCCCAGCATGGCTGAGACATAGGCTTTTTGGAGCTAGCAGCCTTTTTTTTTCCTACCCTCCCACCTCCCAGCTGCTGTGCAACCATGCAAAATGTACACTATTAGACATTATTTACCATATGTACCAAATGTACACTATGGCAGCTTGGGTATTTTCCTGGACTCTACTATGACTCTGGATGCCCAGGTTTCAGCAGTGGCCAGACATCGGATGACACATTTGGACTACGGTAATGCACTCTGTGTGGGGCTGCCTTTAGAAACTGTTCAGAAACTTCAGTGGGTTTAAAATGTGGCAGACGGAATGCTGACCAGGCCAATTACAGGAAGCATGTAACTCCTTTGTTGAAACAGCTCCATTGGCTACCTTTCATTTTCAGGCACAATTCAAAGTGCTGGTCATGACCTGTAAAGCCCTTTATGGCTTAGGTCCAGACTGTTTGAGAGACCATATCTCCCTATACAAACCTACTAGAGCCCTAAGATCTTCAGGGGGAGGCTTTCTCTTGGTTCCATAGGCTCACTTGGTGTCATAGGCTCACTTGGTGAGGACAGAGAGACAGCCTTCTCAGTGGCTGCTCCCACTTTCTGGAATGCCCTTCCATGGGAGGCTAGGCTGGCCCCCTCCCTGCTTGCCTTTCACCAGCAAGTAAAAATGTTTTTATTCAGGCTGGCTTTTTAAAATCATGGCTTGGGTATGGGTATGTATATTTTAGTTATGTTTTTAACTTTTGTATGTTTATGTAATTTTATACTGTTTTTAGCTACTTGTTTTTAATTATCTGTTAAATTTTTATTGTAAAGTTTTTAAATGGTTTTATTTGTGAACTGCCTTCATCCCTTTCTGAGAGAAAGGTGGCACAGAAATGAAATAAATAGATAAATAAACAAAAATATAATGCTATCAGTGCATAAGCAGGATTTTGGACCAATATTTTATTTCTGGATGGCTTAAGTTTTTCAAACTGATGGGCTTTCTGCCACATACATTTGCTATTAGTGATAATCATGTTGCCTAAGCATCAAAGGAGGGGGGGGATCCACTAGGCTTGAGCAGAGCTTGGAAAAATTACTTTTTAAGACTGCATTTCCTAAATCCCCCAGTCAGCAAGGCTGCTTGTAGTCCAGATCTTTGCAAGATGTCATCCAAAAAAGCTGATTTTTGCAGTCTCTGGGTGAAAACATGTCCTTTCCATGAGATTAGGTGACTGTTTGGAACTACTGTAGAATAATTTTCCAGGTTATTCTTATTAGAACTGAATAAAACAAAAATTATTAAGCCTAGTAAGCCTATTCAGTTAAAACTGTATGAAATGGAAGTGTTAAGGCACATCTCTTTTAAATCCTACTATTGTAAAATGTGGACATAGGGTGGATCTACACTAGCCAGAATACTTTGGGGTCCTTCCAGAGTATTCTGGCCTTAATTCCCTCTGTCCCAATACCTGTGAACTCTGCAGACACATGGAACAACTGTTTACACAGCATCCTGCTGTGTCGCCCGCTGCCACTGGTGCAAGTCACCCCCTCTGATGCCAAAAATCAGGTGTGCAGTGTCAACCACATGGCTGGGCACCTCATTGTGACCTTAGAAGGAGCAAACCATGATGGCAGGCAGCCCAATGGGATACTGTATAAACAGACACCCAGTGTCACTGCAGAGCACTCTGTTTTTTCTTGGAAAATCCAGAGCAAATGGTGAATTTTACAAAATTGGTTTAATCCAGGGATGGACTGGATTTACTGCGGAACTGTCCTTCCCATGTGAAGACATTCCATAGTTGAATCGGGCCTTTGGCCCTGCCCCATGTGGACAGATTGACATGAGGGTGGGGGAAAATGCTAATATCCCATGTAGATGTGCCCTAAGATCCTATGCATACAGAAGTATAGTTATGCAGAAGGAGGAAAAGGCACAATTCTGGAAATGACAAGAGAATGAAGGTGGCAGTTAGGGCAGAAGAGGGCAGCTCCAACCACCCATTCCTTGAATGATTGGCTTTAAGGATTCCTCAGAACCAAGTTACTGTGGAAGAGATGAACTGGAAAATTGCCTGTACTGTGGCAGAAGCGATTTTCAAAGCCAACACACCTATAGTGCCTTGGGATCTCTCAAAGCCAGGCATTCAGGAAATAGGCCGTTCAGACCTCACTTTGTATTTATCACTGGACGTTTTCACACGCGGGTCTCAAAGCGGCAAGAAAGCGGTATGGAATCAATCCAGAACTATACCGGTATAGACCCCACAAGACGGAAATGGCTATCAGACGCAACTAGCATCATTGCGCAATTAACGAAACCGCGATAGATGCGCTCCTGGGAACTGCATCTGCCGTTCACACACAAGTGAGAAGATCCCTTCCAGAACCCAGCAAGGATGTTCTTGCACATGCGCAGAAACAGGACAGCCACGGCTGTCATTTGCCTCGGCTGTCAAACACACCCCTTCCCAAGCCGGCACAGGGTTGGGAAGGGGGTGTGTGACAGCAACCCTTGGGACTTGGGAGGAGGGCAGGGTCGGAGGATGCCTCCGACCCTGGCCTCATCCCAAGGGAAGCCTGGTTGCTTTCCTTGGTAGGAGGCTGGGGTCCGAGCCCAGCCTCGTCCCAAGGAAAGCAACCAGGCTTCCAGGCTTGGGAAGGGGTATGTGTGTGTGTGAGTGTGTGTGTGAGAGAGAGACAGCCGGCTGTCACACACACACACCCCTTCCCAACCCAAGCCAGGAAAGAGAGCCACTCTGAGGATTTCTGCTCAGAGCGGCTCTCTCTTGGGAAGGGGTGTGTGTGTGTGTGTGTGACAGCCAGCTGTCACACACACCCCTTCCCAAGCCTTCGCGGGGCCTGGGCTCCAGGATACGTATCTGGTGATCAGACATACGGTGAAAGCGCTATCATTGCGGTATCATTTTGGTCACGCACTTGTACTTCCTCAAGAAACCGGCATTCAAAAGAACGGGGATGATGCTGCATTGGGACGGGGTTGTGTGCGACGCCGTGTGAACACACGGGGGGAAAAAACGCAATAGGACGGGATTGAGTGTGGATTGGGTCTGCTTTAGACCCCGTGTGATAACGTCCACTGTGAACATCAAAAACATCTCCCAGTTTGTCTCATTTTTAGCACTTCAGGCAAACATGCTCACCTTTCTTCTCAACACCATTACCTTATTCTTTTTCTTTTACTGAGAATTTAAAAAGCAATACAGAACAAAAGTGTACCAGTCAGAAGTAAAACAAATGAAATGTTCAAGAAATCTATGTGTTACCCAAAACGCAGGGGTCCAAGGAGGATACTCACAAATTAATATGTCTTAGGGGAGTATAATATTAGCTCAAATGAGAGATGTAATATTGTGGCAAACCATTCCTGCCACCTTGACTATTTCTCTCTTTTAGAATTTTATGTGACTGGCTTCATAGCCCTCGTCACCTCCCGGTCCAATAACTATTAATAACACACTGGTAGCGTTTGTTCAAGATTCTCACACAGAGGCCAAAATAGGTTTTTATAAAATAGAACATGGTTTTATTGTTGGCTTCTTGGTTTTCAAACTTCTTAATAATATTTCTTGGTTACAGTTTCAAGTGTATTCTAGCTAATTCAAATACAATCCTTCAGCAGTTTCTATGGTTACAATCTAATCACACAGTCCCTCTCTACACTAGAGCTCTGTTGAACTACAAAGAATTTTTTTTTCTTTTGACTCTTAACTTTGTACAACTTATTTCCCTCAGGAACAATTCACCCCTGGGCAAAGTGTTTTTGTCCCAGGTGATCCCAAAACAATCACATTCTTCACCAGGATCCCCTTACCTTCTTCTATTGCTAAAGTGAGGGACTCAGTAAATCCCAACAGAGTGGGTGCCCTCTAACTCCCATGCTAGCATAAACTGGTTTTTCCAAGTGTGAAGAGCTCAGGCATCCACAGCAGGATCATTGCTAGGTCACCCTCACTTCCCTTTTAAGATTAATTTGATATGAAATATCAGGAGCAATCGGAGGCCTGGTCCCAGTGATAACACATATGGTTTTGTTTTGTTTTGTTTGCAGTAATCTCTTTGATTGCATTGAATGTACTAATTTCCAAGATTAAGGGGCTAAACAGATGGCGCAAAGCGCCGTCTTCAGAGCAAGGAAGGGGAGGGGCAGCCACACGCTGGGCGCCCCAACCCCTTCCCCAAAACATCCTCGGAGCAGCCGGCCCTCCGCACGGCGGGGGCTCCGAGGATGCTTTTCTGCTGCAGCTTCCGCATGCGCTGCAGCAGAAAAGCCGCCGAAGGTGTGCTGGCAGCCTTTTGCAGCACACCTTCAGCGATTTGTGGAAGGAGCACTATTTTAGCGCTCCTTCCAGGGGCGGCAAAGCTGCGCCGCGGGGCCGAGGTGTGGGGATACCTCAGCCCCAATCCGCAGCTTTCCAGGGCAGCCCACGGCCGCCCGTCTGCTTCCCCCCTAATATGTGAAACTGCAGTTAGTGAGAAATCTAAATCTATAACTTTGGCTTCAAAGAGCTGTACAAGTCTAGATTTTTAATACATAACTAACTTCCTAACATCTTGATTTTCCTAAATAGAATACTTTGTCTGCTTTTGACAAATCTTTGGGAAAATTGGTCAGATAAAAAAGACATAAAATGTCAGTTTAAGTGACTTGAATGTTTAGTCTTGCCAGTTCCTGACTGTCTTGCTATTACTTGAAAGTAGCCACTTCTCAAAGAGACAAATATTGGGCCAAAGCACTCTAGTATGGAACATGTTTAATCTAAGTGTTTGACATTCAAAACCTCACTATACTGGGGGCTTTCTTTGCTCATTTCCTGATGTCATAGCAAAAAAATAAACTGTTTTAAAAAAAGAAGTCATCTGCAAGATGAGAAGCATACTATTTTATAGGGAGCTAGACTCCTTACCTTTAAAATGTGTGTTAGAGGTTATTGATATTCCCAAATGTGAAGCCATTCAAATGTGTATATAACAAATTCTATAATCCTCAGGCAGCATGGCTCTGCTGGTAGGGGATGATGGCAATTATATTCCAACAAATTTTCACTGTGGCAAGACCAGGAAACCTGCATTCAACTGTTGGTCTTCAGCAGTGAGTCATATCTGATATCATCACTAGCTTTTCTTTTGTTTGTGAAGAGCAAGTAAATGAAAAAGAAGAAATGCAACTAGAAATAGAGGAGGAAAAGTTGTGGTGTGTTCTATGTATGTTAAAGTGATAACAAACCAAATTTAATAAATAAATTAGCAAAACATTTTCACTTCTCCTTTCTTCAACTGATGAAAAGAAAGGCAAGCTGCATCCAAAATGCCAGTTTAGATACTCGATTGCCAACATTATTAAGAGGTTGATGGTGTTATATATTACCCTCTAGGTTGAGACCATGTAGGGGGGATGAGGGGCAGCTGGATGCCAGGTGCCCCAACCCCTTCCTGAGGACGTCATCGGAGCACCTGCTGTTGCACATGGCGGGCGCTCCGATGACATCCTTCTCCACCAGTCTTGTTACTCAAAATGATGGGGTCTGGGGATGAGGCCCACAAATTAATATGTCTTAGGGGGATTTAATAATAGCTCAAATGAAAGATATAGTAGGGCCGGAGTAACAGTGGCTACGCTGAACCAGAAGGAGCGCCTCTTCCGGGGCCCCTTTTGGCTCCTCTGAAAGGAGTGCTATTTTAGCACTCCTTTTCAGAAGCACCATGAGGGTGGATCGGGGCCAAGGTGTGGGGCAGCCTCGGTCCCAATCTGCGGCTTTTTAGGGTGGCCTATGGCCGCCCATCTGTAGAGGCCCATAGTCTTAAGGTCTTAAGTCTGTTCATCTAGGAATTCTTCTTTATATCCAAAGTACTTGAAAGAGACGGCACCTCAGTTCCAAACACAGGAAGTCAGGGAGGCTGTGATTTTCTGAACTAAAATGGCTGATCACTGGTTATTCAACCTTCCCGGTCAAGACTGAAGAAGATGATATTTTGTAGTTGGTATTCTGTACACCTGCATTCAAGTGCATAAATAAGTTTGAAGGTCCAACAGGTGATATTATATTTTATATAGTAGGTCCTGTCAGTCATTGTGATCCTAAAAATATATCTTCTTAAGATACAGATAGTGCAATGTCTGGAATCACAAAGCTGTGATACAGGGTTGCTGACTGGTGTTTTAAGGAGAGGTTTTACCAGCAGTCTTTGTACATTAGCTATAGTAAAAGGCTTGCTGCTGACCCTAGCAAGGTGTTCAGAATTTGCTAACAATGGATAGGTTTTCCTAACTTCCTTATGGAAGTTACAATATGCTGAATGGAGAACTACCATAAATATAATGTACAGTTAGCTATGTTGTTTGTAGAGATTTTCTCACAAAATGATGATTGCTCTCTCGATGTCATCTTGAATGATATGAGGAGGATATCTCCTCTGAAACAGCTATTGCTTAAGCTGATTTGTCCTTTTATAGTAATTTTCACTGATGTTACACATGTGTCTTAATTATTAGACCCAAGCTGAAAATAATATTTCTTTTAACATACTTGGGGTGGTAGCATCTCCGGTCCAGATAAATATGAACTTAACTGGGCTCGTTGTGAAGATCAGTGATAGTTTTGGGATTCCCAGTGGTGAGGAAGACCTCAAGGATGTTCAGTTGTGTTGCTAGATGTAATCTTGATTGTTCTATGGATACAGCTGATGTATAATATGAACTTTTGTAAGCATTCTTTTCCCTTTATTCAGATCATTAAAATGTCATCAGATGGGATCTGGTGCTATCAGGGTATTTAGGCATTACAAAGGTAGTGTGATATAGTTAATATTGTTAAATTAAATATGGTTCTAGGTAAAGAAATGCCCACTTTAATGATTCAAAGGATGATTCACTTTCATGAAATGTCTCCTAACAATGTTAAAATCCCCTAACGATGTTAAAATCAGTCTTTCATGTGGGCAGAAAGCAGGTATTGTCTGGAATAGTCTCACCAGGTAAAGGTCTGAGTCAGAGAACATTTCAAATAAGGGTTGAACTACATGCTGTAAAATGTGTCCAGACATATAAATCTTTCTTAGTGTTTCCCATCCCTGAACAGCATTATCCAGTTATTGTGAATGAAGTTTGGGAGCTTTGAAATGTGAACATGGAGATGAGGGATAAGGAGAAGGAAAGCATTCAACAACAACAACAACAACAACAACAATTCTTTATTAAAATAAATATCTTATTATTAAAATATCTTTATCCTGTCTTATATTGAAAGATCTCAGAGTGAGGAGCAGACAAAACAAAACAAAACAAAACAACAAAAGTCTTTTACTTGACCCACTGAGTGTAATTTTGTCACAGTAGCTTGAAAGAGTGTTCCTTTGAATGATAGATTCCCAGTTTGCAGGATTGTTGATCTAATTTCCGAATTTCTTCAAATCATTGATAGGCCCATGTCAATGAAAAATGTGGAATTTTCAAGTGCTAAACTCTGGCCTCATTAAGTTCTTGCTCCTGCAGAAGAAAATTCCAAATCTGAGATTGTATGATGCAAACATTGAGTGACAAGTGCCTGTCATACTCAACTGTGAAGAAGTGGTATGCTAACTTGAGAGTGTGGAGATTTTAAGATCAAAGATGCAGAGATCTGGGAGGTCCTCAACCATGTCATCTCATGAAATTGTTCAGCATGTTCAAGACCTGATTTTCACACATTGGTGAATCTCAGCTAACCAATTGCTGAGACACTAGAGATATCCTGGAAATGCATTGGGTTTATAATTCAAGAGCAATTGGCTGTGCCAAGGCTGTTAGCCAATTGAGTGCTGAAATGTTTGAAGGCTGACCAGAAGCAAAATTAAGTGGGTACCACCAAGCTGATTTTGCAGCATTTTTAGCAATCTAGTGATTATTTTTGGGATGACTTATCACTGTTGATGAAACATGATTATATCACTACCCAGAGCGATCCAGAGACCAAACAATAGTCCTTGCAGTGACAACACTCAGGTTCTCCACAGGTGAAGAATTTCAAGACTCAAAGGTCAGCAGGAAAGGTCAGCAGGAAAGGCCACAGTTCTGGGGGGATAAGGAAGGAATTTTGATGACTATTTCAGAAGGGCCAAACAGTTAGTGCAGAATACTAAACTAATTTGCTGTGCCAATTAATGGAGGCATTGAAGGAAAAATGGCAAGGGAAACTTTGAAAGTTGTTCTCTTTTTGCAGAACAATGCACCTGCTCACAGAGCTGGCAAGACAATGGATGTTTTGAAGCATTTGGGGTTTGAGTGCATAGAACATCCACCCTACTCAGCAGATCTTGATCCATCTTACTATTTCCTGTTTTAATTCCTTTAAAATAATTTGAAAAGGATGCACTTTTTGAATGACTCAGAGGTGATAGCAGCAGCAAAGCAGTATCTCAGTGATCAGATATCATATTTTGGGTGAAGGGAATGATTAACGAAACTTGAGAAATGATGTGTCAATGCACCACACTTTGGGGTAAATTGTAGAATATAAGTTTCATGGATCTAGGTCATTCCCTTCTATTTAGTCAGGCTGAGAACTTTCCAGCACCCCTTTCTTGTATTAACAAACCATTATAACACCATTCAACAAGATAAAACAATGTACAGCATTCCACAACCCAATAAATCCAAATTAATTCATGTTCACTGTGCCCCAAAAGCAGGAGTAAAAAGCCAAGACCTGCAAAATCCATTTATGGTGGCAGCTCTAATAATACAAGTGGGCAAAACTTTTTTGCTGTGAAGGCCAGGGATAATCTCTTGTGGGCTACATGATAGTAAGCAAGACTGAAGCCAGCAGTGCACAGGGACAGAGCCAAAAGTATGTGAGCCCACCCATTTATTTCTGCCACACATTTGTGTGTTTGGCCCAAAACAGATGAGCCCAAAGGAGTGGTATAAGGCCACACTGGCACCATCTGCACCAGGACCACAGCAACCGCATGTGCCTGGTCCCAATCCAGACCGCCACCATGATCCTGAACCAAGCCGCCAGGAGCAGATTCTATCCACTCCTTCTTGGCCCAGTTCTTTTTCTTTGGTGTGGTCTCAGTGCAGCTTCGGGCCACATTTGGGGTGTGCATCATGTAAATGACATGCTCCCAACATGGCCTGAAGCCACGTCATTTTGCCTGTGTGTTTCAGGCCTTTGTCTCACTTTCTTTCTCTCCATCATCCTCCCAAGATAGGTTAGCTGATGGGAAAGGTTCATTCTTGAAGAGGCCTTAACTGATTAGCTGCAGAGAAATTTTGAAATTAGGCTCAGTGACACATGAGATCAGACTGAGGCCTACACACAGCCATAGGGTGCCCACCCTTGTTATAACACGTATCTTTGCTAAAGACCATTTATATGCCAACCAGTTTTGTGGGTCTGTTTTGTCACTGTTACAATAATTTTTAAACCAACTTTTTAAAATGTAAGAATGTTTTAAACATGAAGAAGAATGCTGAGGATATCATGAACAACCAAAAGACAAATGGTTCCTTGTGCAGAACAAGCCTAAAATACCCCTAGAAGCCAAGATGATCAATTTGGATCTGTCATACTTCATGAGAAGGCATTAGAAAAAGCAAGAATGCTGGGAAAGTTTGAGAGTAGTAGAAAGAGAGGAAGGATATATGTCAGATGTCTAGACTCAATTCAGGAGATCTTATGTATGAGTCTGAAGAACTTAAGCAGAGCAGTGAAAGACAGGGTGTCTTAGAGATGTCTCATCCACAGGGTTACCATGAGTTGAAGTTGACTTGAGAGCAGTTAACAACAACAAATCATGTGGTCTCTTCATGCAGCATTATTTATTCTTCAATTTTGTATAATGAGGTACAAAAGGATGAAATGATGTGTCCAAGGCCAAAGGGCTACAAGAAATATAGTGATTGCTAAGGATATTTGGTGGGGGGAAGGGGAGGTGAAGGTGTTCTTTTCCATATCTCATCCTTTTCCTTTGTTGCAAGTCTCAACTGACTCATGTTCCCTCTTGCACTCTCCTTTTTCTGAAGCAATATCCACCAGTCAATCAAAGCTTAGCCAGACAAGGACTGGTTTCATCTTCATTGATCCCAAATCCACATTCCAGTAAATCCACTGATGTCATCCTAATTTGCATCAACCCTAAGGAGAAGAATTCAGTTTAATGAAAATGTGGCATTGGAAGCTTTATGGGAATAGTGTCAATAGGAGTGACTGAAAAAAATGTTTCAGGATGTTCTGTATCTTGACAGCAATTTCCACTGGCAAACTTGGAAATTCCATACTGCTTTCTCAATGCCTGATGTTTGTCATGTGGTATGTTTATCATGTGAAAGGATGGAAAGATCACTGCATTATATTCAAAATGGTGCTCTCTGTTTAAGTTACTTCTTTGCCCTACAAGTGCTAAATTTTATCATATACTCATAAGGCTATTGTGGGAGCCTCAATCCTGTATGAAACTATTTCTCCCTTTGCTAACTATTTTGAAGTATATAATTATTCCTATTCAAGTCCAGAAACTCCAGTATTTTCAGCAGTTTCAGTTACAGTTTATTGAGAAACAAGTATGACTGTCAGTTAATACCCTTTTTATACCATGTTACTTTGTAGTTAGGGACTGAGAGGCTGCAATAAGAGTCACTCATTTATGAAATGAAATGAGATATACATAATTTTTCCTATGCTGATATCCAGAGAACAATTCAGAGAGTCCTTGCTGATACAAAGAGAACACATCAGCATATATGTTGATTTCATTGCTTACTGGTTTTCTTAAAGATAACTAGAGTGCATTCCATATAATATGTTAATTGGGGTCCTGAAATTCCATCATGGTAACATGAAAACCATATTAGTAGAGATTACATCCAGGTTAGATTTTATATATGCTAACTATAAGGGGCTGTACAGACCAGCACTAAGTGCCAGCTTGGGGAAGGTGTGGGGGTGTGGCATTTGGACGATGCATGCCCCAGTGCCACCCCCAAGCCAGCATCATGCTGCCCGCCTGACAGGTGGTGTTACGGTGCTCCTTTGGTTCACACGCCAAAAGGAGCACAGAAAAGTGCCGACTGCGTGCTTCTTTTTGGCCCAGAAAAATGCCAGATTGGGGCCATGGCATGCAGTTGCCGTGGCCCCAATCTGCCGTTCAAAGAGGCGGCACAGAGCCACTCCTTCTGGGTGGTCTCCTTTGCCCCTAGAGCATATTTAATTGTGCATGGACCCTACTTAAGTGCTGTTTAAAAACTCATATCCTACACAATTATAGCACCAAGACTTTTAACTGCCATGGCTGCATCCTGTGAAATCCTGGGATTTGTATTTTGGTAAGGCACAAGAACCATCTGACTGAAAATTTGAAATATCTCTCCCTAATCTGCAAATCCCAGGATTCCCTGGAATGCAACCATGGCAATTAAAGTAAAATCATAGTGTTATTTGTTTATTTTATATCCTGCTTTCCTCCTGGCACAGGAGCAAAGGCAGCTTACAAAAATGCATAGAATGTAGTGAAGTGTGCAGAGCGTATGACAATTCAGTGGACATATCTGGGGTAGCAGTATTGGCCATATAGCAAAATACAACCAGATCCAAAAGCTACAAAACAGCAATACCATTATTGGCCCAACCAAAAAATGAACAAAATACATAATTCAAGCTTTTGCAGCTCCACTGACTTCTTCATGAAGCAAAAGTGTTAAAATTCATACGGGGGGGGGGGGGGGGATGAAGAGTCATGGGCCTACATTTTGTTGTTGTCAAACATGGTCTGGAGGGATATCAATGCAGACAGAGGCCATTTCTCCCTTTGGCTATGTAAGTTCTGGGAGATCTCACATTTCAGTGAGACTCTTTCAAAAAGGCATTTTATTATATGTACCTTAATGTTAAAGATAAGCAAATGCTGCAGATTTCCCCCTCCTCCAACTTTAAATACAGCCTCATGGGTGACCTGACTCCTCCACCCACACCATTAAATCACACCTCTGCTGCCACAGCTAATGTCATACAGATGCTCTTTCCTTGGTGCTGCTAGCAGTGTGGAAGCAGCTATCTGTATCAGGATTTCTACAGAAGGGATCAGAGAGAGAGAGATTTCCTGAAGAGATCCTCCCATAGATCATTCCAGTTCAATTAAGATTTGGTCTTCCTCCCATTCAATTACCCCTTTCCTCTTTCTGTGTGATCTTTTTGTATTTACTCTTTATTTTAGTGTCACAATTTTGACAGTTTTGCAAGGGAGTTGCATCTATTTGGGGAGCAGATGAACCCTGTGTGCTTGTCTTCTAGCTTCAGTGAAGGGTGTCCTTTTGGGGCTGTGGAGGTGACAGTGGCATGAGTTAGATCTAACTCAGCTTCATCCACACATGATGGGGTATCCACACAGTGGTCTTTGCACATGTTGCATCCCACTTCCACCTCTCCAGGCTGGTCCCAACATATGGGCTGCTTCTGCAGTGTTCTTCAGTCAGTTCATGGTCATCCAGTACCTAGATCCAATCTCATACAAGGCAAACCTAGACAGCTGTAGCCAATAAAAGTGCTAGCTTTGTTATGCCACAGTTGAGTTTGTCTTTGTGTTATTTGCCAAGCACCACCCGTCACATATTTATCTCTGGGCACCTCAAGGCTCTCTGTTCTATCCCCCAGAGATCCCTCTATAGATCACTGTTTTCTCTCTGGGGTAGAGCCTGGAGAAAAGGCATTCCAGTCTCTCCCAGTGAGGAAAGAGGATTGCTAGCTTGGGCACATGTATATGTAGCTCCCAGTCCCTGAGCTAACCACATGCAGCCTGGGATTGGGGAGGGGAGTTGTGCACCCTGCCCTTAGTAGTAGAAAAAAGTGTCATCCAAGTTCCCATAATTGTCTGTGCTAACCCAAGACATTTTGCTTCCTGAGGTAGAGCCCATCTTATACTGTCTCCCATGCTAAGCTCAATATGCTGGAAAAATGTTGCTGCTCCATTCAGAGGTTAGTCCCTTCCTTAATTTATTCCAACCTTCACCACTCATGGTGCCACCTAAAGCAGATTGCTTCACTCTACTCCATGGCAGGGCCAGCCTTGAATGCCGTACACTTTTGGCAGCCATGATCACTGTGAGAGGGAGGAGAGGAGCAGAATCACATCCATTCACACCACATGACTGCCTGGGAAGCAGAACGGCAGTGGAAGGGACCTATTACACAAAGGCAATATGGAATTGCAATGAGACTGAGAGCTGGGTTTGCCTGTCATTGAAATGGTGCACCACAGTAATGAATGGGATGTAAGGGATGCAGGATGGACACAATGTTTTTTGATAAGTATTGGCCAAAGACACATGTATCCTGTTAAAATTTCACTTTATGGCCTTGCGTGATAAAGTCCTTCTTCCTGACATACTAATTTTCTATTTGCAAATACTTTCTTTTTTAAAATGTTGGTGAACATTACAAACTGCTGCAGCCCATTTGTAGACTGATATGGTACAGACCTTGGTATTCTGCTACTTCATGCTTATCCTGCTACATTATTAGAAAGTGGCTGAAAGAATGTTTGTGTGTGTGTGCTGTGTAAAAGATAGCTGTTTATATCTTTCACATTGTTGGAGGATTCTTAGAGGAGTCATGTGCTCCGAAAAAGATTTATTGTCAAGTCAGACAAACATTTAAATATTTATTTTCTTTAATCCTTTCTACATAAATATGAACATTTATACCAACGTTTCAACAAAGGTACAAATAGCAGACATCCCAAGCACACTGTAAGCAGCTTAAAGCAAAGATGTGCAGGATATAAATTGATACTTGTTGGTAGATCTCATGGTGATCAAAAAATTCTGAATTCCAGCTGAATAACAAAAACAAAAAGAGCTGCACTTCTGTGCACATCTAAGACCAAATGACATGTGATAGTAAGACTACAGTCTTATGTCCGCTTACTGGAAAATGAACTCCACTGAACTCAATGGGACTTATTTTTGAATAAATGTGTGTAGGACAGCACTATTAATGTGTGGTCACTGTGCCTAGTTTTTTCTTCTTTTAAAAAATAGATGCGAGGAAGGCTATCAGAAATGGGATCATCACTGATAAGGTTTAACTGCCATTTTCCCAAGTGATTTTCTCTGTTCCCCAATATTAGTTGCTGGAGGTAAGCTTTCATTGGCACCTATGGAAAATTAAGTGAATACAATAAAAATACATCATCCAACTGAAGAATCCTCTTTCACAATAAACCTACTTCATACATTTGCAAGCCTATGTCAAACTTCAAAATGGGGACGCATACGCTAGCCCAGGGGTAGGCAACCTTTCCCCTTTAAGGGCCGAGGGACTTCAGCTCCCAGAAGCCTCAGCCATGTTGGCCAATAGTCCCATGTTGGCCAATAGATCCTGGGATTCTGGGAGCTGAAGTCCCTCGGCCCTTAAAGGGGAAAGGTTGCCTACCCCTGCCTAGCCCTTTGAAGCGGGGAGGGATGATACCCATATGGACCCTTGCCCTCTCCTTTCTATTCTTGAGCTTCCAATATTGGGCCGAAATGCCTGAGGCAAAGATCTAGTCATGATCAAGCAACCAGGCAAAACACTATATGCTGTCCAGGATCCACATTATAAACTCCCTTCCAAAGATAAGAAAAAGGTTAAAGCCTTAGACTCAGATCGCTGTTTGAAGCAGGGAGGGGTGACACTTATTTTGTTTGTTCCCTCTATGTATGTTTGAAGTTATAAATTGATTTGCTGAGCAAATCCAGGTCATAAAAGTTACCACCACCATCACCATATAAGTATGCTTTAAATTGGTGAAATTTCTGGCATAGGCCCACAAAGTCAAGATGGATATGCTAACTCAGAGCAAATGAAGGGCCTTTGCAAACTGCCAGAAATAGTGCAAATTGAGTCCACTTTAAGGGTTAGGGTTAGTGCTAAGGAATCATGGGAATTGGTTTTTTTTTCTCTGAGACATTGAGCCTTCTCTGTCAGAGAGCTCTGGTGCCACAATAAAATACAGTTCCCATGATTCCCTAACCGTAACCGTAACCCTTAAAGTGGACTCAATTTGCACTATTTCTGGCAATCTGCAAAGGCCCGAAATTCGAAGTTAAGAAAATTCATGTTTTCTTGACTTTATAGACAGTGGTTGAACTTTGACTTTATAGCCAGAAATGCCTGTGTGCTTGCCGTATTAGTTCTCAGATATGTTTTGCTGAATGGATATAGGTCCAGATGTCTTTGCTTAGGGACACACATTGTCATCATCCAATCTTGCTTTTATCATAGTACAATAATGCAATGCCATCAAGTTCTAATATCCTGCATTGTGGTAAGAAACACAGCTACAATTCAGACCATAGTGCTTCACTTTAGTGCTTTAAAACATATAAAGAGAAGTTATACCATTCTACAACAGAGAGGTTACAAGGTTACTGTATAAAACTGTACATATTTAGACAGCTTAATTGCAAAGAAAATAAGTTTTCTAAAAAATGAAATGTTTGGAATGCTGGTTCATTGTAACCCTGTGACCTTTTCTTTTTAATTGGTCCCTCAGACATTCTGGCAGCTTATCCATTAGGGTGCCCTTTAAAATGGAAGTGACTGTATTTTTGTGGAATTATCCAAATATACACAATGAAAGGTAACTAATGAAGGTTACCAGTGTGGGCCTCTTAGCTTTTCATGACATAATCAGCATTTGTAGCACAAAACTAGGGCTGAATCTGCACTGCAGAAATAATGCAATTTGATGCTGCTTTAACTGCCATGGCTCAATAATATTTAAATCTGGGATTTGTAGTTTTGTGAGCTATTTAATCTTCTCTGTCAGATGGCTCTGGTGCCACGACAAACTAAAAATCCCTGGATTCCATTGCATTGAGCTGTGACAGTTAAAGCAGTCTCAAACTGCATTATTTCTGCAGATGTAGCTCAGGTTACAAAGGGGGGAAGCAGACGGGAGCTTCCCGTGCGCCGCGGGACGGAGCGCCGCTGGACCGCGGCAGCCACACCGCGGCGCACCGTCGGCGACTCTAAAAGGAGCACCAAATTGGCGCTCCTTTTAGATTTCAGGGAAAGGGCGCCCTAAAAGCGGTGGGCGCACTTTCCCTGACTCAAACGCCGCAGCGCATGCGGTCGCCGTGGCGTGAGGTCATCCTCGGAGCGCCAGCCGTGCGGAGGGCCGGCGACTCCGAGGGCGACCTCTGGAAGAGGAAGGGGCGCCGCTCGTGCGGCTGCCCCTCCTCTTCCCTGCCCGGAAGACGACTCTATTAGTCGTCTGCCGAGGCCCTAAAACTCAATATCACTCAGCTAAGGAAACTGGGTCTAAAATTTCACAGCAATGAACTATTTTCAAAAATTTCACCAGACCCAAAGTTGAAGTAGCCTGTCCTGTTTTTGCCCTTTCAACATCCATCTTTGATGGAGCTCCAGTGTTGGGAGTGGTAAACAGAGGCAAGAGTATGGGCTTTGGATCCTCGCAGTCTCTGGCCTTACTACAGCTCTGTTGGATTGTGTGGAAGCTGATGCTTGAAATCAAGCAGAAGAGACTCTCTTAACTGAAGATAAATAATTTACTGTCAGATAGAGAAGGACTGGAGTCTTTTGGCTACAATTACATTGCAAAGAAGGAGATAACTGGTTGAGAAGAGGTGAGCAGAAGTATCAGGTTGTTGTCACACTACAGAAATAAAGCAGTTTGATACCACTTTAACTTCCATGGCTCAATGCTATGAAATTCTGGGACTTGTAGTTTGGTGGGGCACCAGAGCTCTTTGGGGGGAGGCTAAATATCACACAAAACTACAAATCCCAGAAAACCATAGCATTGAGTCATTGCAGTAAAAGTGATATCAAACAGCTTTATTTCTGAAGTGTGGAGTCAACCTCCATCTATTGATGAGGAAGCAAAGCAGAGGAGGCAAAGCAGAAAGAGTTTATCAAGAAAACCTAACTATCTGTCTTGTCTCTTTTGCCTCCTGTAGGCACATGGCTACTTTTGTAAGTATGGTTGGACACTTCTTCACTACCAAAAAAGACCATTTTTAATGGGATAGATACATAATTTGACTCCTTTATAGGTGAAATAAACTCTCACTACTGCAGGGATAAAAATACGTTTCTGTAAGCAGGGATATTTTTTTCTGCTATTACAGATGGTGGTTTTGAGTAAATATGATCATATGATCATGTGGTTTATAAAGATGTCTCTTTCTGGTCACGTGATTTCTGGATTTACTATAATGTCTAAACCACCAGAGAAGGAACAAGATATTCAGAATACTTTTTTAAAAAAAAATATTTCATCTCACCAGTTGTGAATCAAGATGGCCAACCCCTGATTGAAGGCAAGTTGAAGGAAAAGCAAGTCCGATGGAAGTTCATCAAAAGGTGGAAGACACGGTATTTCACTCTTGCTGGCAACCAACTTCTCTTTCGCAAAGGAAAGTCTGTAAGTTGTTGAGGGAATGCTATTTTATTTCATAGTTTTTCACTGAGATCAGACTTTAAATAACTCTGCAAAGTGGTTCTCTGTCACACAGTGTGACTTGTAAGAATCATAAGTACTCTTACAAGTCACTGCTGTGCCTGCAAAAGCTTGTGTATACGTCTATGTGTCTTTATGTTGCATGTCAACTTATGAAGATGCCATGAATTCCATAGGGTTTTCTTAGGCAAGAAAATACAGCTTTAGCAGTACCGAGTTGGCCCTGGCTGCTTCACTGCCATAAACATCTTGTTCCCTGCAGACATTGTCACTATTGAGAGACCCTTAGCCATCCTTGAAAATGTCAATATCTTTATACAGAAGAAATAAACAAATCGCTTGTTGCCTTAAATTGTTACACAGGTAATATTTTTGACAACCATTCTGTCTTGTTCTTTTAAAGTTTTAACAAGAATTCTACTTGCATAATTGCATTGATGGACATTAGGTTTCTTTACTGAGCCACAGTGAAAATGAGAATTAGAAGGAACTGAATATATTTAAAGCCCAAATCTGTGTGGTTGTGTACAAGCAAAGATGCAGACCATCCTGCTCATTTGCTTTAGCATCCACTTTGTGGTTTAGCAAAGAAATCTTATCTCTACCAATGCAGTTCTCTGGGTTGGATGGAGGACAGTGATTACTGAACCAGCAGCAAGAAGAGACCAATACATTTTGCAGGTGCTAGAAATCTGCTATAGGATGTGACATTGGTGCCGAGGGCATGATTTTCATACCAGATCATCTGAGAAATATAAAGGGGACTCATGGCCAATTGTTTGTAAGGAACACTAGTAAGAAATTACCAGTGAATCAACACTGTATATAACAGAAATCTTATTTGGAATTTGTAATCTCTTGTACAATTACCATTGCATGAAAAAGGACAGGGAAGTACATGTTCCTTGTGTTATCTTCCACAAGTTGAAAGGCAAACATCTCCAGAGGGAAGACTATCTAAGGTGACACAATATAATCTTGTTGTTAACAGCCGGCATTCTGGTTTCCTATTTGTGTGCCGAGGTTTTATAAGTACACAGATTCCCCAAAATCCAAACTATGGAATGTAATGGGAACAGAAGTGGAACAGACAGAGCTAGCATGCTTGTCCTCCACCCACTCTAATGTGATTCTAATCATATGGGGGATTAACACCTGAATGAGGCTAAAGTGTTGGCTCACAGAAGACAATAACAGGCAGCTCCCTCTCTGGGATGTTACAGGCTCACAGTAGATTAACAACCTTTCTAGCCATATCACAATTTGTTTAAACAGAGTTAAATGAAAAAGGGGCCATTGCAGGTAGATTGGCTGGATATTTCTCATGTTGTCTGTGAAAATGAACAGAACAAATCAGAGCCTAGGATTATCAGTTGGGCATCTTTCATATGCATTAAGGCTGCTTAAAAACAAGTAGGAAAATTACCCAAATCCTACATTTCTGGATTCAGTTAGAGAGCTGTTGTAACATATGTACCCTTGTTGAAAGAAGAAAACCCATGATTTAACCTATGCAAAATTTATTGATGTCTCAGCAAGCACCTACTCCTAAAAATTGGCTCTGGTGAAACAAATTATGTGTTTTAAGAGTGATCCCCTCTACAGCATATTGAGCATATACCTATACTAGGAACCTCTATTGGTATTACACCAATTTAACTGCAGTGGATTACTCTAAAATATCCTGGGAACTTTGGCTTGGTGGGAGTACTAAGAATATCTTCCTATGCCTTCTCTTATAACTTCAGTCCCTTGCATTTAAGGGAAGAAGAAAGTGGCTGTTTATCTAGTTTATGTCAGTAGTATGGATGAGAAAACTTGTAACAATCAATCATCTGGAAATAAATATTGCATTATCCAAAAGCCTTTTGTGAAACAATAATTAACTATGTATCTTAAGAACAAGTCTTGAGCTCCATTTCACCCTTCTTCATTCCCTCTTCTGTTTCAGAAGGATGACCCAGATGACTGTCCCATTGAGCTCAGCAAGGTTCAGAGTGTCAAAGTGGTGGCCAAGAAGCGCAGAGATCGCAGCCTTCCTCGGGCCTTTGAAATCTTCACAGATAGCAAAACCTATGTTTTCAAGGCCAAAGATGAAAAGAATGCTGAGGAGTGGCTCCAGTGCATTAATGTAGCAGTTGCACAAGCAAAAGAAAGAGAAAGCAGGGAGGCGACCACATATCTGTAAGAATGGCAAGAATGGCTATGTTACCTTTTGACCTGTGGTGCAACTGTTCTTCAGGCAACCATTTCTTGGGTAGGGTCCACTGTATCCCTTTTCATGGTGTCCTGGTCCACTACAAAGAACTGAACTATTTCCTACCTATAAAGCATAAATGAAGATAGCACATGCATAGATTCACTGACCATGCCCCTCCTTGGGAGCATGAAAAAGTGGCAGACCCACTTCTGTACAGAAAGTATCACTGAATAACACCTGCAGAAGTGCCTAAGATTGTCTTTGTCTTGGTGTGAATATGGCTTATGTAGTGTGTAATACAAATGTGTCCCTTTGTGTGAACATGGCTATTTTGGTTATTACCAGGCTATTTTGATTATCATCTCTGCTGGTAAAAGACCTGCTATATGGCAAGCCAGACAATTGCAACCATGAACATTGTGAGATGGATGATGCTTGTAAGTACAACTGACACTTTATTTTCCTGTCTTCTTTCGAGACGACCAAGATAATATCAGCATCTATTAATATCCTTCCAACATTAGTATACAAACACCCACTGCCTTTCAATCCACACTGCCTTTCAATGCATTTTGAGTGGTTTTGTTCATAGACCCTGAATATGGCCACTGCTACATTTTGTCCTGCCACTGCCTTTCCCGCTTGCCTGCCATTTCCTGTTTCCAACCTGCCATGATGATTACACTCACATCAAACCTGAGACTTGGTGCCATTGAAGTTGTGATGGGATTAAAACTTCTTGAAGTATCTTCCCACTTGATAAATAATAGACCACATTCATTTCTACGTGTTGACGTTATACCACTTAAACTAGACTAGTCTGAAGCTCAATGCTTCGGTGACAGATGCAGACATATGAGCAAGGCGAATAAGATATTTTCTGTTTTTCAGATTACAAAAAGACTAGAGATAAGACTGGATTTTCTGGGCATCTCTCTTTCCTATGTGTTGTAGATGATGTAAGCTTTATCACCCCAGTTACTAAGCAACTAAGCTTAGAGGAAACAAGGAAGCCTTGGATGATGTCCCTCATCCCTTCTCACTGAAAAGTCCTTACACTTTAATTGTACAAACCCTGATTCTACTACACCACTGATTGTCTGGCCTTACAGATGGAATTCAGACTAGGATAATGTATAAATTAAATGTATGAATTAAAACTGGATCATACATTTGTCTTACTCCTAGAAAGTTCAATGTGTATATCACAGCTGTAATCTGGCTATGGAAGTGCCTGTTCCAGTGTTCAGGATATGCCCAAACTTTATAATTGTGGCCAGTGGTAGAGTGGTAAATCATGAAGCATGACACTCATCACAGTCTCAAGAGCCACATTCCCAAGGAAAGTCCAAAAATGGAGACAACTGTGCTAATCCACACAACAAACAAAGTGTAACAGTTTTCACCTCTACCAGAACCAGGGTTATTGTAAAGATGATGGTTGTTGTGTGCTTTCAACGTTGAGCCTAAAACAACCCTATCATGGGGGTTTCTTAGCAAGATTAGTTCAGGGAGCCTTTGTCATCCTTGGAGGCTGAGAGAATCTGACTTCCCCAGGGTCACCCAATGGGTTTCCAGGGCTGAGTGGTCTCCAGAGTCATAACACACCTAACATACTCTGGTTCTATTGTGAAGGTAATGGGGCTTAATTTGTCCATTCAGTATCAAAAATGCTTAGCATTGCAACAGCAACAGCTTCTAACAATATATTTTTGCTGTGGAAATACCTTACCTTACACATACCCCATCTACTATGATGACTACAGCTAAGCTTAGAGTGAACAAGGAAGCCTAAGATGATGTCCTCATCCCTTGCCATTGAAAACTCTTAGCACATAGATTGTACAAGCCCAATTCCACTATACCACTCGCTTTGTCTGGCCTTGCAGATGGTCATTCATTTTATAAGTATAGCATAAAGTTTTTGCTAGACTTCATGAACTCAGAAATATTATTTCTGGATTTAATTAATCCGGCACTTTGATAGGAAAGTACACTGATAATACTACATAAAAAACATTGAAAATAACAAGTGTAGTACACAGATGGCTTTATCTTTCTGTTGAAGAAATCTCAACAGAGTCCAGCAAAGATCTTATCCTAAATTCATTACTGTGATGTGGTCTGGGGCTAAAAAGTCAGGCTTTTTACTGAAAGCATGTCCAAATTGCCAGAATTTTAGTGTTATAAAGATTTCTTTATTTTGCTCAATGTTGGCTTCACGCTGGATCATTTTTGTGCCTGTTCCCTATGTGTTATACTTCCTGTGTTATTACTGTTTTAACCCATTGCATTTTCAACTCCTTTATATTTACATTTTCACCATTTAGTCCCTGTTCCCCACTAGAACAGAGTTGGAATGGATGTTAATGCATTTTCTCAAAACTGTCTCTTGATATCTTTGTCATTTCTACCTCTTTTCTTTTCTCTGTTGTTGCTACTCTCTCTAATTTTAGATTGTAGGGTCTCAGACACAGAGTTCTGACTATTTTGCTCATGTGATTTCTAAAGCATCATATGTAGAAGGAATAACAATAATAATAATTGTTATTTATAGTACAAGGAAATTAAATTAAGTTTTATGAGCAATAAAAATATATATCTGCCTGCAAGGAGCTTATATATACAGACTATAGCTAGATGGGGGAGATGGGACCAGGAAGAGACAAATAGGAAGATGATAAAATCTCAAAAGTGGACCAAAAATGGATTTCATCACAGCTTTACTATGCTAAATAGTTGTTTCCATCATCTTACATGATATCAGAACCTGTAAGTAACATTTTACAAATCACATTACTTGAAACACAATACTTCTTGAGGTATGGGCATAATGAGCTTCCTATTGGAAAATAACGTAATAACAGATAACTTTTCATTCCATTTTTAATGGAATGATTAATTTTCCCTATTATTATTTCAGGGGGGATCTTTGGGGAGAAATTTTGAGTGATTTCCTGCACCAGAAACAATTTAGTTACTATATATACTCATGTTTAGAAATTTTAGTCAAAAAATTGACCCAAAAAAACTGAGTCAATTATCTATGGGTTAATGTACTTTAACTCTTATGTAGGGAGCCAGCCCCTGGTGAAAGGCAAAGCATAATCTTGGAAGCACTGACTACCTCCACTACTCTCCCATCCATCCTTTAGTGTGAGCACAAACATATGCCTGGTGGAATATTCTAAGTTCTTGGGCATTGTTTTCCTTTGCCTCATCCTTTGATCCTTTGTTACATGCCCCTACATTTTACCTTTGACTTATCCACAGATCATGTCAAAATGGCCCCAAATTTTTGCCCTAAAACCTGCCCTCGACTTATACATAAGGTCGTCTTATAGTATATACAATAATTTCTTTTCTTTTTTATTTGTTTGGTTGGATTCCTTTTTTCTTACTTAAGGAAAAATAACATAGAATCATAGAACTCGAGGGGCCTCATGGTCCATTGAATCCAATCCCCTGCTCAGTGCAGGATCTCTAGCTAAAGCATCCCCAGCAGGTCACCGTCCAACCTCTTTTTTAAAATTGCCAAAGGAGGCCTCACCACCTCTCTAGGCAATTGGTTGCATTGCTAAACCACTCTTATCATCAAGAAGTTCCTTCCAATATTCAATTGAAATCTATCTTTGTGTAACTTCAAACTATTAGACCAGATCCTTCCCTCTGAGGCTGCATTAAAGTTAACCACTTTAAATATCATGGCTTAATGATATGGAATTCTGGAAATTGTAATTTTGTGAGACATTTAGCCTTGTCTGTCATAGACCTCTGGTGCCACAATAAACTACAGTTACCAGAATTCCATAGCACTGGGCCATGGCAGTTAAAGTGGTATCAACCTGGATTATTTCTACAAAGCGGATGCAGCTTGGGGTTGCAGCAGAAAACACATATTATAATGGAATAAGTAAAGCAACAAACAATTATATATTTTTATAGGCTTTGTCTAAGGAGTTAATTAAGAATTTACTTTTTGAAAAGTAACTTTTCAAGTTCTGAATTTTACAGTTGTTCATTGTAAAGTAATAAACCTAGTTCCATGCACCTTTTAAGATTTCAACTCCTTCCTTTTTTCACTTTATAATGGTGCCTTTTACTTTGGTGTATATAGGTGAGAATATATAACAGGCTTAGTTCTGTATCCACAATTGCTAATTCTACTTAGAACAGACAGGTTAAATTAGTGGAATTTATATAGGTTCCCATTGATTCAGTGGATCTCCTCTAGTTGAGACTAACAACTGCATTATGACCACAGATATTTTGGACTTTTGCATGAAGCATGGAACTTCTTGTTAACAGAGAACCTAATAGCACCCATGTTCTTTCATTACTTTATTTTAAATAAATACTAATGTCTTTTTATAACCAAACACGTGTTCATCTGTGTTTGTAATTTACATGTTGTACATGCCAGCTGCAGGCTCCCTGTACCAAAAGCTCTCTAAGCATATTTCATGGATGTAACATGGATGACATGGACGGGTGGGATTCGGGATTTTTATGTTTTATGTTTTATCTGTATGGAAATGTTAATGTTGTAAGCCGTCTCGATTGCTCTGCAGAGGGGCGGGATTATGACTTCCTGATTTTTTTTTTATAGGTAAATGAAGATTAAGGTTGAGTTAGGATCTGGAAGTTCTTGCTGATCTGGTTTCTACATTTTTAATACTGAAAGATTCTTAAGAGTATAGTTCTTCTGGTAAAAGCTGTAGTTTAGCACATGTGGAAGATACCAGTTTGGAGAAGGCTGATCTAAACAGACAGCTTTTCCCAATATACAAATGCTCTCTGTATCCTAATTCAGAGGGTTAAACCAGGGGTAGGCAACCTTTCCCCTTTACGGGCCGAGGAACTTCAGCTCCCAGAAGCCTCAGCCATGTTGGCCAATAGTCCCATGTTGGCCAATAACTCCTGGGATTCTGGGAGCTGAAGTCCCTCAGCCCTTAAAGGGGAAAGGTTGCCTACCCCTGGGTTAAACCAACCAGGGGGAAAAGAAAGAAACATCAGTCATTAATTTTTCCAGTTTTTTATTATTATTAATTCTTTATGGTCCTGGGTGTTTGTATTTATTTTGCTGAAGATGATCATCAACCCTCCAGAATTTCACAGTATGGCCAAAGGAATGTGGCCAGGCAACCAGAAAGTAAAGGTCACTAACAATATGTCCTGAGTTTGGGGAAATTGAAAACACCAAATGAGCTTAATGGGAAAGGCAAGACTTCACCCAACACCTCCTCTCAGTCCTGTTAATTGGGTGCAAATGACCTTTGGACTCAGTTTGCAGCAATTGAAGTAGACAAAGGAGGAAAGTGGGAGGATAAGAGAGAAACTGGGACATTTTAAAAGCAGTGAGAAAGTGGGATGGCTGAGGATTAACTAGGGTTGTCACTGCCAAACTGAGACGGTTGGAAAATAAAGGATTTTCACACCATACATCCTGGGACAGGAAGTTTATAGGCCAAATGATCTTTCTGTGCAATGCCTCTGTCATTTTGTTTAGTCACAGTCCCCTTGACCCAAGACACAAGCATAAACAAACATATGCCTTTGCGTTATTATAACTTCAAGTTATATACTTGGCTTTCACCATCAGGTTGACAAAAAGACCTGACTGAGATAGATGGCATGTATCTTATTCTTGGTCTTCACACTGTAATTGGAACAGTAAGCCATGCTAAACATGTCTCATGGGGTGTGATTGAGAACAAAACTCCTTGTGAAATGTTACCACATCATGTGAGATTTGGGAGAACTCTGAGACCAACAGGATATTTACAGATAAAAAGAGATAAAGTTAACAATGGCACTCATGAGGTGAGCCAGGGAGAAAAAGGAAATTTGACAAACAACTGAAACAACTCCTTAACCAGGTCCAGGCTACCTCAGCAGTCCTAAACACATAGGGCCTTATCAAACGCTGGCCAGGAAGCGAATAGTAAGCAAAGACTTACCGAATCCGAAAGGAAGCGCGGTCTTTCTGGGGCCTTTCCGGGGCCTTTCTGGAGGAGGCAGAGGCGGCGGCGGGGGTTCCCTCCCTCCCTTTCAGGCCTCCAGCCGGCCCAAAGCAACGGCTTAGAGGCTTCTCCGGCCTCGAGGAGGCGGCGGCGGGGATTCCCTCCCGCACCTCATCCTCCCTTTCAGGCCTCCAGCCGGCCCAAGGCACAGGCTGAGAGGCTTCTCCGACCTCGAGGAGGCGACGGCGGGGGTTCCTCGCCCTCCCTCCGACACTTTCCATAGCCTTACTTCCCCAAAAAACCGAATGTCAAAAGATCCCCTTTGACTTCGGTTCACGGGGAAAGAAAACGTTTTAGCTTTGGATTGCCTTTTGGATATGTGTGGACACAAGGAAAGGAAAAACGTTTTAGCTTTGGATTGCCTTTGGATATGTGTGGACACAAGGAAAGGAAAAACGTTTTAGCTTTGGATTGCCTTTGGATACCTTCTGCTTCAGACCCCATGTGATAAGGCCCATAGAGACAATTTGGAAATTGTAAAGTTGTTGGAATAAGCAAAGGGAAGAATAAACACCATAGGTCTAGAAGTGTTCTAGGGTTTGTTCCGTTGTTCTGCAGTTCAGTCAGCATTCAGTGTGGCAGTCTGGCAAGAATCCTTGTTGCTGGTTTTCTATCATTTTTGATGGAAGACAATTCTGGCAATAAAGAACACTAGCCTTTGCATAATACCTTACATCTTTGAAGGATGGGGGAAGAGAGAGAGAGAGTCATGTTTCCTGTTATGATAGTTGCTTTCAGATGTTTGAATAGCCACTGCTAAGAATCTTAAAAACAACTATTTTCTCTTGCCATGGAGACAAGAAAAGAGATAGAGTGCATACACAGTTTAGACAAAGAGACAATTCATGCCATATAATATCAGCCTGGAGCATGTAGGTGACACAGAATGCATAACAGTTACTTCATGTTCCAGACTGGCAGTCTTATTACAATGACGCATTCAAAACTCTATGTTCACAACACACTGTATTGCAGGGGTTGCCAACCTTTTTGACTCACAGAGCCCTTATTTCTATGATGGAGTCCCTAAGAGGCCTACCCTATGCCTTACAAGTTAATGGTGTTTACGAGTATATATAAGAATATATTCTTATTCTTTAATTTCATTCAATTTTTTTCCTTTTCCATAGAAATAATGTACTATTTCACACATATTCTACTAAAGTAAAAGAAAACAAAGATTATGTTCTATTTTCCCACATCCATAGGGATTTAAAATCACTCAAAGTATCACTGTGTGAAACTGGCATGGTTCCCCCACTTCTGTCTCTTAGATGACTGAAGAGTCTTTGCCATATGTCTGTCAGTGCATTTCTAACAAGAGTTCCTGACCATAGAGTTGCACTGGAGGACCTGGAGATTCCTAGAGAGGTGTTCTCTAAATTAAAAAGAATAGAATTTTTTTATTTGCGGTTTTCCCACATTCACAGGGGTCCTTCGCCCCTAATCCCAGCAAATGTGGAGGGACCACTGTATATTTATTCCCTGCATTCTGCTTCTGAACAATCACAACAGAGATGCACAAAAGCTCAACTTTTAGGAATAATTATACAGAAGTCAAGGACTTGCCAGTGAATTCCCTTCTTGGGAAGGGGAGGAGGAGATGGGGTCTGAAACTCAAAAGACTGTGGAGTGGGAGGAGAATTGAACTTGGAGAAATCTTAATTATCCATGGGCATTCTCTGAGCCTGAGCCCCCATCCTTCTACTCCTACTCCTACTTGTTGTTGTTGTTTTTTCTGTCCCACCTTTTTCCCAGATTGGGACTCAAAGCAGCTTACAATGATTAAAAAATTGTTAAAAATCCACTAGATACAAAAGTTAAAATACAATTAAACAATAAGAAAAAAATGAAACCAGATTAAAACATATATCATTGAAACACACACACACCTTGACTAGAAATGGAATATTAGTGTCTGATCAATAATTATCCAGAATAGTGGGATCCAAGGATGGCCTTTTTAGTAATGGTTTTATAAAAGCCTCCTTCAGGCCAGCAAGAACTCTGCCTTCTTTTAGTGAGACCTTAACCACTCCCTGTACCCACTCAGGCAATCCCCCTCTAGGTTTTTAAAATAACCCAAGAAAGGCAAGGATCTAAAACACATCTGGTACCTTTCCCCTCTCCAAGAATCCTATCCCCATCCTTGGGTTGCACAAACTTAAATGTACCCATTGTCACTGAACAATCAGGGCTAGAATTATATCCATTGGATCTGGGACAATTTTAGCATCCAAATCAAAGTGGATCGGCGTGATTTTTATCTAAAAAGTACTGGGCAAGTTGTTTGCAGCAGGCTGTTGAGTGATCTGGATTTTCTCCTTTTGGGCCTGTGTGTAAAAGACCCCTGACCCCCTAAATTGGCCTGGAGTATGATCTTTCAGTTTAAAGACCCACAAGAGGTGGAATTGTGTTAGCTCCAAACAAGTCACAGAATCACAGGATCACAGAGTTGGAAGAGGCCTCATGGGCCATTGAATCCAACCCCCAGTCAGTGCAAGATCTCCAGTAAAAACATCCCCAGCAGATAGCTGCCCACTTCTTTTTGAAGATGTCTAGAGAAGGAGACCCCATCTTCCCTTTCATCAATGATTTCTCCCCACCTGCAATTTCTACTTATCAGTTCTGTACTGACCACAGTACATGCACATAGGCCCACATAGCCACACCTATATAGGCTGACATCCTATATCACTTTAGCATACCACAAATAGCTACCAGAAGAGTTACATTATCCAGTCCCTATACTGAATACCAATGTAGCACAAAGAATGTGGATCAATGGTCAATGTGAATGGCTGACAAGTCATTATGTAATTGCAATGTGCAATGTGAAATGGCAATACATAAAGGCAATGTGCATTTGTGTGCAATTCTGGGCACTTTGATATATTATCATATTTGAAACAGTCTCACTTGTGGAACTCTGGTTAGCTGCCATCAGCTGGATACAATGATCACATGTCCTCCAAAAGATCACTTTGCATGCATAGTGAAATTTAATGTCTGTATACATCACTAAAAGGATGATGACTGTAGTTTGAAAGGGGGAAAAACTCTGCCCCAAAGTTCACATCATAACAGAATTGTCAATTTTGCCCAAACTATTTTGTGAAAGGTGGCCCAGAGTTGGATCCACTGCACTGCTCCCAATGCTGTTGTAACATGCTGATTACTTTTAAATCTGCTGCTGAATTCAGGGGCTGGGACAGTCACAGCTTCTCTGTTCACACTAAACCAGCTTTGTGTCATTCCTAAGGGGGAACTCAGTGGATGAAAACATATCTGTTTTGAGTCCTGAATCAGCAACAGATTTTAAAGGTCAAAGGATAATTCTCCAGACATCTTGGCAAGCCTCTTTGGGATCTTGAAACTAAATTTTAAGCATTCCAGAGTTGGAGTGTCAACATACAGGACCGACTGTGATTTAAATTCTACTGATATTCAAAGAAGGAATGTGAAATGAAGGGCTGGAATTATGAGGAGGGCTCAACCATGGGCAGAACAGACCATTATGGAGGACCTACAAATATGGATCCAGTTGATATTTTACTGTAAGTTGTGCTGCAATTACAGGAGCAGACAGCTGCCCAGGAGTAGAGGTGGGGAGGCCTTTGTGGGTTATACCATTGTTCTTCTGGGAACTGGCCAAAATATGACTGTTCTTTTGTTTTGTTTTGCTTTTTGCGATTTGGGATTTGGGGTGTGGGCAGGAGAAAGCAGGAAACAAGATGTTTTTCCTCCTGTGAAATAAATATTCTAGAAATATTCCAATGCTAAAGGGGAACGTTGATGTTGATATGCCCTGGTGGCACAGTGGTTAAATGCCAGTACTGCAGCCACAATGTTGTGAGTTCGATCCCAGAGCTCCAAGGTTGACTCACCCTTTCTTCCTTTCATAGGTCAGTAGAATGAGTACCCAGCTTGTTGGAGGCAACTGGCATACAAATTTGTAAACCACTTAGAGAGTGCAGAATTCACACTGATAAGCAGTATTGAAATGTACGTGCTATTGCTATTTGCCTACTAGATAGCATTGCTGTTTACAACCTTGGGGCCTCAGGTGACTAAAATGGTAAATACTAAGGAACTCTTGTTAGAAATGCACTGACAGACATATGGCAAAGACTCTTCAGTCTATCATCTAAGAGACAGAAGTGGGGGAACCATGCCAGTTTCACACAGTGATACTTTGAGTGATTTTAAATCCCTATGGATGTGGGAAAATAGAACATAATCTTTGTTTTCTTTTACTTCAGTAGAATGTGTGTGAAATAGTACATTTTTTTCAACCCACTCTTTCTCTAAAGCTATCATCAGGCATCTCAAATTCTTACTGCCAGTCTAAGTGTTATTGAAACAACATGGAACATAAAACTGTGAAACTGAAGAGACCTGCTTCAGAGCCAAACATAATTGCATAAAATGAATAGCATAAGTTTGGTTCCCCTGTAGTCCATTATAGCTTGGAAGACAATCAAAGGGAAATTTCATTGCCAGCCTTTTTAGTTGCCCTTCCAGAAGAACATAAAAAAATGAATCAATCAATCAATCAATCAGGATACAGAGGAAGTTATCATAAACATACACACACACACACACACAATCGCCTCCTGCTGCTGTATATTTTCTACTTCAACTGTCAAATAAATCTTTATAAGTTTTGTTTTCCAAAGTGACATTCAAAATAATGTCTGTACTCTACTAAACTCATGTTGCCTTTGTAATGTAGCATTGATTTGATTGCTTAAGCTTAATCCCATACTAGCCGTTTAGTCTCGAATGGAATCCTTCATTCATTCAGATTTTTAAAAGAATCCAGATTATGTTCTTGCCAACCCACGGCATTCCATATTTTTAAAATGAGCATATTTGTGGTCAGTTGTGTACACACAGGATTATCCAAAATTGTTGGAATATGTTTGCATTCTCCTGTCCCTTCTAAGGGGCTATGCAGAAGGGCGGCTCTGGGCCTCCCTTGCTAGTGGCAGATCGGGGCCGCGGCAACCATATGCCGCAGCCCCAATCCTCTCTTTTGCCATCCCTAAAAGAGCAGCAAAATGCTCCTTTTAGGGGCGGCAAAAGGCTGCCCTAAGAGCCAGCGCTGTGGCTCTTCCGTGCCCTTTCGGCACAGTGTGTCTACACGTTGTGCAGAGAGGGCGTCCTGACACCATGTGCTATGTGTATGGGTGCATGGTGTCAGGACAGTGTCGGGCTAGGGTTGGGGCAGCGGCGTGCGGCTGCCCACCTCAACTCCATCTCCAGGCCAGCCCTTTAGCCCGGTCTGCAACGTCCCTTAGTTAGATAGAGACTTCCTCCCTCCCCCCTCTCTCATTCTAACTATCGTGTGACTTTGGTCACTGACTCTTGGAGACAGTATAACAGCTCTCTCCCAAGATTCTAAACTGCTTATAATTGCAGTCAGCAGTATACTGTAGTCCCATCTTCCTGCTATCTAAAAGATGGTGAGATTCATTTCTCCTTATCCAAACCATCACCAGTTAGATTAGTTTTTAGTTATTTTATGTAAATATTTATTAAAGCCATTATTTATTTCTAAACTACAAACTATGTTTGTTGTTTTTCTGAATTAGCCTTGATTCTTTAGGAAAGCATATTAAAATATAGTCTGACCCACACTTTTGCTTTACTGCTAATGAAAGCTAGACTATGGAGCTTATTGCAAAGTTAAATAATATGGCTTACCTGATCACAAGGATTTTACCGCTGAATTTGCCGCCCATATGCAGCCCGGGTCCATCCCTGCTCCCAAGGGTGCTTAGTGCAGCTCTTTTCAAAGCTGGGAGTTTTCTGGCTTGAGAAAATGGCTCATTTTCAAAGCTGGAGTGGCCCTGGGAGCAGGGATGGACCCAGGCAGTGGATTTGGCCACTAAATCCTTGTGATAATATCAGGATGCCACCCGATTTAAATTGTAAGCCAGATCAGGTAAGCCACATTATTTAATTTCGCAATAAGCTCCTCTGACAGGTTTGACTTTGATACTTGCTTATTTTTGTTTCCCTTTAAAAGGGTTAACACCCTGGGAAACTAAAATTGCACCCCACAAAAATGCTCACATCCTGCCAATCAGTTGTTGAATATGGAAAGAGGGGCATGTGGAAATCCTATTCTGCCCCTGTTTATCCTCTCAAAAGATTGATTGGTGAGAATCTGTATGAATTCATTCAATTTTAAAGCACGGCAGAATATATTGGTTGGCATATCCAAGTTTCAATCCCTTGCTTCTCCAAATAAAAGGATCAGGGTGATGGGAAAGTCTTTTGCCTGAGTCCATGAAGAGTTACTGCCACTCAGAACAGGCAGTACTGACCTAGGTGAACAAATAGGGCAGGGCAGGAATGACTGAGGGAGTTGGGGAAGAGAAAAAGTCACTTGGTGATGATGACACTGACAAAATCTTATCAATATGCCATAATAACATCTGGGTGATAATTGCTACTTTACGATACCCTCTCGTACTTCTTCATCTTACACTTTAGTCACTTCTGGCACAACCTGTAACAAAAATAAAGGATACAAAGAGCTGGTTTTTCTCAACACCATGCACTTAGGGACCAATGATGACACTGACAAAATTTAATCAACATACCATAATAACTTCCAGGTGATAATTATTATTTTATGATACCCCCTCATATAATGGGCAGTGTAAGAAATGGTCAACTAGGTCTTCTACCTCCCCAGAGCCAAAGATACATCACCACTATGTATAGGGGATCCCTTTATACCTTTCCTGAAGATAAGCTGATGGCATTGTTGAAAACAGAGGGAAGCAAAGGCTTTTTTGAGAGCAACAAATGACAGTTCTTGAAAGTACTGTTGGAAATATTATTCTATCTTTATAAGGCATTTATCCATGGGGAGAATGCTTGCTGTTGACTAGCAAGCCCATTTTCATAAGAATCAAACTCATACGTTACGGTAAATCTTAAATAAAATATTTGTCCTTATGAGTTACAGAAGTCAGGACATCCTCAAAATAAAATTGGGACAATGATGACCAATAAGGGGCCAATCAACCTTGAGTGAGCTGCTCAATGAGACATTGTTCTGCTAAATTACATTAATCCAAGCTCATCAGTCTTTTCCCATGACATATCTCAGCCACAAAGGATGGCAATGGCAAACGCCCTCTGAAGAAACATGCCAAGAAACCCCCATGATAGGTTCACTTGAGGGTTGCCATAAGTCAGACAGGACTTGAAGGCACACAACAACAACAAATAGACACCTTATGGACTCTAGCATTAATAGAAAGGAGGTCAACTCCAGCCTTAGCAATGAGGAGGGTACCCCTGGAGGAAGTGCTAGCAGTTCTTTCAAAAATCTATTCTGAGTGGCCTCAACAGTAGCAGCATGACCCTGTTCCCATATCTCTACTCCATATAATAATTGGGGCAAAGCTCTGGCAATAAAGATTTTTAGACTGGAGACCTAAAGTGTCTCTAACCAACCTGCTCAACACTCAGTTTTGACCACAGGAGCAGAAACCTCTGCAGTCATCCAGAGTGTAGACCTGGCAAATAGGGGACTCTGTGGCATCCATTGGCCTCTTAGCCATCCCTACAGCATGCGTAGGGTTATACTGCAAATAATAAAAATTAGTCGAATAAAAAAATACATTGAAACAAGTACCACAGTGACATTTGCTAAAACAAAAGAATGCAAAGAATGAGGATTAAATGTTCCACTTTTTCAAAGTTTTATTTCCCTCCCAAGCAGAAAATCAATCCTAGGATGTGCAATGGACTGGAACCATTTTTATGAAGAATTACACAGCATTATGTGTTGACATTTATTTGTTTTTTCCATTACTGATGCCATCCCTACCTCCTGCGATGTTAGCAACCACCCTCCAGAATGGAACAGGTCCCACACACACCACCCCCAGTTTTCGAGTACAAAAAAACAATCATTGGTTGATTACACAAAGGCATTATTCTTCTCTTCCTGGAAACAATTCTTCATCTAGCTTGCACAATTTATGACTAAACAAATGAATAATGCAATTTAGCTTTCACTAAAGGAACATATCATCATTTTAATGTGAAAAAATACAGAACTATTTTTCTTCTTTATATATATATATAGTTGGGAAACCTTTTCATATGGATCATTTTGTGGTCTCTGGACCAAAGAAACAAAGAAACAAACATACAGAGGGCTATAAAATACCTACAGGTTTCCCAGAAGAGAGTCCTTATGAAGCCAAGGAACTGGGGCCACCAATAATTGTTTACTGACTTAACTTTTTTACTGTGTTGTTTTGGGCATTGGGCATAACTAACCCCTAACACTCAGCTTCCCTCATGCTAAGGAGAAACCTGCTTCTCATGATATTTCATGTGGGAAAAGAAGTGGTCCTCCCTATCTCATGTCAGGGGCTTGGAGGGTCCTTTGCCGGTCACCTCAGGTTCTGTTACATTATGTATTAAGAAAAGTCATACTGGAAGATTCTGTTTCCTATGGTGATGGCTACGGGAAGTTCACAAGGAAGTGGACATGATGGCATTATTAAAAAAAATCCACTTTATGTTCCTTAGCAGCTTGTATTCAGAAGCATGCTGAGAACCCCTCCAGATGAGCAAAGGGTCTCTGAAAGTCCTGGGTTTCGTTCCTGTACAACAGTGAAGAAAATACTGAAAAGCACATTGTAAAGCATAAAACAGTGAGGAAATAAGCTTCACATGCTCTGAGTTGGTCAACTGTTTATTCAGTATTTTTTAAATGCCCAACATGTTTCGGCCTCAATGAGAAAAGCCCTTCTTCAGGGGCCTTCAAAAGAAATCACTGGACCTGAAAAGAATCTCCAAATCATAGGACCATAGATGCAGCCTAGAATCATATTGGCTTTTTTAGCTGCCGCATCACACTGCTGACCAATGTTCAGTTTGTAGTCTACTAAAACTCCTAGATCCCTTTCAGTCCTTGAGTGCTAACTCTAAATTTGTAACCATTGATTTCCCAATTTTGTCACTGACCCTTCCATCCATGAGGTTTGCCTCCCCTCTCCCCAGACCTTGCTCGTCTGCTATTAGCAGAGGGGTAACATGAAGACATATTATGGTTAAGGAAGACATGAGAGCCAATGAAGCTGTATGATAGTCCTTTCAGTACACATCTTGACATGCTTTACTTTCCATATACTTTAGCTACTAGGAGCATTGAGACCCAGTATGCATAATGGTTTGAGTGTTGGACTAGGATGCCAGGAGAACAGCGTTTGAATCCCACTTCAGCCATGGAAACCCATGGGGTAACCTTAGGCAAGGCATGCTCTCTCAGCCTCAGAAGGCAACACCTCCACCTAAATCTTGCTATGAAAATCCTAGAAAAGGGTCACCATAGATCAGAGCAGACTTGAAAGCACATAACTACAAGAAGTAGGAACTGCAACAATTTGTTCAGGGTGAGCCCTACCATTCAGCAGAGTGAGGTGGCTGCCTCAAATAGTAGATAATGGGTGATAAGTGTAAGTAACCATTTCCCTCAACTCACTATAGGATAGCTTTTTGTCTGAACGCCACTGTTAAAAGGAGATTCATTTGCCAGTCCACTTGGCTTCTCTAGGTAGAGTTGGGGAGAAGGGACACGTTACTCTTCTTTGACTCAACCAGAGAAATATCTTGGACCAGCTGTACATTTGTTACACAACCACCACCAAGATGTTGTCACGCTGGAAAAGGACTACAAGGTATGATAACAGAACCATTGAGAGATTGAGGAAGGAATTAGGATAGAAGAGGCAGCAAGCAACTCATTTTTCCTCTTCAAGACCAGACCTTCTAGATAGTGAGGAGTCTGGAGCAATTGCTCTAATGGAACCAGTGATGATCTGGCTCTGAATGGGACCCAGGTTCAGCCACTGAGATGTATTTGGACTCATATCTATTCTGTACGTAGCTCACTTTCATGTCTGTGGACAATGTGGAAACCACATCTCACTAGGTGCCATCAGCACCATTTCTTTCTTGTGGCATGTTATGCAAAGCACATGCTGCTGTGACCCTTCCTCTCCCTTCAGTGATGAATAGCAATGACAGTCCCTTCTGGCCTAGTTGGTGCTTGCAAGGAACATAAAATGGAAACATATGATGACCTTGGCAACAATTACATTGGCTCACACTTCTTTAGAATCCTAACTAACTTTGGCAAAGTGGCTGCAGCAAGGATGGAATATAAATGTCATTTCCCCAAGATTTGCTACTACACAATAGATCCCACGAGGCTGGGGGAGGCCTGAAGAGGGAGCAGAGCTGGCAGAGCAGAAGTCAAAATATTGTCTCACTCAAACACATACAAGAGAGCCCAAGAAGGAGGTTCCAGTTAACACTGGAAGTAAAGTTGGTCAAAGTTAACTATTATGTCAGCTGTTTTGCTTTCCATCTATTGAAGCCTCTCTTGTGGAAATGGAACATTTATATTAGGAGGAATTAAAACAAAAAAGGTCATCAAAGAGTTCTAGAGGGATCTCTCTATGCTAGGGGTGGTACATCAAAATGACAAATCCAGTTGTCTGAAGGACCATACCCCATATAAGTCTGCCAGTATTGTGAGATCTTCTGGCGAGGCCCTTCTGTCTGTTCCAAAACCCTCACAGGCACATCTGGTGGGAACACAGGAGAGAAACTTCCCCATGGCTGATCCCAAGGCCAAGATACTCTGGGTGGCCCCAGAGTATCCCAGACAGTGCAGACAAAATCTGAGACAAGAGGTCTCCCTAGGTCCAACCATCATAGCCAATGGCTGGTTATGGCTGATGAAGAATGTAGTCCAACACAGCTAGAGGACATGTGAAAACTGCACCATAGGTGACCACAGATCACAAGATGTCCTAGGGCTGCAGGCTGTGTGTTGTAAGGGATAGTGGAGGCAAACACCTTTTCTCTTCAGCACAGACATGTGACAGCAATCAGTGCTTTAGAACCAAAGAAAGACACCACTTTCATGACACTTTCCTTTAGCTGTTTTGGGTGGTAGAATCACAAACCTAAGACTGCTTAGCGAAACTGCTGTCACAACCAACATAAAAACTGAACCCAGTTGCGGAAGGTTATCCAAAAAAAGTATACCTTAACATTCCCACTTCTGCCTCTGTGATCATCACTGCATGAAATATTTTCACAAGGCAGAATGAACAAGAAAGTGAAAGAGTACATCCTCCAGCTAAAGTAATGTATTCTTCAATGGAACTAGGGAATATTATTCATTCAATTCTTTATCTCCATCTTCTCATGAGTTTGGAATTATAGTAATTCAAACCATTGATTCTCGACATGTTTCCACATCTGGGAATACCATACTATGTTGACTAATGCAACTGGAATGTACACTTCTGCTGATGAAAGCCTTTTAAAAGCTAATGGAGTCTCCTCTGGCTTGAAATTTTAAGGCCCCCTTTACACATAGCTCTGGTGGTTTGGTTATTGCTGCCTCTGCAGCTGATTCATATCATCTGGTTACCTCTGATATCATAGTTAGCAACAATACTCTTTGTAACACAACAGACTTTAAAAATGAACAGACATTGCTCATGTTGTCACATATCATTGTGTCAGAGACTGCATCTGCACTGCAGAAATAATGCAGCTTGACACTACTTTAACTGCCATGGCTCAGTGCTAGAGAATTCTGTGATTTGTAATTCTTTAGTCTTCTCCTAAGAAGAGCCTAGACCTCTAGTGCCACAACAAACTACAAATCCTACACAGTAGCATCACGGGGGGGGGGGGGGGGGGGTGCAAGGGAAGGATGCAGACTGCACTGGGTGACACCCCAGAAGGGGGTGACACTACAGAAGGGGAGCATAGCATAGCATAGCATATAAAAGTACAGTCTAGAGAGGTTAGACTGGCACTCTCATTGCTGTTTCCTTAGGCAGTGAAAAATTCTTTGTTTGAGCAGGACTTTGTAGACTGGCTGTGTAAGGGGAGTAAGCTTTTTACAGAATGTGCTGTGATATGTGTTGTTTTCTTTTTCATGGTTTAGGCTTTGAACTGTTTTTCATTTTTTGACAATTGAATTATATTTTTAATTTTTTTATGTTGTGAATTTTTGGTTCTGCTTGTTTTAACTGTTGTAAACTGCATTGATTCTGAAATTGTGGAAAAGATGGGATGATGATGATATCATCAAAGGGTCTCAGCAAACTGTTGGTAAGTTTATCTTGTTCATCCAAAGTACTATCTTCCTACATTTTTACCTTGTAAGAGACATACTAGATCATGCTGCTATTCTCATTTATCAAGAATAAAAACTACTTACCATAGTATCATAGAGTTGAAAGATAGACCAGAAATATCATCTAGTTCAAACTGCTGCTGACCCAGGAAATTCAATAATACAACCCCCTAATAGGTAGTCATCTACCCTCTGTTTAGAAACCTCTATCAAAGAACAGTCTATCTTCTTCCATGGCAGTCTTTCCTCCCATCAAACAGCTTATACTGTAAGAACATTGCTCTGATTACTTAATTGAATTTATCTTTCCTGTTATTTGAACACACTGGGTGAAACTGTGTCTTCTAGAAAATTTTTGTTCAACCATCAATTTGACAACTCTTCAAATTTTTCAAGATGGATGTTGTATTGTTTTTTTAATTTTCTTTTCTCCAGGCTAAACACAGCCAACTTTTTCAATCTTTCCTCCCAGGACTTGGCCCTGGGTCTCATCTATGATGAGTTCAAATACTATTCACTATGCTGACCCTCTCTCAACTTTCCCAAGCAACTACCTATGAGATACAGGGAGGGTTTTCCTGTTGTATGCCTTGAAATCTTCTTCAAACCTATCACGGTGCTTTCTTGGCAAGATTTCTTCAGATGTAGCAATGGGTCTTTCTAGGGGGGATTTTAATTAGCTCAATTAATTATTGAACTACACTACAAAACATTCCTCTTAGACCATTTCCCACCTGTATACCAAGAGTCAGGAAATAGGAATCCATAGAGGCAGAATTCTCTAAATGAATTGTACTTTTATTTGGGGGAACTCACACAACACAGCAAGCACACAGACACACACACACACACACACACACAAGCTAAGGAACATAGGAATTAGTGTTGAGATACTTTGAGGCTCCACTAATGATGATACTCACTCTAGATGTGGTTGCTCTGGATGGTGCAAATGGGATGCACTTGGATTCAGCCATGAGAAGTGCTGGAACAGACAGCCACAAGTCGGAACTAGTCAGAATTCACAGTGACAGAGTGTCCCCATGCATTCTATCTAGCCCATGGAAACAAAGGAAATTAGGTCTTTATATAAACCAAAACTAGCCTGAGGCAAAGATACATCAAAGAGCCAAATCTGCATAGAAAAGGGATCACTCGATATGTAAGTATCAAAGGTGGGAATGGGTTGTAAATGGAAGTCTCTGGCTTGGGTGCAAAACATCTTGACTGCGTAAATCACCTGTCTCAGAAGTGTGAATTCCCTTATCAGCAACTCCCAAACTGTCTGATTGATCTGCATTTTGGGTGTAGTGAGTACGTGATCAGTCGCCTTTGGGATCATGGCTGCTTACAATCCAGAGTCCATCCAGGGTCATAGAAGGGAGCCTATACCCCAAAATTGGAAGACCTCTAGTGCTTGTAACACAGAAGGGGTTTGCCTTTGCCTTCCTCTGTGGCTGAGACAGTGTGACTTGACCAGGGTCACCCAGTAGTTTTCCATGGCTGAGTAGGGATTCAAACCCTGGTCTCTAGAATTGTACTCCTCCACTCAAACGACTACATCATGCTGGCTCTCACAGGGAAGGAAAACAAATTTAGAAAACAAATGTATCATAAAACCCATTTCTCTACAGTCATCCCACATGCTCTTGGGGGAAAGGGAAGATAAAAATAAAATAATTTATTAATGTTGAAATATTATTATGTCTTTTTTGTTTGTCATTCACTTTTCTTCCATCAAGGCTCCCAAACCAATGGAAGAGATTACAAAAATCCTTTAAAACAGATTTAAAACCATTAAAATTATTTCTTAAACTATGTTTGAAATGCAAAGTCCAGGGGAAGCAGCACAATTTTGTATGCTTGCTTTAAATGCTACAGAGATAGGATTGGACTGAGTTCCCTCAGAAGGCAGTTCCTCAGCTGATTTATTTCTCCTCAGAAAGCCCTGTCTCATGTAACCACCAATCTAGCTTTGCAGGGGGTGGATGGGAGGTCAGAAGGATACTCAACAGGAGATCTCACATTCTGGACAGATAAATTCTGCATAAGGGAAGAGGCCCTCTTTCAGATACCTTGCCTCAAGCTATTTATGAATTTATGACTGGCATCCTGTTCATTAATTATGATGTTGTGATTGCACTAATTCACTTTCTTGGTTGTTGCACCAGTGTCCCATAAACTCTAGCTCAGGGATAAGCAACCTTTCCCCTTTAAGGGCCGAGGGACTTCAGCTCCCAGAAGCCTCAGCCATGTTGGCCAATAGTCCCTGGGATTCTGGGAGCTGAAGTCCCTCGGTCCTTAAAGGGGAAAAGTTGCCTACCCCTGCTCTAGCTTTTAAACCCATGGGGCCCTGCCACTGTCTATTGTAGTACACTCTGCTGACTGAGAGAGGGTAGGAGGCATCGTTGCTCATCATCCTGCTCTCTAGTGCCTTGGAAATTGCTACTGAGGTTGCTTCATGGCTTTAACAGTAGGTCATTGAGGGACAGCATCAGGAGATCTCAGCCTATAGGTCAAAACCAGCACCTTAAATAACCTTGGAAACAAAACTGAAGATAGTGCAATTAGTTGAAGATTGGTGACAAATAGGTTGGCACCCATCTATGTTGTTGTGGAAAACGTAATTCTTTTCCAACCACACAATGACCCAAATCCTCCCTAACTCACCTTTTAAGGGAAAAAGTATCCTGCCAGCACCCAACACAGCCATTCCCATGTTGCTGGAGAGTAGGAGGATCAGTGGGGAAATCTCCAGTTTTTTATCCTATAGCTGGATGCACTGTAAAGAGTATAGCTGGAGATATCTCTGGTGATTCTTGCCATTCACCGATGGCACAGAAATGGTTGTATTAAGTGAGCTGTGTCACGTAGAAGGTAGGTTGGGGGGGGGAGCACTGGGAGACATAGCTAAGTGCCAGATATATATTTCCCAATGCAGAACCTCGGTCAGTACTGTAAAGCACATGCCAGACAACAGTCTGGCTTCATTTTGGACTAGTTGTACAGTCATCCCTAGGTATCCATGGGGAATCTGTTCTTGACCCACCCACCCCCGTAAATTCCAAAATCTGTGGATGCTCAAGTTCCATTGTCTCCAATGGCTGCATGTGCAGCCACATTGCCATTATGGACAACGAAACTTGATTGGGTGTGTATGCATGTGGCTGTGCCGCCCTTAGAGGCAGCCCCTGTTGCCCCCAATGGGGGCACGGCCACATTAGGGACAACAGGACTTAATGGTGGTGCGGCTGTGTGCACACACCACCACGGGACAATGGGAACTGTTCCTAATGGCAGTGTGGCCACGTGCACCATCCGCCATGTGGGCTTGCCATCCGCAGATGCTTGAATCCGCAGATGACAAGTCCATGGATACCAAGGGCCAACTGTAGCTTCCAAGCACTACTGAAGGGCAGATCTACATAGAGCATATTGCAATAATCTATTCAAAAAGTAGTAAAGGCATGGATCACTGAAACCAAATCTACCCTCCTTAGGAAGAACTGTTGTTGGAATGCCATCTGAAAGTAGACAAAGCATTCCTCATCCCTGGAGCAACACTGGATCCACCAGCACCTCCAAGTTGTAGGCCCAGTCATTCATGTTAGAGATACCAACCATGTATGCCTATACTCAGTAGTTGCCAGTCTGCATTTCTCTATAAGAGTTTAGTGTGTCTTCATGTCATTTCCTTTTAGCTGCATCCTGTCTCTTTCTGCACCACTTTGTCTGAACTAGTTCATCTTTCATTTTGTAATCGGCTGTCATCTCTCTCTCCTCCATGTCTGAAGAGTGCTTGTTACAGAGTCTCTAAGTATGGCATGTTATATAACTGTTAGTATTTATAAGTAAACCTACTTCATATGTTTTTACAAAAGAAGACAAAGCTTTCTTTATTTCTCTGCTAGACACTGTCTCTGCGTGTGGGATGATGACGTAGGACTGGTAGTTGATCACCTTCTGCTTGTGAATACTAATTATTCTGCTTTTCAGAACCACAACTATATTTCACATTCCCCAATACTTCCAGAGATTTGCAACCCCATCCAGAACAGGTTGTAAAATTAACTGAAGGGATGTGTTTAGATGTAGATATGAAAGAGTGGCTAGAATGTATCCCCAATATATTATATGGGATAATGGAAAAAATGTTAGGTGGTCATGGAAGAATAAATGCACTTCCTCTGATAATAAGAAAATGCTGTACATCAGTACAGAAGAATTTAAATTACACCTGTGGAGTTCTTGGGCATTGATGAATTACATGTCAAATTAAAGAAAACATTTAACAGGCTCTATTGCATCATAAATTTCCCAGTTGTCTAATTAGCTGAGGAAAGAAAGAAAATCAGACTCAGATCATAGCACAGGGCCCACTGCAATGAACTGGAACATTATGAACCACATAATACTTTGATTACCTGAATTCTACATCACCCCTCTTGGCTGAAAGGATGTTGATATTTTTAATACAGGAAATGAAATTCTGGCATTTTGTCTCTCTCAGCATGTGCCATTTAAAATGTATGAAATTAGAGAAGAAATTATAATTTGCACATGCACATGTACCACTTTTGTGACTTGGCAAGTGCATGCAGAAATCAATTTCACAAGGGGGGGAAATAAGAGTAAGGGACAATGCTGCTGGATGAGATCAAGGTTCACCTAGTAACTAGACTCTAAGTCAATGCCCTATTTCCTTCACAAAGCATACAAAACTGACTTTTTTGGACTACAGCTCCCAAACTCCACTACACAGCATGGCTACTGGCCATGCTAGGTGGGGAGCTATATGAGTTTTAGTCCAAAATATACAATTGTTCTAGACTCTGTTCCAACACTGCTGAAGTGTAGGAAACCCAAAGGCAAGGCTTAAAAGTGCTATTCTAATGTTGCCTCCCAGCAGCTGGTAACCTTCAGCCTACAGCCTTTCAGCATGTATGGTCCATATAGCTAGCACAGGAATAGACTTTGGTGGTCCTGCCCTTCATGAGAAAGGACAGTAGCTCAGACATAAAGCAAATGTTTTCTTGTAGAAGGTTACTGGTTCAATCCCAGGCCTCTCCATTTAAAAAAAGGTCAAGTAGCAAGAAGAATTCTCAGATGTCAGAGCCTGGCATTGCATTCATTCAATATCCTGTATTTCTCCCAAATGGAACTCAGAGCAGATGGAGGAATCTCAGGTCAAGAGCATTGTCTTGAAAAGTGTGTGTATGGTCCAAACACACAGAAAAAAAAATCCTATTTGAGGCTACTTTAACTGCCCTAGCTCAGTGCTAGGGAATCCTGGGAATTGTAGTTTATTGTGGCCCCAGAGCTTTCTGACAGAGAAGGCTAAATGTCTCACAAAACTGCAGTTCCCAGAATTCCCTAGCATTGAGCCAGGACAGTTAAAGCGGCCTCAGACTGGATTATTTCTGCAGTGTTTTTTGGACCTATGTTAAGGTTGTAAAGACTCAAAAGACTAACAAGAAAAGTCTGGTATTAAGTAATACTCATGTAATACTTAGTAAATCATTGCACATATTTACTACTAATTGAATTCTCATTGTGTATCAAAATTAGCAATAACCTTTTTACAGTTTTATACAATTGAATAATAATGCCATTTAAACAATAAATTCTATTAATCCATCTACCATCTAGAAAATAATCATGCAGCAATAATACTCTCAAGGCAACCACAATGTGAGGCATACACCCCTGAGACTTAAAAAATACCATCTAGGAAAAAAATCTTATATGATAAAGTGTAATGTTCAATAATTTTAAATATTGAATATAAGTTGCAGATGGAGAAGTCTGGCAATCTTACCATGGCACCAACTGAAGCAAAGCCCAGTTCATCCCAGACAGCTGTGGCAGATCAATGGCACAAGTACTTCACAGTTCACACTTTCTAGCAATGTAAATTAAAATGCAGGGAACAAAAGGTCAGGCAACAATGTTGTTCACTTTAAAAACAGGATGCTGAGTTAATGAGGCTATCTGGGCTGATTAAATGCTGACTATGGGTCTTTGAAGACGGGCGGCTGTGGGCCACCCTGAGAAGCGGAGGATTGGGGCTGCTGCTAACACACACAGCAGCCCCAATCCACCCTTCTGCTGACCCAGGAAGGAGCGCTAAAATAGAGCGGGCAGAAGGGCTGCCCAAAGAAAAACACCACACATCTCTTCTGCATCTCTTCTCGCCTAGTGTGTCCGGACGCTGTGCTGGCAGGACGTCATCAGAGAGCACACCATGTGCAATGGCAGGCGCTCTGATGACGTCCTCGGGAAGGGGTTGGGGCGGCGCTTTGCGCCATCTGCAGAGCCTCTACATTAAATTCAGCCCAGACTATTCTGTTGCTGCAGAACAACACTTTGCAAACCTCCATGCAACACTGACATCTCTGGCTTCCTGATTTCTGGTACATACTTCTGAACAAATCTTTCAGGCAGTGCCCCTCTCAGCTTTGGGCCCTGCTTAGGACTGCTTTCTGCTTTTGAATCCTGGATCGCATGGTCAACACTTCTGTTCATCTTAGGGAAGCCTTGGAACTGCCAGTTCTTGTGGACATTGGTGTGCTCACCTGGACACTCCCTGTCTAACACAAAAACATTTTATGCTGTCTAACACAAAAACATTCCTACTTTATACTTTAAACAGATACACTTATTTCTTTATTACTGAGGACTCAAAGGCTTCAGTTTTACTAACTGCAACACTAAGTAGCACCAGCCTGCAACGTAATATCCTTTTTCTACTACTTTGGTGACCTAGATGGACAAATTGCCAACATGATTCCAGCCGTTATCTGTCAGAGTCCACAGGCTATCTCATTGACTATTACTACTGATACCATTAATCTCTCCAGACTCTTTGGCTGTTAGTCATGTTTTCCATACTTAGAGGATCTGCATCATTTGTATACTGTTGAATGTTCTGTAGTTTAGCTGCCATGGTAATATGTGCATTAGAAAGGATAAGTAAACAATTTTCCTTTGGATATATAATGTATTTATGTTGAAGACCCAAAACATCTTTATGTTACTCATCCTCAATGAGGCATACATTTTATGGCTTTTCCTTGTAACTGGACTTGATTATGCAGGGGTGATGACAGAAACTGTAAAAAGCTAACAGAGCACAATGAAAAGGCAGAACTACTCAATACCTATTTTGCTTCGGTTTCCTCCAAAAAAGAGAACCATGTGCTTCCATGCAGCAGCAGAGACCTGGATTGAAAATCTCTATTGATAGGGAGTTCAGGAATCCCCTAGGGGGGTTGCAGACTGCCAGAAATAGTGCAAATTGAGTCCACTTTTAGGGTTAGGGAATCATGGGAACTGTATTTTATTGTGGCACCAGAGCTCTCTGAGACAGAAGGCTCAATGTCTCAGAAAAAAAAACACCAATTCCCATGATTCCCTAGCACTAACCCTAACCCTAAAAGTGGACTCAATTTGCACTATTTCTAGCAGTCTGCAACCCCCCCTAGTTAACCTAAACAAGTTCAGATCTGCAGGGCCAGACAAACTGCATCCCAGAAAACTGAAGGAACTCTCTGAACCATTTGCCATCATGTCTGTGAAATCTTGGAGAACAGATGAGATACCACTTTAAAGTTGTTTAAAATTTGAACAGTAAATTTGAACAATAAATTGTTGGTGGTTTAATTACTGACTTGATTGCGGTCAGTCATTTCTCCTTGTGCTTTGTATCCAAGCATCAACTGCATCAACTTACCTGAGACATTACCAAATCTGTTTGCAATCCCAGGTGTATCGCCTGAACAGCTAAATCCCTAAACTGTGATTGAGAGGGAAAGCTACTTGTAAATCCATGCTTATGTAGTAAGGAAGCATGAGAACAGTGGTGTCATTTCCAAGGTGACAACAGGATAATATATAACAATTGTGTTCCTTGTATCAATGCCATCTAAAAAAAATTATCCATAAGGATAAAGGAGAACTACCATAAATTAATATGGAGATGGTATTTAATGCTAGTAAGGTTAAACAATATAAATAAGAACTATTCAAGGCTATGTTGGAGGGGATGCCAAGAAATTGGTACATATATTCATATGTGGTGGGGCTGTAGATCTGTAAAGAAATGTTGGCAATTAGTATTTAAAGAGATAAAAGAAATAACAGAAATTGATCTATAATTTTGCCCAAAGATAGCATTATTATCTATATATGATAAGATCAATTGCACCCAAGCTAGAAAGGACTTAATTACAAATTTATTAACAGCGGCGAGATTAATCATAGCAAAAAAGTGGAAAGATCAGGGAGATCTACAAATACAAGATTGGTTTAAAGAGATATGACAAATAGCCATTAATGATAAGTTAACTTGTAGAATTAAGGTTAAAAAAAAGGAATAATTAAGAGAAATGATTTTGAAGCAATATGGAAAATATTTGTACAAAAGGCTTTAGTAAAGGAGAGAGGTGTTTTAATTCCACAGGATGAGTTACAATTTTAGAGGGGAGAGTAAGGGCCTCTGCCGACTGGCCCAAAGGGCCGGCCTGGAGGCAGAGATGGGGAGGGGCAACCGCACGCCGGCCACCCCAACCCCAGCCCGATGACGTCCTGACGCCGTGTGCCGTTATGCACAGCGCGCGGCATCAGGACATCCTCCCAGTGCACCATTTTTATGCGTTGCACTGGAAGGGGCAGTAAAGAGCCGCACACCAGCTCTTAGGGCACCCTTTAGCCACCCCTGAAAGGAGCGGCATTTTGCCGCTCTTTCAGGGGCAGCAAAAGGAAGGATCAGGGCCATGGCGCATGGTTGCCATGGCCTCAATCCACGGCTAGCAGGGGCGGCCCAGAGCCACCCATCTGCATAGCCCCTAATATGAAATGACTAGGCTCTGATGATGGGGAGCACTTGGGGAAGGGAGAAAAATAAAAGAAAGAGAGAGAGAGAGAAAGAGAGAGAAAGAGAAGAAAAGGAGGAAATGAATTAGTGATAAATTAACAGTATTATACCTTTGCAGAATTGTGAAAAGTATATGGTGAAAAGAAGACAGTAAAAAGAATGAAGATAATTTTGTGTTTTTTTAATTTACTGGTTTAATCAATATTAAATGGTTTGATATGAATTAGATTTAGATAAGGCAGTAAAGCATGAATAATTAATGTGATCTACCATATATATGTAGAATATTATGTAAAAGTTTTTTTTAATATTATTATATGTAGGTTGTAATACTAATAAAGAATGTTATACCCACCTACCCCAAAAAAAGAAAAAAATGAGCTCCTTGTTTTTATATTCCCCAAATGGTTCTGTTTGCTTCTAAGACAATTTCTTGGGTCTGTCTGATGAGAAGGCTGAGAGAGAAAGGAAAAGAACATCCTCTTAACTTCTCACAAGCTTGTTTAAGTCAGGATTTGAGTTAATTAAAATTAATTGTGCCAGCTTTTGAAGCTCCCAGATTTCTTCATCAGGCAAAGCTGGTTTTAAAAAAATCATGTAGGAGTAGGAAAATGATGGTGTCAGCCAGAGTATATGTTCCTTTGAGATGATACAGAGGATTAGGGTCTGTGTAGACTGTAAAATTAGGCCATGACCATTCACTGACTGGGAACAAAGGCAGTAAAAGTAAGGCAATAAAGTTGCCATCTCCATTTGAAAATACAAAGGAGTTCCATCCTCCTGCTTAAGAACTCAGGTCTGTCTCTATGCAAAATGAGGCTCCAAGCCTCTCTGCAGGTAGGGTATAATGAGTTCCTAAGGAAGCCTGTATACTATTACATCTGGAGATAAATGTAGACATTGGAAGAGGCAAGGCACCTCAGTAGTAAGAGAGGCAGTGTAGTGTAGTGGCTTGAGCACTGGATTATGACTTTGGAGACCAGGGTCTGAATCCACACTTGACCATGGAAACCCACTGGATGACCTTGGACAAGCCATACTCTCATCCTCAGAAGAGGACAATGGCTAAATCCCCTCTGAACTAATCTTGCCAAGAAACCACCATGATAGGTTGCCACAGGTTGGAAATGACTTAAAAGCACACAATAAAGGAGTCAAAACTGAAAGAAATCCTTATAAAATCAAGTCTCAGTTTAAGGTTAGTGTCTAATGCTCAGGCTGCCACTCTATGCATCCAGTTAACACACTTCCTACTCAGATAAGATATTATAGGATTTGTTCATGGGAGTGTCCCTGATTCTGTACATGAAATGTTGGCTGATACTGCTGGCAGTGGCTCTCAGGGAACCTAGAATTGAAGAATTTGGTTAAACTCATGTCCCCTGAGTCAACAACAGCTCCTTGCCTTTGCAGTCTCTGGGTCTAAAGTCTGGGCCCTGTGGTTTGGTCCATCCTCTTCAGCATAACTGGCCACATCGTATCTTTTGCCCCTATGCAATTTTCTTGTCTCTCTTGATCAACCCCACAGCTTCATGCCCCATTATTTGTGAACAAATTGAACAGTCCTCCTTCTCTTGTTTCTGAAATATTTTTAAAATGTTTGAAAACTGTCAACATAATCCCCTTCTTCCCCTCCTCCCCCTACCCCAAAGAAAAGCATATTCAGTTACCGCCAGCTTTCCTCACAGGATTTGCCTTCTACACCTCTCACTATAATCTCTTCCAAGTTGCCTACATCTTTCTCCAGCTGCAGTGATCAGAACTTAATGCAATATTCCAAATGAGATCTTCTTACTTGAACTGAATAAAGTGATAGTATTACTTCCCAAATCTTGGAAGGTATGCAAAATCTTTCTTTGCCTGACACTGCATAGCATAATGAGCTATACCATAACACAGATGTAAAGAACAGGATAGCTTGGAGTTCAACAACATTCAGCAAATTGGACTATGTATTTGTGTATGTGCCTTTAAGCCACCTGTCAACGTATGGTGATCCCATGAATTTCATAGGGTTTTCTTAGGCAAGGAATACTAAGAGGTCCTTTTGTCACGACTGTGGGGTTTCATAACTAATCATTCCATCATGAACAAGTTCATCACAGGGCAGAAATTGGAATCTTGGCAAGTGTTCCCAAACTTGCATTTTCTGAAAGGGTGGGAACACTCACAAGTTTTGTTGTTGTTGTTTTGTTTTGTTTTTTTAATGGCAAGCACAAACCAAATTACCCTTGCAAATGCTTTCCTGAGGCCATTTGTGCCCTGCTGAGCTTCTGTCTAGTTTCAGAATTAAATGGGGGGGGGGGAGGCATAGAATGTGAAAAGTCAATACATGTCAAGAGAGCAGTAAGGTCACAGCTGCATGCATTTATTGGTGCATCCCTCACTCTTTTTGTGTATCTAGCATAACTTTTGTAATACAATTCATTTTGCAGCTGCTAGAGCTGAACCTTGGGCCAAATTCCAACACCCTACAGCCCAACCAGCCCCATGACCACCCAAAGGGCACCATGTGGCAGGGACAACAGCTAATCAGCACCAGGATGGCAAGAGGGTGCCAAGCTCTCTTGGAGCAGTACATTGTGCATCACAGAATCACCTCTTGCTGTTTTTTAAGAAATAATCTATAGTAATATAATGGGTTTAAATCTAGCTAATTCTGCCCTTAGCTGATCTTCTCAAGGGTCATGAAAATATTTAAGAAAAGGGTCATCAAATAACCTTCTCTGTATTCGGATTCCCAGTTCTCTTCAACAGATCCTCAGAGTGATGGAATTCATTTTTAACAAGTAAGGGATTCTTAAAATCCAAAGAAATTTGATTTTTCTCATCTTCCCCTTTTTATCTTAAAACTTCAAAATCTGTCTGCAGCACCAAATGCTGGTTCAACCAAAGAGAACATGAAGATGACACCCTCATTAATTTCCTCTGTGGCAGTAATAATTTAGAACTATTCTGTGTCAACACGACACAGGCCAACTTAGGAACATATACCCAAGCATGTGTTTTAAATTGGTTAGTTAAGAACAATGTTTTCCATTATGTTGTGGACAAGTGGAAGGCCACACCAAGTATGATATGCAGGGGGGGGGGGGGCAAAAACCTATATGTCACCATGCTGTGCTCAGGAGCCAAGTAGAAAGGGGTTGTATTGACTTAGAGTTAAGTGGTGTACTCTAGCTGGGAAAACCAACAAGATTCAGACAATTGTTAATGTTTTCTTCATTTCTTCAAGTTCTGTCTACTTGTGCAGTTTGTTCCAGGAGTGCAAGTCCATTATATTTTTTGCCATGCATTTTTCTATAAAATTGTATTTCTTATACTGTAAGGAGACATCTTCTCTCCCCATTACATTTCCAGCAGTCATTTTCTACAGTTGGCCCTCCTTGTCCATAGATTCTGCATCCACAGATTCCACAATCCACAAATTGAAAATATTTCCAATCCCACCCCCACAAAAAAACCCCAACCTTGAACTTGCTAATTTAAAAAAAAAATAAAAGAGAGAGAGAGAGAGAGATCTGCACTGCAGAAATGATCCAGTTGGACACCACTTTAACTGCCACAGCTCAATGCTATGGAATTCTGCAATTTGTGGTTTGTTGTGGCACCAGAGCTCTCAGACAGAGAAGACTAAACATCTCACAAAATTACAATTCCCAGAATGCCATAGCATTGAGACATGGCACTTAAAATGTGTCGAGCAGGATTATTTCTGCAGTGCAGATGCAGCCAGTTTTACTACACCATTGTATATAATGGGACTTGAGTATCTACTGATTTTGGTATCCACAGGAAGTCCTGGAACCAAAACCCAGATACCAAGGATCCAATGAATATGCATTTCCACTTTACATTTCTCTTCTACAGTATATTTCTGTTCTACTTGCCTTAAAAATGGATTATGATTAATAAGTTACTTTTGGAAGTGAACACCTCATATTTTGGAAATTTGATACAATGAAGAAGTTGTCTGATATTAGAAGGTGGAATGGTCAGTTCTCCCAAACCCAGTGAGACCCAGTATGGTGTAGTGGTTTGAGTGCTGGACTATGACTCTGGAGATCAGAGTTAATTCCCCTCTTGGCCATGGAAGCTTACTGGGTGGCTGTGGGCAAGACATCTCAAATGCCCATTTCAGTCCAGAACCTTAGCACTGCATTCGATGCACTTCTTAAAAGAAGCCGGTGATAGCAAGAAAGCTCCAAGGGCTAGTGTGGCTCAAAGCCCACACTGACGATTGATCCTGAGATGTCTTCCAATCTGAGCATGCAAACGCTGTTCCGGATGAGGCAACCACAGCAGCGGATGAAAAGGATTGGTGGGTTTTGGAGGGAGCCCCTGTATAGGGCCAGCAGAGGTGGGTAGATCTACTGCCAAAATCCTTTAGAAAGCTATAGGATGCTCTGAAAGAATCACTGAGCAGGCACAGGATAACCCAATTGTGTGAGTCACAGTGACAATGAAGAACACAGTTGCGAACAATATTCTTCCTATTCAGAGAGCAAGGTGCTTGTACCATATTAGCAAAAGATTCACAGGTCACCAATAATTTTTCTTATAATGCGGTTTGTTATGTTTGCCTGTTTGGAGCTGGAACTAACTGAATTGTCTTTCAGTTTCACTGAACATGTGAACATCCCTTGAACTCAGTTCACCTCCATCACTATGCAACCCCCTTTTAAAAGGTTGTTGTTGTTGTTGTTGTTGTTGTTGTTGTGTGCCTTCAAGTCATTTTCAACTTATGGAGACCCTAAGGCAATCTTATCATGGGGTTTGTAACAAATGCTAAAATGAGTTTATCACCATATGGTATAAAAAGGGGATTCCTACATTGTATAGAGTATAGCCCAGTTGCACAACTGCTACATCTGTGTTCAAATGCAGCATTGTGATTCTTCCATTCCTTGGGAAATGAGAGTTACATTGAATTCCAAAATAACAGGCTGACTGACAGTCAAGAAAGGGCTCCTCCAGATGTGGGGGCAACGTCTCAGACTTTGTTCCTGTACAAACTGGTTTTATTTTGGAGATCTATATGTTTTCCTCATTCCTGGTAGCTCCAAGCAGTCCCAAAGTCTTTTCATTCCATGGGCTAGTTTAAATTAACCCAGTACTTTCTGAAATGAAATATATGTGTACTTGCCTATGTGGTTCTGTCTCAGACCTAGTAAAGATAGCCACCAAGTAAAGACAGCTATTTTTCCATGACACAGATTCAACAGAGATCAAACAAGGAAAGAGGAATGTTAGCAGTAAAATGGTCCTAATGCTTAACTAGTATATTGTTGCTAAAACACTTCAGCACTTTGACTATAACTCCTGAATAATAATTTTAAAAGGCTCAATGAAATTGGTGAAGATCAATTTCTGAGAGGTTTCATGGGACATCCTGTCTCGTGTGGCATGTGATTGGTGGGAGGGAGAAGGGGAGAGATATTTCAAAAAAGAGACTGGATGCAAACCCATGAATATACAGGTATAAAAAGCCTTGACCCTCCCTGAGATTTTTAATCCATCTGAAAGCACCTAAAGGAAGTTGTCTGTTTGGTCATACAAGGAGCTTGCTAACAAAACCTGAATCAAAACTGATATGGAGAATATCGCCAGTGCTCAGAAAATGAACTGACATTGTACCAGGAAGAGAAGAATCACTTGCAGACATTCTGGAATTTGATCTATAGCCAAACCACATTTTATTTGACTGTGATGACAACAGAAGAAACTCGGCTAAATATGTTCTATTCTCAGATCTGTAGAAATCATTAGCAGTCCCATAATTTTATTGATTGATTTATTTTTATTTCTACCCATTCACAAACACATGACCACTCTTCCAATGTGCACTGTAACTGATTTTATGTCTGCTGTAATGGGGGAAACAGACACTTCACTAGATTTGAAGACACTTTTGAACATGTGCAGTAGTATTGTGCTCACATATGTGATATGCAACAGATTAACTACATTGAAAACTTGATCAAAAACTCTGAACGGAAGAGAAGATCTGTGTCAAACCCCCTAAAACTAGTGACCATTGAATGTGACACAGCTATTCCTACCAGGTTTCAGATATTTAGCTGTATGGCCATGGATTGAGGTTGATGTCTACTGAAACTTGTTGAGCCACTTTGTATCATTTGACAACTTTTAAAGATTTGTTCATAAATAATATTATAAATAATAACAATGTTTTGTGGACTTGCCTCAGTATTTGTTTTTGGTTCTTTTTTCCAGAGTGACACATAATACATCCCTTGTTTTTCCATTCAATGAATGAAATAACCAGAAACATATGTTTAGTATGTACTTTGGATGCCAGTCATTCAGATCTGAATTTGAAGAGTAAAGAAATGCTTTATATAAGGTCCTTATCATAGCATGCTGTTATACCAAGTTATACTGTTCAAAAAACCCTTTAGCTGTACTCTCAATGACAGCTGATTGTTGTTTTTTTTTAATTATTGACACATAATTTTAAAAGCACAACACTACAAATAAGGAAACAAACAATACTGGAGGGGGGGGGAGGAACACCCTCCCATACATCATATCAAGACCTAAACTAATCTAACTAAACTAATTTTATAAAACTATACAACACTAGGGAACTATATGATGTCCAACTTTCTGGTAAGTAGCTATACTTAATAATAATTATACTTCATCTAAACCAGGGGTAGGCAACCTTTTTGAGCCTGGGGCCGGGTTGGTGTCCCTCAGACAATCGGGGGGCCGAAGCACCAAAAATAAATAAATAAATAAATAAATAAATAAATAAATAATAAAAAATATAAAAAATATATTTAACAATTAAAAAAATATGCATGCACACTCTCTCAGCCCCAGAAAAGCCATGGCAAAACCCCTGTGGAGATTTTGCCATGAAAACCCCAAGAACAAGTAATAACAACAATAATCAATATCATCATGGTGGGCGGTGGCGGCAGGGGGGTGGCGGCGGCAGGACTGGCCTGGGGCCGGTCCAAAGGCCTCGGGGGGCCGCATCCGGCCCCCGGGCCTTAGGTTGCCTACCCCTGATCTAAACCAACCTAAAATAATACAAGTTGATTCTCCCTTATCCAAAATTCCAAAATGCTCAAAAAATTTGAAACTTGGGGTTATAACACAAGTAGTGTAGTATGTACATTTGCAAGGCTGGAGAGGGATGTGAGGCTGGAGATAGACCTGAACAACCAACCAGGAGTGCCACCACCACCGGCTCAAAGGTGGAAGCAGGTGGCTGGAGGGCTCCTCAGAGATCTCCTGCACAGTAATCAGGTCCCTTATATTAAATAAATGGTGCAATATTTGCAGGCTGCAGAGACATGACATAACTCAATGAAGAGCAATGAGACATCCACACTCAAACTGGCTACTGAATCATAGTGGGAAGCTGCCAGCCCCAACCTCCTCAACCCCCACTGCTGGGAAGTAGCCACTGCAATTATAGAATCATAGAGCTGGAAGATACCACAAGGGCTATCAAGGGCTATCAAGTCCACCCCCTTGCCATGCAGGAACACACAATCAAAGCACCTTCCACAGATAGCCATCCAGCATCTCTTTAACCTCCAAAAAAAAAAGGAGACTTCACCAGACTGTCTGTTCCACTATTGCTCACGAAATAGCTGATTTATATTCCCATCCCCTCCTGTGAGTGATCTCTGTCACGCAGGCAGAAGCAGAGTTCCTGTCGCCATTTCCACTCATTCTAGAGATGGCTTACACAAGGGATGGATGGGAACATCAGTCAGCTATTTCTCAAGTGACAGGGGAACAGACCCCCATCCATCACAGCTGCTGTTTCTTGGTAAATGAAGTTTGGGAGACTCTCAAGGTTCCTGTGTATCTCCTAAACTGAGGAATACGTAGGGATCATGAATACCACAGATTAATAACTCCCGGTTACACATTCCTAACTCCACAACAGGATATATGCTGATGTCACTCAACTTTCAATCAAAGGTGGCCATAAAATTTCTGGACCAGTATCTAGATGCAGAGGTAGGCTGCAGGGGACCAATAAGCTGAGGCTGAATCTGACAAGATGAAGACATAATAGGTGAGTGATTTCCATGTCCATGAGATAGACAGACAGACTGTTCTGGGTAGCATTGCATTTCATATGAAGGATCAAGTTTCCCTCCTTCAGACACTCTTAGATACTCCTGGATCCACCTTTATCACTCGAAGTCCATATGGCTTCTAGTAGCTTAACTGTTCCTTTTACCAGATTTGGCTGGTATACCAGTTGTGGACATTCTTGAACAAGGATAGCTTGATTACAGTGTTTCAGGTATTTAGTAATCTCAAGGATGGCTACTGTGGTATGCTTGATGTAGAGCTGTGCATAAGGCTGGTCTAGAAGCTGTAGTTGATACAGAAGTCTTTAGTTGGGCTTCTAAGCAGGGTGATCTACCCACAACACCTTTGCTGAAGGCATAGTTTTCTGGTATTGAATTAGCATGCCCTTATACTTTGCACTATTTTACTTGCAGGAGAAGTTTGTCAGAGAGCTTCATAAGTCGCTAACTTTATGCCATAATATACAGAGGATTGTTGTTTTTTTCTTTTGAAGTATCCTAAATTATTGTGGATCTTTTCACAAGCTCAGTAAACTCTACTAACTCTTATAGCAGAATGCTGCCTCCTGCTGGATCAAAAGGAACATGGAAAAGGAAATTACGGTATGTTTAATTTAGGAGTTCTGGAGATAACTTAGATTTGTTTCACACTACACAGTTACAGCATTTTGATACAATTTTAACTGCCATGGCTGCTTGTGAAGCTTCTGCCCCTTTATTCCACTATTTTTCCACCAGGTGTGAGGTTCTGCCCAAATCTCCTTTGCCATCATATATTAAGACTTCTGTAAATCTCACTGCCACCATCAGGAGTGAGGGCTTTCTTTTAGCCCACTTCAGCCACAAATGTAAGGATGTCCTCCTGGCCCACTGCTGTGGCCACCAACAGTGTGAGTCTATAGATGCCCTCAGTGATGCTGTGCATAATACTATACATTTGCTATCTGCACTGAACACCAGTTTTCTCTCTTCTCTGCTGCCACCACAGACACCATGCATGAACCTAATCTTTATATATCTATTGTTCCCAGAGGCCAAAAGTGTTTGATAGAAAAACAATATTTTGTTAACAGAAGTTGAACATAATAAAATACATTAATAATTTAATACGTTTTTTAAAAAATATTTCACATTAATAATTGAATACATTTTTAAAATATTTCATTCTCAATCACACTCCTAGCTAACTCAGATTCTTAAACACCACTCACTTCTTAAGACAGACTGACTCTCTCAGCCCTAATCTTCACTCACTCACTCACTCACTCAGGCCTCATTCCCACTTACATTTAACCCGGTTTGCAACTCACTTTCACTCCGGGTTGGTGAATCAATTCCAGTTGATGCGTTGTTCCCACTATGGAAGCAGGTCTTTTGTTTATTCACTTCTTTTTTGGCACAATTGTCGTTCCCACTAGTTTGTACCCCTTCAAAATTCCTGTCAATCATCTATGCATCATCGGTGATGCAACTGGCAACATATTCAAGAAAACATGGGAGGAGTCATGGGTGCCATGGCCAGAATTCTCCCCTGGGATGCATACAGCCATGGGTGTTATATGGAGACTCTCCTCTGGGTGAGGTGGTGCCCCCCAGCCTTGCAGGACTTGAAGGACATGAGGAGTTGAGGTGGTGCCCTCCCAGCCTTGCAGGACTTGGAGGACATGGGGAGTTGAGGTGGTGCCCTCCCAGCCTTGCAGGACTTGGAGGACATGGGAAGTTGAGGTGGTGACCTCCCAGCCTTGCAGGACTTGGAGGACATGCTTCCTAGTCAAGCTCAGAGTGGAAGGCATTTTGGAATTCCTCCTGGAGAGAAGGTTGGAATGTAGGACAGGTCCTGGGAAAGGAGAGGGGGGAAATGGCGGATTTCCCCACTAGTGAGGGATGGGATACACTCCTGTACCAACCCACTGCCCCAGTAAACCTTCCCCTCCAGGTTGATGCGATTCACGTCCATCGTTCCCACTGCTGAAGAAGCTTGCTAATTGCTTCTTTTCAAAAGAACTGCCAATAAACTAGTGTCAGGAAAGAGCAGTTCTTTTGCGTTTGCCTCACTTCATCATGATCGAAACCAAGTGCAGTCGGTTTGGAACTGGTTTCAAGTGGGAACGACAGACATATAACCCGATCAGCAATTCGTTTTAAATCATAGTGGGAACGAGGCCTCACTTCGTCACCCTACAACTCTGTAACTGTTTGACTATGATGTTGTTGTTGAGTACCTTCAAGTCATTTCCGACTTATGGTGACCTTAAGGCAGACTTACCAGGGTTTTTTCTGCAGCTGAGAGTAAGTTTCTTCAGAGGGAGTTTGCCATTGCTATCCTCTGAGACTGAGAGAGTATGACTTGTCCAAGGACATCCAGTGGGTTTACCTGACTGAGCCTTAGCTTATGCAGGTTTATTTATACATCCCACAGAGATCCACAGTGAAATTACTAAACATAAAACAGTTTGCAAAAGGGCTTATTTTCATTCAATAAATGGCAGAAAGAAAGATGTGTGCTGATTCCAGGCGAATATGAATAGTTTGGTGATGGTGGTGTGTTGTTTTTTTAAAAAAATCAAAGCACAGATGCTTTGCTTTATGATATCCAGAACTCCACAAATTTCAAAACAGTTTCATGCTGATTTCCATGCCTCTGTAATGGAAAATTTCAAGGTCAGCAAGAATGAAAAGGGTCACACGGGGCAAATTGTATATGTGTCCAGGCAACCTAGCTTTTCAGGTATCATTTCCTGAATTTCTAGTTGAACAAGAAAACACTGAAAAGAGAGTCCAAAAGTCTCACATATATAATTGCTAAATACTCAGGATTGCTTTTGAGTGAGAATAGCAAATGGTAAATACTGTAACACAGGAGACATGGCTGAACTGAATGTCAGCACTCATATCACTTTGTTCATGTTACAAAATTTCTGACATGGCTAATCTTTATGTGAAACTGAAACCCATGTAGGAGTTTGGAATTGAAAGGTCTGTATAGCTAGAGCTTGGGAAAATGAATTGTAAATAATTAGTTGCTTGTAATTAGTTCCAGGCAAACCTCCTCTGAACAAATCTTGCCAAGGAAACTTCATTATAGGATCTCCTTAGGGTTGCCATAAGTTAGAAACAACTTGAAGGCACACAACAACAACAACAACACACATATGGGTCCTTGAACAGAATAACCCTAGAAGCCAAGATGATGAAACTGAGGCTGCCATACTTTGGCCACATCATGAGAAAGCATGATTTATTAGAAAAGACTAGTATTAGAAAGAGAGGAAGACCATATGCCAGATGGCTAGACTCAATTAAAAAGGTCATGCACATGCATCTACAATACTTAAGCAGAGGAGTGGAAGACCAGAGGTCTTGGAGATGTCTCATCCACGGAGTTGTCAGGAGCTGAGGTTGACTCGACAGCAGTTAACAACAATAATTATCATATATGTTTCCTTTCCTTGCAAAGTCTACACCAATAATGTTGATACTCCATTCAAATAATTTAATATTCAATATTCTTCATTCAAATAATTTAAGGCTGAATTGTTTTACTCTTTAATGACTTCATTCTAATGCTATGGAAAATGGAATCAAGAGGTTTCTTTCTTTCATTCTGTTGAACAATGAGAGCTAGTATGACATCCTTCTGAAGTACATAAGGATCACAACAGTGTGCTCTCTATAATGTCAAACTCAGAAGCAGCTATTTGATGACTGATGCATGAAATGGCACACATAACTTTATGAAAAGAACTCAAGTCATCAACATAGTATGCATAAATATTTATTTAATGGAAATTACTCATATAGCGTTATCATAGAATCATAGAATCATAGAGTTGGAAGAGACCACAAGGGCCATCCAGTCCAACCCCCTGCCATGCAGGAACTCCCAATCAAAGCATCCCCGACAGATGGCCATCCAGCCTCTGCTTAAAGACCTCCAAGGAAGGAGACTCCACTACTCTCCGAGGGAGTGTGTTCCACTGTTCAATGTAGATTGTACTTAACAGCATTTTCAGAAGGAAGGAAGAAAGGAAGGAGAGTTCACAATCTAAAATTAAGACAGCAGAAAGGAATAGAGGGAAGGAAAGATGTAGCAAGGGGTGGGTTACAGCTGCTGTTACATGGATCTAAATTTAATTGTATCTGCCAATGAGCTTAAAGAGTTAAGCAAAGGACATTGTGGAAAAGATGCTTTTGGGTGCCTGACCCTGACTTTCTTGCCTTTTCAGCATCAAGTAAAGGCATCTTTCTTACTCAGGCTTTGAGCATGTTTTAGTTTAAGGACATTATCATATGCAGCAATTGCATCAGTTTTTTAAAGTTATGCTGGAAACATACCAGTTTCAGAGCAGCCATTATTGCAAGTTTTGTCAATTGCATGACTAGGGCCACATTTGCCATTGCATTCTCTTCCAAACTCTGCCTCTCTGCCCTATTCCCTATCCAGCATTCCTTTCTCTCTTTTTAAATTTTTGTTCACTTTTTTGTGGAATTCTGCTAATGTGATTTAAGTTTTTTTTAAAAAAGTAAAAAAATAGAAAAAATAAATAAATAAAGGCAATCAATCTGTTTGGGAATAATGAAGGGGGGACAGGGAGAGAGGAGGAGACACTGACACCACGTGATCACCAATAATGCAAGTGCCCCAGCAGCAATGTTTTACACCTGAGGACTAGTGCAATTGGGAGCTCACTGATAGATCTCCTCATCAGTGAAGAGGGATACCATAACCATGCTTTGGAGACACCGCTACTATGGTTTGGTGGCATCACTGTGTGATAAATATCACCAAGGGTGCTTTTTTTCTGGCTATAATTTCAGTTTAAAAGCCACATGTAGTAATCTCCTAAATCTGCTGAAACTGTTCTACTTTGGACATATCATGAGAAGACATCTCATTAGAAAAGTCATTAATGCTTGGTGAAATAGAGTAATATGGAGGGGAAAGGAAAACTGCATTACAAGTGGATATTAAATCAAAGAGGCCACAGACCTGTGTATGCAAGACCTGAGCAGGGCTGGTGATAACAGGGTGACTTGGAGGTCTCTTATTCACAGCATCTCCATAAGTCAAAGTCAACTTGAATGCAAAGTCAACTTGAAGGGAATTTAAGTTGGTAGCTTTATCTGTTGCTCTTCTTTTATTGTCTTAAAATGCTTTGAGAAGTCACTTACATCTGAAAAACAGAGTACAAGTAGTTAAATAAAGAAATAATGAAACAATATGAACTCAGCCCTGCTGTGTATTATTTTCTGTGTTTGAGATGTTGAATACTTTGTGACTATAGTACCTGAAGCACCATCTAGATATATATTGGTATTAATAAGTAACTCTGTTCTATCACTTTTGATAGTTAGCTTTACATGAAGCTACCTTAAGTCAAACTAATCTAATTTTGTCATGTCAATTGTTCACACACAAAAAAAGGTCATCATCCTGGAGGGGGTAAGAATTTGGACTTAAGTATTCATAGAAACAAAGCATATGCTCAACAGCTGTGTCATGGCTTATCCTCAAGCTTACTTCTTGAAAAATGCTGTGTAACCCCAACATCTTCATACCATTATACAGAAACTAGGGTCATTAAACATACATAACAAATAGCATAGTTTTTCTTCCCCCTAGTTTGTTAAAGTCCTAGAATAGGACCTAAGGTGGACTTTAGATGGCACAGGACATGAAATAACCCCTTGTTTCCTCCAGGGTGATACATACATAACTACACTGGAACAAGATTCACTTGTCAACTGAATTTTTAAGAAGCGATATGTGAATCCAAGTTATGCCACTAGATGGCACATAAGTCATTAACTATCAAATGATGGTGATGGAAATAATATATAGTTCTACACTGACAACAGTGCAGATCTGGTGGAAAAGCAACTTATAGCAAAACTTTTATGTTTAGCCTCAATTCAACTCCAGTGTAGGCTTGATTTAGGCTTTAAATGCAATTTATAAATCAAATACAACCATGGACATAATCCTAAATCAGACTCAGAACCTGCTTTGTATGTTGTTTTGTATGAAAATAAACAACATAATGCTATCAAGCTAAGAGTTTATTTAACAACCAGAAGAGTCTTTTGGTACCCTTAAAACTGACAGACTTAAGATATAATTTTTATGTTATGCTGGTATGAAAGAAAACACCATTGATTGTAATCCTACGGCTCCCATAGCCAAGAAGGAGGAAAGGAGCAGGGGAGATAAGTGGAATTTTTTTGTTCAGCAAGGGAGTGTTTTTGAGGAAGCTGTTATCTTTCTAATCCATTCTACTTTTGGCTGGAACCGTTTGTTCTTCAGTATAAATAGGAGTTGCTTCGTCTCTTGAAGGGAGTGCATACCTTCTGGTGGGTTTCCCCACATGTACATGCTTTCAATAAAGAGTGAATGATCTGCACAGCTTATTAGATACATCTGCTTTGACACTTCAAATGGAGAATTGCCAAGGGAGTCTCAATACAGTAACATTTTGTTTCAAAAGCAGAAACTTATGACATATGAGGTGACTGGTACAGAGGAAGTTGAAAGAGAAAGTCAAGAGGGCCAAATCTCCCCAAAAAGCTTGGGGTCTCTTCCAAACCAAAATAATAAGATCAACTAGAATACATGCTCCAGACCAGGAAAGACACCTGAACAACAAATCCAAGAGGACAGCAGAGTAGTTAATAAGCAGAAACTAGTGGAGACAAGAAGCCTTTCTTCAGAAAATGGAAATTTTGCCTACACAACAACAGCAAACCACAAGCTTTCACACAGAAACTGCAACAACAATGCAATTCCAAACAGATTGACAGAATATCTGGATGGTACCGCTATAGAGAGGATCACAATAACACAGCTACAAAAAGTGACACTGCCTGGAACATGGTACATTATCCAAAAATATCTCGCTGATTCTTAGATTCTTGCATAGAATCCAAATCACTGGTGGTCCAAAACTCATCAACAACATCTGGAAGACTGAAACTGAGAAGAGTGATAGTAGCAGCCATGGTGTGGATGCTCATTATTTCAGCTTGGACCTAATATGAATATGGAATATATAATTTTTGTAATAGAAAAGGGCACTGGAGGAGAAGGAGGTGGTCCCACTGGAGGGCAGGGAGGACCCCACAATAATTACATGAATGGAAGTGAGGTTGGGTTGGGAATGGCCTGACACAGTGGTTGTTCACAGTGAACTATGAGCAAAATCATTACTGTAGTGTCTAGCAAAACATTTTCCACTTGCTGTCTTAACTCGAATACTATGAAGAGTTCTGAAGAAATAATGTAAGAGCCTTTGGAAGAGAAGGAGAAGAGTTTATCACATGAAGGAAAATTGCTTAAATCCTGTGCAGAAACAGGATTTAAAAATCAAAAAAATAACGCGACATTAACCTGAACGGAAAGTCACCAAAACCCGGAAGTTCCTGAAAGTAAAAAGGAGAGGGTTTGGGCGACTTTCCGTTCGGATTAATGTTGCGTTATTTCTCCTTGACGCCAACGTCATGTGAAAAACAACCCGCTTTTGCGGGTCATTTCTACTTTCTGTTCGGGATAACCCCAAACATTTGAAAAACAACCCTTTTGTGCGTTGTTTTCACTTTAAATCCAGTCTCTGCATGGGATCCGTCCCATGTGATAAACTCCTATGAAAATTCCAAACCAGAAGTGCAATGAGAAACAGAAGGAAAAGTGGAAGAAGGAAGGAAAGGGATTTGACATGCTCGCAGCCAACAGTCCAGCCTGTGTTACCAGATGATATCCACAAAGGAGCTGCACTATTGACATTTTTAAAAGAAAAAAATCAGGCAGAATTTGGAAAGTGAAATGATGAGAAGTGGCATTGTCAGAGAATGTTACAACACAATTCCCTCAAATAACTGTCTGGATGAGCCCTTTGTCTTGTTCGCTCTGTTCCTACCTCATCTAGAAACTGATGCTCTTAGGCAGGAGTAGGCAACCTTTCTGAGCCGTGGGCCAGGTTGCTGTCCCTCAGACAATTGGGGGGCCGAAGAACCAAAAATAAATAAATAAATAAATAAATAAATAAAATATTTTTTTTTTAAAAAAAATTAAACATTAAAAAAAAATATGCATCCACACTCTCTAAGCCCCAGAAAAGCCATGGCAAAACCCCTGTGGAGATTTTGCCAAGAAAACCCCAAGAACAAGTAATAGCAACAATAATCAATATCATCATGGCAGGCGGCGGCGGCAGGGGGCGGCAGCGGCAGGACCGGCCTGGGGCCGGTCCAAAGGCCTCGGGGGGCCTCATCCAGCCCCTGGGCCTTAGGTTGCCTACCCCTGCTCTTAAGCTTTACTTCGCTATCTCTCTCCCACCCTTTCTTTATTTCTCTCTGGCTCTTTCAGGTGAGGCAAATGTGTCTGAACATGGTGGCATTTGTTGCTGTTCTTACTGCTTCTTTCCTCCTCTAATCCACATGACTTTTGCTAACCACATAATGTTTCAGGTAACTTCCCCTCCTGCCCCAAAGTATTTTGTTCATCTCCACAAGGCATGTTTCCTTTTACATCAGTACAAGTGATGTGGTTGTGCCACATGAGTGTCCCCAATCCCCACATTCCCGTCCTCAATTTGTTCCCGATAGTTATCTTGCCACAATGCCCTCTTATATATATATATTTTATTTTTTAAAACAATACAGTACAACCCCCATATCAGTGGAGGATACCTTCCTGGGCTTACCGTGGAAACACAAAACCACAAATAATAGCAAACCCTATTGAAATGAATGACTTCTAGAAGAAGTTGACCATAGAGTCACATTGGAGGACCTAGGTCCAAAACACATTGCAGACATAAACCAGTTTGAGACTGCTTTAACTGCCCTGGCTCAATGCTAGGGAATTCTGGAAACTGTAGGTTTGTCAAACATTTAGCCTGCTGTCAGAGAGCTCTGGTGCCACAATAAACTACAAATCCCAGAATTCCATAGCATTGAGCCAGAGCAGTTAAAGTGGTGTCACACTGGATTATTTCTGCAGTCTGGATGCAGCCTAAGGACTTTATCACAAGGAGGAAATCCCATGCAGAAACGGAGTTTTAAATCAGGAAAACCCCACAAAAATGGGTTGATTTTCACACGTCGTTGTTAAACTGTTGTTAACCTGAACAGAAAGTAGTCAAAAGCCCTCCTTTTTACTTTCAGAAAATCTCGAAAATAAAAAGGAGTGGCTTCTGCCTACTTTCCATTTGGGTTAACAACAGTTTAACAATGGCATGTGTGAAAATCAACCTGCTTTTGCAGTTTTTCCCCCAGCTTTTAAATCTCGTTTCTGCATGGAATTTCCCCAGTGTGATAAAGTCCTAAGAGAGAATTGGCCCCTGTCTATGAGGGAGACTTTAGACTTTCTTTGCCTTAGCTTAGAAAACAGGGAACTTCCAAAGAGTTTGGCCTGATACATCTTCAGTATCTTTGCTGTGCAATTCCCTCCTTTGTAGCCTGAATGCTTTTCTTTTTTCCCCCCTACTCTGGATTTTGGCTTCTCCTGAAATCTCAAATGACACACCTGAAAACTGGCTTCTTGTACACACTGAGTGAATAAGCTCTTAAGCAATGTATGAGGAATGTATACAGCTTGGTAGCTAGTAAACAAATGGGTGGATTCTCTGTTTCTTCAGTACACACAGTACTGAGTACTTGCTCACGTATTTATTTACAGCACGTGTACGCCATTACACAATATAAAATTTTCTGAGCACATTACAGTAAACAAACACAAAAACAATTAGATATTAACTGAAACATATTATACCAGGGGCAGCACCGGGGTGGGGGGGGGGAAGTGTGCGTGTGTAAAGATGGCAAAAAGTGCATTTTGGGAACAGGAGAAGGAGCTGTGTTATCACTTATTAAAACATCTTTAAAAATAAATAAGTGTTCAATGAATACCAGGTGCTGTAGGCTATATTTCAGAGGAAAGAACAGACAAAATCACCCTGAGTATTCCCTGCCTGACGAAACCCTATGAAATTCATGGGGTTGCCATAACTCAGTTTGTGACTTGAAGGCAAATGCATAGACACACATTTTATATTAATGCTCTCACACGAAACATATTTTGTTGAAATAACATCCTTTTGATGTTGGAATTAACTGCCAGGAAAATACTTGGGGCTGAACATTTTAGAATGCATTTATAGTGAAGTTATGGCTTGAGGGGTTTGGGGTTTTTGTTTTGTTTTGTTTTGTTTTGGCAGGGGTGGGATGTGGGGTGGACTGCCTTTCTGTCACATGACCATAGGCAACCACAAGTAGGGCAAACTGAACTGTTAGAAGGAGAGATTGTTTCCTTCACCCATCCCCTACAACAGGGGTAGGCAACCTTTTTGAGCCGGGGGCTGGGTTGCTGTCCCTCAGACAATTGTGGGGCCAAAGCACCAAAAATAAATAAATAAATAAATAATAAAAAAAATTAAAAATATGCATGCACACTCTCTCAGCCCCAGAAAAGCCATGGCAAACCCCCTGTGGAGATTTTGCCAAGAAAACCCCAAGAACAAGTAATAACAACAATAATCAATATCATCATGGTGGGTGGCGGCGGTGAGGTAGCGGCAGCGGGGTGGTGGCGGCAGGACCAGCCTGGGGCCAGTCCAAAGGCCTTGGGGGCCGCATTAGGTTGCCTACCCCTGCCCTACAAGCATGCCACCTGCACCCCATCACATCTATGGTCAAGGATGGAAGCATCTGTCTCAGAGTATAGCACACAAATACAGGAGAGAACAGCATCTCTGCCTTTCATTCCTCTACATCTGTTCCTACAGAGGAAATGTCTGATCTGTATAGTAGACATGGTAGCTCCATGAATTTCATAGGGTTTTCTTAGGCAAGGGAAACTCAAGAGTTGTTTTTGCGTTTCTTCCTCTGAAATATTTCCTACAGCACCTGGTATTCCTTATCAGTCTCCCATCCAAGTACTAACCACAGCTGGCCCTTTATAGCTTCAAAGATCAGACAGGATCTGGTGTCTTTTCAGGTATTTAGGCATGCACACACCTATCCCAGTAATTATCAAGCCTGCGTTCTCCAGTCTATGGACGTTATTACACGTGGGCCACAAAGTGATAATAAAGTGGAATTGAGAAATACCGAAAATAAACCTTGATTCCGCAAATGGCTTTCACACGTAATTACCTTAAATGCGAAATTACAGTAAGCGCATTTAACGTTCACAGACAAGTGAGAAAAGCCCTCGCCGCGGCTGGCGGATGTTGTTTTCGTCACTTCCTTTTCCCCATTTCGTCATTGCTTTGGCCGCGTGTTTTGGCCCCAATTGTGTTCCTTCACAAACCCCACATCAACCACGGCCCGATATCTCTAGAAAAAGACAGATATATTTAGAAAGACGAAGCAGAGAGGCTCATGTCTGGCCGGCATGTTTGTCGCCCAAGCAAAACCGGAAGTAAATGTAATAAGAAAACGCTGCCTCGATGACCCATGGGAAACCCCGCAGAACCATGGGAAAATGCGGGGAAATGCTTCCAAATGCGCATTTGCTTTTCACATTATGGTAAACGCGAAATTACTGTAATTCCGCAAATGCATTTCCTCAAAACAACCAAATTTCAAAAGATCTCGGATAACACCACTTTCTGTCCAGTTTCTGTGCAATGTCGTGTGAAAACATGAGGCAGAAATCCAGTTTTTGTTTGGGATTTGTGTGGATTAACCAGCAGATTTGCCCCATGTGATAACGTCCTTAGAGTGAGTTTAACCACAGAGCTCATGGCTTAAATCATATATCCCTTTTTAAAAAAAATTCAACTCTTCAACAGGCCAAATACTTTTTTAAAGAATGGCAGGAGGATAGATATTTTTTAAAAGCTGCATGCTTTAACACACGAAGTCTGTGGTTAAACTGATTCTTAGGATGCACAATGTTGGCAGGATGATTCGCTGGTAGGTGTGCATGTTTCACACAAAATCTAGCAATGCCTCTTGGGATGAAAACAATATGGTGGCCCCCTTCTTTGGAAATAATTTATGGATTTCTATGCTTTTCCTCTCCTCCTATTTTTTTTTACCTGTCTTGCAAAAAAGAACTGAAAAGTTTTCACTCCATTATGAAATGTGACATACCCATACACATTCCACACAAACAAAAACAAACATATATTCATCATTTATACATAAATGGAAACACATCAGCAGTAGTGCCTTTTTGATTTTAGTGTTAACACAATGATGGTGGGAATGTGCTAACCCCTGCATTGGAGGAAGGGACTTTCTGAACCGATGAAGTCACAGAACCTCAAGATATATACTTTATATTCTGCATTCCTTGCATTAAAAACAGTCATAGGCACTGTTAAACAAATGAATAAATACATCAAATCATATTATTTAATTAACAATTAAAACAACAAAGAAACCCAGTGGTCACATACTTTTTAAAGTCTTTTCCTCAGTGATGGTGGACTATATGACTTTTTAGATCAATTGTAAATTGATTATTCTACAAAAAGTAGTTCTCCCTTGATGGAAAACAGCTTTTTAAAAACTTGAAACCAGAATGCCATCACAGAAACATAGAATTTGGCAAGGATTTTGTGATTTGTTTTTATTTTCTCTCATTCTTCTCTCTTTTGGTAGTTTTTTGCAATCTGTGTCCTAAACCAAGTCTTTCTTTCTTTCTTGAGTTCTTTTCACTACTGTTCTTTATTAAATAAGAGGTGTTTTAAGGCAGCACATCAGTCAGGAAGGCACTTCTAAAGAAGTCCTTTTCTACATGTCCCGAGCTCTTCTCTGCATCTCCACTCCAGAATTAATGCAGCTTGGCACTACTTTAACTACCATGGCTGAATGCTATTGAATTCTGGGATTTGTAGTTTTGTGAGATATTTAGCCTCTCAGAGAACTTTGGCACCATGACAAACTACAAATTCTAAGATTCCATAGGAAGGCACTGTGAGTTAAAGTGGTGTCAAACTACATCATCTGCGTAATTCCTTCTATTTATAACTGGTGGTATTACAAACTGAAGATTTGCACAGGGCTGCTAAGATTTTCCCTTGGCAGTTTTCCAGGTAATCAGTTTGTGGGCTAAGTAGGAAAGAGTAAATGTTTCATTATTTGATTTTCCAGTCTAATGAAACATAAATGATTTTTAACTCTATTTCTATTTTGCAAAGCCATTTTCAAGCAGGATGGAGAAAAGTATGTAAGTGAGGAGTAAAGGTTAGGATGCTGGCCAGTGGAAGAATTATGCAACAATTTTGTTTATAAAATAGAAGTAATAAATTTGTTAAATTAGCCCTGATGTCTCTAAAAGTGCATACCTATTTTGTAAATTCTTGTTTTTAAAGAGACTTGTACAGAAAGCATCTGATAAAGTTGTGTTCTTGGTATATACCAGATGAATCCTGACATGGTAACACTTGTGTGATCAGGTGCTTGAGACTAGAGCTTAGGCAGAGCTTTCTAATGGAATAGTGGAGAACACTTTCCTTCTGTGAGCCACCTTGGGTCCCACTCTGCGAGAAAAGCAGCCTATAAAACAAAGAAACAAACAAATTAGTAGTCTTGAGTGAAGGGATCTTGTACCACCTTTGAGAATGAAAAACAAGTTGGTAGCGTAAGCTAGTTTATCTCATCCAATGCAACAATAGTATGAGTGTTGGACTATTACTGTGGAGACCAGGGTTCGAATCTCCATTCAACTATGTAAACCCAGAGTGACCTTGGACAAGTCACACTCTCTCAGCCTCAGAGGAAGGCAATGGCAATTCTGCTCTGAAGAAACTTGCCAAAAAAACCCAAACTGTGATAGGGTTGCCATAAGTCAGAAATAAGTTGAAGGCACACAGCAACAACAAAAAATAGTATGCAAAGAGAGAAGTTGGTAGCATAAGCCTTCATGGACCTGACCCTACTTCCTCAGATGCATATGAAGTCTGCGAAAGCTCATGCTACCAACTTTTTTCCTTCAGTTAGACTCAAAGGTGCTACACAATCTCTGCATACTGATTTTTCAGACCAACATGGCTGTCTTTGAATTCTACTAAGATGCAACAAGACTGTAGAACAGCGAAGCCACAGGGGCAGGGTGACCAGACGTACTCCTTTTCCAGGACATGTCCTCCATCCCAGCCTTCGGTCCAGGAGGAATTCCAAAAGGCCCTGCATTTTGAGCATGCCTAAGATGCATAATTTATATTTATATGAGTGCTTTTAGCTCAGGGTGACCAGGCACCCTCCTTTTCCAGGATCGGTCCTCCATTCCTCCTTCTGTCCAGGAGGAATTCCAAAAGGCTTTCCATTTTGAGCATGATCAATGAGCAGGAATTTACATTTCTAGGAGTGTTTTTCACCTTTTATTTGGCTATGATTCCCCCCCCCCCCATTTTTTTTTAATTGACTGTCCTCCATTTTGTGGAGCCTTATCCTCCTTTGAAGCGAGGACACTTGGCCACTCTGGACAGGGTCAATGCCCGAAAGGATCTGAGTGCGAAATCCTCCCTTCATACTATCAACTCTCTCCTGCAGCAGCCAGCAGATGGTGAAAGAACTTCCGGTGTCCCCCCCCCCCCCGCGTAGGTGGATTGCTTGCATGACGTCACTGGTTCCGAGGCGTGGCTGCTCTGCTGGGAATTTCCCCACGTGGCAGCTGCGTGGGATTGCTAAGGGCAGAGAAGAGAAAGGAGGGCGGGAGGACAAGGGGGAAGAAAGGGCTGGAAGGGGAAGGATTAGCTGATGCACGTTTCCAGGAAAGGCAAGAGAGCAAGCAGTGAGAGAGCTGGCTTTGCTAGGGTGACTAGATGTCCTGAGGCCAAAGCAGGACAAGGCATTGCAAAATGGAGGACATTTCCAAATAAAAGCTAAGACACTCAATATAAATGTAAATGTATGCTTCTTAGTCATGCTCAAAAGGGAAGACGTTTGGGGCCATTCCTCCTGGACAAAAGGGTGAAACGGAGGACACGTCTTGGAAAAGGACCTTACCAAATAAAAGCTGAAAACACTCACCTAAATGTGAACGCATGCTTCTTAGGGCCTGAACAGACTGCCAGAAGTAATCCAGCTTGAGACCACTTTTAACTGCCTTGGCTCAGTGCTAGGGAATCATGGGAACTGTAGTTTATTTTTGGCACCAGAGCTCTCTGACAGAGAAGGCTCAAGGTCTCAGGAAAAACTACAATTCCCATGATTTCCTAGCATTGAGCCTTTGTCATGCTCAAAACTTTGGGGCATTTGGGGATTCCTCCTGGAGACAAGGGTGAAAAGGCGGATAGGTCCTGGAAAAGAAGATCTGGTTACCCTGAGCCCAAAAAACCACTCATATAAATGTAAATACACGCTTCGGTCATGCTCAATAGGAAGGGCATTTAGGAATTCCTCCTGGAGAAAAGGCTGAAATGTAGGACATGTCCTAGAAAATGAGAATGTCTCATCACCCTGTGTAGGACCTCACCAAATAAAAGCTAAAAACAGTCATATAACATGCATGCTTCTTAAGCATGCTCAAAATGGAGGACTTTTTAGAATTTCTACCGGACAGGTTGAAATGTAGGATACATCCTGGAAAAGGAGGGCATCTGGTGACCCTGCCTCTAAACACATCTTGCCAAGAAAAACCCATGATATGCAGATGGCTCCTTCTGCATATGAATCCTGTTGTAGGTGAGGAATGTTTTACAATCCCTTGTATTTTTCTAAACACAGAGCTTCCAAACAGGGTGTGGAAGTTGAACTTTGGAGCACTCCCACACCAATTTGTTATCTTGGGCCACATTATATAAACTCAGCAAGCAAGCATTAGTTACAAAAAGCACAAAAGATGCCAGCCACAGATGCTGGCGAAAGGTCAGAAAGAAACTCTTCTAGAACATGGCCACACAGCCCGAAAAACCCACAAAAAACTATGGATGCCCGCCATGAAAGCCTACGACTTCACAGCGCAAAAGAAGGTCTGCTAATGCATTTTTAATATGTGATCTAAAACAGGAATGGGCAAAGTGCACTTCTGGAGCTAAGTTCCTCCACCTGATTGTTTGATTTCAGTCCCAGCAACCACCCAAATTCCCTTGGACCCATTTCACCCTTTTGCCCTGGAGGAATTTCAAATTGTCCTCCATTTTGAGCCTAAGAAGCATGGAGAGCCAGCTTGGCGTAGTGGTTTGAGTGTTGGACTTTGGAGATCGAATTACAGCCCAGCCATGGAAACCCACTGGATGATCTTGGGCAAGTCACAGACTCTCAGCTTCAGAGGATGGCAGTGGCAAACCCCCTCTGAAGAAACTTGCCAAGAAAACCCTACGATAGATTCGCCTTAGGATCACCATAAGTCGGAAATTACTTGGAGGCACACAACAAGAAGAAGCATGAGAGCCAGCATGGTGTAGTGCTTTGAATTTTGAACTATGACTCTGGAAATCAGGGTTTGATTCCCCACTTGAGCATAAAAACCCACTGGGTGACCTTGGGCAAGTCATTCTCTCTCAGCCTCAGGTAATGGCAACCCCCCTCTGAAGAACCATGCCAGGGAAACCCTATGATTGGATTTGGTTCCTATGAAGGAAACCAAAAATGACTTGGAAGCACACAACAAAGAAGTATGAATTTACATGTATGTGTTTTTTTAGCTTTTATTTTGTAATGTCCTACTTTTTTCCCCTTAAACGTCCAACATTTTGCAGTGCCTTGTCCTCCTTTGAGGTTAGTACATCTAGTTACCCTGTTCAGAGGAGGTTCGCCATTGCCTTCCCCTGAGGTTGAGAGAGTGTGACTCACCCAAGGTCACCCAGTGGGTTTCCACAGTCGAGCATTATTACTACCACAACAGCTTTCACTAGCCTCTCTCTCTCTCTCGCTCAGGGCCTTTGCAGACTGCCAGAAATAGTGCACATTAAATTGAGGCACTGCCCTGGCTCAGTGCTAGGGAATCATGGGAACTGTAATTTATTGTGGCACCAGAGCTCTCTGACAGAGTAGGCTCAATGCCTCAGAAAAAAATACAATTCCCATGATCCCATGACTCCCTAGCACTGAGCCAGGGCAGTGCCTTAATTTAATGTGCACTATTTCTGGCAGTATGCAGACAAGGCCTCATTCTCGTCCACCAACAGGGTTAATAGCCTTCACTAACAGAAATACCTCTACGTCCACCAAAATATTCCTGATGCAAAAACAAGGAGACTTCTTGAGGAATTCATTCTTCTCTGCCACAAAGAGGCCTGTGGCCTCACTGGAATGGAGACATATTGGATTGCAAAAGAGGGGTTCCTGTTGAAATGCAAATGGATTTTAAATTTCCTGGACTTTGAGAATCTTCCCTATAGCCCCAGGGCCAGAAGGAGGAGTATCCTGCCTACAAAAGATATCCTCCCCACCAAATACCATCTTAACTAAAGACTGAAACTACATGTAGGCATTTGACTAACATCTCCAATTGTTTTTCTCCTGTTTGGTTTGGAACATCTTGCCTGATGAAGAAGCCCTTGGAGCCTTGAAAGCTTGCAACAAATATATTGTGCATTTGGGTTGGCCAATAAAGATATCACTGATGGATTTTTGTTTAAATTTGCTAAATGGCCAACACAGCTACCTCTGAATGTTTTTAGAAATAAAATAAGTTGGTAGCCTGAGCTTTCTTAGACTTGAGGGAACAGTAGTTTTGTGAGACCTTTAGCCTTCTCTGTCAGAGAGCTCTGGGACTATGATATCCTACAAACTACAATTCCCAGAATTCCCTAGCACTCAGCCAGCGAAGGTGACAGCGGTCACAAACTGGATTATTTTTGCAGTCTTTTGGACCAAGGGTATTTTGGTAGATCTCTGTATGCCAAGGAATCTTTGCACTAGCTGAAAGCAATATAACACTACACTATTATAGCACAATTATTCCACTTTTACTGCTATGATACCTTCTGGGATTTGCAGTTTGGGGATAGGCATTTAGAATTCTTAGCAAGAGTCCTTAGGGCTCACTAAACTACAAACCCCAGAACTTCATATCAGACTGCCATAGCAGTTAAAGTGGAATAGTAGCATTATAACTGTGTACTGTGACATTGTCCTGTGAAAGGAAGATGTTGGTAGCCAGAGTTTCCTCAGACTTGAGCTTCCTTCCTCAGCTCCAAATGCATCTGAGGAAGCAGACTGAAGTCTAGGGTCCAAAACACACTGTAGAAATAATCCAGTTTGAGACCGCTTTAACTGCCCTGGCTCAGGGCTAGGGAATCCTGGGAATTGTAGTTTATTGTGGCACCAGAGCTCTCTGACAGAGAAGTCTAAAGGTCTCACAAAACGACAGATCCCAGGATACCCTCACACTAAACCAGGGCAGCTAAAGTGGTCTCCAACTGGATTATTTCTACAGTGTATTTTGGACCTAAGATATTTTTTATTCAGACAGGATTTTAAGAAGTCTGGGGGTGTTGTACTGTTTTTCAACACTTTTATCTAAATCAGAATTCTGGGAACTTTAGTTTTGTGGGACATTTATCCTACTCTGTCAGAAGGCTCTGGTGCCACAACAAACTACAACTCCCAAAATTTTATAACACTGTGCCATGGCAGTTAAAGTGGTGCCAAGCCAGATTGGTGTAGATACTGAGATAAAACACACTTCAGAAATAATCCAGTTTGAGACCGCTTTAACTACCCTGGCTCAGTGCTAAGGAATCCTGGGAATTGTAGTTTATTGTGGCATCAGAGTTCTCTGACAGAGAAGGCAAAACATCTCACAAAAAGTTCCCAGAATTGAGCCAGGGCAGTTAAAGCGGTCTCAAAGAGGATTATTTCTCCAGTGTGTTTTGGACCTAGGAAAGCTATTTTTATTAATATTCTTTTATTTCGGTTAGCCTCTCAAAGGGGGCTAACGATGCTTTTTGCACATATTCTTTGAATTGAACCTTCGCTAACGTGAGGCGAAAATGACGGTTATTAGCAGCGCGCGAGAGAGAGAGAGAGACAGCTCCTGCACCTCCCCCTCCCTTTGGTGCCAATGACGTCATGCAAAGAAAGCGAGAATATTACACAGCGCGCGCGGGGGAAAAGAAACTAGCGCCAGTTCGTGCCATACGCAGGGGGGGGGAGGGAAAGAGAGCGAGTGTCTGTGCGCATGCGCGGGGAAGAAAACTAACGCCAGTTCGTGCCATAAGCTGAGGGCCAGAGAGAGAGAGAGAGAGAAAGAGGGAGGGAGAGCGCATGCGCGGGAAAGAAAGCTAACACCCATTCGTGCCATACGCGGAGGGCAGGGGAGGAGAGAGTGTGCGCATGCGCGGGAAAGGAAAGTAACGACAGTTCGTGCCATCCGCGGAGACGGTGCGCACGCGCGAGGACTTTTTTCCCCAGCGTGCCCCGCTCTGTGCTGCGTCATCGGGCGCCGGGCGGGCTGGGCGCAAAGGAAAGGAAGGAGGGGGGTTTATTCTCTGCGCGGCCGGCTCCGAGTGCGGTCGGACGTGGCTCGGCTCTTCGTTCTTCATTCGCCATGGCTTCCGCTGCTGGAATTCATCCTCCCGCCTCAGGCGCCTCGACGACACCAGCAGCAGCAGCACCGCCGCCGCCTCCTCCGCTTCCTCCTCCGTCGGGGATCCTGATCGGCGACCGCCTCTACTCGGAGGTTTCGCTGACCATCGACCACTCGCTCATCCCGGAGGAGCGTCTCTCGCCGACGCCATCCATGCAGGACGGGCTGGACCTCCAGAGCGAAACCGACCTCAGGATCCTGGGCTGCGAGCTCATCCAGGCCGCTGGCATCCTCCTCCGCCTGCCGCAGGTCAGCCCAAGCGAAGGCCAGGGAGGGAGGGACGGTGGCTGTTTGGCTTCGGAGGAGCACGGCCTGGCTTTCGAAAGGCTCCGTCCGAAAGGGACAACGGAGGGGAAGGACGAGGCCTGGAGGGGTGCCACTGAAGGGGAGAAGCGCGGCCGGGCGGGCTCCTGTGAAAAGTGGCCGGTGTGTGAGGGACAGGGAGGCGAGCACAAAATGGCGGCCGGCTCTCTTCCTCAGCCCGCTTGACAGACCCGGCGCCGAAAGGCCGCTTCCGGAAAGGGAGGGGGAGCAGGGTTGGCGATGGCGCATGCGCGGCCCGTCGCTTTCCTTTCGGCCTCATTCTGCCCCCCTCCCCTTTGTCCTTTCTACTTTCTTTTATTTACGCATACTCGTCCCTCCTCATTCGCTGGGGTTAGGAGCACAGGACTCCCGTAAATGTGGAAAAACCGCGAATAACAAAAACACTTATGTTTTTGCCTTAAAGAACACTTCGCTAGGAATTTCTAGGTCCTCCGGCACAATTCTGTGGCCAACATCTGCCAAGCATTGAGCATAGAATTGCGCTGGAGGAGGTACAAGTGCCTTGTGTTATTATTATTATTAAAGTTTATTTCTAGAGCGCTGTCAGTGTACTCAGCGCTGTACAAAAGACAATCAAGGATAAAACAGAATAAAACCTGTCACTACACAACTTGTCTAGTGTTCTCTGTAGGATTCTCTAGTGCCTTCAGTGCGATCTTTGGTTAAAGTTGACCATAGAGTTGCGCTGGAGGACCTAGATATTCCTAGAGAGAACATATAAAATCCATGAATAATCAGATCTGCAAAAGACAAAGCTGTAAATGTGGAGGGACGAGTGTATTTATGTACTTACAGTAGAGCCAGCGGCGTCACTAGGGTTAACGTGGTGTGGTAATTCATGGTGTGTCTCTCTTTCTCTCTCTCACACACACCATTGACCTCCTTCCATCCCACACCATACAGAATTCTTAGCCATGTTTTTTCTACTAATGGTAGAATTCAAAGATACGGCCGTGTTAGTCTGTAGAATTGTATCTAGAGAGAGTATGTTGAGACTAACTGAAAGAAAGAAATTGGGCTCAGACTTAAAATGCATCTGAGGAAGTAGTCTTAAGTCTATGAAAGCTCATGCTGCCAACTTCTTTCTTTAGTTAGTCAAAAAAGGTGCTACCACATCTCCATATACTGTTCTACTAATGTTACTCATTAATCATAATTTTTGTATATTACTGAATCATATTTTGGAATTCCTCCTGGACACAAGGCTAAAATGTAGGATATGTCCTGGAAAAGGAGGATGTCTGGTCACCTTGCTCTGTTTCCCAGGCCAGGTTTGTGGCAGTTGGAATGGAGAGGGAGGGCCTTTCATCCGGGGCTAGGCATGGTGAAAATGTGCCTGTCTCTTCTCTCCCTCTAAGGCCAGGGTGGTAGCAATTAAAATGGAGTTAAGATTAAAAATTGTTTCCCTTTCCCTGCTGGGGATTGTCTTTTGCAGGTGGCGATGGCAACTGGGCAAGTGCTGTTTCACCGCTTCTTCTACTCCAAGTCCTTTGTCAAGCATAGTTTTGAGGTGAGTTTTTTGAGGGTTGAGAAGGCCTTAGAAAGGGACATTCACGAATGAATGGATTATTCCTTTAAAATGTGCTTGAATTGATTTCTTTTTTTAAAAAAAAATCTATAGTATGTATGAACAGAGAACCAGCATTGGCATAGTGGTTTAAGTGTTGGACTATGATTCTGGAAGCCAGGGTTCGATTCCCAGTTCAGCTGTGGAAACGTAATGGGCGACCTTGGGCAAGTCACATTCAGCTTCAGAGGATGGCAGTGGCAAGGGCAGATCCCCTCTAAACAAATCTTGCCAAGAAAACTCTGTGAGAGGTTTGCCTTAAGGTTGCCATAGGTTGGGAATGACTTGAAAGCACAAATCAACAACAAAGATTTAAAACACACACACACCAAATAATGTGTTTTAAAGCAGGGCTGAGGAGTAGGAGTAAAGGAGTAAGAGGTTTTTGTAGGAGTAGGAATAAGGAGTAACAAAATATATTTGTTACTCCTTATTGTTATTTTGTTTTATGTAATATGAATTTGTAAGACTGTTCAAGGATTCTGGAGAACATGGTTTGATTCCTAGCTTGGCCATGGAACCCACTGGGTGACCTTGGACAAGTCTCAGCCTCAGGGAAAGGCAGTGGCAAACCTCTGAACAAATCTGCCAAGAAAACCTCATGATGAGATCGTCTTAAGGTTGCCATAAGTCATAAACTACTTGAAGGCACACAACAACAACAAATATCAGGTGGTGCATGCTACATTTCAAAGGAACTGGCAAAGGCACCTCTGAGTGTTCCTTGCCTGTGAAATTCATGGGGTTGCCATCAGTCAACAGGCAGCTTGAAAGCACATACACACTTGTAATTGGAATTCATAATTGGGCTTAGGCCAGTATTGTGAAAAAGGTTGGTGAGTGGTAGGTTCTATGTCCTGGCTCAAAAATCCTGCCCAGTGTTTTTCTCTTCAAAACATTCTTCAAACATGTTGCTTCTTGTATACAGGTCATATTTTAGGCTCCAGTTCCATAATAATATGTTGTGTCTGAACTTGGAAATCCTCTTTTCATAGTAATGTATTTCTTTTTCCAGATTGTTGCTATGGCCTGCATCAATCTTGCTTCCAAAATTGAAGAAGCACCTCGTCGCATAAGGGATGTGATCAATGTTTTCCATCATTTGCGGCAGTTGAGAGCTAAAAGGTAAGATCAGCTCCACTTTTAATACATCCATTGTGTCAGTGTAGGTTGTCTCACTAATGTAGTCCAGATATTGTGGAGGCTCTGACCTGATAGGTCCATTTCTTTAGGTTGAGAGGATGGTCTTTATTGAGAGCTTTTTAGCTGACAATTTTACAGATTTTGTTAATTTGTTTGGGATACAGCTCAGTATCTTGAAACATGAAGTATATATTCCAGTTTGAATGAATCTTGAAATTAGTGGGAAAAAACTAGGTCTGGGTTGCCCTACTAGGTTTCTTTTTTCCTTAATTTATTATTTTTTTACAGCAAAACTTGTTAACAGTACATTTTATTGGATGTTGATTCTGTAGAAAGTAGCAGTTGTGTCTTATTAGATTGTTGTTCATTTTCAATATAGCAGAGTATGTTTTATTTTTCAAACTGTTCAGAAAAATATTGGTATCTTAACAGGTTTAAAATTTCTAGTATTTTCAGTAGGGAAAGCTGACAGCATGGTTTGGTTTACAGCATATGCCTGTTTTAATGGTATCTTCAAGAATGTAAGCAGAGGAATCCTGGAAACCATGTGTCTCTAGAATGACAGGAACAAGACTTTTGTCATACAACTTAATTATCTGTAAATAGATGAGTCTCATTCTGTGAATGTGCTTTTGTGATTCTTGTAGAACTTTGCTAAAATTTTAGACTGTCCACATTGAAGTTGTAAAACAAATCACAGGATGATCTTTTAAGTGAAGAAAAGGCTGTAAATAAATGTTCAAAGCAAACACAGTGTAGTACCAAGGCATATTGTTGGTGTTTTCTGAAACTTTGTAGGCCATAAAGTTGAGGCTTGATTAGTGAATGATCTTTTTGACATGTTAGTGACATTTCCAAGGACTTTTTGTTGTTGTTGCCTCAATGTCTTGTGAAATAATGGAATATGATAAGGTCAAAAATTAATTTGCCTCTTCTAGTTTGGAGTACACTAGTTCAGTTTAGCTGTTGTTTTCAGAGGTGGTTAATATGTACACTAGCAACATGTACATGTATTAATCTTGTTTGCTTTCTTTTCAAGTCTTTTAAATATAACTTCATCGTATGCATCAATACATAGGGGGGAAATCCAGTGTTTTGATTTCAAGTGAAATTGTAGATAATAATTTGCAAAAATTCCTTAGCCAAGATAAGGCCAAATTGCCTTAGTAATGCTTATAATAATTTGCCAACTTTTTAAAAAATAAACTCCCCTTGAAAAACCAACATTCCAGCATACAGATTCTGTAGTGGGTAGTAATATATCTAAGTGCAGAAGCCTTTCTTTCTTTCTTTCTTGTTAGCAAACCTGAAAATAGTTGCTGTTTAAGTGAAACAGTCTCAATGGCACTGTAAAAATTTGGCAAGCAGGTTCATTTTTAAAATTCAGATATTTTTTCTGCGTGTTACAATTTTACTAATAAGTCAGTTGTCCATGTTATTAACTTTAGCTCTTTTTTCCCTTGCAACCGACTATACAGCGACCAGCTACATTTACCAAAGCCTGGGTGATGTGGAGTGGTTCATAGAGATGAAGCTGTCGTCATGGCAACAGTGAGTGACGTATCGAAAATCCCCAAGGAGAAGCCAGTGCTCTGAGAATAGGTCACTGGAATCGGGGACTGACAGGTTGGCCATTGGTGAACCATTTGGAAGAACTCCTGTATCTTGTTTTAAGCTTTTATCTTTGCTGTCCAGGTTTTTGGAAATCAGCTAAAAATGTGAGACTTTGTATGTAGTAAATCTAGATGCTATTCTCAAGACTTCTGTTGCATCTTTGCCTGTTTATAAAGTGTGTATAGTGAAATCATTACCCTGAAAGCAGTTCACCCAATTCATAGATGTACCATTGAATGCTAAAACCTAGTCCTCTGTGGAAAAAATAATAATTGGATGAAATTTTTCTCTAGACTGGTATCAAATATAGGTTCTCCCAGATCTCTGAAAATTTATTCACTTCTTTGAACCATTAATACTAGCAAGCACACAAATTGGTACTTAAGAATCTAAATAGCATTTAATAACATTTGTTACAATTTGTGTGCTTTCTAATGATCAGCCTCAATGGGAATTTTGTGTGCATATATAATTGTTTCAGCTTTATAATTGCCAGAAGATAAAGATTTCTCTTCCTGAACCAGTGCAGTCAGGCAAGTGTGTGCAGTGGGAAAAAAATAGTTCAATCTCTCATCAAAAGAGAGCTTCTCATTGGGACTATGATGTGGAGCACATTCTTTGCTTGTAATGATTCCAGATTTCATGCCATTCAGTGTCAGTTAAAAATATTGCATGCAGTGAGTCTGAAAAGTTACTACCAGAGCAGAGTCTGACTTGCTTGTATACAGCTTCATAAGTACTTAACTTGAGAATTTACATTTGCCCTAACAGTTAAGAGAAATACTTAGGAGATGCAGACCACTGTGGAACTTCCTCATTGTTTTTTGACGACTCTTTTTTTCAGTGAATGTTATTCTAAAAAATTACTGTAAGATGGGCTTAAGCAAGGATGATAGGAAGATTGTTTGCATCCTATGTAGTTAGACTACTATGGATGAAAATTTCTCAGAATTTTACTAAAAACTTTACCAATTTAAAGTTAAACGTGGGGTGCACATGCAACTGTATTGAAGGTGAGATGTCGACCTGTATGTGAGTTAAAACTCTATGCAGCTTAAGTATTTGATCCTAACACATATTGTTTCCATGAACATTTGCTGAGGATTGATTTATATTTCAAATCATAATGCTGCCAGCGTGCCTGGCTGTGTAGTACAGGCTTCCAATACTTACGTATTTCTGAGAGATAAGCATACCTATTGTAGATGCTGATGTCATTTTAAAAAATACTAGTAGTCTTATACTAGTCTTATTTATAGTGAATTACTGTCTCAACTCTATATATAGCAAGCATTCCATTTGGAATCTATTAAATATGAGTTACACATTTTGTGGGATGATTTTGTATAAACTTGGTATTTATCCAGAGTTACCTGACTTTCTAGAATCGATTTTTGGTTATTCTTTCTTACTCACATTTTTTCTCATAAATGTATATTTTATTTTGAGTACTTTATGAAGCAGAGTTTTGAAGCCAAAAAGGTAAAAAAGTGTAAGGATAGTTACAAGCAACTGCTTGGGTGAAAGGGCATGTTTCTGTGTACTTCATAAACAGTTGAGTAGGGTGCATTCAGGGAAACTCAAGGAACTTTATCAGTATGCATAGGGATCTTATAGCACCTTTGAGATAGGTGAAAGAAGTTATAGCATAAGCTTTCATAGACTTGGTCTACTTCCTCAGATGCATGGAATGAACTGGTGCTCAGGAAGCACCTTTTTAATTAGACTGTTTGGCTATGTGTACAGTCTGATTATAAAGGTCCTTCCTGGACACCAGTTCACTCCATGTATTTGAGAAAGCAGACCAAGTCTATGAAAGTTTATGCCACAATTTCTTTCACACAGTTAGTCTCAAAGGTCCTAAAAGATCACTTTCCATACAGATATTTTCCAGACTAACACAGCTGTGCCTCTGTATTTTACCCATATCAGACACTTAGTAACTTGCATTGCTAGAAGATTAGCTGTGCTTGTCAATAACATCAAGAAAGCATTAGCTGTGCTTGTCAATAACATCAAGAAAGCAAAGAATGTAAATATGGGGCCAAGTTATTAGAATGAACTTGAGTATGAAAAGTCCTTAGTGAATCTGAACATCATACTCTAAAAATATTTGAAGTGGCCTATGTTTTTCTACCATCGAGATACCATAAGAATGCCTCATGTATTACATATTAAGAAGTGTGTTTGTGTGTACACACACACACACAAATAATCAGCCCTCCGTATCCATGGATTCAAGCATCTACAACTTGAAAATATTCAAGTAAAGTATAAATTCCAAATACCAAAGCTTGATTTTGCCATTTTATATCAGTGGCATTATTTTACTATACCATTGTTTCTAATGGTACTTGAGTGTCTACAGATTTTGGTATCCACATGGGATTCTGAAACCAAACCCCAGTGGATACTGAGGGCCCACTGTATACCAGCTTCTTAAACTGACACCTTATGTTTCTGAGCATAAGGGCAGTCTGTACCAGTGGATACAGTATCAAAGCTTAGCCTCTTTCATCTGGGTTAATTCTGTCCCACTACAGAAGTGTGGGTTCTACTGCCATGGCAACCCTGATATGATAGCCCTGTTTAAATATTTGAAGGGATGTCATATTGAGGATGGAGCAAGCTTGTTTTCTTCTACTCCAGAGACTAGGACGTGGAACAATGGATGTAAATTACAGGAAAAGAGGTTCTACCTCAACATTAGGAAGAATTTCCTGACACTAATAGCTGTTTGACAGTGGAATGGGCATCTGCCTTTGATTGTGAGTTCCTGCATGGCAGGGAGTTGGACTGGATGGCCCTTGAGCTTCTCTTCCAACTGTATGATTTTATGACAGGTCTTTGATTTGCCTTTCTTCTGTTTTTCACTGCAAGTTGTCCTTTTCTCCTTTTGTTTTTGTAGTCTAATGTAAAAAAAAATCATTTCTAAAGCTTGCTCAGTCAATTAGAATGTAGAATGCAGAATGAATTGACAAGAATATGTCTGGTACAAGCATGTAAGATGTGTCTGTGCCCTGAGGAGCTTACAGTTTAAATTCCAGCACAGGGCATGTTGAAATGGGAGGGGAGAGGCTTGCATTAATAAGTCAGCTTTACAGTTTATGACTGCATGTTTGGTATCTTGTGTATGCATTTTTATATTACTCATAAGGAAATGTATGAATGAAATAATATTTATTCCTGAAACGTAATAATTATTTCTGCGCATTAAAATGTTCTTGCACTTTATTCTTTTAAATTATTTTAATTTTTCAAGAATGGTATGTTTGACACTTAAACTAGTTTGCCAGTGAAATCAAGGTATGTGTAGCATTCTAAATTACTACTCAGTTTGTGTTATAAACATAGGATGAAGCTGATCTATCTACATTATAGATCCAGGCATAGGGAAATAATATTACAATACTGTATTTAAAAATATTTCTTGTTTTAGGCTGGTGTTTAAAAGAAAACTATACATTGAAGAAGTCCAAAATATGTGATGATCATTCAGTGAAATGACTGAAGTACTTCTTCTGTTTTATTCCTCAGGAGAATAACAAATTTATTTTACAGATGTTGAAACTTACAATGATAATTTGAGTGATGAATGCAGTCCTGCGTTTCTTTTCTGTGGATGGAAGTTTCCCATAAGAAATCACTGGACTTTTGTTTGTTTGTTTGTTTTGGGGGAGTTCAGCATTGTACATCAACTCCTTTTTCGTGAAATGAAACAACTTGGGATGTATGATTTGAACATTGATATAAAACAGGAAAATCTGTTTAGTTAACATATTTGTAGGTAGTAAATTTAGTTAACTTGGACAGCACAAGATTAAAGCTTAAACTTGTTTGCAGGAGTTTAAAATCTGGTTTCTGTTGCCATTAGTTGGTTGGAAGGGAAAAAAGACTATCCACTATCTTCAGTATAAAAAACCGTTTTGACTCTATTTCTTACAAACTGTAGGACTCCAAGCCCATTGATACTTGATCAGAACTACATAAACACCAAAAATCAAGTAATCAAAGCAGAAAGAAGGGTGCTGAAGGAATTGGGATTTTGTGTTCATGTCAAGCATCCACATAAGGTGAGTCTGCTAATGTTTTTTCTCTCCAGTACTGAACTCTCATATGTTTTGATGGTGCCAGACAGGTAAAAAATAACCTACATGTTGTGTAGTGTGTAAATCAAGGGAAGTTATAACATCACTTTATTCTGCTTCGGTCAGACCTCACTTGGAATACTGTGTCCAGAGCAGGGTGACCAGAACGGTGAAAGGTCTGGAAGCTATGCCGTTTAGAGCAGCTTAGGGAGCTGGGTATGTTTATTCTTGAGGAAGAGAAGGTTAAGACATGATAGGTATTGTTTAAGTATTTGAAGGGATGTCACGTTAAGGATGGAGAAGGTTGTTTTGTGCTGCTCCAGAGACTAGGACAACACAGCAATGGATGCAGACCACAGGAAAAGAGATTCCACCTCAGTGTTAGGAAGAACTTCCTAACCGAGTGCTGTTTGACAGTGGAATACACTGTTTCAGAGTGTGGTAAAGTCTCCTTTGGAGGATTTTAAATAGAGACTGGATGGCCATCTGTTGGGAGTGCCTTAATTGTGTATTCCTGCATGGCAGGAGGTTGGATTGGGTGGCCCTTGTGTCTGTTCCAACTCTGGTTCTATGAACCTTGAATATCAATCTCGGAAGAAGGTTTCATTTCTAATTATAAACTGTAGTAAGTGGAGGATTGTATTGGTCAGATATACATCTTGATAGAAGGTGGGAATATAACTTTGGTGGGGGGGTATGTTCTGGGTGAGTGTAATTGCAGTAAATTATTTAACAAGGGAAATTTTTCTTAATACTCTTGGGGCTTTTGTTTTTCTCTCCCTCAGATCATTGTTATGTACTTGCAAGTCTTAGAATGTGAACGTAATCAGACCCTCGTCCAAACAGCTTGGTAAGTTATTCTCTTCTTTCATCTTGCCAGGAAAATAGTAGCAGAAAAAAAACAAGCTTGATGTCCAATATGCCAAACAATGAACTGTAAGTTAAATGAAGACTTTATAAATTGAATCTTGTGATGGTGCTTGTTTTCTGCTTACTATTTTCATGGCTTTCATAATACATTTTCTTGGAGAACTCAATTTAACTTTTTTCTTTTTTCTACTCTTTAATTAAAGGGTAGTCCCTGATGGTAAGTCATAGAACTCTGCCCTCTGCACCACAGCTCATGACCTGAGGATGGCCTGATTGGCTGCCTCTCTCTCCAGCCAATCCAGTGCAAGCTCTCAGCCAAGATTTACTGAAGTGGTCCATATCCATCTCGCAGCATCTTCTAGTTCTGTCGGGGTGTCAAAAGGATTTGTATATTTGATTCTAGAAGTACCTGTTCAACATATGAAATGTGTATTGTTTTTCTAGCTATTGTAGTTATTACATGACCTGTTGACATAACCTGGGTAGTTAACTTTAGTTCTATCCATGATTCTTAATTAACTGCTTTTCCACTTTTGTCTAAATTTAGATTGTAGTTGTTTTGGGGGGTTATTTGTGGGAATTGCATGCAAAACTAGTATGCACATACACATTTAGTGTCTGTATTGAGATGTTTTCTCACCAATCAAATATCCACAGTAGATCAATTGGCATGTTGGGAGGTTCTTCCTTCTGCTCAGAATGGAAACTTCATAATTAAATTCAAAAATAGAATTTTTGAAACACAATATTGGAAGGTAAGGAAAGCTTTTGATTCATTAGAATATGAATTTATGGTACAATTATAACACTTATTTGGACGTCATTCACTTTGCATGGTCTTTGCAGGGTATCCCAGAGGGCTGCATCCTTGCATGTGATAGACTGGAGTCCATTGAAATCACTTATTAAAACATATATATAGCAAGCTGCACACAAATCCCACTGATTTGAATAGGAGAGTTATACAGATCAAGTCAGTGGGATTCAGCAATGCTAAATTGGCCAGAGGATATGTAGAACTTGTTTTTCACCAGGTATGGGTGATGCATTCATCCATTAATTTTGATAACTGCCAAGATGATGTAGAAAATAACTTCTTAATCTGCTTGAAATAAGTGTTGATTAATCTTTTGGTTATACTGAACTATTGTCTGCAGTTTTATTAAACGTGATCATATGAACTAAAGCTAAATCCTAGCTGGTGGACACTTCATGAACTATTCATAACTATGAACCACATAATAGTGTATAAAAGCTTTAATGCTGACCATCTTCACCATCACCTTATCATGGTGATGAAGGCAAAATTAGAAGTAAAACTCAGCTTGTGCTTTGAGGTTCCAGAGAGATGACAAGAGCCTGTTTGTTACAGAGGGCCAGGGGCATTTGAAGCATCTTTGTCTTCAAGGCATATTTGACTTAATATACCATCTTTTAAGGCATGTTACTTGACACAGTGGGATCTAAATTACTGGAATGAAGAAGAAAAAATAATAAAGTAGATTGAGTCTCCAAATGTATACGTTTGAATGCAATAGTAGGCTTTAGAACTTGAAACGCATTCAAATTCTTTACTCTTCTAAATTTTTCAGGAATTACATGAATGACAGCCTTCGAACCAATGTTTTTGTTAGATTTCAGCCAGAGACAATAGCATGTGCTTGTATCTATCTTGCTGCTAGAGCTCTGCAAGTAAGTATTTTGTCTGTTTTCTATTTCCACTCAGACGTTTTAATAATTTTTGCTTTTAAAAAACCTTGTTGCTTGAATTCAGACCCGCATCCTTTTCTTTTCTCTTACAGATTCCTTTGCCTAACCGTCCTCATTGGTTTTTGCTTTTTGGAACTACTGAAGAAGACATTCAGGAAATATGTTTAACAACACTTAAGCTTTACACTAGAAAAAAGGTGACTGGTTGTACTCCAGTATAGAAGTGCAATAAAAATACATTGTTTGTATAACCCTTAAAACAGGATTAGTTAAACTGGAACTTTGATCTTTTGGATGGCAACTGCCATATGCCCTAGCAAGCATAGTCAGTGGTCAGGTTATGAGAGATCCTGCCCCTCCTCAAGCTTCCAATAGGAACTGTATAGTTCAGACTTCTTGTTGGGGAAGTGGGCGGAAAGGTATTTACATGCTGTGCTATTCTGCTGCAGGCTTCAGTTTGCCAATGGCTATCAGTAGTATATCTGACAGATGGCCTGGCAAAGGGGGAAGTATTTGGTTTTGTTTTTAAAATCTTCCTTCCCCTATTTTCTTATTCCTCCCAGAATACTTCTGTGTTCTGCAGGAGAGAACATTAATTAATCTGAGTATGATACTGCCACTGCTACCATGAATGCTTAGAGGTGGTTAAGAATTATGGAACAGGCCAGTTCCTTTCCTAGTCTTTATTTCTTATACACATTATAGATACTAGGACAGTTTTTAATTGTTTTCATTGTACGGATTTACATTTATTTATTTTTGTATCTAGGGAGCTTTCCCAAGGATATAAGAAATACCCTTTTCCTCCCTTACATCCTGCTGTTCTATGGAGAACTGGAGAGCTACCAGGGTCATTTATTTGTGTAAAACCCATACTTTTGCAGATGGGAAGTCCGAATACAATCGTAATCCATCTCCTTCCAGGACTTTTTGTCATTGTTAATGGGTTGAGCAGATCATAATAATTTTTTCTTCTTCCCCTTTTACTTTATTTATTTCCAACTGTTACATGAACATCCCATGTCTGAGAATCTTCTCAGCTACAGATGTGCAATCTGTTTGCCTTCTAGGCCATTCTCCTTTATACTTACAGATTTTTTCTTTATGCATGCCTAGGATGTTTTCCAAGAATCTAGAATCCATCACCTTATTTGTGGCAGCTCCTGTAACACCTTCACTATTGGAAGGTATATTAGGCTAAATCAAGGCACATTGTATGGCTAGCTAGTGATCTGACTTCTGGCCTCTGTATTTCTTTCCAGCCTAACTATGAATTACTTGATAAAGAAGTCGAGAAAAGAAAAATGGCACTACAGGAAGCAAAACTAAAAGCAAAGGGATTAAATCCTGATGGAACTCCAGCTCTTTCAACATTGGGAGGCTTTTCACCTGCTTCTAAGCCCTGTAAGTCTTCTACCTTGTCTCTATTTTTGTTCACTCAGTAACCTCAAATTGCATTTAGCAAACAAGGCTTTGTTCATTACATATTTATGAAGTCATTCTTTCAGAGGCTGTTGACTCAATATTGTTGACCCTCAATCAAAATATTTTTCTTGGTGGTAATAAGGATTGCAGTGAGTTTTAAATCATGCATGTCAGAATATTTAGAATAAAACAGAATAGAAATAACAGAGTTGTTTAGCATCTATGGGCTTAGTGAGCAAATGATGCCATTTGTATACTTAACAGCTACATTATGTAGCTAAGGTGCTACACATGGTATTGCACATTTTTCAATAGCATGGATAATCCTGATAGTATTTGTTTCATCTAGTCAGGTTTGCCTACCTTACCAGTGCTGTGTTGCTAGTGGTTTCATGGTTGGCAGAAACAGCTAATATTGTACATGTACCAGAGGATATAAGGAACAGTGTGCTTTTAGGAGCATGTTTGGAAAAGGTTGGCCATAGCTTAGTTCATTGATTTTGTTAGGGGATGGTGCAGTCAGGCGATGTGGGATTTGTAGAATGGGAATCCAATGTTTTTGTTTGATATGAAAAACATTTGCATCCCTCAGGAGACTGTGGTAATACTTATTTCAGAGAGTGGCAGTCTTAGGTTTTAAGGAGAAAAATGCCTTTGGCACAGTTTTTAAAGAAGAATACAGTTCAGCACCTGGAGTGTTAGAGTGTGTAGAAAACAAAGTTAAAAATTAAATTAGAAAAGATTAAATGTAATGTCATGATCAGAACCTGGTCAACATTTACTGCCATTTTGTGGAAACTTACTGTGAGGAAATTGTCTAAAGTTAGAAGATCAGAGCTTTGTCCCTTCAGCTTGCTTACCTTGAATTATTTGAAATCTTAGCCTCTCCAAGAGAAATGAAAATAGAGGAGAAATCGCCAGTGTGCATCAATGCAAAAACTATAAAAAAAGAACCAGAAGATAGACAAGTGGTTTCTAAGAGCCCTTACAATGGGTAAGTAACTCATATTTTTTTAATAGACCAGATTAATTCTTAATTACTTTTAATGGTTTGCCATTTCACTCTGTGTAATTGGTATGGTGCTCATGCTTTGTTTTAATCCAGTATGAGAAAAGAGAGCAAAAGAAGTAGAAGCAGTAGAAGCGCTAGTCGATCAAAGTCAAGAACGAAGTCACGGTCCAGATCCCATTCTCCAAGGAGGCAGTAAGTATTTTTTTAAATGGTTAACTCATAATTGGAAAAGGAAATTTACATCTTCCCATATTACGTTAGGGAAGCTTAGTGATGTGAACATAATGCATTCATACAAGGAATGCTTTGAAGTAATTTGGGACTTTCAGTGTAAATAAAAATCTTCTATCCTGAGTTTAATATAAATGTTACTAAGATTGTTGAAGCAAATCTCTTCAAATAATTATTCATAATGAAATATGAAATATTAAAATGACTATATTCCCACACAGAGAGATAGTGGGGAAAATATAAACAGAGTACAACCACATAACAGTCTAAAAGGTTTAAGCCAATTTAAAACAAGTTAAAGCCATGTGTACTAAAATAGAACTTCACAGCCTACCCAAGCCATGATCCCGGCCCTAAAGCTTTAATAAAAAGTCAAGTTCTAACTTGCCACCAGAATGCAGCTACCATTGATGGCAAGTAAGCCTGCAAGGGAAGTGCATTTCACATCAGGAAGAGGCCTCTTCTGTGATTCCACATAGTGTATTTTGCGCTACACTATAAATATGCTGGACTAATCCTTGCGGATTTTGTGCAGTGTCACCTAGCTGCTGCATGATCAACATGCTTAATTTTGCTATCCTATAGGAAGGAAAGAAATACATGATCTTCTGGAATCCAGGGATTTATCTAATGCCATATAAACAATAGTGCTGTACAGTAGTTTCACTTAAGATTTCTTTTTAAAAAAAAAAAAAAGGCTACCATTTTGAAGTGAAGGACATAATAAATATTCTGTTTGAATGCACTTTCTAATAACTTATTATTAAATTAATAGCCTGTAATAGTTTAATAATAGGATCATTACCTAATTTAATAACAGAGAAATAGTACTTAGTTTTGTATAGGAAGTTTAAAAACTAATGTCCTATGTTTTTTAGTTACAACAATAGACGGAGTCTCTCTGGAACCTACAGCTCAAGATCCAGGAGTATGTCACGTAGTCACAGTGGCAGCCCTCGGAGACATCATAATCACGGGTCACCACATTTGAAACCCAAGCACAGTAGAGAAGAGTTGAAAGGTGTAAATAGACATGGTCACAAAAGGAAAAAGTCTCGTTCACGTTCTCAGAGCAAATCAAGGGACCATTCAGATGTTGCCAAGAAACATAGGCATGAGCGAGGACACCACAGGGAAAGGCGGGAAAGGTCTCGCTCCTTTGAGAGATCTCATAAGGGCAAGCACCATGGTGGTAGTCGTTCAGGACACGGCAGGCACAGGCGCTGACTGGGACAAGCTTCTTCTTGGATTGGCTTGGATATTATAATACAATGTATGGAACTGCTTGAAACTTGAAAAGAAGTCTATTAGGATTTGATTTGAAGCCCAACACCTTCAATATGTAGGACATTTTTTTAAGAACTGTGTTGAATTTTTTGCACATAAAATACCTTAGCAGTATCATACTGATTTAAAAAAATGATCAGGTTAAATTGTATGTGTTTAGAATTGTATCAATAAGAGAACTGGAGAATCTGTTTCTGTACAAACACCTTATTTTTATACAAACATACTGCAGACGTTTCTATTTAAGTATAGTTATTTGTTTAAGATAATGGTGGATACTTTCTTACACTGGTTTTAGTCTGCATGTGTAATTTTTTTTACGAGAAATAAAATATACAACTGTTTTTTGCTATCTGCTTATTAAATTTTGCTACCTTATTAACTTATCTTGCATATCTTACATGTTTAGCTTCAAACACTGACTTTTAAAAATGCTGAACCGTGAAACTTTGTTTGCTCTATTGAAAATTCCCACTATATTCAAAGGTGATGTGCAGAACATTACCAATAGCATGATTTTATTTTTATTTGGAATAAGATTCACATAAGGAATTGCACTGGGTTGGAACACTTGGATTCACTCAAATGATTAAGAAGTGTCTCTCTGTCTGCCCCCCCCCCCCCAATGATGTCTACTAGTGTCTACCAAACTTGCTGCTCTACTGTAACTTTTAATAGTGATTTTTGCAGCATAATTAGAATTTGAAAATCTTTAGGATAAAGCATCTGTGCTGCCAAGTTCAGCTGAATTCAGCAAGTGAAGCAATACTACATTGCCAACAGAAACACTGATATATTTTTTTTAAATGGCTAAGTAAAGGTGATGGCTAGCTACAGTTGAGCCCTTGGAATTATCTACAGAGGGAAGAAACGCTTAGCATGGAACTATACTGATGTTGGGCAAAGTCTGGCCCATGATATCCCCCAATCCTGTTGTTTTGCAGGAGATTCCTAACTTCTAGGCCTGCCAGACTAATTTTCTTTGTCTTTCTCTTTCTTGCACTAAATTGTTAGAGGTCAATTATGAAAACATAATATGCCTTTCTCTGCTTAATTGGAGTGATTGACCCAAGCAAGTTGGCTTTTTAAGTTGCTGAACTATAGGAAGTCCCCAAGTAGTACCTTATTCCACCTTAATTGCTGTGGCTGCCTCTTGTGGAATTCTGGGATTTTAATTCAGTGAGGCCTAAGAGCTCTGGCTGAGAATTCTAAATGCCTCTCCCTAAACTTCAAATCCCAGGATTCCACAGGAGGCAACCATAGCAGTAAAGGTGGAATAATTATGCTATAAAAATGTAGCGTAAGATTGTCCTATGTTTCTTATATGATTGCTTCAAAAATTAAGGATGTCAAGTAGCAGGTATAGTTCATACTATCCCATTTTCTTAAATAGAACAATTCAGACTTCCAAATGCAGGCTTTTGTAGGGTAATATTGTAAGTGCTATATAGAGGACATCAGTATTGTCTAGGACAGGTGATACAATGAAAAGCTGAAAACAGCTTTTGGGTGGGTGTAAAATAGAGAAAATATTAAGGCAGCCATTAAAGGCTGTTAATGGAACAGTCTGCTACATGTTGGGGAGTAAGATGGCAGCTTCTGTAATTAATATTGACTTAATTCAGCAAACCCTGCATTCCCTATGGTCCTGTTTCATTTTTCTTTTGTTTTTCTAGTTAAACGGTTTCTCAGGAGTTGAAAACCTTGTTGCAGAGTTTTAATTTAATATTTAGTCTGCATTCATTGCCACTTGGAAAAATCTAAGCTCTTTTTTACTACATTTGTGGTTCACGTTCCCAGTTTGAGAAAGATTGTATTCTGATATTCCCTGGTGCAGAGGAGCCTTTGGGTTATCTCCAATAAACTGGGCAAAATACTTTGACATTTAAGATTCACATGGAAGGAAGCCAATCTTGACATCTTTGCCAAAGTTACACTTGAACAGTACTTTCTCTTGTAACAGTGGAGTGCCTGCTGTTTTTCATGGATGTAAACACTACCAGTGGGATCTTGGGCATCAAAGTAAGTGAGAGGTGGACAGGCTTCTATTATGAATGTAACATGTAAATATTTCCAAACTTACAGTTGTGCTCATTTCCTGTACAAAGGAAGACTGGAATCTGGCCAACATCAAATTAAGCCAATGTCTAGAGATCAACAACAGAGGCATTGTTCACTGGGATGCTGAAGCAACACTTGATAGAGGTGGCAGTCAGAGCTTGGGTAGCTTATTTTGTCTACAGGTCCCATAGTCGCTCACCCAACATGTATTCTATGAGTTGTCCAAAGAAACAACATCTCCAGACAGACAACAACTTTTTCCTGAGTCTTTCCTCCTTGAAATTGTTTTGATAGTTTTTAGTTACCTCTGAAGCTGATTTGCTCCATAGTGTGAGCTTGTAATCCACTACCCTCTTTCCTCTTCTCAGTTCAAGTAAAGAACCTGTGTTAGGGAGAGCAGCCCAACATCCACAGTGATAATGAGAAATTATTGGCATATAAATTAACTGAAGGGGGGATATTCATTACAAAGAATGAGCCTATGAGGGTCAGCCACCTGTCCCACTGCTACCACCAAATGTGAGAACTTCCTCCCATCCCACAGCTATGGCATCAAATTGGGGACCATCTAGATCAGGGGTAGGCAACCTTTCCCCTTTAAGGGCCGAGGGCAGCTCCCAGAAGCCTCAGCCATGTTGGCCAATAGTCCCATGTTGGCCAATAGCTCCTGGGATTCTGGGAGCTGAAGTCCCTCGGCCCTTAAAGGAGAAAGATTGCCTACCCCTGATCTAGATACACATTGGTTCCTGTGCAAGACTTATTTGTATAATCTCACCCTTGAGCCAGTGCTGCTACCACAGACCCCCTGGTCTGAAGTCACACCAATAACATTATTGAAGCATTCTCATAGGCACAAATATAAAAGGCTAAAAATTAATTTATTATTCTACGCATCGAAATTCTGACTGATCCTAGCTAACTCTCACATTCCTCATTCCCCAACTCCTACTCCTGACAAACTCATACGTACCAACCTTTTAAAATTGCATTCAAATTTTTCATTGTCACCAGTCACTCCCTACGTTCTACACTCTTGCTATTCCCAAATGATCACTACCTTGTTACATTTGCCATATACAGTCACCCCTCCAAGTTTGCGGATTGGAAATCCATGGAGGGGTGACCACCATTAGCATGAATGGGGCACGTGCCCATTCAAGTCAATGGGGCTTGAATATATGCGACCCTCATAACTCGCTGAGGGGTCCAGAACCAATCCCCGTGAGTTACAAGGGACAAATGTACAGTGAAGATTGCAAGAGAGGGGTCCTTGTTGAGATGCAAATAGACTTTAAATTTCATGGTCTTTGCAAATATCCCAATAGCCACAAGAATAGAAGGAGGAGGAACTAGCCTGCAAAAGATACCCTCCACTTACCATCTTAACAAAGGACAGAAACATAAAAATGCAGACTAACATCCTGTTTTTTTCTCCTGTTTGATTTGTAACATCTTAGCTGATGAAGAAGCCAGTGGAGCTTCAAAAGCGTGCAGCAAGTATATTGTGCATTTTGGTTGGCCAATAAAGGTATCATTATTTGGTATATTTTTCCTTGAATTTGCTAAATGACAAACACAGCTCCCCCTCCATGTTTCCAGATGATGGGAAGTTATAGATATTCATAAAAACAGTGAAAATACAGAAAACATTGTACAAAAATAAGTAATAATAAATCAAATATAGTAACTGAAGCAATGATCATGTGCTTACTACTAAAGCAATTACAGTTCAACTTACATAGAAGGAAATTAAAATTTACGGATTTTTAGCACCAAAGTGTTGATGCATTGATGCAATCTGAAACAAAACTTTGATGATCAGAAAAGCAGGGGAAATGTAAGGACTTGAAAGAGGGGGAAACAGTTTGACAAATGTCTGCCAGTTTGCCAAATGTCTTCCTTTTCCATGGGAAATGCAACATAGGAGGAATGTGTCATGTTTAGCATAACCCATGGTGCATGTCTTTTGTCCTTATCTAAGCTGAGCATGCCCTAGGTCAAATGACCCTGACACTGGTATCTGTTAATTTTCTTGGGTCATTATGACCCAAAAACACATATCAGGTCATCATGCTCCACACCAGATATTAAATTTGAACACCCCATATTTAACCAGAGTGGTAATAGATTATGCTAACAGGCTGCACTTGAAAATGACTCAGAAGCTGCAACTAGGGCAAAACGCAGCAGCTAGACTGGTGACTGAAACAGCTTACAAGTAGTGATTCCCAAACTTTGGTCTTCCAGATGTTTTGGACTTCAACTCCCAGAAGCATGCGTCAGCTTGATGAACAGTCAGTAAGTCTGGATGCTAAAGTCCAAAACATCTGAAGGATCAAAATTTGGGAACCACTGGTTTACAGGAACCTTATAACACCAGTTCTGAAGGAAGTGCACTGGCTGCTAATACATTTCCAATCTGAATTCAAATTATGAATTCTTGCTAGGTTCTTTGGTTTTCTTTTGACTCTAGAGTCTAGAGGAAAGTTTTAGTGAGACTGCAAACAATAGTATAGGATCAAAAACTAAATAGCAAGGAAAATTACCAGGCCTGTTTCTAAATTAGTGATCTGTAAGACTGAACATAAGTAAGAAATCGAGTAGGTGCTAGTTGTTTTTAATTGTCTAAGAATTCAGTGTGATGTAGTGGTTTCGGTGTTAGACTCTGGAAACCAGGGTTTTAATTCTGGCTCAGTCATGGAAACCCACTAGGTGAACTTGGGCAAGTCACACTGTTTCAGATTCAGAGGATGGTAATTACAACCCAACCCCCTCCCCCCCCCAAGAAACATGGCAAGAAAACCCTGTGATGGATTTGCCTTAGGGTTGCCATAAGTCAGAAATTACCTGAAGGTACACAGCAATAAAATAATTCAAAGCAGGGACCTGGAGTGTCCTTGAGATGGTTGAGAATCCATGTGGCTACAACCCTGCCTCAATGCAGATTAATTATTTTGCTCTGCATTTTTTAAAGCTAGAAAGATATAATTTAAAGATCTAGCCATGTTAGTCTGTAGAATCAGTATATCGAGAGACCTTGGAGCACCTTTGAGACCAACTGAAAGAAAGAAGTTGGCAGCATGAGCTTTCGTAGACTTAAGTCTACTTCCTCAGATGTATAATTTAATTGACTTTAAGGTACAGTTCACGTCCCACTGAACCAACAATTCTGACATTCTTACCTTGGTTCTTCCTATGAAGATTGAAGGTTCTGTGGTAGATTTAATATCTGTTGGCAGTTAGCCTGTTACTTGAGAGAAAATATTTTATAACCAGAGTGACCACAGCTGCAAAAGACCAATGTCTCATGTGATCATGGCAGCAATTAAGGCTCTTGCAAGCCCAGCAGAACTGTAGAGCTCATGTAATAAATGCCCTTGACTAGAGGAACATAGCATGAGCCTTATTTGATTACCCTTGAGAACTGGAAGTACATCTTGTATTCAGTGCATACCCACATACTTTGGTTGAACTATTCACCACTAGATGACAGTGTTTATTAAAGGAATCAATGAGATATTTCAAATTCTGACTGTGGTCTGTTATACTGTGAAATGCAAATAATAATAATAATAATAATAATAATAATAATAATAATAATAATAACAACAACAACAACAACAACAACAACAACAACAACAATTCATTCCAAACTTCTATTCCCTAAGCATACAAAAGCATGGGAAGTGTGTCGGGTGTTTTCTTTAACAACAAACACAAAAACACTTGAAAAACACCACTAATGATACAGATAATTTACATCACTTTAAAGTAGACAGTGAAGATACTGAGATAGTAAAAGATTTCCTATATCCATTAATCAAAATGAGAACTGCAGTCAAGAAATCAGATAGGACTTGGAAGGGCAGCTTTAAAGGAACTAGACAAGATTCTCAAGAGTAAAGATATATAATTGAAAACCAATTCAGGACTGTCCATGCCATTCTATTTCCAGTTTCTATGGGTGGAACCATACTGCAGAATTAGAGCACTTTGACACCCCTTTAACTGCCATGACTATCTTACAGAAGCCTGGGATTTGTAGTTTGGTGAGGCACCTGAGCTCTCTGACAGACTAGACTGAATACCTCACCGACCCGGGACTGGGACAGAGAGAGGTGGGCCTGTGTACCTTCTGTCATGACATAACCTGTAAAAAGCTGTTGCAAAGGAGGTACTGGTTTTCTTCTTGTGCAATGTCATAAAAAGAACTTATGCTTGGGTTGTGCAAAAGGATTTTGGTTGAGCCTCCTGCAATAATGGCAATTGCGCCATAGAAGTCTGGTTTACATGGAGACACAAAGTTCGTTTACAATATGGCTTTTAACAGCAATAATTCAGAGCAGATGCATGATAGGATTTTCAAGATTTTCATATTTCATCATTGTGTTAGCTGAAGACACATAGTTTAAAAACACACAGCAGCTAATACAATGGTGCAAAAAAAAAAATCAATCAAAATAATCAAGGTCACACCTATAGGTGTGCTATCCAGATATTGTTGGGCAACAAATCCCATTCTTCCCAACCATGGGCAATACTGCCAGGGGTTGATGGAAGTTGTAAGTCCAACAATGTCAAAGGGGCCACAGGCTGCTCACTTCTGGTGTCAAGATTTAATGTGCTTGTTTTGTATACGGTAATTTTGACCAGGTATGGGAGTGTAGAAGCCTCCTTGAACACAGGTAAAGTAGCCATAAATATTTCCATGACTATCCTCCCCAAAAGATCCTTATCCAAGCCCTGTAACAGTCCACTAGCACCTTTCCCCCTTACCCTCATCTCCCTCTGTGGATATTTGGCCTGACATTGACAAAAAGACTTGCCCTCATGTAGCACAGTACCTTTGAGGCCAAGAATTCAGAGCTTCATACTGGTATTTGTAGTGACAGAAGGTCAGGATGTAAGTTCCCAGAAACTACAACCATCAGTTGAAATCATGTACGGACAGTGGCTGGGTAATCTATAGTCTTGATGCAGTCAATGTGAGAGGTGACAGTCATGATTATACACACTGATAACAGTGTCACAGCCAAGCAAAAAAGAAATGATGTTTTCATTTTACCCTTCTCTTTTGCAAAAACAGAAAGCTAAGTAACATTTAGCCAGCAGGAGGATGCGGTAGGCCTTAACCCCTCCAGTACAAGGCAGGAAACCACAATTGTTTTGTTTTTGTTACATCTGTAATAAAAACAACTTGAAAAAAAACTAGCTGGAAATGGTGTCCTGCTTTATTCCACTTCCTCACAAGCGTAAATCCGATTGTTACTCCCCATTAGGGTTGAACCACTGAATCAGTCCAATTCATCTCTGTGTTAACTCACCATTGAGTGGTTCTATCCTAAGTGGAAATATTCAACAGGATTAGAGCCACAGTGTCCTTCTATACCAGGGGTAGGCAACCTTTCTGAGCCGGGGGCCGGGTTGCTGTTTCTCAGACAATTGGGGGGCCGAAGCACCATAAATTAATTAATTAATTAATTAATTAAAATTAAAAATTAAAAAAAATTTTAAAAATATGCATGCACACTCCCCTAGCCCCAGAAAAGCCACGGCAAAACCCCTGTTGAGATTTTGCCAAGAAAACCCCAAGAACAAGTAATAACAACAATAATTAATATCATCATGGTGGGCGGCGGCGGCGGCAGCAGCAGCGGCGGCGGCGGCAGGACCGGCCTGGGGCTGGTCCAAAGGCCTCAGGGAACCGCATCCGGCTCCTGGGCCTTAGGTTGCCCACCCATGTTCTATACTATATAGGAATGGCCTTGTCCACACAGGACATAACTCTGGGCTCAGTCTGGAGCATTATGCTTCAGAACGGGCTCCAGATTGGCCACAATGGCAGCTGCACACATAAGGCTTAAACTGATGTGAAGTGTTGTCTGCACAAGACAGCCAGGCTGACACCACATCAGCATGGCTGGCCCACCCCCAGAGTGCCCCCCACCACCACTTCCTTTCCTTCCCTTATCATCAATGAGAAGAGAGGGTAGAGTGTCTAGATCAAGAGAAGTAATAGTCCCATTCTATTCTGCTTTGGTTAGGCCCCACCTGCCTGAAATACTGCGTCCAGTTCTGGGCCCCACAATTCAAAAAGGATGCTGAAAAACTGGAGCGTGTCCAGAGAAGGACAACCAAAATGGTGAAAAGTCTGGAAATAATGCCTTATGAGAAGAGACTTAGGAAGCTGGGTATGTTTAGCCTGGAGAAGAGAAGGTTGAGAGGTGGTATGAAAGCCCTGTTTAAATATTTGAAGGGATGTCTTATTGAGGAGGGAGCAGGCTTGTTTTCTGCTGCTCTAGAGAATAGGACCCAGAGCAATGGATGCAAGCTACAGGAAAAGGGATTCCACCTAAACATTAGGAAGAATTTCTTGACACTAAGAGCTGTTCGATAATGGAACACGCTCCCTTGGAGAGTGGTGGAGTCTCCTTCTTTGGAGGTCTTTAAACAGAAGCTGGATGGCCATCTGTCAGGAATGCTTTGATTGTGAGTTCCTGCATGGCAGGAGGTTGGAATGGATGCTCTTGTGGTCTTTTCCAACTCTATGATTCTATGATTCAATGATTCTAGGGACATCCAATCACATGGCTGCTCAGTGCAAGGAAGGGGGATGGCATAACACCCCAAATGTTCACATGCCACAAACCACCATGCACACCTTGGGGTTTGGAGAAAACACCAGGTTTTCACCCAATTTTGTCAACTCTGGAGCAAAGTTAGGTTAACAGGGAAAACCTGCATTATTTCCATGGAGCTCGCCACACATTGTGTGAACAGACACCACTGGTTTTCAGGTGGGGACAGGGTTTTTTGCCCATGTAAACAACCCCAGTTATAGATAAGAGGAGAAAATGTTAATATATCTCACCTGTACATGTACATAATTTTTTTTAATGGATTATGTTCAAATATTAAGTTGTTAGTCCAGCAGCATAGTCTACATGAAAGCATTTGGGTCTGTTTATGACTGATTCTGATTCTAATCCCTGATGTGCAACTCTGCCAACTCTACAACATTCCTGTAATACCATAGTTCTGATGTATATGAAGCAGAGATATCCCAGACCTGGAAAGGTGGTTAAGGTCTCGTGTAAAAATGATGTAATATCCTATTTTCCCCTCCAAACAAATATTTGAGCCGCATAAAGGCATACAAAGGCAGATACTACTCACAGCTTAAAACATGTTTCTTAAAGTTCTCATACGCAGACTGTATCATCACAGTTTTCATGGGAAGAGAGATTCTTGGAAACTCTTTTGTGAGGAAAAAATGTAACAGAACATTCAGTTTTTTCACATAGGCCTTGCCACACAACCCTTCAATCCACATACATAGACCTTAAAATTTGGTCTTTGCACTGCTGTGGGGTATATTTTAAATAGCCCTGCTCTAGCTTCATTGCACTTTGTTGACCCCAATGTAGGACCAACCCTACTTTTGGCACTTTGAGGCAGCTTAACTTGGGGTGTTATTAAAGGACCACAAATTGCTAGTTGTTTATTAATTTCTGGAGGGCAGGGCAGGTGGAAAGGTGCATTACTGGGATTTTCTGCTTCAGATTCCAAAATTACTTGATACTTAGCAATTTCACTTGGACGATGGGAGTTAGTGTTTGTTGTTCCTTCTTAGATGCCAAAGTCTTTTGGATCAGTCTTTCCTTCTGGGAACAACACAAATGGATACAATTAAAACTGTGCAGTTCCAATCATAAAACATTAGTGCCTAATCCAGTATGAGAAAAAGAAGAATCTTTGCATACTTTCCAACATTTCACAGGTGAAGACCACTGCACATGTGACCAAGCAATATCAGAGTGTGCCAAGATGGCAAAAGTTATTAATAAGGAAGAAAACACAAGCTGCAGCAAGCTGCTTTTGCTAGAGCCTACTGGGAAAGACAAGAGTCTGCTCTCCTTTCTGCTGAGTTGAGTGCAAACACACTTTTGGTGTGTGTGTGTGTGTAAAAGTAATGGTTGACCAGTGCTGAGAATGTTGTTATAGTTATTATGGAGTATAAAAATGCATCACTGGTTTACCAAAAACAAAACCACCCAAACACCAATATTTTGGTCTTGTAATTTAATATATCTTTTTGTTTGACAGAAAGAATTTGCAAAATCTTACTGCTATTCACAGTAAGACAGAATGTGGCCAGTCTTGTATCTTGCAAAGACATTCAGCAAAACTGATATAAGAACAACATGGACAAATGACAGTGCTTTCAGTTTCTAGAAGAAATGATTTGGAGTCCTAAATTGCTCATTTCAAACTACAGTTCTAAATAACTAAATAATTTTATTTCATGGTGTGTATGCTACAGGATAGGACGTCCCTGCCCAAACTCTTCCAAAAACCTACAGTGCAACGTGTTTGGTTCCGGAGGTGAGACCTCAGAGGGATCACTGTATTGTTAGTTCCCCTCACAACATTTCCATATGCGGCTTGTGATATATCTGTTTGCAAAGCACGGCTCATTTCGCAAGGATGCATAGCAAGCTTGTCATGTCCAGCAAACTTCCGCTCACTCTGTCAAGGCAAAGCAAACATTAAGTGCAGTTCAGCGCAGATAGCTGTAACCTAATGAACCTTAGAGGAAACATCCATCACACAGAAATCTGCTGTGGCACACAAAACTGGAAAGATACTACAGAGTTGTCAGTTGCAGTTTTAGGGCTAGAGAGAATATATCTCAAAAATCTTCCCTCTCTCATTTGGAAATGTAGCTCCAGTTAAGGAAGCGAAGTATTCTTGAGGCACTGAAAAATGAAAAATAAAAAAAATAAAAAGGTAGCTTAAGGCACAATGATTTTGCCAGTAGAAAAATGGGGTGCAGTTAGCATAGGTTACATAGTGTACCTTTTGAAAAGGTACATGGAAGAGTATTGGGCTGAGGCACTGCATCACTAGAACACCAACATTTTAAAAGGATGTTGCTTAGAACACAGACTTCTTTTCAAACAGACGTTTTCTGTGTCTTTTAGGGTGGGGAGAGAAAAGTTCAGGGCGATCACTTTATAGTATGTTCTTTTTAGTTACTCTTTTTGAGTCATCATCTTCATTCAAATTGGATCGGCGAGTTCTGGAAAGTTCCTGAGCAACTGTTTTAAGGGTGTTATCTCGAACTCAGAGGCCTCAATTATCAGCTAAAAGACTGGCCAGGGAAACAGTTCCAGTATTTCACATTTTTCTTTTGATATGTCTGTCTGTCCTTTTGGATGAGCCTTGAGCAGTCATGCTTTCAGCAAGATGTTGCCCACAGTCATCCACACAGAGGAACCGTAAAATCTCTGTTTAACTGTCTGAAAGGCCATCACTTGAACTGGAAAGTTGCTAGTTTCAATAGTACTCTCAGGACAGGACTTATTGGGACAGAAACTCAGGGGCTCATTCAACCAAACAAGCAGAGAACCCACCAACACAGCATGGCTGTTTTACCACATTTTGCAGTACGTGAAGTGATGCATTTCACTACCCGTCAGGTATTATTGTCTAAGGGTAGGGAGGCACATAACACCATTAAATCAGTGCACTAAAATTACCTACCAGTAGGTCATTTTTAAATGATGCCTGCAGATGGGCAAGGCAGAGCTGAATCTTTTAGCACATCTACATTCATATATCTGCTAGGCAATATAGGTAAGGATCTCATTGTGATCTGTAGCCCGCAGACTATTCTATGTATGTTTCTATCCGAGCTTGGAAAATTACTTTTTGAAAATAAATCATTATGTAGCCTATTACAAACACACCCACCTAGTAACTTGTTACTGTTAGTAGTTAAAGTAACTCATTACCTTAGTTGCTGTTGTGTGCCTTCAAGTCATTTCTGACTTATAATGACCATAAGGCAAAACCACTCTGAATCCCATTGTGAGAGAAAGGTGGGATATAAGCCCTTGAAATAAATAAATATAAATATAAATCTATAATGAGGTTTTCTGGGGCTGAGAAGGTGTGACTTGCCCAAAATCACCCAATGGGTTTCCATGGCCAAGCAGGGAATCGAACTCTGATCTCCAGAGTCCAACACTAAAACCACTACATCATGCTGGCTCAACTCATTCCTTTGCCATACTCCTTTTCCATAGCATTTAGTTCCTTTAAAATATACTAACAAGATTTAAAATGGCTTAAAATGTGAAAACTATCACTTCAAATCATGCCTAAAACCTTTCCCCACCCAAAGTAAGAAGCAAACATTGCTCATTACGCATACACATTACCAGTTGTTATATTCTTTTGTAAAAGGAAGGATGCAAATGCCCACATTGCTCAAGATGCGCACACACTTACATTATATATACAATTATTATTCATAGTATGTTCTTCCCAAGCTCTGGTTTCTCTTTTGTTTAGTATTATACTGTCCCTCTGTACAGAGGAGGAAGCTGAGAATCTGTTGAGGAATGAAGAATTATCCCTTGGTGTTGCCAGTGTCTAGCAATCAATATGCATATGTGAATTAGCTAACGTGCTATAAATGAGATATAAATGAGGCCATGAAATAAGGTCTTCTAAAATATTTCAAACTGCCCTACATCCTGGGAGGAATCAAAATATTTTTTGCGGAAGTCTGTCAGCATTAATTAAATATAAGGCTATGCAGTGCTAGCTCTGTTTATACAGTGACCATTTGTTGTACTTATGTTGCTGAGACACCACAGTCCAGCAGCAGAACATTTTACAACCAGACATTCCAGATTCAAGCCCTGGTATCTCCAATGAAAACAGCTGAAGGAGCAGAACCTTTCTCATGAATAAGAATACTATACAACTGTTCCAATTTGGCAGGCACAGTCCCAATTAATCCTCTGTTGTCCAACTTTTCCAGCTGCTTTTAAAATGTCCCAGCTTCTCTCTTTTCCACTCACTTTGTCCTCAGCTTATGTCAACTGCTGAAAATTGAATTCAAAGTACAAAAGTAGTTTCGACTCAAAGCAATTTGAAAAGACGGGGGGGCTGAATCTTGCTCTTTCCAGGAGGCTCAGGCCAAAGCAAACGGATGCACTTTAGATTTGTCCGCATGGGCCAAAAGGCCCATTCCTCTACCTCCCAATCTAATGTGGTCCTGCTTGAAAGGCAGATGGCCCAAGCCCTGGTTCTGGTGCAAGCAGGCAAGATGACGCCCAGCACATTCAGCACCAAAACCAAGGTATAACTGTTGGGATAAGTAATCAAAGTGGAAATGTACAGATGTGTGAAAGCTTGTTAGAGCTGGGAAAAGTTTTTGCCTGCAGGTGGATTATACAAAAACAACTTAGGGGGGAAGCAGACAGGCGGCCATGGGCCACCCCAGGAAGCTGCGCCGCAGGACCGAGGCATCCCCATGCCTTGGTCCCGCGGCGCAGCTTCGCAACCCCTGAAAGGAGCGCTAAATTGGCGCTCCTTTCACAAGTCAACGAAGGTGCGATGCAAAAGGCTGCGGCGCACCTTCGCCTACTCTTCCGCCGCAGCGTGTGCAAACGCTGCAGCAGGAGATCCTCCTCAGAGCACCGGCCGTGCAGAGGGGCGGCTGCTCTGAGGACGACCTGGGGAAGGGGTTGGGGCACCGATCGTGCGGCTGCCCCTCCCCTTCCCTGCCCCCAAGATGTCCCTTTAAGCCGTCTGCTTAGGGGGTTAGAGAAACACAGCCAAGGTCATTGTTTCTGGGAACATGGAAGGCAGAGGGTAAACAAATTAGATCATCAGGGATTGTGAGAACCATTACCCATGTGACTACAAGACACAGGAAGAAAGCTGGGTTTAGAGGCTGTTTAGCAAATGTCTCTAAATGTATCAACCTGGGGGTGGAGTTTTCTCTTCCCTCTGCTTGGCTTGGCGTTTTCTTTATTCACTATTGAACATGCTCTGCCTGTATGATGGACTAATTTCTTTTGTAAATAATTACTATGTATTTACTGCAACTATAAGAATAAAATCCTTCTTTTGAAGAGAATCTGATCTCTAGTCTGCTCCATGGAAAGCTGCAAGCTGCAGGGAGTCTGCATTCCTGGTTGATGAGCATAGAGACAGAAGAGGCTGGTGAATGGAGATCCTGCATACACTCTGCTACTATGTTCAATTCAACTCATCTTAAAAATAACAATAACAACCTTAAAGGTCAAAGGTAAAGGTTTCTCATTTGACAAGGTTGTCAAGTCATGTCTGAATGTAGGAGTAGTGCTCATCTCCATTACTAAGCTGAAGAACCAGGGTTGTCAAAGACAACTCTGTGATCATGTTGCCACCATGACTGCACACAATGCTGTTACCTTCCCACCTAAGTGGTACCTATTTATCTACTTGCATTTTTACATACTTTCGAACTGCAGGTTGGCAGAAGCTGGAACTAGAGAGGGGAACTCACTCCATCACGCAACACTTAGGTCTCAAACTACTGACCTGCTGATCTTATGATTGTCAGAGTCAGCGTCTTAACTACTGAAGTAAAATAACCTACTTCTTACTCTCTGTCTTCCGGGAAGATCTGAAGTCCTCAATTTCCATGCCATGGTGGCTGTCTGCATGGGCATCCCATGGAACCTCATGGCATGTCAGCTGCTGTTGCCAGTCATTCGCTCTGAAATCAGAACGAGGGGTTCAGCCATGTGACTGACACTGGGTGCGTAGTTCTCACCTCAGAAGCAAATGATCCATGGTGGCAGCAGATGCACTGGCCGTCTCGGCGGGACACCCATGCAGACAACCACCATGGCACAGAAATGGAGGGCCAGGTCCCAGAGTGAGGTTGGGCAATCACCAAAGCCAGGATAGTCTGGGCTCCTCCTGGAGTATCCTAGCCAGTAAAAACAAGCTAAGTATCCTAGCCAGTAAAGTCTTCACTGGCTAGGATATTTGGTGAAGCAGAATCTTAATTGAAACATAACATGATAAGAAATATTAAAAACTCAAATGGAAAGGCAGCAATTTGGTGAAGACAAGGCATTAGCTTGTCTTTTCTATCTCATTAATAACTTTTGCCATCTTGATCACACTCTGATATTGCTTGACCACACATGTCTCACTTTTCATCTGTGAAACACTGGAGATTATAGTAGACCCCTTATTTGAAATCCTGAAGCCTAGTTCATAGTTAGAAGAGACAACACTGGCCTATAGAGACAAATTTCAGATTGTAAAACTTCCTGTCAAAGTTGTCTAGATTTGCTCCCTTTCTTCTCCTAGCAGACAAATATATTTTTATTCAAATGGATATGTGGCATGTCAAGTGGTTAGTAGCTGAAGAGCGAGAGAGCAGGTGTAACATTGATGGGCAACTGTGAAAGACTAGAGGACCATATTAACCCCCTTAAGAGACCTTGGAGGACCACACCTGCTCCTGCAACAAAGATATATAGAGTCTGGATGGGGTTTCTTTATGGTGGAAGGTATGGGAGCATCGTCACCATGTTTTGGGTTTCTTAACCTACATTTCCCAGAGGGTGGGCACTAAATGTTGTGGCAATGCACCTCATGCTTCCAGTAGACATTTTGGAGAATTTGGGGGCAAAAAAAATGTTTTGCAAATTTTTGTTAAAATTGGTTTTGACCTCTGAGGAGGTAGGGATCTCCAGATGTGGTGAAAAATGCCCATAGAGTACATTTGGGAGAATTTTGGGAGAATTTTTTAAAAATACGGTAAATCTATTTACCCAAAAAATATTGACACAACCCCCCCCCCCCCCGGGGGGGATCCTGGGAGGCACATGAGGCCTGTGGGCAGCACTTTGTCTATCCTTGGTGTAACAGGTTGGAACGCTGACCTTGTCCTTTATTGCTGCCTTTCCATTTGAGTTTTTAATATTTCTTATGTTATGTTTCAATTGAGATTCTGCTTTATAGTGAATATTCTATTATTGCTAGCCACATTAAGCAACTTTGTTTTTTTGACCAACAGTTGAGGCATAAATAAATTAATTTAAAATACATCTGGTATCTCTCAGCTTCTTATTAAGATTGTTGCAAAATCTTGGCTCCATCAAAAGAAGAGCACAATTTGAGCCAACCTTGGCCTGCAACCCCAAGCTTGGAAAAGTGGATTTTTGGAGTACAACATTTAGAGTTCCCAGCTAGCATGGTCAGCATTTCAAACTCTGCCTACCACATCTTACCAGGGTAACCAGATGTCATAACCACAAAAGACAACAAGGCACTGCAAAATGTAGGACATTCCAGAAAAACATGAGATATTATAAACTAAAAGATGAAAATACTAATATGGATGTAAATTCATGCTTCTTAGTCATGTTCAAAATGGAGGACATTTTGAAATTCCTCCTGGACAAAAAGTTGAAATATAGGACATATCCTGGAAGCAGAACATCTGGTCACGCTGTGTCTTACCAGTGTGAACAGGTGAACATATGAACTACAAATGCTTCTGAGGATTCCCCCCACCATAAAGAAACTCCATCCAGACTCTATATGTCTTGCAGCTGCTGCCATTTATTATGTAGGTGTATACATTGAAAAATTCTCAATTGATATATCATCTTTGCACTAGGAATACCACATAGTTCTAGTGTGGTTTCTATCATACCATTGTTCTGCCTCTTTTGCTGATTTGTCTTCAGAAAACTACCTCTTCTTGAAACTCTCCCTTCTTTCTCTTCTTCTCTCTTTTCCCTGCCCCAGAAAATCTGTTAAGGAGAGAGAGAAAAAAACATTGCTGCAACAAAGGGCCTTTGCAGACTGCTAAAAATAGTGCAATTTGAGTTCACTTTAACTGCCCTGGCTCAGTGCTCGGGAATCATGGGAATTGTATTATTTTGTGAGACATTGAGCCTTCTCTGTCAGAGAGCTCTGGTGCCACAATAAACTACAGTTCCCATGATTCCCTAGCACTGCAGTTAAAGTGGACTCAATTTGCACTATTTCTGGCAGTCTGCAAAGGCCCAAAGGCCAACCCTACCATTTATCAGAGGGAGCCAGCTGCTTCAGGCAGTAAATACTGAGGAGTGGGGAGCAACTTGATACTGGAGCATGCAGCCTTCCCAACACCCATTAAAATAGCCTGCTGCTTTTAGATTTGGTGCTCAAGCATGCCATCACTTCTCCTGTGTTAAGTGAAGATTCCCTTTCTAGTCTGGATGGAATCTGTATGTTGGAAGCAGACAGGTACCATCTCTTGACCTTCACCTCAGGTAGCAAAATGTCTTGAGACAGTTCTGGGCATTGATTTTTCTTAAATCCAGGTACTTCAAAGCATATCTCTGTCTCTCTCTGTCTCTCTCTTTCTTTCTCTGGCTGCTGCCACACTGCAGAATTAATGCAATTTGACTCCACTTTAACTGTCATGGTTCCATTATATGGGATCCCGGGATGTGTATTTTGTTGTGGCACCAGAGTTCTGTGGCAGAGAAGGCTAAATATCTCACTAAACGACAAGTCCCACACTTCTATAGCATTAAGCCATGGCATTAAAGTGGTGTCAAACTACATTAATTCTGCAGTGTATATGCAGATGTGTGTGTATGTGTGTTTGTATGAAACCCATGTGATTCTATCTACTGATCTGTAGGTGGCAGTTTTGCAACTCAGATCAGTGCCTTGCTGGACCCCTTTACCAATGGGGAAAAAACATGCAACTTGAGGTCTCCTATCAGTCAGAGACATTTAAAAATCATGTTTCTCCAGCACAGTTATACCAGATTACAACTGAGTAAGTTCGTCATGGCTCAGCAGTAGAATAGGGCACATGCTTAGTTTACATACTAACTGCCCCAGTTTCTGTCCCTGATTTAGGAGACTTTTACTCATGATCACAGAGACCTTTCCAGTATGGGATAAGATGGCTCGATGACCTTACTCTATAAAGCAACTTCATAAATTTTGATGTTGCACCAAATCCTCTGCTGTGTTGGAGGGAGGAATATATGACCTCTTCAACACAACTCTTCATAAGACTTTAAAGCCTGGTCTACATTATGTATACCTGACTTTTCTTTCATCTACAAACCAAAGGCAGGGGGTATGGAGATGGGAGAATGTCAGTGCTAGTTCTAAATACTTTCATGGATACAAGTACTGAGTAACTAGCTGTCAGGTAAGCCTAGCTATTCTTTCCTCTGGCTTGATTATCCTTAGGCAGACAGAGGACAGGAGTTGTGGGATCAAGCCAGGAGACTCTGCTAGGTTTGTTATTTCAAGCACAGCTAATTAATTGTGCACTGATTCCTAAAGTACAATCTAGCCTCCTTTTGTTCTTGGACTAGGAAAAAGCACTGCTGCAGGCCTATATTCATTCCTGCCACAACAGTGCATATGGCCCTGCTGAGAAACTGTTAAGTTTTAGATTTTGCAGGGAGCTTGCATTCAAGGAAGACCTGATGGTGGCACAGGACATCTTCAAGCATTTAGTACAACCACATGAAGGGACTCCCCTGAATGAACAGTCTAGCCCTGCCCTTTAAACATGGATCAATCATACCCCCCAGCAACATGCGATTGGCAGGAACTGGAAGGAGGCTTCCCTTTAGAGGTCTAGGGCTTTCTCCATGAGGACAGGAATTAAGGTCAATCAAGATTGTGGTGTACTTCTGGACATGCATAGACCTTCATCAGACTGATACTGACTGTGTCTCAATGGTGGTTTAAGTCAACACACCTATGGATGCCTAGGTAAAATGCAAACCATTTTAATAGCCTCTTTGGGTATTTATGGGGTAGCCATATTGTTGACCATAAGACAAAATCCCTATTGCATCACAAAGTCCCTATGGTTGACATTTGAGGTATTAGACCACCATAAAGAAATTGCTGTGTTAACTTTCAGAATCAAATGTTTCTTCATCATGTTGAAGATATTAAAGAAGCATGATGAGGAAAACTGGAGGGGAGGGGATAAAGATTGATGCTGCTGAAGTCGTGCAGTCTGCGGGTTGTCTTGAGATAGTACAAGATTCTCAGCTCTCAGGGTCTGGTTTCTCTTCTCTAGAATCCAAGGCAAGGGGGAAGACTTCAAGGTAAGAGCACTTCTTGAAAAGTGTGTGTTTATACATTTCTCAGTTGTTAGGGTGTGGCTTTTTAAAAATTTAAAAATTTAAATGGCATACTCAGTGTAACTATGGTTGAATTTGAGGTATCATGCTAAACACATCACTAGAGGCTCCCCCTTGTAACGTCATCTTCATCACAAGGGCCTACTCTGTGACATCACAAGGGGTTATCCCTAGGTATCAGATTTAAGTGTGGAAATCTCAGGGCCTGGAATAGTCTTGACCTTCCTAATCCTAAAATGGCATGAGTCTATCAAACTGGCCCATGAGGCCCTTCTTCCAATGACCCTGGGCTCATGGAAGTCATTATAGAGAATCAGCAAAGTATGATAGGCTATTGAGAATCATGACTTTAAAAAAACCCAACATCTTGAAAACCCAAACCTGTCTCTATCTAGTACAGTACTCACAGGAGGAGAACAATTAGTTTGGTACTAATGGTTACTGAATACACAAATAGGGCTCTAGCAACCTGTTGGATGCAATGCCCTTATTAATACAATCTGCTGTAAAGTGTTTCTCCATCTGTCAGAACCAAAACTAACCAAGTAGTTAAAGCATGAGTATGCAGAAAACCACATTAACAAAGGTAAAAAGGGAACAGAGTGGCATCCCAGTGAGGAAGATGAGATAGTGCAGGGAGGTCCTGAGGCCCAGTTTGCAGAATTTATAACTCAGCAAGCTTATAGTTTGCAGAACTTATAGCAGACTCTCTTCAGAGGTTCCCTTACTAACTGGAGCAGCTGGTTAGTAAGGGTGGTAAAATCTAGAGTAGATTCCCCATCCTTGTGGTGGTAGATCTTTGGTCTGTCTTTGTGCAATGTCAGGTGATGTTTTGCAGCAGTCTACATATTTGTTTTGCAGTTCTAAACTGTTTTGCCTTCCCCCAAAGCCCAGAAGCTTATCAGGCCTCTGATATGGGGTTGGCTTTATTGATAGGTAGGATTCTGTGGATGCCCCAGACAGAAGATACAAGCAGGGGGAGGAAGGTGTTGGAAGACAGATCTTCCTGTGCTAGGCAACCTGCTCTGTGTATCTTAAGGTGCTTTGCTGCTCCCAGGAGAACACCAGTGTTGAAATTAGATCTGTCTGAAAAATAGAAGTGTGAAGTTGATGGCTTTCATGGCCAGCATCCATAGTTTTTTGTGGGTTTTTTGGGCTGTGTGGCCATGTTCTAGAAGAGTTTCTTTCTGACGTTTCACCAGCATCTGTGGCTGGCATCTTCAGAGAATACTGGAATGGAAGAGATATATATACTCCCTGGGTAGGGAGGAGTGATTCCCATGTAAACTGTGTATTGTTCTGTTGTTGATAGCCTGACTTCAGGGTGGGAGGATATGCAAAAGAGGATTATTGTCTGCTAATTGGTGATCATTGTCTGCTGGGAGAACCCCGCAGGCAAACTCATCTAGACAACCCAGCCCTCCAACAGAAAACCTATCTACACTTAAACCTGGACAGTCTAACAAATTTCCTCTGGATCATGGAATGAATAAGTCCCAAACTTGTTGTTTCTATGGACCTTCAAGACATACGGTTTTCTTGGCAAGATTTATTCAGAGGAGGTTTGCCGTTGCCTTTCTCTAAGGCTGAGGTGCCTAAGGTCATCCAGGAAGTTTACATGGTGAACAGGGACCCTTGTCTCCTGGGCTGGCATTCTGTTGGTTAGTTTCAAACAGAGTAAACAGATTCAACCAGTTGTTGAATGGTGAGACAACATGTAGGTAAGTAAATCATATTATTCAATTACTCTATTCTAATCAGAAGTAACAACAGGATTTAGGACCTGGAGTCCTAGGTCCAATCTGCACTGGCCAGAATATTCTGAGGGTATCCCAGAGTATCCTGGCCCCAGATATGCCCATATGCCCTGATCTCCCCCCGCCCCCCCCCCGTTACCTCAGGCTCTTTGTTCCGACACTGGACGGCTGTTTGCACATGCATCCTGCTCTACTGCCTGCCACTGCCACCACCATGGGTCGCTTGGCTCTGAAGTTAGAGCAGTGTTTCTCCATTATTTTCTGTCACGCCCCCCCTAGGAAAGAAGAAAACATTTCGCGCCCCCCGCGCGATCACATGGGCGGGTTTGGCCAATCAGGATAGAGCTACTGGGGCTGTGCTGGGACAATCTCCCTCTCTCCAGCCATAACGGGGCCCCCTTTATGGAGCCTCGCACCCCCCCTGGGGGGCCCGCCCCACTATTTGAGAACCGCTGAGTTAGAGCAAGGGACCCTGCCTTGATCACATGGCTGAATGCCTTGTTCTGATCCAAGGGTGAGCAACATGGGTGGTGGCAGGTAGCAGAGCAAAATGTGTGTGCAAACAGTCACCCAGCGTCAGAATGGAGAGCTTCCAGGAAGATCCAGAGCAAACAAGGAGTCTGTAAAATGTGTGTTAAGAGGGATATACCCCATGTTTGGTCCTGAATGGGACAGACATAATCTGGAGTCCAGATAATCTGGAGTTCATCCTCATCTGGAGTCCACGACAGATTTGGGATTTGGGTTGTGCATCATCTGGACTCCCCACTGAGAGGAGAGTAGAGGCTGGTTTATTTGGCTCATGCAGACAGGGCCCTAGTCCATCATACAAACCATCAAGCTGGCTCCCACAAACATTTCAGGGAACACCACTTTGTCCTTAGACTCAGGCAACAACACAGCAACATGTCTTAGGACGTTATCACATGGGGAGTCGCGGGGAGAAAGTGGAAATAAACCGGACAAGTGAAAGACTTTAATTTACGGGATTTGTCCCGTTCCGCCTCGTCTGATAACTAAATTCGAATTTAAAAGGGGGTTAATTCGAACGAAAACCTGATCTTTTCATTTTCGGGAAATGAAAAGATCAGGTTTTCGTTCGAATTAACCCCCTTTTAAATTCGAATTTAGTTATCAGACGAGGCGGAATGGGACAAATCCCGTAAATTAAAGTCTTCCGCTCGTCCGGTTTATTTCCACTTTCTCCCCGTGACTCTCCGTGTGATAACGTCCATAGATCAGTCTTTTTCCAGTCAACATGCTTGGGAAATAGCTGTTCCTGTTTTAATGGATTACAACAGGGGTAGGCAACCTTTCCCCTTTAAGGACCGACAGACTTCAGCTCCCAGAATCCCAGGAGCTATTGGCCAACATGGGACTGTTGGCCAACATGGCTGAGGCTTCTGGGAGCTGAAGTACTTCGGCCCTTAAAGGGGAAAGGTTGCCTACCCCTGGATTACAAATAGCTTAGTCCAGGGGTAGGCAACCTTTCCCCTTTAAGGGCCGAGGGACTTCAGCTCCCAGAAGCCTCAGGCATATTGGCCAATAGTCCCATGTTGGCCAATAGCTCCTGGGATTCTGGGAGCTGAAGTCCCTCGGCCCTTAAAGGGGAAAGGTTGCCTACCCCTGGCTTAGTCGGACTTTGTTGTTGTTGTTGTTGTTGTTGTTGTTAAGTGCCCTCAAGTCGATCTCGACTCCTGGCAACCCTATGGATGAGACATCTCCAAGAACCACTGTCCTCCACTGTTCTGCTTAAATCCTGCAACCCCTTAATACCTGTGTCCTCTGTAATAGAGAGTCCATCCATCTAGCGCAGGGGTAGGCAACCTTTCCCCTTTAAGGGCCGAGGGACTTCAGCTCCCAGAATCCCAGGAGCTATTGGCCAACATAGGACTATTGGCCAACATGGCTGAGGCTTCTGGGAGCTGAAGTCCCTCGGCCCTTAAAGGGGAAAGGTTGCCTACCCCTGATCTAGCATGTGGCCTTCCTCTCTTCCTACTTCCCTCCACCTTTCCAGCATTATTGTTTTTTTTTAAAGAGTCCTCTCTTCTCATGATGTGTCCGAAGTACAACAGTCTCAGTTTGGTCATCTTGGCTTCCAGGGAGGTTTCCGGTTTGATCTGCTCTAGGACCCACTTGTTTGTCCTTTTGGCTGTCCATGGGATCCTCAACACTCTTCTCCAGCATCACATCTCAAAGGAGTTGATTTTCCTCCTGTCATCTTTCTTAACTGTCCAGCTCTCACATCCATACATGGTAAAAGGGAATACAATGGCTTGTATGATTCTAACTTTTGTGCTGAGTTGCATCTCTTTGCATTTTAGAATCTTTTCTAGTTCTTTCATACCCACCCTCCCCATTCTTAATCTTCTTCTGATTTCCTGACTGCAGTCCCCATTTTTATCAATGTTTGATCGCAGGTATGGGAATTCTTTTACTATTTTTATTTCTTCATTGTCTAAGTTGAACTTGTGAAGGTCTTCGGTGGTCATTATTTTTGTTTTCTTTATGTTCAGCATTAAGCCTGCCTTTGCACTTTCTTCTTTGATCTTCTTTAGTAGGAGCTTCAGGTCTGTGAGGTTTTCTGCTAGTACTATGGTGTCATCTCCATATCTTAGATTGTTGATATTCCTTCTTTCTATTTTCACTCCTCCTCCTTCTGTGTCCAAGCCTGTTTTTCTTATAATATGTTCTGCATACAATTTGAACAGATAGGGTGAAAAGATGCAGCCTTAGACGTTATCACACGTGGGTCTCAAAGCAGCAAGAAAGTGGTATGGAATCAATCCAGAACTATACCGGTATAGACCCTACAAGACGGAAATGGTTATCAGACGCAACAAGCATCATTGCGCAATTGACGAAACCGTGATAGATACGCTCCCGGGAACCGTATCTGCCGTTCACACACAAGTGGGAAGATCCCTTCTACAACCCAGCAAGGATGTTCTTGCACATGCGCAGAAACAGGACAGCCGTGGCTGTCACACACACCTTTCCAAGCCTGGAAGCCTGGTTGCTTTCCTTGGGATGAGGCCGGGCTCGGAGGGCTCCTCCAACCCTGGCCTCGTCCCAAGGGAAGCCTGGTTGCTTTCCTTGGGATGAGGCCGGGGTCCGAGCCCGGCCTCGTCCCAAGGAAAGCAACCAGGCTTCCAGGCTTGGGAAGGTGTGTGTGTGTGACAGCCGGCTGTCACACACGCACGCACACCCCTTCCCAAGAGACTGCCGCTCTGAACAGACGTCCTCAGAGCGGCTCTCTTTCTCGGCTTGGGTTGGGAAGGGACACACACCCCTTCCGAGCGGCTCTCTTTCTCGGCTTGGGTTGGGAAGGGACACACACCCCTTCTGAAGCCTGCGCAGGGCCTGGGCTCCACGATACGTATCTCGTGATCAGACATACGGCGAAAGCAGCATCATTGCGGTATCATTCCGGTCGCGCAATTGCAATTCCCCAAGAAACCGGCATTCAAAAGAACGGGGATGATGCAGCATTGGGACGGGGTTGGGATGGGGTTGCGTGCGACGTCATGTGAACACACGGGAAAAAGAACCGCAATGGGATGCGATTGGGTGAAGATTCTTTCTGCTTTAGGCCCCGTGTGATAACGTCCCTTGTCTGACACCTTTGCCAATTGGGAACCATTCTGTTTCTCCGTGTCCTGTTCTGACAGTAGCCTCTTGTCCTGAGTACAGATTCCTCATCAAGACTGTCAAATGTGTTGGCACTCCCATGTCTTTAAGGGCATTCCATAGCATTTCATGGTCTATGCAGTCAAAGGCTTTGCTATAGTCTATAAAGCACATGCTAATTTTCTTTTGGAATTCCCTGGTGCACTCCATTAGCCATCATATGTTTGCATTGTGGTCCCTCGTGCCTCTTCCTTTCCTGAACCCTGCTTGGACCTCTGGGATTTCTCTCTCCATGAATGTTTAGAGTCTATGTTGCAGAATTTTGAGCATGATTTTGCTTGCATGGGATATCAGTGCTATGGTCCTATAGTGCTGCAGTCTCTTGTGTCTCCCTTTTTGTGGATGGGGATGTATATTGGTTGCTTCCAATCTGTTGGCCATTGTTTTGTTTTCCATATCTGTTGACATATGTTAGTTAGCACTAGAGTTGACTCTGTCAATGTGGATTGCAGCAGTTCATTTGGAATATCATCTGTTCCTGGTGATTTGTTTTTCACTATTTCTCTTATTGCAGTTTCCACCTCACTTTTTAGGATTTGGGGTTCATCTTCAAACGGCTCTTCATTCCATGTGTCATTCATTTTGTCATCTCTTTTGTATAATTCTTCTATGTATTGCATCCAACATCTTTTTATTCCTTCCTGGTATTGAATTATGTTACTTTTATTGCCATAGTTCGACCTAGATCAATGGAAAACAAAACTTGTGGTCAGGGATGCAGGGGTATAGTTATGGGGGGCAGGGGAGAGGGATGAGGGCATTGCCTTTCCAAATAAGAATGGTGCCCCGTTTGATTTTTTCAGTGCCCAATTTCTAGCATTGCAGAGAGATTGAGTCAGTGAAAAAATTTCATACCTAAAACTCTTACAGTTTTTGTGTTCATATTCTCTTGGTAACTGTGCCTGCTTCTTTCCTTTGTAAGCCTAAACTGTATTTCTAAATACCATATTGAATCCTGTTGTGTGAGAATAGCGAGATATAAATCCTTGAAATAAAAATAAAATAAATGCTCAATTGATGCTTTAAGTAACCAGAATGCTGGAAATTTGGAGACTGAAGGGAAATTACATAGGTAAGGATAGTACTTATCTGGGAGGCAACACCCTTCTTTCCCCCCTCCCCTGCCTATGTACACCTCTGTCCTGCTGCTTTTGGCCTTAGAATTCCTACCTACCCCCAAGTGCTACCTACCCTCTTGCATCCCCCTTTTTTCTTGGCCATACTGGACCAACCTCTCCCAATGGTACATTCAACTCTAGTCGTACTCATTTATTAATAGTTGCCATGCCTGTTTTCTCACTGCATGTGCTGGTTGCTGGTGTCTATTTCATTTGCACCAAATGCTAGAACATACCATTCTATTTAGCATCAGATACAAACAGACTGTGTGCAATTGATTGTGACCTCATTCAGAACCACAGTGACATTGCAATAATTTTCTGCTGAAGTTTGGCTTTGGATTGACTATCGCTTGGCTCCTGGATGTCAGGGCTAAACTGCCCCATGCGACACAGACAGCTTGTGCTAGAGCAGCAATTTGCTTTTGTTACATTGTGCCATTTGAAGAGTTTCATATGTGTCTCTTTGTTGTTGTTTATGTAACAGAACCAGTCTCCATGGTGGAAGTGGGAGGAGAAGTCTGAATAAAAATCACACCCATATACATAACTGTCTACAAGTGGGGAAAGAAAAGCATCAACAGGAGCATGGGAAGCTGCCTTACACTGAGACAGATTTGATCCATTTAGCTCAGCATCTCCCAGTCTAGCTGGCAACAAGAAAGATTCTTCTCTAGTCCTACAAAGATCCCTTTCATTGAATCCATCATAGTACTAACCAGAGGCCCTTTCACACTACATGATTATAGCACTATGGTGCTGTCCGCACTGGGTAGAATATTCTGGGAACAGCCTGGAGTATTCTGGCCCTGAAGTTGCCCCCCATTACCAGGGCACTCCGGTTGCAACACTAGCTGGCTGGTGTAGTGGTTTGAGCATTGGACTATGACTCTGGCAGTCAGGGTTTGATTCTCAGCTTGATCATCAAACCCACTGGGTGACTGTGGGCCGGTCACACATTCTCAGCCTCAGGGGAAGTTAATGGCAAACCTCCTTTGAACAAACCTCTGCCAAGAATAGCCCATGGCATTAGGGTTGCCATATGTCAGAAGCAATTTGAAGACACATAATAACAACTTACTGTGTTGCCCACCACTGCCATTGCTGGCAAGAGTTACTCTAAGATCAGTGGGATGCATTTTAAAACAGCTATCTGGCATCCAGGTCATCTGGGAAGAACCAGAGCAAAAGGTGAGATTTTTAAATGAGTTTCAAGGGGGGGGGGCGTGTACTGAACTGGCTGGACATTTTTTGGACAGTTCACCATCTGGACTCATCGTGGTGGGAATGGAGGAAGTGTAGGGTTTTTGGCCACTTTAACTCCCTACTTTAATTGTCATGGCAACTTGTAATGGAAACCTGGAATTGTAGTTTGGTGATGTACCAGATCTTTCAAACAGAGAGTACTAAATACTCTTCCCTGAAATGCCAATCTCATGTTTCCATAGGATATTGCCATGGCAGCTAAAAGTGGAATGATAGTGCTATAACTGTGTAGTGTGGAAGGGGTCCCAGAGCCAAACCTGCTTAACTTCCAAAGTCAGACACAGCTAATTGGGTTCACTTCAACTGGAAATCTCAAAAGTTGTACATGTGAAAGAGATCTAGAAGTCTTAGTAGACCACAAGTTGAACATGAGTCAACAGTGTGATGCTGCAGATAAAAAAGTAAATGCGATTTTAGGCTGCATCAATAGACGTATAGTGTCTAGTTTGAGGGAAATTGATCACGCCTCATCTAGAATACTATGTCCAGTTCTGGGCACCACAATTCAAAAAGGATGCTGGTGACACACATTGCAAAAGAAATGTGAATATCTAGACTTATTCATAAGTATATACCGTAAATCTGCAGTGTGGCAACAGCCTTATTTTTCATCTCTTAAATCTAAAGTGGCAAATTTCCTGTTTCTTGTGTACAGTGAGCCTTGGTATCGACTAGATTGGTTACTGGACTGTGGATCTGTGGATCCATTAAATACAGTGGCAGAGCAAAATGTATAAAATGGCAAAATCAAGGTTTGCTATTTGGAATTTATATCTTTTTGAAAGATTTTTCAAGCCATGGATGCTTGAATCCATGGGGAAAAAATCCATGGATATGGAGGGCTGACGGTACTTGATAGTTGACCAGATTTGCTGTCAGGCTAGACAATAGGTTCCTTCGGGCCAGAAGTTTTCCAATAGCTCAGTGAAACAAATATTCAAGAGTCCACCATTTCCTGTAACACATGACACAGATTCAGTTGCCAGGACCAGCAGGAACCTCAGCAAAGTCCCCATACAAGAGCTTAAGTGAATGGCACAGTGTGTAGTTGGCCTGGGGGGAGGATGACAGCCCGTGTTTTCTTTCATGCCAGTCAGTCATGTTGTGGCACAGCAATTTGGGATTCGTTACTCACCATTCTTGGCAGAGGATGAGTCCTTCTTTCCAGCTCCAACTGCCTAATTACAAACATAAAAAGTGCTTCCACTACAAGTTCATGGCATTTAATTTATTGCCACCAAAACAAACAAGCGAACAGAGCATTCCCTCTAAGGCATATTCATCACGGACTCTGGTGAGCCAGATAGGACTAGAGATTAGATCAGAATGTGATGGTGTCATAAGACACTCTTTAGCTCCATCCCTTGGACTTAATGGGGTTATTGGTGCACTGAAAGTGATCTTATATGGAACCGGGAGGGTTGGCAGGGGCGTCAGGTTTCAAAAAAGCTAGCTTGGGCTACAGTTTTTAAAATTCCAAATTCAATGTATTAAATTGTTGTGTGCCTTCAAATCAACTCCAAATTAGAGTGACCCTATCATAGGGTTTACCTGGCAAGATTTCTTCACATGAAGTTTGCTATTGGCTTTCTCTGAGGCTGGGAGAGTGTGACATGCCCAGGATACCCAGTGGGTTTCTATGGCTGAACAGAGATTCAAACCTTGGTCTCATTAAACCACTAATACATTACATTAATATTTATTGGTTGGTTCCCCACCCAAAGATTTTAAAAACTCAATGGAATACAAAATTACAACCATATGAAACAAGCAACAGAAGAAGGAACCTCCAAATGTAAATATATGACAAAGAGCCAATTGTGATAAATTATACCTTTGTTCAGCATTTCCCTCAAAATGTTACTCCTGTTTTTGTTTGTTTGTCAGCCCTAAATTAAACAGTTATTCAGTATATTCAAATCTCCCTAAAACTAACTGCTAGCCTCAAGAAGAGGTGGGTGTTTTGGGTTATTTTGGGGGGGGGGGGGTTAGTTGGCATATCTTTTATTTCAGTTGCTTACTCCAGCTGTGGCTGGGGTCAGCCCAAGGCATTTTGCTATCTGAGGCAACAATCAAGATACTAGCACCTTTGTTCCTTGTACAGAAGTCTATTAAATGGACTGTTAGATTTCTACTGTACCTGATGAAATACACCACATGGGGGTATAAAAGGAATAGCTGAGGAGCTATGGCTGCTGCCTCCCATCATCTGCCGCCTAAGGTGGCTGCCTCTCCCTACTTAATAGTTGGTCCAGTCAGTCCTGGCTGCTGTGTATATTGTGAAGCCTCTTTTGAAAATACCTTCCATATCCACAGACTCCTTATCCTTAATTAAGGGACACTATTTTACTACACTAATGTACAATGGGGCCTCATTATATGTGGACTTGCCATCCATGGATTTAAGCATCTGCAGACAGCAACCCCTTGTTGTCCCCAATGGCGGCGTGTCCATGTGGCCTCACCGCCATTAGGGATAGCCCTTGTGGTGGTGATGGTGGTGATGGTAGTGGTTACCTGCTGACTTGTGAAAGTGAGACCTCCAAGATCCCCTGCCATCAGCTGCCCTGCCCAAGTTTTGCAATCTCTGGGCTGTGGCTTCCTTGATTGAATCAATCCACCTGTAGTGCAGCTTTTCTCTTTTCCTAATACATTCCACTATGCTGAGCATTATTGTCTTTTCCATCGAGTCATTTCATGATCTATCAAAATAATGACAACCTCAATTTAGTAATATTGGTTTTTGGTGAGAATTCAGGCCTAATTTGCACTAGGACCCATTCATTTGTCTTTTTGGCAGTCTATGGCAGGGGTGGGCAACACTTGTTGCTGGGGGGGGAATGGCGCGGGTGCACACTCCCCATGCGCGCATGCGCACTATGCACGATGCCATGCACATGTGCGCATGCATGGGGGTGCCATTTTGGAAGGCCACAGTGTGCATGCACTGGGCGAATTCCAAAATGGTGCCCGCGCTCATGCTCAGTGCGCAGTGCGGCAGCGGCGGCGGGACCAGCCATGGGCCGGTCCAAAGGCCTCCACGGGCCACACCCGGCCCATGGGCCATAGGTTGCCGACCCCTGGTCTACAGTTTCTGTAGAACTCTCCTCCAGTTGTTGTTGTTAACTTCCCTTGAATTGACCCCGACTCATTGGGACCCTGTGGGTAAGATATCTCCAAGACCTCCTGTCCTCCACTGCTTTGTTTAGGTTCTTTAAATTCATACTTGTGACCTAAACAGAATCTATCCATCTAGCTTGTGGTCTTCTCTTTCTACTTCCCTCCACTTTTCCTAGTATAATTATCTTTTCTAATGCATCGTGCCTTCTCATGATGTGGATGAAGTACAACAACTTCAGTTGATCATCTTGACTTCCAGGGAGATTCGAGGCTCCATTTGTTCAAGGACCCATTTGTTCGACCTTTTAGCTATACATGATATTCTTGGCATTCTTCTTCTGCACTACATCTCAAATGAATTTATTCTCTTCCTATCTGCTTTCTTCCCTGTCCAGATCTCACACCCGTGGTGCACATGATGATAGGGAATACAATGGCTCCAGTACTGCACTTCAAATGAGCTGATTTTCTTTCTACCAACTTTCTTCCCTGTCCAATTCTCACCCCATACGTATAAATATAATCTACTATGGCATGGACTATCCTAGGCTTTGAGAATTCTGAGCCAAAAATATAAGACCTATAGATCTAAGATTACCTCTTGTGATTTCATAGGAGGTAGGACCTGGCGATCTTACAAGGGTCCCCAGTAATGTCATTAAGCATCAACCACATCTTCACAGACTATACCATTCATTAAAACTTGACCAAGTCAAAGTAATGAGGAAGCTATAGATATACACACTATTTAAGTCAGTGCTCTCACCCTGTAATTCCTCTTCTTCATCCTAAGACTCCAGGCTTTGAGGCTGGGAACCCTGTTGGGGAAGGCTGTGAACAAGTGGCCAGGAATCCTGTTCAGACTGCTGTTTGCGTTCAAAATGTTTATGAAAAATTTCAAGGCTCCTTCTCTCCCTTCTTAAACTTTAAATCTGGAGTTTTTCAGCCCTTCAGAATAGAGGACTATCATCTGCAAGTTCAGAAATGTCAGTCCAGTTGGTTTCTTTATACAAAATTGGAGCAATGTGGGAGGGCTGTTCAACTTGTCCTTTGCTGAAATGGGAGGAGAAATGCTGCTGAACCAAACCATTGTCACTCTTCCCTCCCTTTCCTATTGTTTTGCCCATCCGCTCTACTCCCTTGATCGTCTCCATTCTCCCTTCCTCTACTCCTCCCTGCTTTATTTGCCCAACTCCCTCAACTTCCCTGTCTGTCTCTGTTGCCATCTGCCCACAGAAAGTGGCCAGCCTGGATCTCCAGAACTGGCCTAGCATTTATGGGATAGGAAAACAGCACAGTCCATCCCCATGAGGCAGATGCCTCATTATACCTATGAACAGGACAATGATGTCTAAGGCCAGTCTTGTCACCATTCAGCCTTACTACATCTGTTACTGGCATGCCAAATTAGGAGGCAGTCAAATAAGGCTTCATAAAAGACTCAGGAGAAGACAGGGAACCATTTAAGTCAGGGTATGGTTTTATTAAAACAATGTTATTGAATGTTATTAAAACAACAACTCCAAAGCTGAACATGAAGAGATTTGGGGGGAATAAAATGACTTTTTTTCACACAGTGCATGAAAGAGGAACAAATTCATATAATAACACAGCTACCTGTGGATGCTTGTAATAATATCTATAGTATATATTTGTCACTGAAGTGTTTTTGTGAGCAGTGTGCTGTGGTCATAGCCATGTCCTGACAGTAGAAGTGGAACTGAACATTGAGTGTAGAGTTGTATATTGATATACAGAGAACAGTGCACAATTGCACATTGCCCTATACATGCTGACAGACATGTGCACTGGGAACCTATGTTGCTATCCAGTATAGGGATTGTCTAATGGAAGCAGCATGTAAATAGTTGGTGGTGTATAGTATAGTATAGATATAGGATCTTGATATTGTGCCTCTGTTGCCCTTGGGAAACTGCTGTTGCTCTTGTGTCCTGTTTGTGACTTCCCAATAGACATCTGGTGGACCATTGTGGGAAAAGAATGCTGGACTAGGTAGGCCTTTGGTCTGACACAAACTAGTTCTCTTTTGTTTTTATGTCCTTAAAACAGCTTGGGTTCAGAGAGGCATAGCAGCTTTCTAAAGAACTCCAATGCCTCGGCTGACAGTCTGCTGTTTAAAACCAGCTATAGTTGTATCAGGAGCTTGGAAATATTACTTTTTGGATCTCTAGCAGTTCGAAAAGATGTAAGTGCAAGTAAATAAATAGGTACCACTTCTCAGTGGGAAGGTAAACAGCATTCTGTGCAATCATGCTGACCACATGATCACAGAGTGGTCTCTGACAATGCTGGCTCTTTGGCTTAGTAGCGGAGATGAGCACAGCCCCCTACAGTTGGACACGACTTGACACCCTTGTGAACAGGGAATACATTTACCTTTACCTAGAATCTACAAGAGATTTTGAGAACTGTAGTGCAAAAAGATATAACTTTCCCAAGCTCTGAGTGGAATTTCTCTTTGGTGGCAGGTCACCATCTGATGTCCAAAGACATGCCCAAGAATAAATATTAGATGTGGAGGAGGAAGAAAAAGAAAGAAAGAAGGAAAGAAAGAAAGAAAGAAAGAAAGAAAGAAAGAAAGAATCCAGTCTGAATGTGGTAAGTCCATCAGAGCAATAACAAGAAAAATTACCCATTATCTGTAAGCCTCAAAGGGTAAACTCATCCAAACAGGTATTATCACTGAGGAGGAGTCACAGTGTCCAAATGAACTGCCAGGGATCAGCATGCACCAGCAAGAGGGAACAGGAGGGAGCTGATCAGATTAAATGAACAAAGGCATAAGTATTTGCTATGCCTGCCTGTGTGCCTGCGAATGAGGCATTCAGTAATAATAGTAATAAGGGCTTGGACACAGTGCCTCCTGGAACAGAATGGCTACTAGCCAGTGTCACGAATGAAAGGGTACAAAGGGAAAGTAACTCCCTGTTGTTATTTGTTTGTTCCTCTTTCAGCACATTAATTTTCTCTGGTGCATTCCATCTGCTGTGGGGTGGGAGCAACCTTTTTGCTTCTCAGATGAACCAAAGCACGGAGCATGTGTTAGTGCTAAATATCTAGTGTCTCCATTCCAGGCCTTCCAAATGTCCTTTTAAAGTATGAGACATTTGAAAAGCAGTTATCACCCTCTCTCTGCCTACTTTATTGAATTACTCTTGAGGCAGAGGGGAAAACAATCCATTCCATTCACCCAATCAGCAGTTTGGTTTGCCAGAATCAAAGCTAGAGAAGATTTATTTACACTGAAATCTGCTGAACTTGATGACAGCTCTGGTTGTCACACATATATGCACATGCCTGGCCAAGTTATACACCCAGTACGGAAAAAGGATCGACTAGGCCAGGAAGGGAATGGGCAGACTTTGCAGCTGCCATCTCCTGTCTGGCTTAAGGACAGCTATGTGTACAATTCTGATGAACAAATACTGAGATCAGCAGAATAAGTCTGTAAAATAGGTGTCACTGAGCCAGAGTCCACCTGATGTGTTAGACTTCAGGTTCCACAATATTCCAAATGGCTGGGGAATGCTGCGAGTTGTCATCAATTCATCTGGAAGGCAGCCATTTGGGGAAAGGTGTTGTAAAGAATTTAAATCCTTAGTTTTTGTGGGTTTTTTGGGCTGTGTGGCCATGTTCTAGAAGAGTTTCTTTCTGACGTTTCGCCAGCATCTGTGGCTAGCATCTTCAGAGAAAACTGAAATGGAAGAGCATGGGTCTATATATACTGTGAGACCCTGGGTAGGGAGAAGTGGTTCCCAGGTGAACTGTGTGTTGTTCTGTGTTGAATAGGTATTGTTCTGTTGTTAATGGAATAGCTTCAGGGTCTGCAATCAAGGATATTGTCTGCTATTCCCATGTAAACTGTGTATTGTTCTGTGTTGAATAGGTGTGTTCTGTTGTAGACCCATGCTCTTCCATTTCAGTTTTCTCTGAAGATGCTAGCCACAGATGCTGGCGAAACGTCAGAAAGAAACTATTCTAGAACATGGCCACACAGCCCGAAAAACCCACAAAAACTATGGATGCTGGCCATGAAAGCCTACGACTTCAAATTTAAATCCTGCTGTCATCTAGTTAGCAGAAAACAATTGCCTGCATAGAAATAAAGAATTGTTTATATCTATAGATTTGGGAAATAGCAGACAAATGCTACTTCTTTACTACCAGGATGAACGAATACATGGGAATATTTTACTATAAAAGGACCTTTAGATACTATCAGGAATTTAGAATGGCCAGTTCAGAATCATCCCAGGACCTGAGCTTTCCAGGCCAAAACCTGAGACAGCTGCAGGGATCTCATTAAGTGTTATTCATTAAGTATCAACCACAGATGCTCACAGTTTGTCATTCAAACACACACAGGGGGGGAGAGAAGAGAGAGAGGGGACATATGTTTATAAATTAAGGCACAAATATAACATATATAACAAATATAACAAAGTGGCAGTTCCTGGATAAAGGTCAAAAAAGGAGATTATTTCTTCTCACCTATTTGGGGACAAAGATTAAGGAAAAAATAATAATCTAGCCTAATTTCTTCTGGTCAGAAGGTGGACGCAGAGCAGATAGCAGCATGACCCCTGTCTTCACAAGGACTGGGAGGGATGTTAACAAAGTAAATATACAGACCCTTTGGAGAGTCTTCAAGTTGCAGCAACAAATGAACTAATTATTGTAACTTTTCACAAACAGCTGCTCCACTAGCTGAGCTGGAGAATTTAATCTTGTCTGAAGCTGAGCACACCAAAAGTGGAGAATGTGCATCCTTGCCTGGAAATGACCCATGAAAACTGGAGATTCAGGGCCAGACCCTGAGATCTGGAAACCCTAATCAGGATGGTGGATGTTGAAAGGCAGGGAAGCTCTCCAACTGTTCTTCACTAACTGCTGCATTCATTTCCCCAAATCTACCCTACTCTATCCTGCATTTTTTAGCTTTCCCCAGTCTTAGGGCATTATCACACTAGCCTGCTGCACTGCCACAATCCCACTATTTTAAGAATGGAAACTGTTACCCAAATGGCAGGGCCCTGGGAGGGCACCCACAATTAATATTCAACAGGGGAATTTTATTGGCTCAATTAAAAGCAACCAAGAGAGCTCAGGCAGCTCAAAGTGGGGATCTAGCCTGTGTATGCCAGTTCTGAGAAACAGAACTCCAGAGTGCAAGTTCCAAATAGTTTTATTTATGAATAAAAGGAATCACCACTCATACAAGGACACTCACTCATGCACACATTGAAGAACTAATGAAATGAAAGGTGGTAGCAGACAACAATTTCAGGGTTTGCAGAGGGCAATACTTTACCAATTCCAGATGCAAAGCTCTAGTTGGGGGGACATCGTGAGATGGGAATGGCTCAGTAAGCTGCTTGAGAATCATGACGTGGCCAGCAATGCTGAGGAGTCAAGTGAGATATGGACAGAGTGTCTGTCTGACCTCAAACAAGACAAAATTGGTAGTGCATAAGCAGGCATATTTATAGGGCAAAACCTGTCCCCAAAATTTGGGGTTAAAGTGGTGTTTCTAGGAGAGAAGAGTGAGAAGGTAAGTTGTGAATGGCCAGACAATCAGTGCAAAAGTATCTCTCTATACAAAGGAGTATCACTTCCATAGGGAGGTGTTCTAGGATTTTATTCATTTGTAAACACAAGGTCTATCACCACCATTGCTTCATCAGTGAAGAAATTATGCATATTCCAATCTTGATCAACCTATCCTTGGCTATGTGCTCTGGTACTTCCCCCAATTTCCAGATCCCCAAATATGGCCCAGATCTTCTTATATGGCATGGCTATTTTCCTGGACTGAGAGTGCCCTTGGGGCTATATGTCTCAAACATCCCTTTTGATATCATTTTAATATCAGAAAAGTGGGGGTGTGGAGGGAGGCCAGACCTTGGGGTAACAAAACACAGGGCCTTATTGTATTACAAAAGAAAGATAAGCGGCAGAGAGATAGAAGTGGCTTTTGATTAACTGCCCACAAAGCACTTTTGCTCTATTGCCATGGGAGATTATCATAAATGTGTGCCTTTTGTCCTGCTGGAAAAATCTGTTTGGCAAAAGCTGCACATTTACAACCATATTCCTCTGGAGGGAAAATGAGAGTACTATGACATTGCGAGGGAAGGTAAGCAAAAAGCCTCTTCTATCTCACTGCCTCTTATCTTTCTTTTGTAATATGAAAAGGCCCATACTAGTTTGGCATCATTTCTCATCATGCTTTCTCCATGATAGCACATTGGTGATTCATGGTTGCTTGATCTGTTTTCCACGCTACCAGACCCTGCCTTCTGGGAGGAAGCGTGGGACAAGCAGTTGCGGCAGTCAGCCACTCCTGAAACTGGCTGCTGTGTCAATGTGCACACAGCAGATGGGTTTTGGGTGTTGGTGGCCAAGGCTGCTCCTCTTGCCTCCTCTCAAAACTTCATGTTGCTGTGTACATACTCACACAGTAGACCTGCGCATTGGGAGTAAGCAGGGCGACAAGTGATCCTAGCTGCCAACACCTTCTCGAAGCCAGCAGCTGTGTGAGTATAATTTAAATGTTGATTGGCATTTATTGGAGAGGTGGGAAAATTTGAAAGGATCTTTAATAGCTGGAGAAAGGATGGTATCATGTTATTACTCATGTAACCAGAGAAAGTTCAATTGAGACTGCAGCCTACAGCACAAATAGCTATGTTTATTCCTTGAGTTGAACAAGATTAAATGTGATTGGGCCATGATGGCTACATGTACATGGTTAGCTCATGTGTCCACATGTGCACCTGAAATGATCAGTTGGTTTGAACATGCACTATATTTTCATGCCTGCAATTCTTTACATAACAAGAATCAGATGATCACCAAACTGCAATATTAACAGCACAGAGGTGTTGTGTATGCGTTTTTAACAATGTTCTTGCCCATTCAATTTCTTCTCAGTTTTTTCATGTTGTGGTTCACACATTCTCCATGCACAGAGGAATTAGATGTGGACCCTACATAACATGTGGACTAGTATTGAGCCCCCTTCAACAATTTGAATTATATCATTATAACTTTTAAGAAAGAGGAAGAAAGGAGGACATGGGAGGGTTTTTTTCCCCCTTTGTTATTCCAATATGTATCAGAATTGAAAATAAACCCACTTGATGAGAATAAAATGCTGCAGCTAGTGCTGGGAGTTGTCAGAAAATAGTCCAGATAACAGAAATGTCATTAGGATATGTATGTATGTATGTATGAAACCCTGACAACTGCAATAACAAACACCCCGGCCTAGAAGAGTTATTGCATTACCCTAATTTGGTTTCTAGTCATAGTTCACGTGGCTGCTGTTTGTGTGTATGTATTTGTTTTTTTGAATTTAAAGGTTAATTTTCAATATATGTGTGTCACTTTATTTCATAGAGATGACACAAAAGATATTTCCAGCTTCATCTTCTATGCTAAGCACACCCTGCCTCTGTCATCAAAGTGTTGTGATGTCAAGGAGAAGGTGTCCAGATGTTATCCTCTATTAGTAATCCTTCCATGCTTTCTTACCACTTCTTCCATCTTTTTTCTTTCCCGAATATAAAAATCTATTCCAGAGGAAATGACAGAAGAGCTGCACAGTGTCTTTTAATTGGCAGTGCTAGGAGCCGGCTCTTTGGAAACACCCCACATTTTTCCCCATTCCCTAAATGTTCTCTTCAAATTGTACTGAAAGTTCAAAGTTTTAGTAAAACATTAGCTCATTTGAGTTCACACAAATTGTACCCTATCCTTTTATTTGTGTGAGAAAAAAGGCCAGTCAATTCATGCCTAAATCTTTTTATTAAAAAATAAATTAATAGAAAACATGTTACTATTTGATGTAAGTTTCCTTAAAAGTTAAACAAGTTCAGGCAATCCCTCCCAAACCTTTGGTTCTTCTATGACAAGTGAAATATTTGCCATCAATGTTAATTACTATGTCAATAAAGACAGAGACATTTTAATGAGAAATTTCCTGTGAAATTACGGCAGACGATTTGGTGCCAAGGTTGAGAAGAAAACACAGATTCTTTCCAGCTGATAAATCACATGCCTGGTGTATTAGCTGACTATTTTGTTGGAGGGGAAAAAAGAAATGGGAACAGAAAAATGTTAAATCTTTGCAGCTTTCACTGAAATCATTTCCACAGTATGTATGTGAAGATATTTTGTCTCACAAGCTATGTGCACTCTTTTTATAGGTGACAAATCACAAATTACAGTAATTCAGTTTATCTCCTTGCTTATTGTTGTTAATAGTTATATTTCAAGCACATGCCAATAGGTATCCAGAATGGCTTACCAGAAGGGGAGGGGGAGACAGTAAGATGTTGGATATTTGGTATATAACATAAAGAATGATCTTAAAGCAAATTAAGCCTGAATTCTCACTAGAAGCAAAGATGATTAAACTGAGGCTGCTGTAATTTGGACATGTCATGAGACAATGTGACTGATTTTAAAATATAATAGTGCTTTGTAAAGTGGAGAGGTAGTGTGGTGTAGTGGTTCGGGTGTTGAACTACAACTTTAGAGATAAGGGTTCAAATCCCAGCTTGGCCATGGAAACTCACTGGGTGACCTTGGCCAAATCACACACTCTCAGCCTCAGAGGAAGGCCATGGCAAACCTCCTCTGAACAAATCTTGCTAATAAAATCCCATCACAGGGTCACCTTAGGGTTGCCATAAGTCAGAAATAACTTGAGGACACACAGCAACAACAAAGTGGAAAACAGTAGCAAAAAGGGGAAGACCGCACTACTTAAATCAAGGAAGCCAAAATCCCGAGTTTGCAAAACCTGAGCCATGCAGCTGGTGACCAAAGCTCCTGGTGGTCTCTCCTTCACAGGGTTGCCATAAGCTGAAGTCAACTTGACAGCAAATAACAACAGCAAACAAAAATTAAGAGTCATAGAATTTATAAGCAAGCAATGATGAAGATGTCAGCTGAGATTCCACAAGGAAAGTATTTCAAAGTCTTGGTACCACTAGTGCACCTGACCACAGGGAGGCAGGTTCTCTGAATCCACTCTTGCACTGAAGCATAGGCAGAATGCTAGGTAAAGCTACACTATTTCATTTCTTGCTGTCATGCACATGGCAAGAGTCCTGGGCCCGGGATTCTTAGAAGAAACTCAACAGCCCCTTTCTTCTTTAGCAAGGATGGGGAAGGTCTGCTCTCCAGATGTTGTTGAGGTGGCTGTGGTTCTTGAGAGCTGCTCCCAAACAACATCTGGAGGCCTTCACCATTCCCACCCTTGTTTTATTAGGCACAAAGGTGGAGACAGTAAAAGTCAAAATGCAGCATTGCCATTGAGACCTATCAATACTGAGATAAAATGGGGAGCAAAAAACAAAGTGGTCTTTCAGAAGTAATTGCCCTTTGTATTGTATTTAAGGAAGCTGTTGGTTTTTAACATGTTGCGGGAGAAAAAGATTTTAATGGAGGTGTAGTGGTCTTGTTTTAAAACATCTTTTAGCTGCTGTGAGTCCCTATACTGGGAGAAAGGTGGGATGTGAGTAAATAAAATAATGATGATGATGATGATGATTGCTGTTTTAATAGATTTTTGATATTTTTAAACAGAAATTTAGTTTAAATGTTTAGTTTAACTTTTGTAGTACGAGTTCTTTTTAAAAACAACAACAACAAGTGTATTGTACTTTTAAAATATTGTACACTGTCTTGGATCCCATGCTGGCAGAAAGATGGGATATAAATAAATAAATAAATTGCCCTGTTGTTGCTATGATATAGGGTTCCCAGGCATCCCATTTTCTATGACACATCCCATATTTGAGTTCCTGAGTCCTGATATGGGACACCCAGGTCCTGTATTTGAGAAAGGGTGCCAGCTGTGCTCCCACCAGACTGACCTCAGAGTATGAGGGATGTATGTAGAATGCCAGAGTTCACTTACTGGGGTGATAAATGGCATGGTCCCACTTTTCTTCCTCTCTATCCAGCTGGGCTGATGTTGAGGAGCGGAGTTCATTGTTTCATAATGACCTGCCTGCCATCATGAGATTTGCATGAGTTTTTTGGGTTATTGTGAGATTTGAAATTTCATGGAAGCCCAAACAGCTCACAAGAGGCCCTTCTCTTGCAGGACTTGAGGGATCCTTATAGAAGCCAGCCTCATGCATCCTATCTTGATTTTCAGAATACCTGGCAACCCTACTAAGCAGTTATGTCTGTACAAGTTATAGGCTAAATTGACTTCAGATTCACACACCTCACCATTCAGGTGTAATGGTTGCTCTTTATTTTCAAGATATTTCTCCTCTGGAGGAGTATCAGATTTCTATAAGCCCTGACAAAATCCCCCTTCAACAATTTGCTGAATATAAAAAGGATGGAGATGCTGACCAGACCCTCTTCACTCCCCCTTCCTATTTGCATGACACCAACCCCCTTTTAAGAGGGGCAAACAGATACAAAATGCATTTTAAAAAAGGATACTAAATGTGTTTATATAATATTTGTATTAACATTGCTGGGGTCTTCCTGAAATTGAAACAACATGGTCTTCTCACTGTGCAAGTTTTCTCTTCTCACAGCATCTAATCATGATGTCCAGGGTTCCTAGATCTCAGAGCCTGGACTCTTTCCTCTGGTCATCAAGGTGAGAGAAAGGAATCTGAGGGCAAGAGCGCTGTTTTGAAAAGTGTGTGTGTGTGTATGTGTGTGTTTGCATGCATGTATTTTCCTCATTACTCAGGGCTTTACCGCACGAGCCCCATTCTTGCAGCAATCGTGATGAGGGGGGAAATGGAAACGTACTGTGTTTAGAGCCCCAATATCACACATCTTTATTTATGTGATCGTATTACTAGGAAGCAACTCTCAGTCTTAATTGTATCTTAATTGCATAAATATTGGCATGGTCCCGCTTCAAAAACAAATTACTATTAGCCGCGGCTCTATTATTATTTATCTTCCCAACTTTTCCCAACAAACAGACTGAGAGAACATTGAAAATAGAGAGTCTTTAAATTAAGACTGGATTCGATATTTTGTTTAAACAAAAGCTGAGCCACAAGGTATCAGATGAACAAAAATAGAGTCTCCTTAGATTTTATAATTTTTGGGTTTCTTCTGTTCTTCCTTCCCACCAATCCGTTTGGAGTTTTTCAAGATAGCCGTCTTTTATTTCCAAGCAAACGAAATGCTCTCTAAATGATGTTAATCCTGAGAAGTTTTGAGATCAAGCCTGTACTAAACTCCCAGATACAATTGATGTTTACTCACAGTTCCAAAGTTAAAATAAGGGAATTGGTGGCGTCACACATCTTAGGATGTTATCACATGTGGCCCACAAAGCGATAATAAAGTGAAATAAGAATAAATCCAGTAATAAACCGGACGAAACCCCACAATACGCAAATGGCTATCACACGCAATTACCTTCATCACGCTTTTAAGGAAAGCAGTCCCGGGAACCGTATTTGCCGTTCACACACGTGAGAAAATCCCGCACATGTGCTAGAAATGCTCTTCTAGCACATGCGCAATACAGCCGTGGCTGTCACTTGCCGCAGCTGTCACCCCTTCCCAATCCGGCTCTCTGAGGACGTCCTCCTTGAAGCGAGGCCCCGCGCAGGGTCGGCGCTCCTCGGAGGTCCTCCTCGGAAAGCCGGCTCTCTGAGGAGGTCCTCCTTGGAGCGAGGCCCCACGCAGGGTCGGCGCTCCGAGGAGGTCCTCCTTGGAGAGCCGGCTCTCTGAGGACGTCCTCCTTGGAGCGAGGCCCCGTGCAGGGTCGATGCTCCGAGGAGGTCCTCCTTGGAAAGCTGGCTTTCTGAGGAGGTCCTCCTTGGAGCGCAGGCGGGGAAATGCTCCCCAATACGTATTGGGTTTTCATACCTACGGTAAAAGCGAAATGATTCCCGTCACGCAATTGCAATTCCTAAAGAAACCGAAATTCAAAAGATCTCGGTTCTTTCCGCATTCTATCGGGGTTCTGTCGGGGTTCTGTGTGACGTCCGTGCAACACGGAAAAATAATACGTATTAGGTCGGGATTTCGTTTGGATTCTGTCTGCATTGAGCCCCGTGTGATAAGGTCCTTAGAATTGCATAACTGGGGCTTCTGCTGCCATTGCTCTCTTGGCCTGAGTCTAACACCATCTCCCTGCCTAATACCCTACCCAGCATACCTTTTGGTATTTTTTATTTTATTTTTATTTATTTTTCTTTTAACTCACACAATTCCAGATCTCTGCTACAGTGGGGCTAGCAAAAAGTTTTTAAGAAGAAAGAAAAGAAATGGAGGGGAAGGTAATTGGGCTGCTTGGGAATAGTGAGGGGTGGGAATAGTGAGGACAGGGGATATGAGGGAACACTGACACCAGGTGACTGGAAATAATGTGACTGTCCTGGCAGAGACGTTTTGTACCTGGGCACTTACAGTATTGACAGCTCATTGATAGGTTTCTCTCATCAACGAAAAGGGAAAATGTGGTTGGGGGATGCAGCACCTATAGGTTGGAGTCATCGTCATTCAAAGCCACTCATTTCCAGGTGTAATCATGGTTTAAAAGCTACAAGTAGTAATCTCCTTAGACTTCTTGCTTTTTATTTGAATGGTACAACTGTGATAGATGAAGGCCTTCCCAGAATAACTTCCGGTTATAAGGAACCCGGCTACCTGCCTCGTGTCCCCTATAACTGTTGTATGCTGCCCATTGTTTTTGTTTTGTTTTTTGAGTTTTTATGCATAATGCATTTTAATTCCATGTTAGTTTAATCTAGTTTTAAGGGGTGGGAGGGTTGGGGAAATAGGGATTAGTTGTTTTAATCTGTTTTCTGTTTTTAATTATGCTGTAACCTGCCCCGATTGCTGAGCAGAGGAGCGGGCTAGAAATAAAATTATTATTATTATTATTATTATTATTATTATTATTATATGTTTAATGAAATCTCCAAGGACTGTTCCGTATAATATCAATAAGGTTCCCGCTGCCCTAAATGAAATTACAAGGGTTCATTCCTAGATCTCAGGTCTTGGCCTTGAAATTTCAGGCCATGGGATAGTCCTGATGTGACAACCCTAACTCCTATCTGTCATTTGTTTCCATAGGAACATGAATAAATATTTGTCCCTTGTGCTCTTCCACAATGATTCATGCCATCTGGATTTTGCAAAGTCACAGAGCTTTCAGTTGTGCTACTGAAGAATTCTTCACCCTTTGTGCCCACCAAGTAGGACTTTAGGAAAGATTGGCACTTGATTCGCAGGAAAGTGACCCTGCCTGCTTCTGCCTGTTGAGATAGGAGATGGGGTTGATATGGCCAACATACCCTCCCACTGTCTTGATTCAACAGTCCTGGTTAATTTTCTGTCATTTTTTTAAGCTACTTTTAAATTGTCCCAAATTCTCTCTCCTCCTTCCCCTTTCCACTTTTGTCTTCAGCTTGCTTCCATTCCTGCAAACTGAGTCCAAAGTGCAAAAATAGTTTGCACTCAATTAACTGAGCAGAAAGGATAGGTGGGGACAGAACTGTCCTTCCCAGTAGGCTTAGGCAAAATTAAACTTCTGTAGCCTCTCTTACCTTGTGTGTGCTTTCTCAGTAATAACTTTTGTCATCTTGACGACATTCTGATCAAATGGGATCTAGTGACTTTAGGGTATTTAAGTTAGAACATTTGGCCCACACCCTCCAACGTTTCAAAGATGACAACGGGTTCACATGAAGCCAAGCAACATCAGAATGTGGTCAAGATAACAAAACTGCAGCCCTGGTTAGTACTTGGATGGGAGACTACCAACAAATAGCAGCTGCTGTAGGCTATACTTTGGAGGAAGGAACTGGCAAACCCAGTATTCCATGCCTAAGAAAACCCTATGGAATTTATGGCAGCAGCGACGGCAGCGCACGCGGGGGGTCGCGTGTGGCAGCAGGGGTTGCACGCGCATGCGCACGCATGAGTGTGCGCACCACCATTCCCCCCCTCGGCCCACCGGAACAGACGACTTTGGGGGACCGGCCCCCGGCTCAAAAAGGTTGCCTACCCCTGCTTTAGACAATACTGCTAGCAATTATTGATGTTATTGTTGCACATTCCTATTCTCTGCTGGGCCTGAAGAGGGCTCTGTGTCCTGAATACACAGAGAGTAGTTTATGGGACCATCACCAAGGCAGAGACACTGAAGTTTCCTGATATTACCCACCAGAATTTTGTTTTACATACTAGACAGAAGAAATTTGTGTATCTGCAGTTATTAATCTGCTCCAAGATGCAATTTCACATAGACTGAGGATGTTAGTTACATTTTGAATATCAGGTATAATCCAGAGACATGCGGTAGCTGTGTTAGTCTGGAATATCAGTATGCAAAGGGTTCTTGCAGGACCTCATCAAATGCATTTCAGAAAGTAGGCTCAGTTCTAAAAAAGCTCATGCTGCCAACTTCTATCTTTCAGTTAGTCTCAAAGGTACTATAAATATGCAGTGTCAATTTGTTGTAGTTAACTGCCGTGTCCACCCTGACTCATGGCAGCCCTGTGGATGAGATATCTCCAGGACTGTCTGTCCTACACTGCTCTGGTTAGTTCCTGAAAATTCATACCTATGACCTCCATAATAGAGTCTATCCATCTAGCATGTGGTTGTCCTCTCTTTCTGCTTCCCTCCATCTTTCCAAGCATTATTGTCTTTTCTAATGAGTCGTGCCTTCTCATGATGTGGCCAAAGTACGACAGAGTTCTGGCTTGATCTGTTCAAGGATCCATTTGTTTGTCTTTTTGGCTGTCCATGGTATCCTCCACACTCCTCTCCAGCACCACATCTCAAATGAATTGATTTTCTTCTCATCCACTTTCTTCACTGCCCAGCTTTCATGTCCATATACGGTAATGGAGAATACAGTGGCTTGTACAATTCTAACTTTAGTGCTAGATTGTATATTTTTACTCTTTAGGACCTTGTCTAGTTCTTTCATAGCTGTGCTTCCCATTCCTGATCTTTTGCTGATATTTTGCTTGCGGTCGCCTCCCTGATCGATGTTTGATCCAAGATATGGAAACTCTTGTACTATTTCTATTTGCTATTGTCTAGGTTGAATTTATGTAGTTTCTCTGTGGTCATTATTTTTGTTTTATGTTCAGCATCAGACCTGCCTTTACACTTTCATCTTTAACACACCTCGAGATACGGAGCATGGAGCAAAGCTAATTGCAGTTAGAAAGCAGAATGCTTTCTGACCAAATCCCAGCTCTAACCTAAATGTCCTGTGAGGAAGAATGTTTTAAAACCTTAGTTGAAGTAGACGAGTTATTCCTAAAACAAAGAAAATCTAAGATGTTGATCTCTCCTGCAATAGATAGTTCTATGTACAAAACAAGATAAGGTTCATATTAATCAAGTTGCAACATGAAATTTTGAGATTAAAAGCACCTGGGTCTTTTTAGTATAAGTGTGTATGGGAGAGGGTTAATGGGGAGGACCAGAATGTTAAGTGAAGTGTCTAAAATTACATACTTTCCAACATTTTCAGATGAAAACCAGGACATGTATGGCTAAGCAACATCAAGAGTGTGATCAAGATGGCAAAAGTTATTAATGAGGAAGAACACAAGCTAGAAGAAGCTACAGCAGATTTGTTTCACTTCAGCTTGCAGGAAAGGGCAAGATTCTGCCCCCTTCTTTCCTCTACCCCCAATGAAGCTGCATCTGCACTGCAGAAATAATTCAGCTTAACACTTCTTTAACTGCCGTGTCTCGATGCTATGGAATTCGGGGATTTGTAGTTTTGTGAAATATTTAGCCTTCTCAGTCAGAGAGCGCTAATGCCACAACAAACTACAAATCCTAGGATTCCTTAGCATTGAGCCATGGCAGCTAAAGTGATGTCAAACTACATTATTTCTGTAGTGCAAATGCAGCCCAAATTAAATGCCTGCAAACTGCTTTTGTGCTTTGAATTGAGTTTGCAGCAACTGAAGTAACCCAAGGACAAAGGGGAACCATGGGAGGAGGAGAGAGAAACTGACGTTTTAGAAGTAGCTGAAAAAGTGGGACAACACAGGATTAATCAAGACTGTCTCTGCTGAATCAGGACAATTGGAGGAGATGAAATTATGCATCATATGAGTAAAAATGTATATATAGTTCATTTTTTCTTGTTGTAAGAGTACTAGAGTTCATGGCCACCTGATAAAACCAGTTAGCAGTTGAGTCAGGTCAGACAAAAGAAAATGCTTCTGTACTTCACACACATACTTCATGCAGAGGGTGAGGTCTAGGAGCCTGGGAGGCTTTTGGAGGAGTTCATCCACACAGGAGCCACTAGTTTGTCATTGAGGAATACATAGAATCTCTGTGTTCGGTAACAGTAGGACACTGGATGCCAATTTTGGATGTCAAGCTGAAGTGCTGAGCCAGCACATTCAGGGCTGGCCTGCCATTAGGCAGAGTGAAGGGAATCATTATAGGCTAAGGATCTTTGCTGTCCTCAGGTGTGATGAAGGTAGTTGTTCCATCAGAAGTGTTGAATTACGGAGATTACTACACATGGCTTTTAAACTGCAATCACACTGGGAAAAAAGCTGCTTTGGGTCACACTTATCACACGGCATCGCCTCCAACCCATAGTTGCTCTGCCCCCGACCCACAGCTCCTCCATTGCTTTTCATTGATGGGGGGGACCTGTCAATGACCTCTGAATCTCACAAGACCATAGGTATGAAATCTTGCTGCCTGAGCTGTTGCATGATTGGCAGTCACATTAGTGTCAGTGTCTTCTCGTCTTCCCCTCTCCCTCCTCCCTCTATCCATTGCCCAGGTGACCAGGGATCCTCCTTTTCCTGGACATGTCCTATATTTCAACTTTATGTCCAGGGGTCAGGGAGGAATTCCAAAACATCCTCCATTTTGAGCCATAAAACCTGTCCTTGTGTCATCCCAGCAGACAAACAAGAGGCAGCTCAAAAGATTTAGTACAGCCCCATCTATTGCAAAGGGCTTGTTAGTTGCAGGCTGCAGAGAAGTCCATTGCTCACCATGTGGTGGTTTCGTTTGTTTTTTCTGATGGAGGCATAGAAAGGAAAGGAGGATTTGAATTGTCGAAGTAGATCAGTGGCACCATGGGAAAAGTACAAATGAAAGTAGTAATTTAAATGTAGATTCAGTCAAGGGTTTGTTGCTAGTAAACTACATTTTTAAGCATTTGCTTTGCTTAAAATTCTGTAAGTATGTTGCAAGCCAATAAAGCATTTTAACGAAGATATGTTCATCTGAAAAATATGGTTGAATACATAATAAAATACAGTATATATAATATAGCTGTAAATAAACCTTATGAAATGGATTTATATTTATATTAATGGTTTTGGCTTTTATTTGGTAATGCCGTACATTTTTCTTGAATGTCCTACATTTTGCAGTGTCTGGGCCTCCTTTGTGATTATGACATCTGGTCACCCTAACTATTCCCAAGCAGCCTGATGCCCTGGTGGATCCCCCCCCCCCCATTTCCTTCCTTCCTTCCTTCCTTCCTTCCTTCCTTCCTTCTTTTTTTTATTTAACATACAATCGCTTACAGTAGCAGAGATTTGGAATTGCATAAAATAGTGGGGGGGGGGAGGGAATTAAATAAAAATATTGAAAGGCATGGAGGATAGGGCATAAGGCAGGGAGGTGGTGTTAAAGGGGAGTCGGGAAAAGAGTGCAATGGCAGCAGCAGCCCCAATCACATGATTCCAAAGACATGCAATATTGGCTCCTCTGAGTATGGTATGTTCTAATTTTTTCTCCGGACATAGCTATTGCAAGAACAAGGTTTGCACAGCCTAAGGAGTTTATCACATGGGACGAATCTCATGTAGAAACTAGATCTAAAGTGAAAACATGACATTTGGGGTTAACCCGAACAGAAAGTAGAAAAAAACCGCAAATGCGGGTTGTTTTTCAGGCAACGTTTGTGTGAAAGAGAAATAATGCAAAAATAACCTGAACAGAAAGCCGACAAAAGCCACTCCTTTTCACTTTCAGGAAATTCTGAAAGTAGAAAGGAGTGGGATTTGTCGACTTTCCATTCAGGTTATTTTTCACGTTATTTCTCTTTCTTCCAACGCGTCTGAAAAACAACCACATGTGTGGGTGTTTAGTGGATTTTAAAATGCTATTTCTGCACGGGATTTGCCTCCGTGCGATAAATTCCTAAGATTAATCTGCCCATCCAGTCAGATTCTATGCATGGGCTGGACGCAAGGAAAATCATAAAATTTCTTGGGACAACCCTGGGACTATCACCCTCAAGCCCTGTGTGCAAAGCAAAGCAAAGCAAAGCAAAGCAAAGCAAAGCAAAGCAAAGCAAAGCAAAGCAGCTTCATTTATATACTGCTTCATACCACACTATGCAGTGTCTAAGCGGTTTACAACTGTAAGCTCATTGCCCACAACAAGCTGGGTACTCATTTTAGTGACCTTGGAAGGATGCAGGATTGAGTCGAACCTGAGCCCTGGCTAGTATTGAACTTGCAACCTTACAGTACAGGCATTTAACCACTGCGCCACCAGGGCTCCTGGTGCAAGAATCCTAGAAGCAACTGCCTTGCCACTATGGACAATGGGACAATCAAATAGATGGGCATTCCCCCCCCCCCTTAATGTTGCTGAATTGTACTGCATTGAATACATTAAACAATTTGATAAAATGGTCAATAACACACATAGTTGCCATTCACTCCATATATGCCAAGCATTATGCCTATGGAGGCCCCTAGATTGCCCAAAGAACAGTACTTGATACTATTATGAGCTCTTATTAGTTATGATTAATCTAATTCATAAAAGGAAATAGCAAAAGTTTTGATAAGTTCCTTTTTCTCTAGATGATCTTTTTGTACATTCTGCTTATTTCCAGTCAGAGGTGTGCTGTGTAAAAGTACAATGACTTTTAAATCAGTCTTTTGGCTTCCTTCTGTGATGTGACTCAGTAGATAGTAACTCCAAATCTGACTTGATTCTACAAGCTCTTCAGTACATCCATTCCTATAATGCAATATTCCAATATGTGAGTACTTCCGAAACAAATATCACATAATAGGTTACAGAACAATGGTTTTGCTATCAAGGAAACCAAACACAAGAAACAAACAATATTGTCTCTTGACACAACACAACTGTGGGCTATTTGTTTGCCAACCAATCTGAGTTACCCAAGCAACAGCAAAATTAATTGCTCTCGTATAAGAACAAAACACACGTGCCCCAATGCATAAACACACACTCCATACATATATACATAGAGGGCAACTTAGGAACATTGGCTTGGTTCCAGATGTAATCATAACAATAAAACATTGTCTTGACAACTCTATTTTGTTATTGTTAATCAGAAACAGAAACCAGACTGGGAAAGGCAAGATCCCGGATGTGCTAATTTAGGCTTTGGTGAATATGTTTTGTATTCATATACAAGAAGAAGGCAAGCAAATTTCATGTTATAAAATATTTCGTGTATAGCAGAGTGGGGAGCACATACGGAAACAGCCTAAATCAAGCCTCTAAAATACATCCAAACTTGGCAAACAAAATTCTCAGTACTTCTTCCTTAAAACTGCACTGATAAATAACAAAATATGAGTGCTGATGCCAGAAGAGACAGTGTAATGGAGAGCATAGTTTTGGAGCACTGGGACTTGAGGTTCAAATTCCTCCTTTTTCAAGAATCTCACTCATTGCTGAAAAACCTGTGTAAAATCCATCCTCCCCCCCAAATCTGGGGCAATAAGGCCACATGACGCATGGCCCCATCCACCCCAGATTCAGTGTATCCTTTCTTATTGTGGAGATTTTGAACTCTGCAGTTTTCTCTGGAGTTTGTGCCACCATTTTAATGTCCGGGCCAGTACCCGGCCTGAATGGTGGTTTCTCCCTCCTCCTCCCCCGAAAGCATCAGTGGTGCCAGCTCGCAGCCACATGCTAAGGTCAGATGAGGTGCCTAGACCACATGCTGGGTGCTTTGTTTTCCTCAGGGCGATGGGACAAGGTTTGAAGGTGGCAGTGGTGGCGGCAGTAACAGTAGCAATGATGGCAATGACAATAGGGGCAGTGGGAAGCAGTAGTGGAGCAGCAGTGGCAGACCCAGAAACTCTGCTGGGACAGTCAGGTAGTGTAGACAATCTACCCGATGTCCCTATGGAGAAAAAGGTACATGGGGTGGCTCCGGGGCAGATGTGGGGGCAGGAGGGGCAGGAATCCATTTGGACATTTGCCCCTAGAGTAGACTAGCCTCTGGTGATCCTGGGCCAGCCCTTAATGCTCAGCCTAACCCCATTGCCGGGGTCCCTATGGGGACAATATAAGAGGGCAAAAGGAGTGATTAATCATTTAAAAAGCAACCCCTGAGAACCAGGGGGTAGGAAACAAGTGGTTTTAAGTTGTACAGGTTGAGTTTTCCTTATCCAAAATGCTTGGGACCAGAGGTGCTTTGGATATTTATTTATTTATTTATTGCATTTTGGAATACCTGTACTTTCATATATGTACATAATGAGATATCTTAGAGATGGGACAGAAGCCTAAACACAAAATTCATTTATGTTTCATATAGACATTATACACATAGCCTGAAGGTAATTTTACACAATATTTTGTATATGAAACCAAACCTGTGTACACTGAACCATCAGAAAGTAAAGAGTGTCACTATCTCAGCCATCCATGAAAAAAAAATTGGTTTCTGGACTATTTTGAATTCAGAATTCCAGGTAAAGGAGTTTTCAACCTGTAATGGGACAAGGCTTCACATTCCTGAATAGGCCTAGGAAATGGGGAGGAATACTAGCACTTGTAATCCAAAAACCTCTGGAGGGCCCAAATTTTGCCCACCAATTCTGCTGCCAGTGCAGAGCAGAAATAGAATAAAACATGCAAAGTCACCAGTGCTGAATTGAAGAATTCAGCTTTTTTGTGCTGCACTTGTGTGATCTATATAGGCTTGCCTATCCTGCACAATGCAATAGCCAGATAAAGAAAAAGAACCCTGGAGTTTATGGAAGTCTCCATCCTGATGCTACTCTGTAATACTGAAAGATCAACCTTGCCATGGAAAATCTGTGCTGAGCCAACTTCCTTTCTTTTAATCAGTCCTTGTTATTAACAAGGTGATTGATAGCTAACATATTCATGAGTTATAACTTACGACGATTTATATGATGGAACTATAACTTATGACAATTAATGCAAGGTTTGTGTATTTTACATTCTGCTGCTTAAAGAAAAAAACAGTTTTTAAAATGTCATAAAAATGCCTTTGGACTTTATCACATGGGGAGAATCTATAGTTTATCAGCTCACAGTTGTAAACCGCTTAGACATCCCATAGCGCGATATTGAGCGGTATATAAATGAAGCTGCTAAAAAACTCACATAATTACACGTAACGATTTCACATGACATCACACAAAACCTATCATTAAAGTGATCAGAAAGTGGTGTTATCCTGAATCTTTTTACTTTTGGAATTTTAGCGAAAATGCATTTGCGATATTACTCTAATTGCGCATTTACTCTAGTGTGAAAGTCAAATTGGTTTATTCAAGCAATAATCCTCCTTTCACTTGTTTTTCTGGTTTTCCTATGGTTCTGTGGGGCCACTTTTACTTCCTTTTTTGCTCGGGCGACAAACATGCCAGGCAGACATGAGCCTCTCCACTTTCTCTTTCTAAAATTTCCTGCCTGGTAATATTTAATGGTGCTATGTATCCCTCTGCACATGTGCAAGTATACCATTTCTACTTCATATATGGAATTTGTTCGCTTTTGTATGAAACACAAAAGCGGATTTTTCCCCACACACACTTTTCTGCTTTATTACGTGTTTATTCTAATTGCGTGTGATATTCATTCACTCAATTAAACACTATTTTCGCTTTATTTTCGGGATGGTTTATTTGTGCTTTATTATCTCTTTAAAGATGGCAGAATGTATGATAAAGTCCTTTGACTAGTATGGCAAACAGCAAAAGAGTCGTCTGTCTCACCCGCTTCCCCCAACTCTGTGCAATGTATAAACGGTCTCTTAGCTCTTTTTAGTTTGCCCATAGTCCTTTTTGTCTCCTGGCCTAATATATGACTTTTCAGTAGCTGACCTTGTATTTGGCTGTATTTGGAGCACATACCATTTGAAAGAAGAGAGCAACACACACAGGCAGGCCAGCTGCTCTTTTGTATGTGCTCATTACCGTTCCTGCACCAATCTTTTTATCATCTGCTGCTGATATGCAACAATCCACACTGATGTTTTTTGCTTTCCTCCAGATCACTGATAAAGACATTTAATCAGGTTGGGACTAATAAATGAAAGGATATATTAAATCTAATTTTAAACTCCCTTTGCGCATCCTATTTCATTTTACACTTCTCAGAAACTGAAAATTAATTAAGACTCATTCACTTCTGTTTTCTGTTTTCAAACCATATGTTTAACTTTCAGTACTCAGTGAGGCAGTGCTCGCTTAGCACACTGGAGGATGAAACTTAATTCTGTTCCAAAAAAGCCAAGTAGAGTGATTTATCTCAGGCTAGCCCTATTACTAAGCATTTCTTTAAGACATTAGCTGTTACAACAAAAGAGCACAATGTCTACAATGGTTTTATGGAGCTGTCCACACTGCAGAAACAATCCAGTTTGACACCACTTTAACTGGCATGGCTCAATGCTAGGGAATTCTGGGAATTGCCATTTAGCTGTTTAGCCTTCTCTGTCAGAGAGCTATGCTGCCACAGTAAGTTACAGGTATTTCTGCAGCGCGGATACAAATTATTTCTGGATTATTTCTGCAGCGCAGATGCAGCCAAAATATGAACACACATACACTGAAGAAATTCACATATTACAATATCATCATTTATCCATTTTGTGTATATAATCAGTGCTTAAATTAGAGGATGCACAGAAGATTTTGGGTACCTGTGCTTTTGCAATGCTCCCCCTAGTTTCCCCCCCCCCTACAGTAGTTTATTTATCCCCTTGGTTTATTTTCTTAGTTTTATTTTCCTAAGTATGCTGTGGAGTGAGACATAATCTGGTTAGAGGAGGAATCATGGACTAGACCATGTGAATTTCACCGGGCTTCCTATCTTTATTTCTGTGAAAGGCCCCATGCCTCATGTTAAGGCACAGAGGACAACACCAGTCAGGAAACAAGACAATGCATCTCTCCAACCAGAATAATGATACTTGTGCAGAAATAATGTCTTATGGTGTTTGCTTTGTCTTTTCTGTGCTTTGTTAGCTTCCATTATGTGCTGGTCAGGCTACACAGTAGCAAGTGTCTTCATGGTAGCACTATGACCCCTCTGCTATCTCCTTATTTATAACCAGTGCTAGGGTGAATCAAGTTCCAGCTTGTTAGCAAGAGGCTCTTCTAATTAGAAGGAATGGTCCCATCGGGATGGACAGGGGGGTTGGGATATATAGCTTCTAGAGGTTTCTGGCCTCTGAGAATTCTGGGCTGGAATCCTGTATACTAAGTATCTTTTTCTGGCCCAATCCAGCTAAATCAGATGGAAACTTCATTCACACATGCTCTGATCATCAGCAGAATGGATCTCATTCTTCCCATGTAGCTGATACCCAGTACAGTAGCCTTAGAAGGGGAGTTATTAAGTAGCAGTCATGAATATGGAACAGTTATGGGTGAGTAAATCAAGATAACTCTTTTGTATTCTTAATCTGATACATGATTCCAGATCTAATTGATTAAGTATGCTTTGTTGTTGTGTGCCTTCAAGTCATTTCTGATTAATGGCAACCCTAAGGTGAACCTATCACAAGGTTTTCTGGGGCTGAGAGTTGAGAGGGGAGAAGTTAGGATCATCCAAGTCATTGGATTTCCCATCACCATGTAAGGATGTCACAGCTGGACAGTGAAGAAAGTGGATAGAAAGAAAATAAACTCATTTGAGATATGGTACTGGAGAAAAGGGCTGAGGATCCTGTGGATGGCCAAGAAGACAAACAAATGGGTCCTATGACAGATCGAGCCTGAACTCTCCCTGGAAGTCAAGACAACTAAATTGAGGCAGTTATACTTTGGAACATCATGCAAAACCACGACTCACTTTGAAAGACAATAATGATAAGAAAGGTGGAGGATGATGGAGAGGAAGACTGCATACCAGATTGATGGACTCAATCAGAGAAGCCATGACCCTGGTACTGCAAGACCTGAGCAGAGCAGTGGAGGATAGGGGATCTTGGAGGTGTCCCATTCACAGGGTCACCATGAGTTGAAGTTAACTTTAAGGCACTTTACAAGGACAACAATTGATGGGGCTCAACTTTGTTTAGCTTCCAAAATCAGGATGAAGAAGAAGGACCCTACCTTCAGTCCATCTGCCATGACCCAGCCTCAAATGGAAAGAAGAACTGCTGGACTTGACCCCTTCCCCACTGCCATTCCCTTCTCTTCTTGTGTTGTCTTTTTAGATTGTAAGCCTGAGGGCAGGGAACTGTCTAATTAACAATTTGTAAGTGGCTTTGTGGCTGAAGAGCAGAGTACAGTATAAATACTCTAAATAAATAAGCAAAATCAGGCAAGACTGGGCATGTTCGAGGTGGTATGGAGGTAAACCTGCTAGTTCAGATCAAAGCAATTGCCCAAAATTTTGGGCTGTCCTTGGGGATTTGGCTGTGGGGAATGTCAGGCTGTATGCTCCAAAATTTACCACTATAATCACTGAACTTAATTAACTTCTAGTTTCCAACTAAATATGCAGAGCTAAAGCAGTTTCCCCAGTCTGCATGATAATTCTATCTTATATATGGTAGAATTCAAATACTAGATACTAGTATTTGATACTAGATATCACAGCAGAGTGTACATCTTATCTATCCCCCCTCCCAGATTTTTACCATAGTCCTTGAGGGCCTGTTGTGCTGCAGTGAGGCTTATAGTACCTTCTTTTATTGTAGAACATCAATTTTATTGCAGGCTAAATTATTAAACCATAAAACTGTAGTGGGGTGATTTCATCCCACTCTGCACAGAACTCTATGAGAAAGTTTTGAACGTACAAAGCCCAGTAAACTCAGGAACGCCAACTTTAGTACACGCTGAGTGTTAGTACACATTTGCAATATTCAAAAGGGGGGTAGGGAGTGGGGTGGGCAGGACACAGAAACAGCTGCTGGTTAGGAATCTAACTGGAAATGATATTCTCAATACCATGACAACAAGAGACAGTGAGGCTAATGGTGACAATGTGTCCCTTCAGATGGTTTTCTGACTAAGATCTTTCAATAGACTTGCTGTTCCTGCTGGAAATAACTATTGTCTTGCAAATCCGCCTCCTCATATACCACACACATTTCTACTTGAAAGTATGGGGGGTTGCAGACTGCCAGAAATAGTGCAAATTGAGTCCACTTTTAGGGTTAGGGTTAGTGCTAGGGAATCATGGAAATTGGTTTTTTTCCTGAGACTTTGAGCCTTCTCTGTCAGAGAGCTCTGGTGCCACAATAAAATACAGTTCCCATGATTCCCTAACCCTAACCCTTAAAGTGGACTCAATTTGCACTATTTCTGGCAGTCTGCAACCCGCAAAATCACAGAAGTTTGAGCCCATCATAAGAGTCATAGGGGGAAAAACCTTTATGGTCATATGAAAGCAGGTCTCAAGCTGCAGTAGAGAGGCACCGGGTTGGACATGATACTGTGGAATGCTGAAGGAAGGGGGACAGGTACAGGGAAGAAGTTACCTTTTCCACCTGAAAAATGCTAGATCCTCCTTCCAGGATTGCCTGCTGGCAGCTCAATCTCAGATGCCAAGTGACTGGCAAAAACATGCTCTCCTGGTTTGGGAGGGACAGCCCTAACTAAATCTGTGTTGTCCTACCTTTTCACCTGTTTTTAACAATGTCCCAGTTTCTCTCTCCCCTTTCCAATTTTCCCCTTCGTCTCAGCTTACTCCAGTTGCTACAAACTGAATCTCCTGCATTCCTGCTGGTTTCCTGTTTTTTAAAAAATATTATTTACCTTGCTTACCTGGAAGTCAGCTAATTACCAGCAAAAGGTATAGAAAGGTCAAATGCTCTATTCTGCCTTTTCTGATGCTAAATTCACATGGATATTTCACTCCCTTTATACCTAATATTTTGTTCATGTTTTAAGAGCCAGCCATTACATGTGAGAGCCAGCACTTGATAGCTGAGATGGCCTTTGACTCTGATATTTGACAGCCACATTGGCATTTATTGCTTGTAGGGCTTATTGTTTGTAGTGTTTGTGCTCACTATTCTTTTCCATTTTTATTAACATTTATTGAAATTCTAAATATATCATAATTGATATATTTTATGTAACACACACACACGAGTAATAATAGTAATTTGTAATGCAATACATAATATAAGTGATGTGCAAAAGACAACATCATAGAATACACTAAACGGGATGAATTATCAAGCACTAATACAATCTACAGATAGTAAAACTAGGTACTCCAGAATTTAATCTGTAAATCAGGAGAACCATTATCTGAAGACTCTTTACCTAGGAATACCATAAACAGGTGTTAGAGTTCAATAAACCAATCTGCATTGCTGGCTGGCTGGCTGGCATGCAGCCATGTCAAAATATTGATAACACTTTATTTGGTAGCTAATACGAAGCAGCCAATCAATACTTGGTAGGTAACATGCAAATTATATTTAGCAAATGTTAGGTCTTCACTAGGTTAATTCTTTCATTTCTCCAATCAGGAAACATTCATGGTCAAAGTCTCATTTAAAGCTGAATCACTCCTTTGAGGTTTTTGAGATAGATTAATCATACATCCTTCCTGTTCATAATTACCTGCTAGCTTTGCCAAGACGACACATATTTGTCGACTGTCCATTCTATTTCCAAAAAGTAGGAAGGACCAGGAGGAGAAAGAGGAAAAAACAAATATTTCTCTCTCTCTCTTCCCCCCCCCCCCCTTAACGCAAGAATAAAAGATGGTGAGAATTTTTTTACACTTTTTCATAATATTCTACACTAAATGTAAATGGATCTTGTAGCACCTTTGAGACTAACTGAGCAAAAGATGTAGCATAAGCTTTGGTCTACTTCCTCAGAAACCTGTCTATGAAAGTTTATGCTATAACATCTTTTGCGCAGTCTCAAATGTGCTACAAGGTGATTTTATATACTGATATTTCAGACTAACACAGCTATGGGCCCATCCTCACTGTGATTTAAACCAATTTGCTGATCAGTTTATTTGTGCCTCATTCACATTGCGTTTGGTCTGAGCCTCGGTGAAATGAGGCAAATGCAAAAAGACTGCTTGAACTGCCATGGCTCAATGGTATGGTATTCTGGAAATTGGAGGAGTTTGTGGGCCCAGAACAGCTATCAAAGAGATAGCCATTTTGAGCAGGACATTCGCAGTATTTTGGGCTTTGATTTGGGGACATCCTCCATTTTTCCTGGATGGGCCTCCATTTTTTTTGGGGGGGGTGCCTGTTAGGATGGAGTCCCTGGGGGAAAATGTCCAATGTGGTGGAAAGCAGCAGCCATGATGAGTCAGCATTTGGCCACTGCTGAGTCATGCAGTCTCATACTGAGTCACAGGATGTGACAACATGAGGGTAATCATCTGGTGCTGGAAAGCACACCAAGCTGCTGTAAAACTGCTGCAAAACTGCAGTGTCACTCAGGTGAGTGACAGGTGTCCAACAGGAAGAGGCAGGGCCAGAATGTCATGTGGAGGCATGGCTATATAAGGCACAAGGCTCTGGACACATGTGTGGAAGTGGATGTAGATGTGGTCGTTGGTTGTCATATGTAGATTGCATTGGAAGATACTGTACATAGCCTTGTACATGGAACAACAAAGATTAAAGCCTCCTTTGATGATACATAGATGATTTACATTTTTTTAAAAAATGTGGGACGGATTGATCGCAATCGATACTAACCATGCATTCTGTAGTGGTACAAATCTAGTGGGAATGACAATCACGTAAAAAGAAAGACATGAATGCATGGAATAAGGAAATAATTCGCTTCCATAGTGGGAACTATGTATCGGGCTGAATCTATTAAGTGACCCAGTGTCAATGCGACTCACAAATCAGTTTAAATGCAAGCATGAATTCTATACAAAATATGCCATATCCATGGTCCTGAGAATCTTTCAATAGGCAGTAGCTTGTGCTGACAGTGCCTAATCACATATTGTTCCAGCCATTTCAGCAGACATGTATGGGGCAAGGGCAATAGCTCTGAGCAGGTACAGTGCCTTTTCTTGCGTCTGTGTACAATGTATATGCTTTTAATTTGCTTTTAATTTTATTTAATTATAATTATAATTTAAATTTTCTATGATGCTATTTTTAAAAAAAACTCAGTATCTGTTTTAACCTGTAATCTGCCTTGAATCCTAGGGCTAGAGAAAAGGTTAGATTGTGGTTACTGAAATATCAACGGACAATAATGGGTGATGGTGAGATTAATTTTGGAAAATGCCAAGGAATTCCATGATAGGTTCACCTTAGGGTCACCATAAGTTGGAAATGACATGAAGGCACATAACAACAACAACATTCAGACATACACCATTTTTAATAGCATATGTGTTAAGTACTGCATCTTACACATCTTTCTTTTCCAATGCAACAAGGGTCTAGGTATTCACAATCGTGGCACTATAGCCCTGTTTGTAAAAATCCCCCAATCCTACTTTAACAGCCATCAGCTGCTGTGAGGGACACAGATCTGGTCTTCTGTCAACTGGAGTGCAGTACACTGACATTTCCATCCCCCTTCTACCAGTGATCTCCGGTGTGAGGAGGAAATGCAACTGGGGTCCTGCTTTTGATTGTCACAAGGGAGATCGCTGATGGGAGGGATATGGAAACATCAGTCTGCTGCATCCCGGTCAACATGAGAACAACCTTCATAGCTCATAGCACTTGGTGACCGTGGGGGGAATGAAGTCATGAGATGCTACTTAGTTAAGCATACTGATCTAGATTTTTGGCCTATATGGATATTTTTCATTTCAGCATATTGAAGGACAACTACCTGGCCCCAGAGAGCCAATGTGATAAACTACTTTGAGTGTTGGACTAGGACTGTGGGAGATTAGAGTTCAAATCCCTGCTCAGCCATGGAAACCTACTGGGTGATCTTAGGAGTTTATCACACAGGACGAATCCCATGCAGAAACTAGATTTAAAGTGAAAACAACCCACTTTTGTGGGTTGTTTTTCACATGACGTTCAGGGTTAACCCAAGCTGAAAGTAGAAAAAACCCACAATCGTGGGTTGTTTTTCCGAAGACATTTGCATAAAAGAGAAATAACGTGAACATAACCCGAATGGAAAACCAACAAAACCCTCTCCTTTTGACTTTTGGGAACTTCTGAAAGTAAAAAGGAGCGGGTTTTGGTGACTTTCCATTCAGGTTAATGTCACTTTATTTCTCCTTTACACAAATATGTCTGAAAAACAACCCACTTTTGTGGGTTTCTTCCAGATTATTAAATCCTGTTTCTGCACGGGATTTAAACAATTTGCCTCCGTGTGATAAGGTCCTTAGATATGTCACACCTTCCCAGCCTTAGAGAAAGTCAAAGGCAAACCTCTCCTGAATGACTCTTGCCAGGAAAAAAAATACCTTGATAGAGGATTACTGTATGTCACAGTTGACTTAAAGGCATATAACAACAACAAGAATAAGAAGCTAGGCTTCAGCTAAATTGGAATATGACTTCTCTAAAAATGGAGAATTGTGACAGAGCTACAAAGTGTGATGTCTTCCTTTTGACCTTATGTGAGAAAAGTGTCTGCTCCCTGATATCTTCAGTACCTGATACATCATGCATAAGACATTCATTTGAATACTAGAAATATTTGTTTTCCCTACAAAAGATGTTTTGAAGAAAGCACTGCCTAGGGGAAAGCTCACGTATGCATTACTTTTATTTTAGTTTAAGGAGAAAGAGGAGAGGGGGAGAAAGGAACAGTAGACATTTGGGGTGTTTCCAGATGAAGCTTCAGAGTTTTAATTTTTTAAAAGTATTACTTTTTCAGTTTTTCAAAGTAATGTGTAATGTTATAACAAAGTAACATGTCAGTCATTAGCAATCATACATTATCAGTGTCATGTTCCTAACACATTATTTTTGCTACTTTTCCAGTTTTTTTAAAAAAAAAACCTTAAAACTACAAAAAGATCACCAAAAATATTTTAGAAATCATGAGCAAATGTTACAGAAAAAAAAGGTAAAGGTATTCCCACTAGATGCATTATATTTTGAAAATAACACCAACACCCTGAGTTGTTACATCCAAAAGAAATGCATTGGAGGTCTTTAGTTTTTAATGTATTATGTCCAAGTTCTGTGAGGAGTTTATTGTGCAACCATTCTGCCTCATTCACATAACTTTTTGCAAAGTATAGACAAGGCCATGTTGCATTTGTTACCTTCCCATATTTTCCCATCACTTCTGTCTTTTTTGTTGGTGGTGATGTGTCCCATCATTTCTGACTCATGGTGACCCTAAGACAAATCATAGAGGTTTCTATGCAAGATTTGTTTAGAGGAGGTTTGCCTTCACCTTCTTTTTGAGTCTGAGAGAGTATTAAAGTGGGCCCTCAATATCTCCAGGCTTGTTATCCATAAATTTAAGCATCTATGGATGGCAAGCCCTGTTCCTCAACAGCAGTGCATACACGTAGCCATGCTAGTGGCTGTGCACATATTGTACTGCCATTAGGTACAACAGGACTTCAGGTCCCATGTTTTTTCATATCTGTGGGGGGAGTCCAGAATGGATAGCCCACAGATATCAAGGTCCAGCTGTATTTATTTATTTCAAGTATTTATACTCCTCTTCAGCCATAAAGGCTCTCAGATCAGTTTACAGATTGTTTCCCTGAAAGAAACACACAAGAAAAGGGGAAAAGCAGTGTGGGAGTAGCAGATTTGAGGGGAGTAGCAGATTACAATTAAGATTAAGAGTAGCAGATTTGAGGGGGGGAGTTTGGGGATTTCAGAGAGAGGAAGGGAATACCAATCCCCATAGCACCCCAAAAGGACATGCACACATGTAAGGGAAACTTACGCATTCACCTGTCCCTAGCAGGATATTGGCCTGTTGATGATGCCCAAAAAAACATGATGCCATGATGCCGAAAAACTTAAGTACAGGGAGCTATCTGTGGGCTTGCCATTTGCGGATTTAAGCATGTGCAGATGGCAAGCCCTGTTGTCCATAACGGTAGCATTGTGCATGTGTCCATGCTAGCGGGTGCATGTGTGTCATGCCACCATTAGGGACAACAGGACTTGAAGTCCTGTGTTTTTTGGTATCTGCTGGGGGGGGGTCCAGAGTGGATCCCCCACAGGTACCAAGGTCCAACTATAAAGTGGCAGACTATGGTTCTCAGTAGGTTGGCCTCATTTGTTGGAGGGGCAATAGATTTTCATTACTGTCAAGAAATGCAGCATCCATCCAGTGTCTCTCAGTGTCAGGTGTTTTGTGTGTCTGTTTTTATCTTGTAGCACCAAGATTAAATGACCAAGAGCAAAGTTATAAAGTTTGTGAAGGAAACAAATTGTCCACTTCCTGTGTGTTATAGCTCTTGGGCTACCGCTACAGGTCTGCTGCTAAATCTCAGTCTTTCTTGTGAATTAGTTTGGTTTGGGATTCGGTATTACTGATACACATGTGCCTAGGAAATGGAGAAGTATTAGTACAAGCTAACACAATTATTAGAATCTCCTCCCCTCTTTTCAGAAGAAATCGGAAAGGCATACCAAGCATAGACAAAGAGCTGTTTCATAGGCTTTCCCTCTTTTCCTGAGAAACAGACCCATTTGCAAAGGTCTTGTAGGGTGCAGTGATTCACAAGCCAGACACATCTGAGAGCAGTAAAAAGCAAACACTTCACACCAACCTACATACCAAAAGATGTATGACTGGGCTCTGAATGGCTGTCTTCACTGCAGAAAAATAAATAAACAAGAAGCCCCGTAACTGGTTTGCTGGGCTTTCGGTGCTTTCTGAGGGCCAATTTGAAACAGCTGCTTGTTACAAGTCATATTTTATGTGAACCACATTCCCCTTCCAGCTGGTGGTTTGTCATACACTGATCCAGATTTCCATGGCCAAATTCATTATTCATAAATATTTGCCAAATCATGTAGCTGAATCATCTTGTCAGGCAAAGGGTTGCTTGGAAAATTGTCAGCTAGATACTTGGCAGGTTCCTTTTTTCCATATCACTGTTTCTGCTTTCCTTGCTGAAGAACATACAGTGGTAAACAGGAGATGATTACTTATTTTGTTGTCTGGGATGCATTTTCATACTGAAATTTTTAGACTGGGATGCATTTTCAGATTTCCTTTCCTTTCCTTTGCTATAGACCTTGGAGGAGCAATTGTTCAGCTCTTGTCTTAAATATTTGATTAACTATTAATACTAAATAAGCATGTGACTTTGATTAACTTTCAGTCAAGTCTCCTTTTGCACCATGGCTGAGATCCCGCATCAGAGGCTATGATATAGGCCAAGATTCTAGATCAGCTACCTATATACTTAACTAAATATTATCCCCTGGTCTGATCCACCCAGTTCTGATGAGCAGATTTGCTTCCATGTCTCTGTTAAGTACTCCTTTGCTATCGCTGGGCTAACCTTGGTAGGATTCTAACTCCTCAGCAATTGGTTGGGACATTTTTTATCTCTGTCTGCCTGTACCTTTCTCCAGTTATTTGGCTCATCTGTGAGTTACACTGCTTCTAGACCAGTTTTCTGTAGCCTGATGGCTTCCAAATGTGTCGGACTTCAGCTCTCATCATCCGTAGGCACCATAGCCATTGGATGATGGGATTTGCAGTCCCATATATCTGAAGAGGACTAGGTTTGGAAAGGCTGGCCTAAAGAAGTTGAACTCTGGTGGACCAGACCATAGTTTAGTCTTGTCCAGTGTTCTCTCATAAATGTTGTAAGTTACGTGTTTTGGGATGGGAATGCTGCAGGAGGAGCAGTTCTCACCAGCAAGTGAGGCTGTGAGAAGGAGTTGCTATAGAGGTCTTGCTTCTGATTGACGCAGCCTCGCTCGCTGGTGGGAGAGGAGTGGAAACATCCTCCTCCTGATCCCTGATCACCAGCTGGAAGGATCTCTACTGCTTGATGCCAGCCCAGGTTTTTATGAGCTGAAATGCAAAGCATGAAATTCCAACCTGACCTTCACTTGGCAAATTTACATTGTGGGTTGTGTTGAATCCCATATTATGAGAAAGGTGGGATAGTAAATGCATACATACATACATACATACATGATTACATAAATATATGCCCCCACCCATTCACCAGAGGAGTATGAGAATACTTTCTTCCCGCAGATTTGCACTGTGAGAATGGCTCCACTTTAAAATTTTATGCTGAAGCCATAATCTCACAACACCAATTGCTTCTTGGCAGTGATGAAAGTAGAACAAATGTTTTGCAGGTGCTGTTCTAGTCAGTTTCCTTCTGTTCATGAAGAAACATGATGTCTGTTGGAAGCTCAACTGAAAATTTGTACACAAAAAGAAGCTACTTTTTGAACAGCTTGGAACTATCAGTACAACTTCTTTACAAGGTTTTATAGCACGCAGTGTCAGTCAGTCTATGCAATGTGTGTTCTCTATAATGGTCAATTATTAGGACATATGAACAAAAGTTAACCTTCAGGAAAAACAGTACATCACTGAATATTTAATTGTCTCATTTTTTACAATTTCATAAGCCAGAAATCAGAATTACTCAAAGCAGCTTCACTGCTCCCACTAAGAATTTAACTTCAAATGTAACTATTATGGAACATAATATGTGAAATTGTTTAATTCAGTGTTCTAAATCCTGTTCTAAACCCCATCTAGACCAGAGACACTGGAGTTACCAAATTATTTACTCGTCATTCCACAAGTGATTGAATGGGCAGATTCTAGTTTTAACTAACCAACAGGATTCCACCCAGTAGCTGTGGGTTTTGTATATGTGTTGATTAAGGTTGTATCTGCACTGCAGTTTGACACCACTTTAGTAATAAAATTCTGGGAATTGTAATTAACTGTGGCACCAGAGCTCTCAGACAGAGAGAAGGCTAAATGTCTCACAAAACTACAATTTCCAGAATTCCATAGCATTGAACCATGGCAGTTAAAGTGGTGTTGAACTGGATTATTTCTGCAGTGCAGATGCAGCCTAAAAGGATCAAAAGCATGACCAAGATTTTCTGTACCTGAACATATGAGAAGGATCAAGGCCAACACTAGAGTTTATCACACAGGCAGGATCCCATGCAAAAATGGGATTTAAACTGAAAAAAAATCCGCAAAAGTGGGATGTTTTTCAGACGACGTCTGAGATTAATCCACACAGAAAGTGGAAAAAGCCTGCAAAAACGGGTTGATTTTCAGATGATGTTGGGGTTAATGAGCAATAATGTGACATTAACCGGGACAGAAAGGCGTCAAAATGTGAATTTTCCAAAAGTGAAAAGAAGTATGTTTTGTCACCTTTCTGTCCAGATTAATGTCATGGTATTGATCATTGTCTGAAAATCAACCTGCTTTTGTGGGTTTTTCCTAGGATTTTAAATCCCATTTCTGCATGGGATTTGGAGACTTTGCCTCTGTGTGATAAACTGCTAGGTTAGAAGGATTGATCAATGGAGTGCCATCTGGTGGAACTCCTCCTAAATCATTGTGACATTAGACATGTGCTTACCTGACATCAGCAATGGATAGCTACAAGGCCCCCTTAACTTTCTTGCAATATTCCAGACTGATGGCCTCTTGGGGCATTGTGGGAAGCCAGGACAAATGTACTAGTGGGCCCTCGCAGATTACTGAGGCCTAGAAAACTAATAGCCTTTGCAAACTGCCAGAAATAGTGCAAATTGAGTCCACTTTAAGGGTTAGGGTTAGGGTTAGGGAATCATGGGAACTATATTTTATTGTGGCACCAGAGCTCTCTGGCAGAGAAGGCTCAATGTCTCAGAAAAAAACAATTCCCATGATTCCCTAGCACTAACCCTAACCCTTAAAGTGGACTCAATTTGCACTATTTCTGGCAGTCTGCAAAGGCCCTAAGAGGTCCACACATAGAATTGTTGAGTTGGAAGGGACTGTATTCCATGGAGGAATATAAAACTAAAGTACTCCTAAAAGATGGCCATCCAATCTCTGTTCAAAGACCTCTGAAAAAAGGAGGGTTTACCTCTCTCCAAGGCAGTCTATTCAAGTGGAATCTTTTTCTCCCGAATTTGAACCCATTGCTTCATGTCCTTGTCTCTGGGGCAGCAGGTACAAGGAAGTTTGTTCTAATTTCTACATGTTTGCCATTGTGTGCCTTCAAGTTGTTTCCAACTTATGGTGATCCTAAGGTGAACCTAGCATGGGGTTTTCTGGGGCTGATAGTATGTGACTCTCCCAAGGTCGGTGAGTGGGTTTCCATGGCTGAGCAAGGAATCAGACCTTGATATCCAGAGTCGTAGTCTAATGCTCAAACTACTGTAGCTCGCTACATGACACCCTTTCTAGATGACATCCCTTCAGATATTTAAAGATGGATATAATGTACCTCTCCACCCTCTCTTCTCCAAACTAAACATACCCTGAAGACCATATAGACATAAAATCTCCTTTACCTCCAGACCTAGAACAACCAGAATGTACAAAAATTCTAGATCTTCTACATCGTATTCATGCTTTCCAGCATTTAAAGGTAAGTAATCAACTATGGAGATTTCTACCATTCTCCATCTCCATTAGGATATTTACTGTCCAAAGTAACCATGGGCCAGCTATGTGCTGGTGCACACAGCCCATTTATTCCTGTTTGCCTCCTTTTGCTAGCTCATACAGATGCCAAAGCAGTGCTTCTGGCCTGTAATTTTTGTAGATTGTAAGCCTGAGGGCAGGGAACCGTTTAATTGACCATTTGCAAGCCATTCTGAGAACCTTTATAGCTGAAGAGCAGGGTATAAATACTCAAAATAAATAAATATCCAGCTTCCTAAGGTGTTCCTCATAAAATTCAGAGCAGGAAACTCACTCTTTTTCATGGTGTCACTTATCCGAAGCTCACATCCACACAGCTCTGCACCACCACTGAGTCACACACCTGGAATCAATCAGAGAGGAGGGAATTTCCTGCATTAGTCAATCTCTTTCCTTCCGAGAGGTCTTCCTCTGTCCCCAGCCACATCCTTACTCCTGCTATCCTGTCCACAGCCTCCCCGCCTCTGCCTCCTCTGCGTATTTGGACAGTGGTAGAATCCAAAGATTGGAACTTTACACATTTGTTAATCCTTTGCATGAAATGTTAGTCTGTTTAGTTTAATGTCGGGTGTCAAAGCATTGACATCACATCAGTTGTTAGGATTAGAAACCACAGGATTGAAAAAGAAAAGGGCAAATAATACTTTGGTTGATATTTGCTGCCTATAATGACAGTGAGTAAGGACATTCCCACTAGTTTGATACTTTGGAAATGTAATTCCATTATGCCCTTTTACCCCCACCCAACAAGTAAGGACTTTTAGTTAACTGTCGCTGCATACATAAGCACATGCAAAGGTGCACATCTTTGCTGAAGGAGCGGAAAAAAGCGGCTCCTTTTTGGAGTGGCTTTTCACGGCATACGATGGCTAGAGGGCACTTTCATGGCAACTTTTAGGCATGCGTCGCCTACAAGTCACCTCCAAAGTACCTCTTTTTGCCTGTCTGCATAGCCCCTGTGTCAGTGGCTTCTGGTGGGATCCATGTTGAGGAAGCAATGAATCCACTCTGGGCTTTAGTCCAGATTTTAAAGGGACAGCCCAAGATATTGAGCTCTATCTCCCAAATAGTGACCACTCCACTGACATGGGAGCCACCTGCTACCACTGTTTATTGTCACTCATTTCTGATTTCTGGAAGAATCTGGACATTCATAAATTGTTAAAAGCTGACATGGGCAAACCTAGAATCAATTTATAAGTGAATTCTTTCTTGATAAAAATGTATAGAATGCTTCACCAGCAACACCCCCCCCCCTCCAAAGTGTGACAAAATATACTTCCAAGGAAAACTTTCTGTTTTGTTTTGTTCTGTTTGCTAAAGCAATAAAAAGTAGCATCCGGTAAACAGATAGCTCAGTAAAATAATCATAATAAAGAGTAACATGTCCCTGGTGATTTGAAGCTTTTCTGCAAAAACAGGTGAAATATAGACATGGTTTCATTTTGTATTTCACAGTCACACACTGGTGAACTCAGCTACACTTTGTCCAATCATATCTCACTTTTTACTTCCTCCAGACTTTGGAAAATTTCCTTTTTTGGACTGTGACTTCCAGAATCTCCATAATTCTGGACTACAGCTCTCAGCATGGCCTTTTGTCTACTTTTCCAGTCCCCAAAGTTTCTTTTTTGCCTTAAAAACATAAGAAGATCTGTGCTGAATCAGAGCAAGAGGCTGATCTAGTCTTGCATTGTGTTCCCAAAGTGGTCAACCAAATGTCCCCAGAAAGGCCACAATCAGAACATGAACACTGTAGCATCATGAGCACATATTCCCTAACAATGGGCATTAAAAAGCAAGTGGAGGTTGTATGTTTCCATCATCACTTTAATAAGATCATCTCTCCTTGACCTTTATGCTCCTGTTCAGGTTCAGAAGATCAGTTTGATACAGGAGAAGTTAGTATTTAAATCTCAAGCCATTTAGAGCTCTAAAAAAAGTTGTCTTCAGTTGAGCCTTATTGAAAGCAAACATAGACTTTGGAGCATATCAGCAGTTGCCTGATTACATTCACAATCTATCTTTGGGCAGTTAACTATGCTACTCCCTCGAGGGGAAGGGCAGCTATTTTTGGAAGCATGTGCAAAAGCTTTTGTCGACAGCCACAAAAAGAAATTAAGCAGGGAGCAGGCAGAACATGAAAGTGACACAGTTGTCACCACACCTAGCAAATCAACCCATTTAAGTTGACATTTGATCTTTCCTTGAGAATTATTTACAACCTGATGGAATGACTCTATGAGGTTGGGCTTCACCTGCAATACACATGCTGGTCTTTTGAAATATCAGCAATGAGCACTTCTATTTAGACCTGGCAACTTGAATAACAACAACAACAAAAGGTGCAATTAGCATAATGTTCCACTGGATTGTAGTAGAAAAAAAGTGGCCAGCAAAATGCTACAAGTGTGCCCATTTTAAAAACATGGTATCATTATGTTGTTGTATGCCTTCAAATCATGTCTGGCTCATGGTGACACTAAGGCAAATCTATCACAGGATTTTCTTTTCTGTTCAGATAGGCTTTGTCATTGCCTTCCTCTGTGACTGAGAGAAGGTGAGTTGCTCATAGTCATAACGTGGGTTTCTGTAACGTGGGTTTCTGTAGTCAAACCCTGGTCTCCTAACTCTCAGAATCTTAATCCAACACTGAAACCCTAAACTATGTTGGCTGTTATGATATCACCATCCAAAGTATTCAGCTTGCAGTTCTGTGGCTCACAATATGCTGGAGACTCATCCAGGTATTCAGTGTTCTCAGTATACATTATTATTATTATTATTATTATTATTATTAAACTTTATTTCTAGAGCACTGTAATTATACACAGCGCTGTACAAAGTAAAAAAGTTACAAATATAAAAAAGCCTGCCCATGGCGTACACTCTAAGAAATAAAATAAAATAAAATAAAATAGATAAACAAATTACCATATAGAGGAGAAAATTAAAAGATCAAATATCAAACAAATCACAACACAATTAACATTATCAGAACAATTACCAGATTATCAAACAGCCAGATAACAATCACAAAATCCCTGAGAACGCTTCCCTAAACAATATGGTTTTCAATTCAGTCTTAAAACTGGTTAGGGAGGTGATGAGCCGTACATGCAGAGGAAGACGGTTCCAAGAATGAGGGGCAGCAAGAAAGAATGGACGGATCCGGGACGGGGCAGAGGAAATCCTGGGTTGAGCCAGGAGACTTTGACTGCCAGAACGAAGAGAGTGGGTAGGAATGTAGGGAGAGAGGAGATCGGTTAAATAAGGAGGAGCCAGCCCATGCAGGGCTTTAAAGGTGAGTAACAGAAGTTTATACCTGATGCGGAAAGGAAAAGGGAGCCAGTGGAGGGAAGATAACAGAGGGGAGACATGATCATAACGGCGAGCAAGTGAAATAATGCATGCAGCTGAATGCTGAACAGAGATTAATGGGTGGAGGTGGGAGAGAGGAAGCCCTGCCAGGAGAAGATTACAGTAGTCTAGACGCGATACCACTAGGGCATGGACCAGTGTTTTTGCAGTAGAGGCTGAGAGATATGGGCGGATTTTGGCAATATTATACAGAAAAAATCTACAGACCTTAGCTGTAGTCTGGATCTGGGGGATAAATGACAAGGAAGAGTCAAAGATGAAACCAAGACTGCGGGCTTCTTGGACCGGCTGAATAGAAATGTTGTTAACTAAAACAGAAAAGGTATAGTGAAGGGTGGGCGTAGGTGGAAAAACGAGAAGCTCAGTTTTAGACATATTGAGCTTCAGACGCCGATGGCACATCCAGTGTGAGACAGCTGTTAAACAAGATGACACTGGCTGTTCTAGCTCTGATGAGAGTTTAGGAATGGAGAGGTACATATTCAGTGTATGTATATATAAGCATATGTGTGTATGTGTGTGTGTTTTGTTTCTCTTGGACACTTTAACACTACCTATCTAAGTCTTCAACAAAGCCCTAAATGCTAGAAAAACCAATAAACGACAGATTTCTATGTATACCTTTTAAAGGACTAGTGTGATAAAAGGGAACAGGCTAGAAAAAGATGGAGCTTGGAAATGTGTGAATATATTATGTTAATTTGCTGGAGGGCTTTGTGTGTTCATGTGTTTGTGTTTTGTTTTTTTGTTGCTGTTGTTTGCCTGTTGTATAACTAGAGGAAATGATTACAGTCGTCCTCCATATCCATGGATTCTTTATCCACAGATTCAACCATTGATGGCTTGAAAATATTCAAATAAACATATGAATTTAAAAAAAATCAAACCTTAATTTTGCCATTTTATATAAGGGCACCATTTCACTATGCTATGCCATTGTATTTAATTGGACTTGAGCATCCATGGATTTTGGTATCCATGGGAAGTCCTGTACCCAATCCCCAGTGGATACCAAGGGCCCATTGTACTGCTATTGTTATTATCTTGGTTTCACTGCTTACCAGGTGTCACTGACCAGAATTTTGGACCATCAATTATTCCAATTCTGTCCAATAATTTATGAATAAGTCAGGTATTAACATATAAAGTGACATGTTAACAGTACTTTTTGTAATTGTGCTCCTGTCCTATTATCTGCAGAAATTTCATTCAGATGTTTGTTTTATCAAGTCTTTTGTTTGGAATTGTCTCTGATTACTTATCACTACTAGAATCACAGCTGTTTTCTTTTCCCAGAGGCACTGAATCCCCATCTGTAGGTCTGAATATTTCATAACCTTTTTCATGTCTTTGTTTTTGATTCTGCTATCCCCAGGGATTACCAAATCTATAATCCAAATGTTCTTCCTATCAACCAGAGTTATGCCTTGGATATTATGTTCTAATTGTTTATCAGCCTGAAGCTCATAAGACTTGTACTTCACTATTTTTGACGACAATGATGAAGATATAAAATGTAATTTTTATTTTTAGTTCACTTTCTAGTTTTGCCATAAAGAAAAATGAGTTTAACACAGTGTGTCACTCATTTGACAGAGGAACCAATTATTGCCATCCATCTCCCCACTAGTTTGGAAAGTCATAGGCTGGGTCTACTCTAAGCATGACTAAATCTGGATCAGACCTATTGGTCTCAACCTTATGGTCAAGTCCTGGTTAGAGCAGAGTCATTAAATTAATTGGATTTACCTATATGTTGACTCAGCATTCAACTGTTGATTGAATGTATCCACTTTAGTTTAGTTGTGCCTAACCAGTCTTGTCGTTTTACAGCCACAGACAGGGAGAGATGCTTGGAGAACTTTCTCTCTTAGGTGCCAAAATAACTTGGTGACTATATACCTTGACTGGGGAGGAAATGCCATTTGATACTCTGCAGCAAAATGTCTTGGGCCTTGTGACCATAATAGGGCATAGATATGCCATCAGCATTGCTTCATTGCACTAGAGGAAAGAAGAATCCAGAGTCTATTCAGAAAGGAGGTAAGAATTATATCAGCGTTCATTACTGTGGATATTATCAAACAAAGCTTCCCTCCCAATGTTGTTGCGGCTTTTTAAACACCTGAGACAGCAACTATTCTTATCACATTACCATGCAATTGCGAACTGATAGCAGGTTGCCCATGAATCCTATTGCACTACTGTTCCCTTTACCTCTCAGCTATCCCAGCTTAATCAATAAAGTAGGCTTGTCTTTGGCACTGGGGTGTGTGCAGTGAAAGCCTTTTAAATGCCATTTTTACTGCCCCAGATGAAATGGTTGCCTCGTCAACACTAAGAAGTCCTGCTTTCAATGGGAATGGTGCATATGTGTGTGTGTGCAATGAAAGCCCTTTAAATTCCCTTTCTTCTGCCCAAGAGGGATTGCCTCATCAGCCGTAAGAAATCTTGTGTTTATTAGGAATGGGGAGGGGTGCAGTGAAACTTGTTTAAATTCCCTTCTCTCTAAATTACCTATGGCACATACTTCAATAATGGGCTAACGGTGGGATTGACAGCTATTCACTTGATTTTCCCGTTCATTAAAAGCAGCGGCAGAAGCACGGATTGACTACAGGATACCTGCTGCCTAGCCACAATGTGGTGCGATAAGATCTGTGGATTTCAGTTTCAATCCTACTATTGAAGAACCATGTGATAATCTCCTATGTTTACTCAGTGCTGGCTGTGGTACCATACTTAGGCCTCCCACTGCCATGAAATATTACCTAACTTTAACCTAGAAAGTCTGTATTTCTGGATGGCTCTAGAATGGGAACAGTCAGCTCTTTGGAAAATGCTTCAGTCTATTGACGGAATCATCAAGGATTTTTATTTAAAGCAGGGGTGGGGAACCAATGGCTTTTGGGATGCCCCAGGACTCCAGCTCCCATGAGCCCCAGCCAAGGTGGTTATTGGTCAGGGTTGAGGAGGTTGTAGTCCAAATGCACTTGCAGGGTCATACGTCCCTCCTTTTTAAAATAAGGTAAAAACATCAAATCATGAATAGAGGTCATTTAGCAGTATAAAATTGTGCTCTCAGTAGGTGAGCACAAGCTGATACTTCGTATATCCATTTCAGGATCAGTGTACACACATCAGCTTCCAGCACAGGCAACAAGCAAAAAACAACTTGCCATTCCCTCTTCCATAGGGGTGCTGGTACAGCTCTGCCCTTGCATTGCAGAGATGGAGACAATGGAAGCCTCACACACCTACAACACATATTCCCTGTGTTTACATTCAGTTGGTAATGTTCCTTTCCCCTTTTCTTTGGATGCCTAATCTGTATTTCTAAATGCTCAACTGAGGTTTCAAGTTACTGTGCTACTAGATATTTGGGGACTGAAGAAAAATTTCATTAGGTGGGGCAGAATTTTTATTTGAGAGGAATGACCTCATTTTTTACCTCTGTAGCTACTCCCCTGGAAATACCTAATATGCATACTCTATATGCATGCTCTATAGATATTAAATGTATAAATGTAAATGAATTGAAATTTATTCTAGTGATGTTCTGATTGGACTTGGGGATTAGGGAGTGACCTCAACAATTCCTGTCTGTAATAATTTTGTCAGACAGCATGTGCAGCAAAGCATTTGCACCTACTCTGCTTTATATGCCCAAGTTATAACACAACTCGGTTCCCTCCTCTGATTTAAGCAGCCAGGTTTAAAATCCCATATGTATCAATGACCAGAATTTGGAAAAGTTGCCCTTTCTAGGCTACAAATTCCAGAACCATGCTGTTGGCATGGGACTTTTGTCAATACCAGACCCATCAGTGAAAGGCAAATTTAATTTCTTCCTAGTAGCCTCACCCTCCTGTCAAAACTTTCTTCAATGTTTCTCATCCTGGAGCAAGGAACACCATACCGAGGAAATGACTATCGCTCACTGGCAAAGCACTAATTTTACAAGTGTTCTCTAATTCAGCATAATAAATATTCTGACTCAGAAATCTTTGTAGGTTCATAATCACACCCAGCTGAAATGACTGTGAGAAATTTCTTCCTACTCCTCATGTGAACAGCTAGCCAGCATTGAAATTGAGAGCCCCAGGTAACAGGAGAAGGTTGGAGCAGCTTCAGTGCCAGGATACTCCATGCTGTCCCTGGAGTATCTTGGCCAGTGCAGACAGTACCCAATATGTTTTGGAGGTTTCCCCAACCCTCCCATGTGAGTCTTTAGGCTGTGCAGGGAGTGGTCTGGGGGAAGATGAAATCAACCCATCCAGCTATCACTGGCAAAAACAGCACAATCCAGCAGAGGTACACAGTTGGATGCCAATCATGAAATGTGCTTTATAAAAGACGGAGCATCCTTGATCTCCATTCCCTTCTCTACATCCCTTTATTAACTTTATAAGAATTGAATGTTACTGTGGATTCAGTTTTTAAAAACTTTTCTGTGGATGCATCTTTATGGATTTGCCATGCCCATTTTGGATGATGCCAAGGAACATATCATAGCCATATCTAAAAACAAAAAACAAACCTATAATCTTTTTGTGCTTTCTGTGACTTGGCATTTTTGTGGGGCATTTCCTTCCACAAAGCCTTACTGAGGAATATAGTCTGGGTGGTTTTGCTTGTTTTGCTTTGTTTTCAGGTACACAGATTAGTTCTATGACAACGGAGAAACCCCTGGTAGCCAGTTGTGAAAACTTCAGATGAATCACAGGTTCCCTGTTCCCCAATAAAGAATGGAAGTAACCAAATGGGGAGTCAGCTTTGAGGCATGTATTCACTGGGAGCTGAATAAACGGCTGTCACCACCCTGCCCTTTTAAAGGAATGTCACAATGATGGATGTGGTGATAACCCAAACATGCAAGCTGGATAGTTTGGTCTGTTCAAAGGAAGTGGTAACTCCTGCTTATCTGCACTCTGAGGACCAGGAAAATTGGGACCAAACCGAACAGACTCGATGTGAAGGAAGTCTGGGTGGTTTTCCTTGTTTTAAAACACCCCAAAACAGGCATAAAGCCTTCAAGAGAGTGTAGTAGTATAAAATACTAGTATGGTGTTTTATACTAGTGGGCAGTCAGTCCCCAAATACTTGGGTATTTGGAAGAGGAAGCAAAAGCCACTTAGTCCAATTTGGTGGGCAGTCAGTCCCTAAATACTTGGTGGCCAGTCAGTCCCCAAACAATTTGCTCCAGGTTCCTGGTGACTTTCTAGGAAAGAACGAAACAATTATAGCCAATAGGCACAAATGCTGCTCCTTGACAGATTGGAAAAATATAATTGCTGTTTACCCACAAAAGCATTGAGAAGCCCTGGCATAGAACATAGAATCATAGAGTTGGAAAGGACCCCAAGGGCCATCCAGTTCAACCCCCTGCCCAGTGGAATCACTGGTGTGGGGGGGGGGGGGAAGCAGTGGAATGGTCCACACTGGGTGAAGTGGAGTGACATCCAATTGGGCTATCCTCCCCCTGAGGAGAAGAGGCGCGCGTGCCCGGCCCCGCTTCCCTGCAGTAATGGTAGTTTCCTCACAAGGAGGCTGCTGCTGCTGTGAAGAAGAAGGCTGAGCACACCCAGCCCTGATTCCCCACAGCAACGGTGGTCTTCTCATGAGGAAGCTGACACTGCTGCAAAGGTGGAGAAGGAGTGAATGTGGCCTTGTAGCCATGCTCCTTGGTAGCTCCACCCCTGCACTGGATAATACCAGGGGGTGGGACATCACTGCCCCTGCCATTCAAGAATACACAAACAAAGCCCTCCCGACAAATGGCCATCCAGCCTTTGGAGGCCATCCTACACCTCCAGACTCCACCACACTGCCTCGGTGCTGTGTATTTCATTGTCAAACAGCTCTTACTATCAAGAAATTCTTCCTAATGTTTAGGTGGAATCTCTTTTCCTGTACCGTAGTTTGAATCCTTTGCTGTAACATATATTACAGAATACATTCAGCTCTTGCCATCCGCAGATGGCCCTGCCCCATTCACCCCAATGGTGGTGCGTGCACACAGCTGTGCCAGCATGGTCACACACGCAGAGTGCCACCATTGGAAATAAAGGGACTTGAAGTCCTGCATTTTTTGTTATCCACAGGAGTGGGGTTCTGGAACGAAATCCCTGCAGATATGAAGGGCCAGGTCCACTACAATGCTACATCAGTAGGATTCCAGTGACCCACAACTGGCTGAAGACAGGTTACAACAACAACATCTTTGTTAAAAGTTAACAGAGCCTCCCCCCCCCACTGATATTGATAGCCCCCATGTACCCCAAGAAATATAGATGTCCCGCCTCTAATTACTTCTAATTTTAATTATTTTTTTAGTTTTTTCCTTTTTAATCAGTATTTTATATTTTTGTTCATTTTATACTGTTATTGTTTTTAGTTTGCTTCTTTTTTATGATTGGGAGAGGGTTGGGGTAGGGGATTATTTAGAAATGTGGATTTTAATTGTATATTGTATTTTATTGTTCTTGCTTGTTGTAATCTGCCTCGATCCGCAGGGAGAGGCGGGCTAATAATAATAATAATAATAATAATAATAATCCAAAGAGAAGGAGAGCTGCAGAAAACTTACAAAGGTGAGACATCAAAAAAGAAAGGCAATAGAAGAACAGAAGACAGCTGGGGAATCACAGCTGGAAGGGATCTACTGTCTAATCCCCCCCACTGCTCAGTGCATATTCTGCAAGGCAGGATGGAACCTAAGCTTCCCTACAAATAGCTCACCAGCCTCTGTTTAATACTGCTAGTAAAGTGGAACCTGAGGGACACCGTAGCTCAGCGGTTAAGACACTGACTCTGAGACCACAAGATTGGCAAATCGGCAAATTAAGATCCAAGCACCATGTGATGGAGTGAGCTCCCATCACTAGTCCCAGCTTATGTGAAACTAGCAGTTTGAAAGCATGTAAAAATGTAAATAGATAAATAGGTACCACTTCAGTGGGAAGGTAACAGCATGCTGTGCACCTTGGCATTTAGTCATGCTGGCCAAATGACCATGAAGTCACCTTTGAGAACACTGGTTCCTTTGGTTTAATAAAGGAGATGAGCATTGCCCCCTGCAATTGGACATGACTAAACAATCACAACAAAGGGGAAACCTTTACCTTTAAAATGGAACCCACCAAATCGAGAGAGAGTCCCTTTCACTGCTGAACATTTCTCACAGTTTAGAAAATTCCACTGAATCTGCTTCCCTGCAATTTCCACTCACCAACTATAGTCTAAAACATAATTTTTCCAAGTTCTGGGTTTTTAAAGTGCTTATTAAAGCCAATAGTTATAAATTAGCATGAGCATAGAGACCTGCAGACTTCATGGAATGCGACCTTTCAAAAAATTATTCATCCATGTTTTCTAATTAAAGTCCTCTTAGCGGGCCCAAGTGTAGGACAAAGGTGATGCCATATGTCAAGAGAAATGTATGCACTTATTATTAATGATTTTTTCCTAGGTCTGTCATTCCTCAAGGGGTTTGCAGAAACTATTAAGAAGCAACAACACAAGAACATGACAGAAAAACATGTCCCGAAGGAACAAATTCCACTTCCACTCAGCAATAAAAGTGCATATGTGTCCCAGGTTGAGTGATCACTTTCTTGATGGGAAGATGAAAAGAACTAACTCTCCAGTGTATCTATTTTAGAAACTGAGAAATGAGGGGAAAATATTCTAGGCCATCAAGTTCACTGCCCTGCCAAGGCATAAAGGTGCATCAGAGAATATTTTCCATGGAATTCTTTTTCCTGCCCAGTTTTAAACTGAACATGTTTCCAACATAGCACAAAGAACACTACCCAGACTTTCCTTTGCTAAAGGTTATCTTCTAGTTGTGTTTTATCCAATCTTCTTGGTTGGGGTGGGGAGGCACTGATTTATTGCCTATTGCTTATGTTACGTGAACGTTTTTGTCTTTTTAATTTTTATTCACATATTTAGATTCATACAAATACCCACATTTGTCAGTCAATAAGTTATCAATAGTTAATTTCAAAATACATTTTATAATATTAATAAAACAGTCTTTCTAAATTCTCTTCCCTAACACTTCATTTACACACATCACTTAATTTCATATCTCTCCTTCCTCCATCTTCACCTTCTACAATCTTCTTCTAAGACTTTGAACTGTTGAAATGCTCAGCAGTGAAAGAAAAGTCCAAAGTTGCAGAACACATATTATAGGAACGTGGAATGTGAGAAGCATGAATCAGGGGAAGTTAAACATAGTATAACATTAAATAGAATTGTAAATATTGCAGTATTTGAGGTGAGTGAACTGAAGTGGACAGGAATGGGACATTTTGAGTCATATACTACACAGCCTTTTTCTCAGGCAAGGAAAATCTATGAAGAAGTGGGATGGCATTAATAGAGAGGAGAGACGTAGCAAAAGCAGTCAACGATTATAATGCAAAGTCTGACCAAATAATATCAATAAGACTTCAGAGAAAGCCCATCATGGTAACCATAATCCAAGTTTATGCTCCAGACACAGATACTGAAGAGGAAGAAACTGAAAGATTCTGCTCTGCAGTCCAGGAGGAAATTAATCATATGTTAAAACAGAACATGCTGTTAATCTTAGCTAACTGAAATGCAAATATAAGAAACAGAGCAGAACCAATCATTGTAGGATAGAATCATAAAATCAGAGAGTTGGAAGAGACCACAAGGGCCATCCAGTACAACCCCATTCTGCCATGCAGGAAATCACTATCAAAGCATTCCCGACATATGGCCATCCAGTCTCTGTTTAAAGATCTCAAAGAAGGAGACTCCACCACACTCCAAGGGAGTGTGTTCCACTGTCAAACAGCTCTCACTGTCAGGAAGTTCCTCCTAATGTTGAGGTAGAATCTCTTTTCCTGTATCTTTCATCCGTTGCTCCAAGTCCTATTCTCTGGAGCAGTAGAAAACAAGCTAGCTCCCTCCTCAATATGACATCCCTTCAAATATTTAAACAGGGATAATTTGGCCTTGGGTCAAGAATGAATTGAAAATGGAAGATTTCAGCATAGACTGGTATAGGTATAGACAATTTATTGAAACATACAAAATGGATAAAAAGTTATTGGGGTTTCAATAAAAAAAACAGAATTCTAGTTACTTGGTTGCTAAAATGTATAAATTATTATTGAAATTAGAAGTGGAAGGAGAACATATTAAGGAATTCATTATTAAATTGGTCCCAAAATTTTGGTTACAATGTTGAATTTGAAAAAAATGGATTTAAAATTTACATTATACAATAATCTTTAACCTCTTTAAAACATCTTAAAATGATGCTTAGATGGAATCTGCCCCCACAAATGGTAAAAAATCCAAAAAAGAGGTAGTAGAGATAAAGGGAAGAACCCAGTATCAAATTCAAAAGAAAGTTAAATATTTGGATATAACTATCACCTCTAAAAATGTAGACTTATTTAAAAATAACTATGAGAGTTTGTGGAAAGATATAAAGAAAGATCTAGATAAATGGGGGGAAATTTGCCTCTCATAGTTGGGGAGAATATCTTCCATTAAAATGAATATTTTACCAAAACTGATGTTTTTATTTCAAAATATTCCCATAATAAATAATGAAATACCCTTTAGAAACTGGCATAGAGACATATTGAAATTTATCTGGGGAGGAAAAAAAGCCAGAGTGAGATTAAAATAAATGCAAGACAGTACTAATAGAGGTGGCCTAGCCTTACCAGATTTAAAAATATATTATTATGCCTGCTGCATTGATTGGATTACAGATTGGTAACTGGAAAATAGAAATTTAATACAATTAGAGGGAAATGACATTAATTTTGGATGGCACGCTTATTTATTTTATGGGAAAGTTAAAGCAAATAGATCTTTCAAAAATCATTTCATTAGAAAAACCTTATTAAAAACTTGGCAGAAATATTATTCTTGGTTATATAGAAAACTCTCTATGTGGGTCTTTATAAATGAAACTTTCCACAAAACACAGGAATTGAAACCTAATAAATGGTTAATATATAAAGAACTCTTTAAAATAGAAAAGACAACAAATATGATAAGTATGAAGTCTCAAGAAGAGTTAATAAAAGGATATAAGATAAGCTGGTTTACATACAGACAATTCAAAGAAATATTTATAAAAGATAAAAATACTCAAGGTTTTGAAATAGATAAATCAGACTTTGATGATTTCTCAGAGAAACCACATAGAATACCAAGACTCTATAAATACCTCTTAGCTTTAGAAATGCAAGAGGAGTGCATTAAGAAGCCTATGATAAAATGGGCACAAGATATACAAAGAAACATTCCATTACAACAGTGGGAATATAACTGGAATAGAAGATTTAAAAATACCACTAGTTATGAACTAAGAGAAAATTATTATAAGATGCAATACCGTTGGTATTTGACTCCAACAAAATTGGCAAAAAATTATAAAAATATGAACTTTAAATGTCGGAAATGTCTCAGAGCTCCGGTACTTTCTTCCACCTATGGTGGAATTGCAACTATGCTATTAGATTTTGGGAGGAAATACACAGTTGGTCCCAAAAAATATTAGGATGCAAATTTTTAATGGAACCCACTTTTTATCTCTTAGGGATAGTTACAGATGAAGAATGGGGGGGGGGGGGAAACATGGTAAATTGATTTTTTATCTAACAACAGCTGCAGGAATAATCTGTGCAGCAAACTGGAAAAATAAAGATTTAATTAATTATGATAAATGGTTATTAAAACTTCTTGACATTTTGGAAATGGACAAACTTACCTGTTTAAGGAAAGACCACTCATGGGAAAGCTGTTAAAAAGATATGGAACTCAGTAATATCTTTTTTAAAAGAAGAAGAAAATATAAGTTATATATTAGATTAAAGAGAGAAAAGAGGAGGAAGAAAAGAAAGAAGAAGAAAAATAGGGGGAAAACTTTTTGTGTGTTGAGATTTCTGAATTAATGTCTTTTTAGATTTAAAAATAAGCTTATATGAATGTTGAAGGAAGAATATTAAACTTTAAAAAATATGAAGATTTATGCTGTAAGTGGGTTCAGATTAAAAGATACAATTTGAATTATCACTTAATGATGTATGTGAAGGAAGTATTGGAAACCAGGAAGTATATGTTTATATCGTTTTTAATGGTGATGGGTAGATGTTGGAATGGTTGTAGATGTTAGTTAGAATGTTTTATGTATATATCGTGTTTTGTTGTTGTTTTCATGTATGTTTTGTCTATGTGTGACTATTTTCTCTTTTTAATTATTGTACAATTTAATAAAAAAACAATTTTTAAAAAAACAATGTTGAATTTTAAAAAATGGATTTAAAATTTACATTATACCATAATCTTAAAGAGGTTAATCTTAAAATGATGTTTAGCTGAAATCTGCCCCCACAAATGGTGAAAAATGTATTAAAAATAGACATTAGAAGAGAGATTATTTTCATGACACTTTTAGATTCAAACAAGACTCACATATGATCTATTAGTTACATATAAACAAGAGGTGTCATTTGGGATTAACTGCAAAATAATTGTGCAAAAATGTAGCTTTCCCTTTCTTTCCCTCCCAGGGACTTTCCCCCATTCTTTCTTACTCTGAAAGAAGAAAAGAGAAAGAAATGAAAGCAATAACTCTTCTCCTCACCTTCCAGACATTGATACCTTTTATAGTTCTCACAGGACTGTTAAATTCCTGGAGAGCTGCACTTTACCCACTTACTTCATGCTTATTCAATGAATCATCCTGTTTTTCTGTCTACTTTGCCCAACTATCTCTTGCATATTTAACATTCATATGGTAGAAAGGAACATTTTAGACCCCCAGAGTCATATTTGTTGCAGAAGCCATAAAGAACAAGACCTACAATGTAGGTATGCTACAGTATTGAAGAGCGGCAAACAACGTCCCTGAGTTTCAGCCATTTGCCACATACAGCTTTCCTACTTGTAAAAATATTTGGGACCAAAAATATAATATCTCCATTATACAACTCCATTGATTTTTCTCATTAGGGCACTTTATTGTTCCAGCCAATAAGAAAGACTGAGGCTAACCACCCATTCCATTTTCAGCAAACAGTGATGCGGAGAAGCAGATATTATATATTCTAGCCATCAGTAGGTTGGCTGCGTGAGCTGAGGAGTCTCAGTTTTGGGAATATTGCAAAATCATGGCGTTTTCACTGCAAAACATTGCAAACTAACAACAAAATGGCAGCACATGTTTGGAGGGGATTCAAAATTATAGGTTTCATGGGTAAAAAACTTCTTTTTTTTTCTAGGCTCCTATACAGGCTGTACACTAATGGAGATACTTTTGACAGGATTGCTTAAAGCACTCTTAAGGCGGGCAGTTATACTGTGTTAGTTTATTTATACCCTGACTTTCCACCCAAGCTGGACTCAGGACTTTATCACACCAGGTTCATAAGGTGTCACAATCACATTAGTTTAGTAAATGCAAACATACCAAGTTGGGGATGGCCAGTATCACACAGCTCTCCAAATCACCATGCTTCTGTCCCAGCCACTGTCCTCTGCATACTGGCCTCCATAGCCCCATCTCCCTGACCCATGCATGCCTTCCAGAGTGTATTTACTTTTCTTTACTTTTATTTTTAGTGCAATTGTGCGATTGTGGCAAACCATTAAGTTTTAAAAATAAAGAAAAGAAATTGGAGGAAAGAAAGAAAGAAAAGCAGCTTGCTTGTGAATAGTGAGAAGGTGGGGAGAGAAGGGGAGAGAAACAGAATCACGGCTACTTGCACCATGTGACTACCTACATATCAGAACTGTTTTGGAGGAACTTAACACACGTGCATCAACAGTGGAAAAGCAGCATGATTGGGAGGCGTTGATGGGTTTTGCCTCTCCATGAGAAGGAGCACTCTTGTAATGGATTACATTTGTTAGACTACAACTCTGGACAGACCCAGCATTGTGTGATGAGATACAGCCACAGGTGCTTCTATCTTGCTCTAATTCCGCTTTTCAAGTGTCCTGTGATAAAGTCCACAGTTCCCTGGCAGTACAACAATCAATGGGGCTCCTGGTCCAACACTCAAGTGTATTTCCACTAATCCCTGAGCTGGCTGCCCCCATCCTTTCCACAATCTCATGGAGTTATGCTTGTGGATCTTTCTACTCCCCTAGTTCTCAATAGGATTCTGACCTCTAGAATTCATTAGATTCAAGCGATACCACACAATACAAATATGTTTATTTTATGTGCTTGTATTTCATTTTAATTCTAACTCAGTGTTGGGAGGCATTGGCTCTAGTGTACTGGAGTGGAACATTCTTGATTCTGCACAGATATACTCTTCTTTGGACAAGGGACATTGGTATAGCTTGTGATACTTTGGAATTCTCATTGAGATCAGAAAGTGTCCACAATACAATTTAAAATGTGTGTGTGTATGTGTGTGTGTGTGTGTCTGAGACCATGAGGGCTAAGAGTACTTTAGCATGCCACTTATGTTCATTATCTCCAAGAATATTTATTTATTTATTCTGTTTGGCCTCTTCTTCAGTTTTTCCCCCATGACCTCATTTCTGATTTTTCCTCTTTGTCACTGACCTGCTTAGATATTTGTTGTATATTAGGGGTAGGCAACCTAAGGCCCGGGGGCTGGATGCGCCCCCCCAAGGCCTTTGGACTGGCCCCAGGTCGGTCCTGCCGCCGCCGCCGCAGCTGCCCACCATGATGATATTGATTATTGTTGCTATTACTTGTTCTTGGGGTTTTTTTTGGCAAAATCTCCACAAGGGTTTTGCCATTATGGCTTTTCTGGGGCTGAGACAGTGTGCATGCATATTTTTTTAAAAAAAATTAATTTTTAAAATTTATTTATTTATTTATTTATTTATTGGTGCTTTGGCCCCCCAATTGTTTGAGGGACAGCAACCCAGCCCCCGGCTCAAAAAGGTTGCCTATCCCTGTTGTATATTATATTCATTGGATTGTTGCCCAGATACTTTTTTTATTATTATTATTGACAGGCTGCAATGGCTCCAGCTTTCTGTCTCCTCTAATATCAGGGATTTGGGGGACCTATTTGATGTCAGTCAGTTGGGAACGTGTTTGCAGTGGCTCTACCTAAAGCAACAAGCAAGGTGTAAATGTCCTCCTGCACATTTTTAATGGGCTGCTAAGTCCATAAAACGTGTCACCAGAACACAAGTGCTCCATTTAAGTAATTGAAATGTAATAACACGACACAGCTGTCAGGCTGTATTTTCAGTTGACCTAAAGGCCTGGCTGAAAGAAGAGCATATGAGGTGATCCCTTTTTCTCTTTCATCTGTGGCCTGTGAGTTATGGAAGGCAACAAAACCAAACTGAAGTAAACCATAGACAGAGAAAAATCAGTAAGAGGAGACTGAAATAGGGACATTTAAAAAAAAAAAACAGCTGAAAAAGTGGGACAACAGAGAATTAATAGGGACTGTCCCTGCCACATCAGAACAGTGGGAAGATATAAAATTATAACTTCAGAAATTGCTTTTTAAAAACATTTCTGAAATCACATAATGATGCACATTATTAAAAAAAAAAAAAACCAAAACAAAACAAAAAGAAACTGGGCCTACAAAACTAGAGCTTAGAATTCTACAGCTACCAGAATCCCTGAGTACAATCTCATGGTGTGGGAATTGGGGGATTTTAATTCTAAAACTGACTTTTCTAAATGACTTTGAACAGGCTTGGCTCATGCTTGGGTCCTTACCAGCCTTACCTCAGCACCCGTGTCTGCATTCACCAAGACTTAATAACATTTCTACTGTATAACCCATCAGTCTGTCACACTTAATTACCAACTTTAACTAGACAACCCTCTTTGTTTGCTTCCAGCTAGTCAGAATGTTGTTTTTTCAGTGCCAATGGTGCTTCTGATTGGTACACTAGTATATGTATATAGACATACGAACATACATTTCCATTCATAACTTTAACCATAGATTGCCATTTAATCACATCTCTCCCAGCCCCATGGTAACGGAGTTGAAGCCTAGCCCAAGCTTTCCCAGCAAATAGACAATTTCCCTATATTTGGGCCTCGGTACAAGATCATAAGGCAACATTTTGAAGCATGGAAGGAAAAAAGATAGTGGGTCTTGGTAACACTTGGTCCTATACCCTGGAATGAACACATTCTTATTCATAGCCTTATCACACAAGAAAACAAGGTGGAAATAGAGCCAAGAGTAGCAGTTTTCTCTGTGCTTTATTGCATGAAATCATAGCGCTTGTTTTCTTCCCTTGGGAGATGATGATGATGATGATGATGATGATGATGATGATGATGATTAATTTATTTATATCCCGCCCCTCTGCAGAGCAATCGGGGTGGCTTACAACATTAAAATTTCCATACAGATAAATTAATATAATCTAAGCAAACATAAAAATCCCAAATCCCACCGGTCCTATAAGAAGTAAGGGTTGTTCTTATTCCAGGCCCGATGGTGCTGAGCCTAGTGTCTCTCCCCCAGATGACATCGGATGGAATGGAGGGAGGGCTCCTCTTCTTATTCCAGGCCCGATGGTGCTTTGCTCCCAGCATAGGTGTGGAATGTAACTTTAGAAAGGCAGATTTTATCTCGTTCACCTGTCTCTGGGCAGCAGGCAGCCCGTTTGCAACCCGAGCTTCTCCGGGCTTCTCTTACATCTTTTCATGAACATGATTTTCTCATTCTTTAAAAGTGTGTCTTTTGTTGAACACACTTTTCCACTATGAAATAGATACACCATTACAACCATCTCCCATAGGAAGAGAACTGAAGTGCTACAGTGTCATGCAGTAAGGCCTGGAGAAAGCAGTTACTGTCCAGCTCCATTTCCACTTTGTTTTCTTGTGTGATAGGGCTCTTAGTAATAAGTTGCACTGTGTTCAATAGGGCTTAGTGCATAAGCAGTGGGCTTCTGAATGGAAGTGTATAGACAAATCCTAAGCATGTTGTCATAAGTAAGTCCGATTGTGTTCAATGGGATTTACTACTTGTAAGTAGACTTAAGATTGTATCCTACGTGTACAAAACAGCAAGTGAGCTTTGCAAGGTTTACTAGTACGTAAATGCATTTGCTTCTCTCTACCTTCTGCATGGAAAAAGCTTTGTCTCAAAAAAAGAGTGAGAGAGAGTGAGTGAGCAGTTGTCTTAAAAGAAAGAGAGTGGTTGTCTCAAAAACAGAGTGGTTGCTTGAAGAGCCTCTGAGATTATAAGAATTAGCAGTAGGATCACAAGTGAAAACATAAACATATAAAAGCACTTCTTCATGGGAATGCTTCCACTACACCATATCAAAGAATTTAACTCTAAGGAACGTCCAAGTAGGATTTGAGATTTAGAAGGAACTGTTCCCAAGTCAGCTATAAGAATACTAGTAATGTGTTGTAATGACTCCTCAGGGACTCTCAAGTCAATTGAGCATTGCAATGTTCTTTTAATGTAATACCATCAATATGTACCATTGACCTTACTGGAAGAAATAGGTTCTCCAGAGTTGTTGTGGGAAGGACACAGAGTTAGAAATGCAGTCCCTTCTTTAGTAACACTAGTATGAGCTTTGTGGTTTCTCATGAAAATTCCCCTCATCTCCCTGCTTTTAAAAAGCCAAATGAAAAAAGACATATTGTTTATTATTTGACTAGCAGAAATATTTATATTCACAAGATTGCTTATGACTGCTACCCCATTGCTTTTCTGTTCTCTTCCCCCAACTACCGTATATACTCAGCTATAAGTCAACCTCATATATAAGTCAAGGGCAGGTTTTAGGGCCAAAATTATGGATTTTGATATGACCCATGGATAAGTCAAGGGTAAAACTTAGGGGTGTGTAATGAAGGATGTAAAGGACAAAACAAAGGAAAACAATTCCAAAGAACTTACAAAATTCTACCAAGCATAACTATTTGTGCTCATACTAAAGGCTGGGTAAATGACAGAGTAGAATATATATGTTAAAATACAGTACTTACATTGACCCATGGATAAGTAAACTCAAGTTTTTTGGGTCAATTTTAACCTAAATTTCTAGACTTAAACATGAGTATATACAGTAATTTTTCTCTTTTGCTCCCCCCCTCCCCGCTCATTCAGCCTTTCTTTTTGCTCACATTTCTCCTCCATCTCTTAGTGGGAAGAAGGGTCTTAGTGGGTGAAGGGTCTAGTCCAAAAATCAAGATACACAATGCCTGTAAGTGTGATGAAAGACATGGTCTATGGGGAGCTTACACTTTCTTTCCCATATGTAAGTGATATACTGAGCAACAATTACCTGATGGATGAAGGTATATCTTCGTTTTATATACTTATATATAAGGCACTTCCATTCCCCATATAGATGTGTACTATTTCTGCCCAACACCCTTTTATTAAAAGAAACAATTATGGAAGTATACAATGGATTCTTCATCAAATGGTAACATTTTTCTTAGGGTGGGTGGGAAGAATGAACATAAAAAGATATTCTTTGATTTATAAACATTGCTCAGCTCACAGATTGTTTCCACGCTGCTTTAATTGTACAATTATTAATGTCTGGAGAAATTCACTGGTTTCTGCAAGCTGTCAATGGGAAGTCTTTACTGGATGCTCCTCTGCCTTTAACAACTGCAGGACAATTGTTATCAAGATTGGCTCTTCAAAAAGATGCATTTAACATACCTGCTGCCTACCATTTGAAAAATTGCAGATTGAAGATATGACACAACAGTGGCACAGCTCTGCAACCCAGATGTTTGGCATTGTGTCAGACAGCTCATGTGCAATCTATAGGGCTGCTAGCTTTGGAACCAGCCCCTGTGCTTCCCCCCTCCCCCTTTCCAGCTGTATTATTGGCAGTTTCTGGGAGGTAGATATGTGTACCATTACAAAGTCACCTGCTGATTTATGACTGCTGTCTATTGGGTGGAGAATATGTGTCATGATAGGTGTTGGGCTGCAGCTTCCATCACCCACAGCTGACACAGTCTGATGGGATTTGTAGCCCGACAGCATCTGAAAGACCACATGTTCCTCATCCCTGTTGCATGTGTCAAAGTGAAGTGAATGGCACAGAAGCTGATAAAGCTGGACCCCAGCCCACACAACTGGCCATTTAGTAACCCCAGTAGTCTCAGGATCCTTTAGGACTTTGCCTTCATCTCATACATATCCACCCTCACTATTCCAATTCCATCTTTTATGTATGCATGCAATATTTCTACACCATCTTAAATATTAAAAGCACAGTATTGCAATACAATGCCATGAACAGTCTCAGGAAACCTCTGCACATAAGAAGATCCAGACTTCTTCATTTATTTTAGAAATTGTGGTCATAGTCCTATTGGTAAACCCCTTTTGTGCTAGCATAAATACCTTTTCAGCTTTTGCATAGGAAGGTACTGCATTCTCCTTCTTCACTAGCAATGCCAACAATACAGGGACCTGGAAGCATACACTCCAAATATGCAAATTTGTCAGGAATTTGCATCTGGATATTCTCAGTAATCCCATTTTCCAGCTGCTTTTAAAGTGTCCCAGTTTCTCTTTCATCCTCTTGCTTCCACCTTTGATTTCAGCTTACTTTAATTGCTATAAGGTGAATTCAAAGTGCAAAAATAGTTTGCGCTCAGTTAACTCAGCAGGACGAGGTGACATGAGGGGATAGAATTTTGCCCATTTCTGTTTGTTGTTGCTAACTGCTGTCAAGTCAACTTTGACTTATGGCAATCCCATGAATGAGAGGCCTCCAAGTCATCCTGAAGCCATGCTCAGGTCTTGCAGACTCAGGACCATGGCTTCTTTGACTGAGTCTATCCATCTGGAATGTGGTCTTCCTCTTTTCCTAGTGCCTTCTACCTTACCAAGCATTATTGCTTTTTCTAGTGAGTCATGTCTTCTCACGATATGGCCAAAATATGACAGTCTCAGCTTAGTTATTTTAGGAGGCTTGATTTGGTCTAGGACTTGATTTGGTCTAGGACCTGAAGACTGAGGGAAAAGCAAACTGGTGGAGACTCTCCTGGCTTGTGTGTTCTTTCTCATCAATAACATCTGCCATCTTCACCACACTCTGATGTTCTTTGGCACATGTGTCTTGGTTTTTATCTGCAAAATGTTGGAGGCTATGGGGAAGATCTCTATATATACAGCCAATCCAGAGCTTGGAAGTGTTACTTCATGGACTACAACTGTACACCATATAATTTGCCCAATGTCTGTATTTTAGGATCAACTTTGATTTTCTTCATTAGGAAGCAGTGGCAAAAGCCAAAACATTGTCTCTTTGTAGGAGTCTCAAAATGTATTTGTGGCAGTTCACTTTTTGAGTTTTGTTTTGTTTGGATTTGTGGTTATTTTTTGTGAGTAAAACATATTATAGCCATACAATAGGTATTGCTCTTAAATAAATAAAATGCCTTTAATATTCACTCATATGTGAACAATATACACTCATGATTATACATGAAATATAAATGCCACCTGAAAACAAGTATTTTGCCCACACTTTACAGTCAGTAACAATTAATCCAAGTAGGCAAGTCAGCATCTTCAGCAGAGTTCAGAAGCTAATTTTACACCACAGCTCCCCAAATCCCCTAGCCAGCATGGCCAATGGCTAGGCTAATGGGAGCTGTAGTCCAAAAAAGCAACTTTCCTGGGCCTTAAATTCCTCCAAGTCTTGCACTAGCTACATAGAAGCAAGCAGGGTTAATATTCAAGTTAATATTCAGTTTGAAAGGTCTAACATTTAGTTCAACATTTAAAAAGATGCAGTCATGAAACTGTTTGCCCTAGAATGGCCCATTAAACCATGAGCATAGCTAAGTTCTGAGGTTCATGACCAAGGAATGTTTTTCTTGTCTAGGGCAAATTCCAGGTCAGTTAATAATATCTGCAGATATTAGCACTGCAAGATAAAGCCAACATGATGTAGTGGTTTGAGCATTGGACTATGACTCTGGACATGCGGGTTTTGGCCATGGAAACTCTCTGGGTGAGTCACACACTCTCAGCCCCAGAAAACCCTGTGATAGGTTCACCATAAGTCAAAAACAACTTAAAGGCACACAACAACAACAACAATACTAGCAAAGCAACATGTCTTCTGTTCTCAATACCTCTATATTCTGCTTAAAAGCAATGGTGGAATTGTTTGTAAGTCTAGCTTGTGATGACTTTCCAGTATCAATGTTTTCACAGGACACAGCATTACCTGGTGGGACCAGGGAAACTCTGGTGGATTTGCAACCCAAGGTTTTGTGCCGAGGATGTCCAGGGTCATGCATTGGCAATCCTTTGTATAAGATGTTGTTGTGTGCCTTCAAGTAATTTTTTACTTATGGCAATCCTCAGGTGAATCTATCATGAGGTTTTCTGGGGCTGAGAGGGTATGACTTCTCAGGTCACAGCTGAACAGAGATTTGAACCCTGGTTTCCAGGGTCGTAGTCCAATGCTCAAACCACTACACCACACTAACTCTCTCAATACAAAGTATTTCTTTTTCTTTTTCTTTTTTGCAACTTCAGCCCTTTCTTGAAAAATGTATTTGCTGGTTATGGACAAAAGCTGGACATCTGTAGAGGAAAATACTTGATTTTCCAGAGCTTAAAAAGTGACATTATTGGATTTTATCTCCAAAAACCCCTAGCCAGAATATTGAGGGATTCTGGGAGTTGTGGTTCAAAAAGTAATTTCCCAAGGTCTACAATTCTGATTGTAGTGAATGCAAAAAAGCTCCCACAGCCCATCTGTTGGGTAGAATTTTAAAAGAAAAAGAAAAACCAGCAACTTAAAATGGCCACAGAATGAAACAGGTGAGGGAGGCCCTCTTTAACATCAATCATTTTCTTTCATTTTGCATTTTCTACCCGCTCCTCCTTTTGAAACTCTGTCCCTCCCTAAAAGACAAACATCTGAGGCAAGCTTTAAAGATCTCTTTTTCAGCCCTGCAGCTGGCCTTTTGAGTTCAAAAGTGTTCAGTGTAATCAAATGCCTATTTACTCTAAATTGTTCTTCAACTTTTGCTGCTATTGAGACATTCAGATGTCTGAAAATGTCTCCGGCTGTAAACATGGATCCTGCCCCATACCTTGGTGCCTTGAATCAATATGGTTTTATTGCTTGCACAAGAAATAAGACATTTTGACAAGCATCTGCTGCTACCTGTATTGTTGAGAAGAGTGTGGGATGCATAGCATGTCTTTCTTTGGATTACAGCCAATGGCGGCGGGGGGGGGGGAGGTACGTGCCTTCAGGTTACCTGTTGACTTATGGTGACCCCATGGATTTCATAGGGTTTACTTAGGCAAGGAATGCTCCCAGGTGGTTTTGCCATAGACCTCCAAAATAATTTTTTCCTTCTTTGACATGTCTATAGCTCCATGATGTCCTCCTCTCTTTATAAAGACTCTCAGCTAGTTGACATTTGAAATGGTCATAAGTAATGTATTCCTTGGAATTGGAAGACTTGTCACTGACCTACATAGATTTTTAAAGCATCACATTGAAGGAGTTCTTGCAGATAACCGAAGAGAACCAAACAGTTTGGTAGCTGTACCATGATTTGTTGCTGACATGGGCCTTCATGTTGCTTCTGATTTATGGCAAACCCAAAGCAAACCTATCATGGGATTTTCTTGACATGATTTCTTGTTCAGAGGAGGTTTGTCATTGTCTTCCTTGTAAGCTGAGAGAATGTGACTTGCTCAAGGTCACCCAATAGGTTTCCACAACTGAGTGAAAGTGTGAACCTTGGTCTTCTCGAGTCCTATTCCAACACTCAAACCACTACACCACATTGGTGCTTATGAGTTACCCACCTCTATCTCTAGTTTTGTAATAGGTGCTAAATTTCAAGTCACACATCTGGCATGTTAATAAGACCAGAGCTTGGAAAAGTTACTCTTTGTTGGAATCTTCCTTTGTCCATGTTGGCTGAGAGTCCTGGGAGCTAAAGTCCAAAAACTGGATTTTTTTTCTTCAGTCCTTTTTAAATGAAACATTTATGGTATCTTCAGATGGAAATCACTTATTGACTTTTACTTCTTGCAGGGAAATGACTGGCCCTCCAGATTTTGGATTGCATCTCCCATCAGCCCTAGGCAGGAGAGAAGAATGTTTCAGAGAAGAAAAGGAACAAAAGAAGCAAGAACGTCTTGCTGCTAAGAGCTGTTCACCTATGGAGTAGATTGATGGGGTGTGTGTGTCCTCCTTCTTTGGAGGTCTTTTAATAGAGGTTGGATGGTCATTTATCATGAGTGCTATAGTTGAGTATATCTATGGGGCATGGGGCTGGACTATATGGCCTTTGTAGCCCATTCCAATGCTAAGATTCTATGATTCTGCGCTGAGGAGCTGCAATTCAGCTACAGCTGGAAAGCCAAGAAATTGCCCACTCTGGATTCACAATCTGTGTATTTTTGTTGTGTGCCTTCAAATCGTTTCTGACATATAGTGACCCTAAAGTGGGCTTATTACAGGGCTTCCTGGGGCTCAGACACCCAAGGTCACCCAGTAGGTTTCTGTGGCCATGTGAGGAATTGAACCCTGATCTCCAGAGTTGTAGTCCAACATTCAAACCACAACACCACGGTAGCTCACAATCTGTATATGCCACTTGATAATAGTATTCTTTGGGCAGTTTACAACGGTAGCACATTAGAATACACTAAGAATGTCAATAATAAATATATATAAAGTAGCACACACAAAAATTAGGAAAAGTTACTAAAGCAACACATTAAGATTCACAGCATTATTAAAAATCTGTCATAGTCAAATCAAGCATTTAGTAGATCAAAAGTCACACATCTAAAAAGCCCGGGGAACTTTTTTAAAAAAATATTCCCCCCCCCCCCCCCCCCCTTAACACTTAAAGAGGAATAATGAAGGTTTTTTAAGGAGGACACCAGCTAAACAGTGCTTTTCCTAGTTGTCACCCAGCACACTCCAGTTGGCAAGGGCAGCTCCAGAGACAAACTCAACCACTTAACACAATACTTTTACTTTCTCAAGCACATTCTTGTATTGACTGTCAGAAAGTGAAATACATGGAACCCTCATATCTCCAGATTAAATGGGGAACATGTGTTGAACACTAACATTTTAAGCTTATGTTCCCTACATTGGTTTCATAATTTGAGCAACAAACCTCCAACATTTATTTTGCCCCAGGTGTCATGTGGGAAAGTTTAATAGACACATAACTACCCTGAGCATCATACAGTTACGTAGATCTGGGCATAAACATGTCACTGAAAAGTACTGTGGCAGAACACAAGTGAGATGATGACTCAGGAGCCTTCAGTTTGCTACTTTGGGGCACTCCTAGGACGTTTTCACACGGGGCTTTAGGCGGAGGCAATCCTACCTCCTGCCGGCCCCACTCCGGCTCCTCTTCCAGCTTGTTCAGATGCACGCCGCAGAAAACCCCGCCCCTTCCGGTGCCATCCCTGCGTACGTCCGGCTTCTAGCTCCGTGTGTTCAAACGCAAGGAGCCTTAAGTCCGGCGTCCTTCCGGCGTCCCTCCGGCCTCAGCACGTCCAACTCCGGCTTCAGCGGCGGAAAGGTAATTCTGACTTTTAAAAGAAATTAGCCTGCTGCCGCCGGAGCCATTCCGGAGTGGGGCCGGCAGGAGGTAGGATTGCCTCCACCAAAGCCCCGTGTGAAAACGTCCCTAGAAAGGCAGGAAACAGCATCTGAGGTTAAGAGGAGATCTTTGAAAAGGCACTGTTTGAGCAATAACCCTCTACTGACCTTACTGATGAGGATTCCAAAAAGTAACTTTCCTAAGGTCTGATTCAGAGTAACTCTTAGGGCAGCACTTGGAGCAGAGCTCCCTCAAGATATCCCCACAAGCAGGCTTAAGATGGAGAAGGCAAATTTGCTGTTGCAGCCAAGAATTTGAAACAACCAATGAAATAAAGCACCCACATTGATATATGTATTCATTAGTTTGCAAGGCAAACCGCAACCAAGTTGATCACCAACATTTTTATTATTTAAAACCCATACTTGTTGATCATGTAGAATGCTGATGGCCCCACTCTTCCCTGGATGGCCATGTTGGCTGAAGGGTTCTGAGATTTGTAGTCTAAAAAAGTAACATTTCAAAGTTCTGGTTGTAGCTCCATTGTTTGGGAGTACTGAAGAATGTGTTCAAGTCTTATTAATGCCATCCTGAATCTCAATTTGGGAGAAAGGCAGGAAAAAAATTCAAGAAATAAATAAATAGGACTTAAGAGTGCAAGGAGGGATGTTACTTTTGTTTTTAAGAAAAATGTAGGGAGAATTCTGAGCCAGCATGGCATAATGTTTTGAGTGTTGGTCAGGTGCTGCTGCCACACGGTAGAATTAATGCAGTTTAACACTGCTTTAACTCTCATGGTTCCATCCTATGGAAACCTGGGATTTATAGTGAGTTTTGGCACCAGAGCTCTTTCTTTGACAGAGAAAGCTAATTATCTCACAAAACTACAAATCCTAGAATTTCATAGCATTGAAGCATGGCAGTTAGAGTGGGGTCTTTATTTTAGATGCAGCCCAGGTCTCTGGGAAAATAGAGAATGAATCTCTGCTCAGCTGTGGAAACCCACTGTGTGACCTTGGGCGAGTCACATGCTCTCAGCCTCAGAAAAAGGCAACGGCAAAACTCCTCTGAAGAAATCTTGCCAAGTAAACCCAATTGGAGGGTCACTATAACTTGGAGTCAACTTGGAGACATATAATAACGTTTGCAAGGGCAGATGACGGACTAGTAAAATATGTTCAACATCAAGAAAGACAACACTGTTGGAGTCAGTCTCCAGCAGCATAGAAGGCTGGAGGGTGAGTGAGCCTTGTTTGAAACAGCGTTACCCAATCTTGCTGACTCAGAGCAGGGCATTGCAGAAAACTCTAGCCCTCACTTTGGCATATGAAACAATTTGTGTTAATAGCCCAGTACGCTGTGATCCTCAGGATGATGAAGTCCAGAACTAGGTGTCTTTGGATAGGTTGTGCCTTATTACTAACCCTTAGGGGTCAAGAGGTTTGGGAGCCTATGAAAAAGCATTTTGTCCTGTGATAGGTACAGCTTGTTCACTAGTAACACAGGGTAGTCATTCTGAGACTTGTGTTACAGTCAGTCATTTTCCCTTTTTATTTTTTTATTTTTTTAAAATAAACCTCCTCGTGAAATATTTTTAACCCTTTGGATCTACTGCACTATATTAAATACCAAATTAATCTTTTATAGTTGCTGACTTACTTTAAACATTTGCTTGAACATGTCCAAACAATATAAGTTCTCATACACATTGCTCTCCTTTTTATTTCTGTTTTAATCGTCAGGACAATTTGCTTATTTCCCTTGTACATTGCGGTGTAGAGAACTCTGTGTAACTCTTTGATAACAGAGTCTTTGCTGGCTAGCGGGTACAGAGAGAGCTTCCATTTATTCATTGGGAACGCAGGGTCATTTATAACCTGGCAGAGTATTATATTCATGAGAAATACAGGGTTTCGGATGGAAAGCTCTTCAGTCTGGAATGTTTGTCATCTTATTTGTGTTCAGTGGACAGAAGGGTTTCTTGGGAGCCAGGCAAACATAATGCACTGTGTCGCTAAGCCTTTGTGGGAAAGGTTTAAGCGTTAATCATCCAGGTTGGAGTTCACTTAGCACAATGTCAGGGGCTCAGGTTGTCCCTTGCACAAATTATATCTCCAGCACTCAAATCTTCCACACAAAAAGCCACTTGAAGAAAGCTTTTGGAGCATGACTCCAAAAAAGATGGTGGGGATGGCAGGGGGGAGAAAACCCACTAACTTCTATAGTACTTGAGAGAATGATGGAATGAACAAGTGACCAGATAGAAATACCCACTAATATTTGTTTCTGCAGTCTGTATAATGAAGGACTAATTTAGTCCTCCCCCCCCCCAAAAAAAAATCTTAATCCCCTTGCAGTAAGCCAAGGTACAAGAAGCAAAACATCAAGGCTACTTTTGAGGAAAAATTGACACTCTTAAGCATTGCATAATTGCTCTGCTCCAAGGGGTAATAAAAGGGCTGGCAGGTGGAGGCCCGGGTGCAGCATGATGGAGTGAGCTCCTATCACTAGTCCTAGCTTCTGCCAACCTAGCAGTTTGAAAGCATGCAAATGCAAGTACCACTTCGGTAGGAAAGTAAACATTTTTCTGTGCAATCATGCTGGCCACAGGATCACAGAGTAGTCTCTGACAATGCTGGCTCTTCGGCTTAATAACAGAGATGAGCACCCCACCCCATGGTCGGACACAACTTGACAACCTTGTCAACGGGGAATACCTTTACCTTTTAACACACTTTTAACTGTACTATTACCACCTTAAATTGGGCTGAAATAAATTAAGAAGGGGGGAGGGTTAAATGCTACTTTTTGTACTACAACTCCCTGGATCTTCCAGTCATCATGAACACTAGTCAGAATTCTGTTGTGGCCTCACGCATGCCAAAATAATTCCACTAATAGTTGAAGCTTTTAGATGTTTCTGTAAGGTGGTATCTACTGTCCCCTTATGCAAGCAGTTCCATATTCATCAGCAACACATCCTGGAGCTGTCCCAACTTTCCTTCTGTTACCTGAGACCCTCTGTTCTGATGCCAGGAAGCTTTTTGCATGCCCATCCTGCTATGCCACATGGCGCAGCCATAGCAGCAATGAGTCACTCGCTCTGAGGTCAGAACAAGGCGCCCAGCGTCAATCACATGGCTGGGCATCTTCTTCTGACCTCAAAGTAAGCAACTTGCTGTCGCAGCAGCTGTGCCAGGCAGCACAGCAGGACACATTTTAAACAGCCACCCAGTGTCAGAATGGAGGACAGAAAGATCCAGAGCAACTGGTGACTTTTTAAAATATGTTGTAAGCGGGGTCTACCTGGGGTATGATACTGAATAGGCCAGACGTCATCCAGACTGTTCACACCAGCTCAGGGATTGGGACCTGCATCATCTGGACAAGGAGAGGTCGTTTTATTTGACCCATGCAAATAGGGCCACAGTGGGCTGGCTTCAAAGTTGGCCCACCTTTCAGACACTGCTCCATCCATCCCCAACCTGGAATGACCACTAGAATGGTCACCTCAATGTCACCTGAAATGTCCCCACTGCATAAGTAAGCTGGCAGAGCCTTTCACTGGTACTGAACAGGATCACAGCTAAAATGTGTAACTTTTCCAAGCTGTCCTTTTGTGACATTGAAACTAGCAACAAACTCGGCTAGCTAGCCATCTTTGGAAGGCTTTGGCCTGGTGACAATGTGACCCTTGAAAGCAATGACTCCATTATTTGGAGACTCAATGGCTTTAAAAGGCACCTAAGTAAAGACTGCTGCAGATGTGATTGTATTCTAGGCAACTATAGGGTGATCATATATGCCTAACTCAGAGGTTATGCCTGTTTTTGAAGAAATGAGGATTTGATGTTGTTTCCTTGCAGACAAAATCAACAGTGGTACAGTCATACCACTGAATTTCAGTTTCTAAATGTGCATCTATATATATAAAGCATCACCTGCAATGTTCTGCCAATCTATCTTCTCTTTTGTCCTGTTCTTTTTTTGGTGCATATTTTTCTTTCTTTTTCTTTGGGTGATGCATAAGTGTCCATCCGATAGATGCTTTTTCTGTATACGTGATATGTATGGCATATTTCCTCAGCTATATTTTCTTTGTTTCTGCCTTATCGGGGTTTTTTAAAGTTCCAATCTCTCTTTGTAAGGCCATCAAATTTATTTTGAAACACCACTAAGCAGCAAGACTTCCATTCTGAAAGATCTCCATGTAGGAGACTTTCTTCTTAATGTAATGCAACTTAGGCAAGAACTTTAGTGTCCCCATCAAACAATTAGAGAACACTGTTGACTCCACTCAGATCCCACTAAATCCAGTGCCACCTAGTGATGAATTTCTCTAATGCTACTATCCTTAGAACTACTGTGTGCTGTGTACTGCCATGCATTAGCCACAAGAAGGAAGCTGCTAACTAAAGATTCAAGGCACCCAAACACACTTATTTTGAATAAATATTGTATAAAGAATTTTGCAACAGATCGAGGAACTACATGATAATATGGTACTGTACTAAGTGTTAGGTAGAATCATCATTGTAATTCCTACTACTTCCAGCTGATTGTACGCCTTAGAGTAGCCATAAGTTGGAAACAACTTGAAGGCAAACAACACACACACAATGCTGCAGCACTACTAATGGGCTAGGAATGGCCCTCCCATTTTGAAAAGTGGGGTAGTTGCTGTAAATTTTAAACGTAGATTGTTGTAATACATATGTGTCTTGTTTGTTCTTTTAAATTGATGTATGTTTTAACTGGAGTTGTGTTTTAACTGTTGCATATTTGCTGGTCTGTTGTTGCTCCCCTCCCAGGGGAGAGGAAATAATAATAATAATATGCTTCCAGCCAGGGAGTGACAGTAAGGGGTTGGAACACAAAACTTAGCATGCTAAAGTTACCCAATTGTCCTTGGCAGTGGTTCCATTGCCAATACCAAAGAAATAAGGTTATTGCACAGCACTTGCAGGAACGGGAACTGAATGAAACGGACAGGGCGAGAATGCAAGTTACCGCACAAGAGAATGCCGCCAATGCCGTCGGGAGTTCCCAAGCCGTTCCCCAGCTGTTCCTGGGAGCTGATTTTGAAGAACAGTCCTTCACCATTCACTGTTCTTCAAAATCGGCTCCCAGGAATGGCTGGGGAATGGCTTGGGGACTCCCGGCGGCATCGGCGGCATTCTCCTGTGCGGTAACTTGCATTCTCGCCCCGTTCCATTCCATGCCGTTCTGTTCCATTCCCATTCCTGCAAGTGCCATGCGATAAACTTATAAAATTCAGCCAAGCCAAGTGGCATCTGTACATAGAATGAGGTTTGTGGGGGCCTCATCCTTTGTCTCAGGCAACATGGTGTCTTGGTGCACTTGAGTAAAGGGCTCTAGTGTAGTAGCAATGTAATAGTACGGTAGCACAGCTATATCACCACAATACATTATTTCATGAAATATTTGTGTAGGATGCAGACATACAATCATTGCATCTGCAGTGTAGAAATAATCTGGTTTGACTCCACTTTAGCTGCCATGACTCAATGCTATGGAATTCTGGGAAGTGTAGTTTGCTGCAGAGCTCCGGTGCCCAGAATTCAATAGCATTGAGCCATGGCAACTAAAGTAGTGTAAAACTGGATTATTTCTACACTGAGGATACAGATAATGTTAACAAAGCCTCTGACAACATAGCTCCTTTTTACAAAGTCTTTTTATGTCCCTTATTTTTTCTCCTTTGTTGGCTGCATCCACACTTTAGAATTAATGCAATTTGACACCTGTTTATCTGCCATGGCTCAGTGATATGGAATTCTGGGATTGGTAGTGTTTTGAGACATTTAGTCTTCTGTATCAGAGAGCACAGGAGCCTCAACAAATTAGTTCCCAGCATTTCATAGCATTGAACCATGGCAGTTAAAGTGGTGTCAAACTGGATTATTTCTACAGTGCGGATGCAGCCTTTTTCTACTTGGAATTTGGGGTTTTTTTTAACCCAGCAGCCTCAGTATTGGGAAGATGGGGAAGAGGACTGGAGAAACACAGACTTTAGGTGTAGGGTTGCAGCAGCTTATCGACAGTAAACAATGCAATAACAAAGCTTAAGGAGCCCTGGTGGTGCAGTGGTTAAATGCCAGTACTGCAGCCACAAGATTGTGAGTTTGCTCCTAAAGGAGGACTCTAAGGTCCACTCAGCTTTTCATCCTTTTGTAGGTTGGTAAAATGAGTACCCAGCTTGTTGGGGGCAATTGGCTTACAGATTGTAAACCACTTAGAGAGTGCTAAGTTCACTGATAAGCGGTATAGAAATGTATAGTACTTGCTATTGTTATTGATCCAGAAAAGACAGGATTCTACTCTACTGCATCCTATTGTAGATGTGTGTGTCTGACTACAACAGGCAAGATAAACAGCAGTTGCCTCCAGAATCCCTTTCTGAGCACAAGTGAATAGCAAAACAGAGAAAAGAGAGAGCAGATGAACCTGACTCACCGGCTACCTCCATCAAAAAGCACATATCTGTAAGTTTGGCTACCAAAATGGAAAATATCATCCCTTTATGTGTTTTGCAAGCAGTCATGAAGTGGTCACTAGAAGATTCCTAATGTCGTTGTTTACTTATTCAAGGCTTACTCTTCCTTTGTTGGAAGATCTTGAATTGTGATACAGGAATCTATCCCTATTTTTTGCATGTTATTTCTGCCTCTGGTACCAAATTATTTGTTAAAGAAGTCATGCTCAGGAACACATGTGCTTCATTAACTCAGGTATACCTGTAATACTGCATGGCTTCTTGACCTGAGTTCTGACTAATTAAATCCACTTACTAGTTAGTCTGTGGATCAGACTGAAAACATTGCAGAATATATGATGACCTCTTCTTCCTGCTGGCTCCAGTGGAAGAAGAACTGCACAGAAGTGGGAAACTAGAAGTAAAACATCTTATGTTCTGGTGTCATCCAGATATTAACCTCAATCGAATTGCTATTCTCAGCTACAGTATATCCATTCAATCAATTGCTGAATTGTCAACTCTTACAGAAATCCTATTGATTCAATACGTCAACCCTTGTCAGGATTTGATTTAGGCCTTGATAAGTGTTTTTCTCGTTCACTGAATACATTAACCCTAATTCCAGCTTTTTGTCTGCTGCACTCTTCCAGTAAAGCAGAATGGAATTAAATGGAATCATTCCTGTTTCATTCCAACTGGAGATCACTTTATTGTTAGTAAAATGTAGCCATATCATATAGAGCTCAGAAAAGCCCTTAAAAGATATCATGGATTATTGGTTTTTTTTATAATGTGCTCCCACTAAAGGAACGCATTCCGGAACAAAATTATGAACCTTTCGATATATTTGTCTGCTTGGAAACAAATTGTGCACTAAACTTTGCAAGTGCTTGCAGTCAGTGAAAGAAACCATGAAATCAGCAAAATTATGGCTAAACAAGATGCTTCATGTTTCAGGGAATTTTGAGCTTGATGTGGGGTGGGCCCTCTGGTAGGACCTATCTGAGCAGTAACTGAACTATTTAGGCACTGGAAATATGCAACCTCCATACTGCTGGATAGTATATAGCAGGGGTAGGCAACCTTTTTAAGCCGGGGGCCGGTCCCGCGAAGTCCTCCCCTCCGCTGGGCGGAGGGGAGGGGAATGGTGGCGTGCGCACGCGCCCCTGCCCCCGCGACCCCCGCCCGTGCGCAGCCACCTCTGTGCATGTCACGGCCGCCATTTTGATTTCCAAAATGGCAGCCGCAACACGCATGCACAAACGAGTCACGGCCGCCATTCTGGAGAACAAAATGGTGGCCACCACTCGCGGCTGCCATTTTGGAAATCAAAATGGCGGCCGCGGCACGCGCGCCCGCATGGCGGCCAAAACGCGCGCCGGCAGCTGCGGCGCAGCAGCAGCGGCGATCCGCCTGGGCCGGTAAGTATGGGGACCTGGGCCTTAACCGGCCAGCGGGCCGTAGGTTGCCGGCCCCTGGTATATAGCATATGGGATAGTTTAAAATTTCCTGCTTTCATATGTTGTTGTGCCTTCAACTCATTTCTTACTTATGGCAACCCTAAGCCTATCACAGGGTTTTCTTTTTTATATATATATAGAATTTTATTTAAAAAAAAACATTAAAAAACCATTTAAAATATATTCTTAGTCATTTTTACAGTATATTTGCCCATAATTCAAACTTCTCAATAGTTCTTTGAAAGTAAGTACATTTTTTTCACATTTTGCATACATAATTTCTGTATCTCTTACTTCTGTCATCATCACAAATCCAGTTCATTTACACAATCTTAATAACTACTTAGCTGCTTTGTTCCCATTTTCTATTTATATATTCTTCCACTGGAGCCCACTCTTCCTCAACCAATTCCACATTCTCATTATTCAATAACTCTGTCAATTTATCCATTTCCTTCATCTCTGACAGTTTCAACAGCCATTCATCTACCGTTGGGGTTGTCTCCTGTTTCCATTTGGAGGCTATTAGTAATCTTGCTGCCGAGACCATGTAAAGTATTACTCTCCAATATTTTCTAGTTATATCCGGTTCTAATTTGTATGTCATATTTAATAGATATAATTCTGGATATAGTTCAAATCTATTTTTGAGTATATCTTCCATCACCATGTGTATTTTCTTCCAATACATTTTCATTTTGGGACATCTCCACCAGACGTGATACCAAGATCCAACATTGCGTTTACATTTCCAACATTCGTTCGTTTGTAATTTATAAATGTTTGCCATTCTAGCAGGGGTGAGGTACCATCTTTGTTCCATTTTCCATTGGTTTTCTCTTATATCTTGAGAACAAGTAAATTTTCTTGTCATTTTCCTTGCTTTCTCCCAATGATCTACCATTATTGTCCTACCAATGTCTGTTGCCCACTTGATCATGTTATCTGATATTATTTCTTCTTCCTGTCTTTGACACATTAATATTTTATATAATTTACTTATCCTCTTCTCTCTTGTCTCATATCACAGGGTTTTCTTGGCAAGTTTCTTCAGAAGGGGTTTGTCATTGCCCCCCCACACACAGAGAGAGAGAGAGAGAGAGAGAGAGGATTACGTATATCATTGCCGATGAGAACTGACCTTGTGTGCATGTTTAAAAATTAAAACTGTTACTGTTACTAACTAGGGAAAGTTACTTTCTTGGACTACAGCTCCCACATTGCCCATTGCCATTATAGCCACTGGTGATGGATCAGTGCTGGCAGTAGATACATTTGGTCTGTGAATGATTCCATCCAGCACATCAACTGCCAGCCTAGGAGAATGAAGGTAGCAGTGAACATGTCACTGATCTCCAAAGTTTGTTGGACTGCAGCTCCCTTCATCCCTAGCCATTGATTATGCTAACTAGGGCTGATGGGAGTTGCAGTCCCACAGCTTCTGGAGAGCCACGTTGTCCTTCCTTGTGCTAAACTGGAATGGAGATTGCACACATGTGCACGCATCCTGAAACCATTCAACAAAGTAAATGCTGGCTATGGGTTTATTGCCTTGGTCATTTTCTGGAGTAAGTACTGCTACAAATGCCAACATTTATGTGCAAGTGTGGACTGCCAGAGTATATTTGCACTGGTATTGGTAAGAACATGGGTATTTTCTCATATAGCAAATTATCCTTGATAGAAAATAAATTCCCATTATCTGTTGAATGGAAAGACACACACATTTCAAACAGATAATGGGAATTCCTTCAAAATAACATGCAGACAGGGGCTGCTTCCTCTAACCCCCAGAGGCTGCCCCAGATCTTAATACAATAGTCCCAGTTGGACTGATAATTCCCCCCCCCCCCCAAAAAAAAAAATACTACATTCCCACCTGGAATGAGACCACAGGGAAGAAGGTTTTCAGTGAAATTTCTGTACAAGAGAACTTAACTGGCCCACAGCAAAAGGGTCTCAGCTTCATCACTTTTGTACAACTGTTGACTGTTGCATCCATTACTGCATCACACAAAATCTTCAGGTAATTTCACATCCATACAATATCATGCTTATAAAACCCCTGCGAGTTTCTTTTGTCCCACAAACAATTTGTTTCTTAGAAAATAGTTACTTATCTTCCTTTATGTGCCATTGTCTTCCTTATTGGCATATATGTAGAATTTGACAATGGAACGAGAATATGCAATCATTCATACACACAGAGAGAGAGAGAGAGAGAGAGAGAAGTGAATAACAGAGCAACCAACCATGTATGTGGTAAGGAAATTTATATGGCAAATGATCCACCAGTTTCCACACTGCCAGCTTTCTGCAGCCAGAATAGAAAATAGCCATTTTTAATGCCTCCTTAGACTTTCCCTCCCATTGAAACCCAATTCAGGGCCGAAGAAGAAGAGGAGGAGGAAGAGGAGGAGAGGGAGGGGGAAGCACCACCAACAGCTGCGCCCTTTTCTGGAAGTAGGGGACCTTGAGACTGTTGTGCACGCACTGGTAACCTCACGCTTAGGTTTCTGCAACGCTCTCTACATAGGGCTACCCTTGTGCCTGCTTCGGAAACTTCAGCTAGTTCAAAACATGGCGGCCAGACTTCTGTCTGGAACATCTAGGAGGGACCACATTACTCCGGTTCTGCGGTCCCTCCACTGGCTGCCTATTAGTTTCTGGGCCCAGTACAAGGTGTTGGTTATTACCTTTAAAGCCCTAAATGGCTTGGGTCCAAGCTATCTTAGAGATCGCCTCCTCCCCTACAATCCTCCCCGCGCTCTCTGCTCCTCTGGGAGGAATCTCCTGCAGCTTCCAAAAACCTAGGCTTGCAGTGACCTCCCAGAGGGCCTTTTCAGTTGTCGCCCCCAGGCTCTGGAACGGCCTGCCGGATGAGATCCGTCAGCTAACATCCTTAGACAGCTTCAAGAGAGCTGTCAAGACGGATCTCTTCCGGCAGGCCTTTCCGGTCTAAAACACCCAGCCTGGAATGATCGGGATTTTGGGATCCTGGGACTTGGATTTCCCTTGACTGTTTTTTAGCCCTGTTGAATTGAAGTCACATGGGGCTTTGATTTAGATTTTAATTGTTAAAGTTGGTTGTAATTTCAACCATTGTTTTAATTTAATATGTAGTTTAATTCTTTCTTAAAGGGGGGGGGGGGAAAGTTAATTTTATTCTAATTGTACGCATTGCTTTTTATCTGTACACCGCCTAGATTGGTCCGCCACCGGGCGATATATAAATAAATTTTATTATTATGATTATTATTAACAGCAGCAGCATAAGGGGACTGGATATAGCATAACCAAAACCACACATCCCTCTAGACTGCCCCATGTAGACTGTCTTCTCATGGGAAGAGCTATTAGAGCTACATCCATAGTGCCTCCCCTGGTTTTACTGGGGTAGCGCTGCGAGATGGACAGACATTAACAACCTGCAGAGTGTCATCAGAGTGACACATCCACCACATTCTGACCCTTCTCAACAGGCCTCTGGATTAGCATGTAAAGTCAATTTTTTATCAAAGCATTATGTACTTTAAAAGTTAGGAATAAACCACAGAGATTATGAGAACAATTCTGCATTGTTTTTATTTTTTTAAAAAATGAACAACCAAGACTGAAAAATACCACTGTAGAATGCTGTGTGAGTGGGCAGTACCTTGCTTAGTCTACTGCATCCCACGTAACTACATCTAAGACCTAGTTCTTACTGAGATGGTATATCTGTACTAGGGTAGTACCACTTCAGATTATAGGTGGGGGCTCACATGGCTGAATGCTCAAACATTCTCATACCCAAGGTTTACCTTACCCTTTCCCTTAACAGTTTATAGTTTTCTGTGTGCAGGGACCAGGCAAGTCTGGGATGTTTTCCCCTGGCATCTATTTTGCTATATGTAGGGAATATTTTGTATGGAGGGATGTTGAATCATAGGAACCTGTATCCATAGTCAGACATGGTCCAGGTGGGAGGCCCAGGCAGTTTTGAGACCTCAATAAAGACTGGAGCTAACTGACCCACATTTATTGAGCTGATTCATGATTGCATCTTAAACTTAAATATCTGCTTTTTTTAAAATGACATTTCAGCTTAATAAAAAATCTATTGTCAGAAAGTAAGATCAAGTAATAATGTCCCCAATGTCCTACACTGAAATGGATAAATAACTTGTGCCAATGGTTTTTGGTGGCTGTTCTTGATCAGATAGGCTAGTCCTTAACTCATCAAAGTTCACTCAATTGTCTTTTTATAACTGCCGTGATCCTCCTCCTCCTGGATTCATCTAAAGAAGAACAGGTTCCTCCTGGGGGCTGCAGTGCAGGCAGAGTTGGCATGTGGCTGCTGCTCTTGTATCTAGCACTGCAGGTTGGCACATTTGTGGCTCTCGAAATCCCACAGAGTTCTGAAAGTCTTATTCCTTTACCACATTTGGGGCTTTTCTGCCCATGATTGCTGACTAACGGGGTGCAGGAAGCTAGACTGCCCTGACTGAGAGAACACTGTGACAACGGGAAGTTTCCACCAAGTTTCTTGAGCTCCATGACTTGTTCTTTTGCTTGAGCCAAAGCTTCAGTAAGCTCATAGCGTTCCTCACACTCTCTACGCACTGTGTCCTGGAGGAGAGCATTCTGCGAGCAAAAAAAGAAATACATATTTCATAAGACACTGTCAAGACAACAACAAGAAGATACAACTGTTGGGTGCTTTCTTAACTTCTCGAAATGGCTAGTACTCAGGGAACAGAGTGCACAGGCAACATGCTGAAATGCCTGCAGCTGTCCCACAGATAAAGAATATCTCTTTGTTGCTCAAATACCAGCTGCTGTGTTCTCTTGTCTCGGGTGTGGTGAAAACTCATCTGCAGCCAGGACACATAGTGGTACTTGCGAGATGCCCTGAGGGGTCTTTAAAACTATTTTTTTCTTCAGAAAGAGAGTCCAACACCACAGTGTGAACTGCTTTTAAATCTCAGCTACAAAAGCTGACTTCCATAAGAGACTAAGCTCTGCAAGAAGATAAATGTTCTGCTCTGAACCTATTGCAAATCAGTATCACAGAGGAACCAGCATTGTTCTCTCTTTCCAAGCAGCCATCTCCAAAGCTATTGGACTACAGCCCTCATCATCACCAGGCAAAATGTCTAGGGGTGGTGGAACTGAAGACCAATACATCTCAGAATGCTGGCTTGTTGAAGTCTGCACACCATTCATAATTTCATAAACACCTCTCTCTAATATCTCCCCGAAGTTGCCTGCTTCCCTGTCAACCATTTTCCTGAAAAGAAATGATGTGAGGTTAAATGGGGAAAAAATGGTTTATAATGATAGAGGAAAACTTTCACAGTAATACCAGATATCTGTGCTACATTTCAGTTAATAAAGGGAGTCCAAATCCATTTTCCTAAATCATAGTGCACAACCCAGCAGAAATACGTTCTATATAAACTCTACTGAAATAAATGAGAACTGTCTGTCTTTTCCAACAAGTGCACAGCAGTTTTGTGTAATTCACTGATAGCGGAAGCTCTTACCAGTATGGCATTATTCAGAGATTGATTTCCCCCCTCCCTCCTTGAAAAATCACCATTTCAAGAAATGTCTTTAATATTATTTGCCTCAAGCCCTTGGAACAGGACAAATTTGAAATTAAATAAACTAAAAACAGATAATTAAATGATCCCCTTTTGTTGCAGCAATAATTATTGGTTATGAAAAACAGAGACGCACTCAGGGAAAGACTTTGGGGCAAATGTTCAGAGGCCAATTGCAGCAGAATGAGCACAAGGACACATCCAAAGAGAGCTGCCTCCCATGAACTTGTCTCCTATATATAGCTAGACCATTAAATCCAAATTAAAATAGTCTGACAGCAAACAAGAGAAGAGGAGGAGGAGGAGGGTGGGGAAAAGCACCACCACCATCGCAAGCACTATCTACCATCATCTAACATAGGACCTTATCACACGCTGGCCACGAAGCGAAAAGTAACCGTAATAAGAATAAATCCAGTACTATACCGAAATGATCCCAAAGAGCCCCCACAATACGTAAATGGCTATCAGACGCAACTAGCATAATCGCGCAATTATCGCGCTTCCATTAAAGTGCATCCTGGATACGTATTTGCCGTTCACATACAATTCAGAAAATCCTGGACATGACCCCGCACCGGCTTGTGAAGGAGGGGTTTGGGTGACAGCCGGCTGTCAAACACACCCCTCCTTTCCAAGCCGGCGCAGGGCCTGGGCTCTGAGCAGAAGGGAGCCCGCGCCGACTTGAGAAGGAGGGGTGCGTTTGACAGCTAGCTGTCAAACACACCCCTCCTTCCCAGAGTCCCGGCCCCGCGCCGGCTTCAAAAGGAGGGGTGCGTTTGACAAACACAAGAAGGAGGGAAGGAAAAAGGAGCTGAGGAGAAGAAGGAAGGAGAGGGAGAGGAGCCGGGAATAGCAACGGCTGAGGGAAAAGAGCAAGAAGGAGGGAAGGAAAAAGGAACTGAGGAGGAGGAAGGAAAGCGAGAGGAGCTGGAAAAAGCAACAGCTGAGGGAAAGGAGCAAGAAGGAGGGAAGGAGGAAGGAGCTGAAGAAGAGGAAGGAGAGGGAGAGGAACTGAGAAAAGTATCTCTTGAGAAGCAAGAAGAGGGGAAGGAGGAAGGAGCGAAGGAGGAGGAGGAGGGCGAGGAGCCGGGCAAAGCTGCTCCCGGAGGCGAGGAGCCAGAAGGGAAGGAAGAAGGTGCTGGAAAGGATGGAGGGGTGGGAGCGGAGGAAGGGGGTGCCGAGGCGGTGGAGGCTCCATCGGGAGGCGGCGGCGGCGGCGGTGGTGGCTCTTGGAGCCAGGCTGCAGCTGGAGAAAGCGGCCCCGAGGGGAGCCTTGCCTCGGAGGATGGGGGAGAAGCCCCGGAGGAGGAGGAGGGGGAAGAGGAAAGCCCCGGAGGAGCAAGAGATGGAGATGGAGAAGGAGGAGGAGGAGGAGATGCTGCTTGTGCCTCCTCCTCCGCCGCCGCCGCTGTCAAACACACGCCTCCTTCCCAGAGTCCCTGGCCCCGCTGTCAAACACATCCCTCCTTCCCAAGCCGGCACGGCGCAGGCAGGGGCAGGGAAATGCTTCCCAATACGTATTGCATGTTCATATGTATTTCGGAGACTCAGGCATTGCGCAGGATTTCGGAAGCGCAGTTGTACTTCCTAAAGAAACCGAAATTCAAAAGATCTCAATTCGTTTCGGATTCGTTCGGGGTTCTGTCGGGGTTCTGTGCGGTTCTGTGCGACGTTGTGTGTAAACACGGAAAAATAATACGTATTAGGTCAGGATTTCTTTTGGATTCTGTCTGCTTTGGACCCCGTGTGATAAGGTCCATAGCCAAGGAGGTAGAGAAGGCTCTAAACGAGGAAAATGGTCATTCTAAGAATGAACTGATTGCTGCCAAATCAGAAAGGAGGCCTCTAGGGAAATACTGAAATAACTACAATTTCAGTCCTTTTTAACAAAAATCAAGAGCAAAGAAGGTAACCAAAGATGTATAGCCTAAAAACAGTAAATAACACTAGATTACCGCACTACACTCTTATAGTGCTGCAATTCCACTTCTACAGCTCTGGCTGCCTCCTGTGGCATTCTGGGATTTGTAGTTCAATGAGGCCTAAGAGCTCTCTGGCTGAGAATTCTAAATGCCTTTACCTAAACTGCAAATCCCAGAATGCAACAGGAGGCAGCCAGAGCAGTAAATGTGAAATAGCAGCACTATAAGAGTGTAGTGCAGTAATTCTAACAACCAAGAGTTGACTAACTTCCAATGATACAAAATAAAATACAATCAATCAAAAATACAAAACAATTTGGAACTGGCCAAATAATGGATCAGGCTCTTTTTTCAGCCTCCCCAAATGGGAATAGCAATAGCAATAGCAATAGCAATAGCAATAACAAGTATATTTCTATACCGCTTATCAGTGCACTTAAGCACTCTCTAAGCAGTTTGCAATGTGTAAGCCAATTGCCCCCAACAAGCTGGGTACTCATTTTACTGACCTATGAAAGGATGGAAGGCTTTTAGAGTCTCATGTAAAGTGGCACAAGGTCGCTGTTTTCTGCTCTCTCTTCCTGTCATTAATATTGTTGCAGCTAATTGCTGTATTTTTATTCTATTGGTTTTAATTTTATCTGATTTATTATTCTTTTATGGGGATAGGGAGTGGGTTGGGCTGGGATTGGGATGTAGTGTATTTTTAACTTATCAGCTGCCCCGATTGTTCTCAGAGGGGCAGGGTATCAATAAATTTTATTATTTATTATTATTATTAAATGGACCATGGAGCCCTGCCTGGGATCGAACTCACACCCTTGTGGCTGCAGTACTGGTATTTAACCACTGCACTACTGGGGCTCCTTTATCCTCAAATAATGTTGGCTTAGAAGTCCCATCATCCCCAGCCACCATGACTCTCTCATTTTAGAAATTAATTCACATGGCTCATTCACCAAGACTACAGAACAGACAAACACACTAGAGTGGGGAACCAAAGATTATTTCTTCTCCCCCTGCCCCCTGCAGACCTCCATTGTGCCAAAAACTTGTTCCAAAGCCCTCTGGAGTAGATTTTGAAAGCCACAGGAGACTGTAGAAGGAGGGAGAAATGCAGTTCTGCTGGAAGCAGTGTGATTCAGAGGAAGTGCACAAGTGGATCATGGTCATTGATTCTAGCTTTAAAAGCCACTTTGGTCTATGCACTTGAATATCGTAGCCAAAGAGGCATGAAAATTGATGATGTGGCACAAGACCTTGTTTTGTTATTGACATTAGAACAATAATGCCTGTGTTCTAATGTCAGATAAAGGTAAGATATTAGCTCAAGTATAGTGCATTTTTATCATTTACGTGCTCAAAATGAGGCATCAACTTGCCAAGCTCCCTTTAGAAGGCCGTGTTCAGAACCACTCTGCCACCTTAACTGCCTTTTTGAGAGGTGTACTGCCAAGCAGTGACCCATTCAACTCCTTCCACCTTTATTTAACACTACCACTTAGTCTTAAGAACTTGGGCAAATAATAATAATAATAATAATAATAATAATAATAATAATAATTCTATTCCGCCCCTCTACCGAAGCAATCGGGGTGGCTTAGATCGATAAAATATCACAAAATACCCTCCCAGACCCACCCTCTCCTTAAAATAGTATTAAATATGAAAAAAATTAAAACAATTAAACAAAACAGTTAAAACAAAATTAACAGTTTACAATAAAATAATAGACAATAAAATAATAAAAGAGAGCAGTCTAGCAGGCGGAACGCTAGCAATAAATGAATGTGGCTGAATGTGGCAGCGGGTGGGGGGAAAGAGTAACTCATTCCTTGGCCGGGAAATTAATCAGGAAAGGCCTGCCAGAAGAGATCCATCTTGACAGCTTTTTAAAAGCTGTCTAAGCTAGTAATTTGACAGATCTCATCCAGCAGACCATTCCATAATCTGGGAGAGGTTACCGAAAAAGCCCTCTGGGAGGTTGTCGACAGTCTAGTTTTAACTGGCTGAAGCAAATTCCTCCCAGAGGACCGAAGTGTGCGGGTGGGATTGTATGGAAGGAGACAGTCCCGGAGATAGGATGGACCCAAGCCATGTAGGGCTTTAAAGGTCATAACTAACACCTTGTACTGGGCCCAGAAACTAATCGGCAGCCAGTGAACTCTTTTTAAGACCGCTGTAATATGGTCTCTTCTAGATGTGCCAGAGACCAGCCTTGCTGCCATATTCTGAACTAATTGAAGTTTCCGGACCAAGCACGAGGGTAGCCCCATGTACAGCGCATTACAGAAATCCAGACGGGAGGTTACCAAAGCATGTACCACAGTTTCAAGATCCCTTACTTCCAGGAAAGGGCGCAGCTGGTTAATCATGTGAAGCGACGAGTCCAGGAGCATCTCCCAGACTGTGAATACAGTCCTTTGCGGTAAGTGTGATCCCGTCCAGGACTGGAGGTTGTATCCCGATACCTGGTTTTGGGGCCGCTACTGTAAGTACCTCCTTTTTATCTGGATTCAGTTTCAATCTGTTTTTCCTCATCCAGTCCATTACCACCTTAAGACAGTCATTAAGAAGAGAGACGCCATCTGAAGTTGAGGCTGATGACCAGGACATGGAGCGTACTGATAACACCCAGCCCCATGCCTCCGAATGATCTCTCCCAGCAGCTTCATATAGATGTTAAATAACATCTGGGACAGTATGGGTGCCTTGAGGGATCCCACACTTGAGCTTCTTTCTAACGGAGCTACTGTCCCCAAGCAACACCATCTGGGATCTACCCAAGAGGAAGGAACGGAGCCACTACAGAGCAGTGCCTCCGATTCCCAGCCCCCTCAGGCGATCCAAGAAGATGTTGTGATCGATTGTGTCAAAAGCCGTTGAGAGGTCTAGAAGCAACCAAAAAGGGTCAGACTACCCCTGTCAATGCTCAAACACATGTCATCAGTCAAGGCAACGATGGCAGTCTCAACTCCAACTCCAGTCCTAAAGCCAGTCTGAAATGGATCTAGATAATCAGTTTCATCCAAGACAGCATGTAGTTGAAAAGCCACTGCCCTCTCTATCACTTTGCTCAGAAATGGTAACAACGAGACCAGCCTATAGATATTCATATCCAGGGGGTCTAGGGAGGGCTTTTTCAGGAGCAGCCTAACCTCCACTTCCTTTAGACAGGATGGAACAGAGTCCTCCCTAAGGGATGCGTTGATGATGTCCTTAAGGAACACCCTCAACGCATCCCCATCCTGGACAGCCAGCCATGAAGGGCAGGGATCGAGAGGGCAAGTACTTTTCCTCACTCTACCAAGGAGCTTGTCCACGTCATCGGTACTCACAGATTGGAATTGATCCAGTAAAATCTCAGTAACGGAGTTGCTGGACACCTCATGTATAGATCCTGTATCAATACTGGCATCTAAGTCGGCTCTTATCTGAGAGATTTTACCTGCAAAGAAGTTGTTAAATGCGTCACAGCAGGCTGTTGTCGGGTTAAGCATGTGGTTCTGCGCAGGGGGAACCCGCGTCAGTTCCCCTACCACCCTAAACAGCTCTGTTGGATGAGACCTTGCAGATGCAATACGTGCAGAACAGAAAGATCTCTGCACTGCACGTATTGCCTCTCGATAGGAACAGCATGTGACAGAACTGTCCTGTCTTCCAACTTTTCCTGATGTGCCTTTTCTTAATGTTCAGCTGTAAACCCGCCTTTGCACTTTCTTCACTGACTTTCTTCAATAGTTGTTCCAAGTTTTTTCTATTTTGTTTTAGAAGTATAGTATCTTCTGCATATCTTAAATAGTTGATGTTCCTTCCTCCAATTTTCATACCTCCTTTCTCTGAGTCTAATCTATCTTTACATATTATACATACAGCATACAAGTTAAACAGATAGAGTGATAAAAGGCAGCTTTGCGTGCCTCCTTGCCAACTGAAAACCACTCTGCCTCTCCATATCCTGCCCTGATAGTGGCCTCTTGTGCTAAATACAGGTTATGTTTTGGACAATGCAATGTTGTGGTACACCCACTTCTTTAAGAGAGATTTATAGTTTTTCAACATCTACACAATCAAAAGCTTTATTATAATCTATAAAGCACAGACTGTTTTTCTGCTGAAATACTCCAAAGTGCTCCATTATCCAAAATATGTTTGCAGTATGATTCCCAGTGCTTGTTCTCTTTCTTAATCCAGCTTTAACATCTGGCATTTCTCACTCGATATATGGTAAAAGTCTTTGTTGTAGATTTTAAGCATCATTTTCCTTTCATGGGAGATTAATCGATTGGTCTGGAAGTTGCTGCAATTACTGGTACCCCTCTTCTTGGGAACTGGAAAGCTTCCACTTTTCTTTCAAAAATTGTGGGTTCATCTTCAAATGGTTATTCTTTGAATGAATTTGCCATTCTTTCATCTCTTTCTTCCACTATGGTGCCACTGTCACTGCTTCTGAGAGATCCTCCATCAGTGTCAACCCCCCCCCACACACACACACACACACACTATTGCTGCTCTCCAGTAGTAGCTGTTTGGCATGTTTACTTTGGCTCCAGCAAAAACCTGTCTGGCATGGAAGACTCTAATGGCAGCACTGCTGCTGTCGGCATATCCTCTTGCCTTACAGAAGCACGCAATCCTACCACCAGAGAAAGTTAGTGCCATGATAGAAAATATTTACTTTTAGATCAAGGGGAGAAAATAGGACGTTTGAAGGATTTGATATTTTTTAAGCCTAAAAAGGAAGAAAATAAATATCCTAAAGGGGATTTTAAACAAAAGATTATGCTTGAATCTTTTCTTTTTTAGGATATTAATTTTCTCCTTTTTGCTTAAAATATTAAATCCTTAACATTTTCCTTTTACCCCATGCCTTTTCATCTTTTGACCTGCATGGAAATCTTAGCACTTGTGGAAAAGTTAATGGGGATGAATACTTTGGCATTTTATTGTAAGCCAATGGACAGGCATGTTATTGTAAGCCGATGTTCAGATTGAAATTTTTACATAATGATTTGGAAACTTTAAATGCTTTATAAATGAGGATGACAAAGCTTTTCACTAGACCATGCTTGCATTTAGTTCTCCATCAAAAAGCTCTTTATGCTACCACTGGACCCTTTTAAAATTCAAAATATGTAATGTTAAAAACATGAATACCACCAAATTTAGTTTGGCCATTTGGTTGGATTGGGTGCAGTATCCATCTCAAAATATGGCATGAATTTGTATAGAAACCTCTGTGGCTACTGGCTCTGGAACTTCCTGGCTAGAGAGAAATCCACATTGTCCTCTCTTCAATAGCTTTCACTCAGCTTCATGAAGACGTTTTTAAAATAATGCTAAATTATTATAATTAGTGTTTATGTTATGTTCTCTAACAGATGAGTTTAATTTCAATTATTTTATTGTTAACAATTAGGATGTTTTAAAAATTGAAGAACAAGATTATATGTACTTTAGATAAATAGTCTTGTATCTAGCTTATTTTGATCATTACTGATATCTGCCATGAGATTCTCATCTACGGCTTGGTGTGTGGGTTTTATTCATTTTTGAAGGATTTTTCTTTATTGTTATGGCCTATTAACTATTATTCCTACTACATTTTGCAAGATTCAAGGTCTCCACCCCACGCTGACTGAACTTGGCTAATGTATTTCATAAGGCACTTTGATCATGTCTGGGTCACTTTGTCTGTGGATATAGGACTCTCTCTGGAAAGTACACAGCATCTGCTAAAGTTCATATGCAAGGTGCAACTATCCTAGTCAATCTGCAATACTTATTACTATTATTACTACAAAAGATGCCATTATGATGGGGCTGTATTAGACTCAATTCTGTCAACTAACAACAACAACAACAACAACAACAATGCATTGCTTTTCTGAGTGCATAATTTTGAAAATATCCTAGAAGAAAATGGATCTACCTTTCTTTGGATTTTCTCTCAAACAAATGCTTTGAATAAATTCCCTACAACTTGGTATACTCAAGGGCAAGGATGATAGACAATAGATCTAGCAGACCCCAACTTTTAGATCTACAGTTGATTCAACCATTTCTTTATAGCTCTCAACTATTGAACAAAAGCAGCAGAAAATCATTCCCTATACTGCTAAAATGAAGAAGGCATAAGATTCCCTGGAATTAATTATTGTGTTGTAGGACTATTACTTCCTCTCTCCCAGTTTTGGTACAAGTGCCTAGGCCCAAAATTGTTTTATTTTATGCCTTTTGCACTTGGATGAAGTCTGATCTCTTTTTTTGATAAAATTACCAGCTTGCTAGATGAAGGGAATGCGGTAGCATATCTTGATTTCAGTAAGGCTTTTGACAAGGTCCCCCACAATATTCTTGCAAACAAGATAGTAAAATGTGGGCTAGACAATACAACTGTTAGGTGGATTAGTAAATGGTTGACTGACCGAACCCAAAGGGTGCTCAGCAATGGCTCCTCTTCATCCTGGAGAGAAGTGACCAGTCGGTGCCACAGGGTTCTGTCCTGGGCCCAGTGCTATTCAACATCCTTATCAATGATTTGGATGAAGGAATAGGGGGATGCTTCTCAAATTTGCAGATGACATCAAATTAGGAGGAATAGCTAATACCCCAGAAGACAGGATGAAAATTCAAAATAACCTTAATAAATTAGAAAGCTGGGCCAAAGCTAACAAAATGAATTTCAACACAGAGAAATGTAAGGTACTGCACTTAGGCCAAAAAATGAAATACACAGATATAAGATGAGGGACACCTGGCTTAAGGAAACTACGTGTGAAAAGGATCTAGGAGTCCTAGTAGACCACAAGTTGAACATGAGTCAACAGTGTGATGCTGCAGCTAAAAAGGCCAATGCAATTTTAGGCTGCATTAGTAGAAGTATAGTATCTAGATCAAGGGAAGTAATAGTGCCACTGTATTCTGCTTTGGTCAGGCCCCACCTGGAATACTGTGCCCAGTTCTGGACACCACAATTCAAAAAGGATGTTGAAAAACTGGAGCATGTCCGGAGGAGGGCGACTAAAATGGTGAAGGATCTGGAAACCATGCCCTACCAGGAACGACTTAGGGAACTGGGTATGTTTAGCTTGGAGAAGAGACAATTAAGAGGGGATATGATAGCCCTGTGTAAATATTTGAAGGGATGTCATATTCAGGAGGGCGCTAGCTTGTTTTCTGCTGCTCCAGAGAACAGGACCCGGAACAATGGATGCAAGCTACAGGAAAAGAGATTCCACCTCAATATTAGGAGGAACTTCCTGACAGTAAGGGCTGTTCGACAGTGGAACACACTCCCTCGGAGAGTAGTGGAGTCTCCTTCTCTGGAGGTCTTTAAGCAGAGGCTGGTTGGCCATCTGTCGGGGATGCTTTGATTTTGAGTTCCTGCATGGCAGGGGGTTGGACTGGATGGCCCTTGTGGTCTCTTCTAACTCTATGATTCTATGTAGATCTTTGGATTCTAGTTTTGTTTTTGTGTGTTTTTTATTAAAAAGATCCTGCATGGCCTGTCCACCTATATAGATTTGTTGTTCATTGGCAATCACATCAGATGACAACATGAATATCTGAAAGTTAGCACAGCTGAAGTGACACACAAAGGCTGCATCTACACTGCAAAAATAATCCAGTTTCACATCATTTTATCTGCCGTGGCTCAATGCTATGGAAATCTGGGAACTGCAGTTTGTTGTGGCATCAGAGCTCTCTGACAGAGAAGGGTAAATGTCTCACAAAACTACAGTTTCCAGAATTCCATAGCATTGAGCCTATAGCAGTTAAAGTAGTGTGAAACTAGATTATTTCTGCAGTACAGATTCAGCCAAAGATGAATCTCTAACATTGTGTATAACCTGATATCATACATATTTTGAATCTCTTGTCACAATGTATTCAGGCTATGAGCTGTGAATGCCTACAGTGCTGAACAATATGGGAATATTTGGCATATTATATTGAACACATGGAGGAAAGCATTATTACACAAACTGTTACCACTCTTACCATCTACATATTCATTTGTCTGCATACCATATATGTGTGTACAACAGTAAGTCCTCCCTTTGTATACTCAGGAACTCGGGGGGGGGGATTCCAAATAATGCAGGAAAAAACCAATTTGTGACAATGCTGCACATCTCACTATATGCAAACAGTCGAATGAGGTTAGGAGTGGGAACCCATATGTCCAGTCTTGGTCATAATTGAACAAAAAAGGTAATTTCAGGCTTAATGGTCTTAACTCAAAAATCATGACTTGCTTGAATGGGAATGGTCTATCTAGCTACTTCCTTCATGCTTTCCCTTCCATCTTAATTCAGTATTTCTCAATTTCTTACAACACAACACAACTGCTGATATTCCTTACAAACAAAAAATTCCACAGCTTATGACAGTAGCGTAACCATAGTTTCACTTTGATTTTAAAATTCTTCTTTTTAGGATCACTCAAACCTTCCTTTTCCTGTTCAGAAATAGTGGGAAACCTGTGGTTTAAGAACCACAATATATTGGATTAAGGTTCATGAGAAAGGGGAAAGAGGTGTGTAGTATATCTTGTTTCTTGTCTAACAGTTTCTTTTCTTTCAAGCCTGTGTACAAAATGAGCTGCAGAAACCAAATAACAAATCACATCTAAACCTTAGCTTGGATTCATACCTCCTCTTGAACTTGATTCATATTCTGAATCAACTGTGTTTGCTCCTGAGCCAGTTTTTCCAGCTCATAAGACTTCTTTTTTATTTCTTCTTTCATGTCTTCTGTCACTGAATGATGAGTGCTTTGTTCCTCTTGCAGCTGGAGTTCAAGCTCCACAATTCGGTTTTTAAGAGTTTGCCATTCTTTTTCTCTCTTTTGGTTTTTCTCTGTAAGCATGCCCTGGGATTCATGGAGCTTCTTTTCAAGTGCATCAATTTCCATTTTCAGGTTGTAAGTAGCACTGGATATCAACAGAGGTATCTGAAAAACAAATCTGGCATTCATTTGTTTGCAGATCCCTGATCAAACAGATTTAAAACAAGTTTAAGAAAGATTTTGCAAAAAGGAGAAAAATGTGAACTCATCACATAAAAATACATACTGTTCACATTACTTTGATCATATTTATTAAAAAGTGATTTACAAAAACAGTATTGTGAGAGTGAGCAAAATACATGAGATCAGAGAGGAAATAAATAGGTTGAATATGGAATATTTGTTTTTATATTTATTTATTTTATTAATTCACTTTCCAGCTTTCAAGATAAAAAACTTCTAAGGAGGGCTTACGATATGAATAAAAAGAACTCATTAAAACATTAAACAACAACAATTAATGTTAACAACAGAGACTATCATGGAATTCTTCTTGTTGTTGTGTGCTTTTAAGGCTGAGAGCATGTGACTTGCCCAATGGCACCCAGTGGGTTTCATGGTGAAGCTGGGAATCAAACTCTGGTCTCTAGAGTTGTAGTCCAACACACAAACCACTACGCCGTGTTGGAATTCAAATTTGGTTTCCTGGACTCTGGAATGCTTTGTTCCCAGTGCCACATGGCCAGGAGGAGGACCTGCCTGCACAGATATCTCTTCACACCATCTCAACACAAATGAACAGAACAGCAACATCTTAACAAAATATAGGCCTATGATAAAAAAATTCTCCTGTATGATTTTTAACACTTTTGCCTGATGAAGAAGTCAGTGGAGCTTCAAATGCTTGCATCCTGTATTTTGTGCATTTGTTTGTTTCAGTTATCCTTTTTTGCAACATTCACTTGGGTGGGTGCATGAAAGATGAGGGTGGGAATCAAAAGCCTAAACCCACTTTAAATGTCTCCCGGATGGAACTCTGTGTAGGCTAACCCTAACCCTAACCCTTTCCATGGGACTGCACAGAGGCTGCTAAGATGAATAAGAATTTACTTCAAGCACATGAGTATATGAGAATGACCTGAAAAATAACACTATTAAAAATAACACTATTATCCCAGGACTATCCCAAGACTATTCCTCACTATTACATGAGGAATTATCCCAGAATCACTACAGACTCTAAATTGTTGACATGTTTATGACAAAAGTCAAAAGTTAAATTGACTCATTTTTTTGCTTCTATGATGGGAATACATGCGTGGCAATTGACTATGAATCATAGAGTTCTCTATGATACAGAAGAACAATGATATATAAACAATCCACAACAATAATAAAGGTGTGTACTTGAATTTCTCTAGAATTCCTGTTTTGTAGGGAAGTAACACCTTCAAGTCCTGATTGTATAAACACATACATTTTGCAAAACATTTTATGATTAACACATCTTTTGACTAACTTCCCTTATCAGTCAAAAATGGCTGATCTTGGGATTGTTTGTTAATATCAGCTCTAAATTATCAAAATCTGAAAGCAGCTTAGAAAACATGTTTACTAACATACTCATTGTATAATATGACCTTTGTGATGCAATTAAGTGAATGGTTGTTTCCTGTGCAATTTTTTTTTTTAAATCTCTGTTTATTTTCAAGTGTTAAAACCTTGGTATGTAGCAGCTCATTCTGATCTTTCTGATATTTTGCAATTACTTCCTGATGTTTTTGTTTCTCAATGTCAAGCTCCATTTTGGCTTCTTCTTTCAGTCTCAGAATCTCGTCTTTGTGATGGGCTTGTTCTTTTGCTCTTTCAGCTTCAACCTAGAAAGCAAAAGATGTGGATGTGCAAAAGTATTTATACTGCCCGATTTATACCATGTTTCCAGTAGACATACAAAATATAATCCTGGAAAAAAGTTATTTTGTCAATAGGGCTCAGGTTAGTCAAGACATGCAACCTGAACACACACATGCAACCAGACAAACAGATTTAATAAGGAATATACAAATCATACAAAACATAATGTATATCATGCTAATTATATGCCAATGAAAAACTGAGAACATAGGAACATGTTCTTTAAGGCAAGGGTGGAGCTGCTGGTAATTTCCTTCACCATATTTTATATAGTCATTTATCAGGGCTACCCAAATTGGTTACCATTCCTATGTCTTGTGGAATGGAGAAATGTAAGCCTTCATTTAGTTCATTCTTAAAACATGAGAATAAAATACCTCCCACATTTTCTTCCTGTTGAGAAAACTTTAAGAGTTTTCAATTTTTCACATCTTGGGATGTTTCTGCAAAAATTCCATGCACACAGTACAAAAAAGTACTGTATTTGGTGCAAAAAAGATTTTTCTTAGCACATAAATACATACACACAAACAAATAAAGAATAGAAAAGCAGTAGTCTTTTTTATGGCTATTGACAATATTTTTGGTAAGAAGCGTTAAGATACCCTTTCTCAGTGACAAACAAATTTGTGAGTTTTCTTTACATCCCTGGTAGTAGGATTCAGTGCAATCATAGACGTTCCTTGATGAAGTGGAGATATGCTGTAATAACCAAAGGTGAGACACTGGAGTGTGTAGAAACTTTCTCTGGAAATCTTACGCACAGCTGATGTATTTGCTGCCTGCTACAGGTTCACCTTAGAGTCTGAAATATATATCACTATAGGGTCATAAATGTATATCACCACTACAACTTGAAGGCACACAACAACAACAGCAACATGGAAATGTCTATATGTTTCCATTTCTATATGTATAAATATAATCGATATTAGAAAAATGCTCAGAATCTCCAGTAGTGATGCTGTCATAGCAGGATTTTAGGGCAAAAGTCCAGAACAATTCTTCAGTATATGCTGGAGTGCTCCATGTTACTATCTAAACCAGTGGTTCCCAACAGTGGAAGTTCTTGGTGGGGCTTTTGGGGGCTGAAATCTCAGAATATTTCTAGAGCTTTCTAACTGGCTGAGAACCACTTATCTAAAGTCACACACACAGTGACCCAGCCAAGACTATTAAATCCAATCAAAAATTATCCAACTGTACCACTGGTTCCTCTCCAAAAGAATCTAAACCCCAATCTTACCTTTGGGATTTCTTTACCATTCAAGAAAATGGGAGCCTGTGCAAAACAATACAGGTTGAGTACATCTTCTGTGAAAAGCTTGGAACCAGAAGTGTTTTGGATTTTGGATGTTTTCAGATTTTTGGAATATTTGCATATACATAATGAGATATCTTGGAGATGTAACTCAAGTGTAAACATGACATTCATTTACATTTCATATACATCTTATACACATAGCCTGAAGGGAATTGTATTCAGTATTTTTAATAATTTTTACATGAAATAAAAGTTTGTGCACACTGAACCATCAGAATGCAAAGGTATCACTATCTCAGCCATGCATGAAAAAAGTTTTGGAGCATTTTGGATTGTCAGATAAAGGATACTCAAGCTGTATTTGCAAAATACTTACAGAACACTTTGGTCTAAGGAGTTTAACATGGCATATATTTAAAATGTGAATTGCTGCTTTTATTGTAGCCCACATAAAATTGTGATCTTCTTATTTCAATTAATTGGAGGTGTGCACACTTTGGCATGTTCACAAACTCTCATAATAACTCATAAATATTTTCAACAACTGTAAACATCTCTTTTTTCAGACATTATAACAAACAGCTCCCTCCAACAGAAATGTTAATCACTTGATTCTGTTCTTTAAAAAGTAAGCAAACCACAACAATGCTAGTCTGATAGTTTACACTAGCTAACATTTTGTGAAATAACTGTACTGAAAGTGAATCTGTATCAGATATTCCTAAAGACATTTTGGGATCGTTAAGCTCTCTATAAACATAATGTGTGTGTGTGTGTGTAAACTTTTTAATGCAGTCCTAACACATACGAAAGATCTATATGATATATTATTCAGCTGTAAATATCCAATTTTTTAAAAGAAGAAATCAAGGAAGGGATGGCTTCTGTAGATTCTTATTGTTGTGTGCTTTCAAGCCATTTTTGACTTATGGCAATCCTAAAACAAATCTATCATGGGGTTTTCTTGGCAAGATTTGTTCAGAGGGAGTTTGCTATTGCCCTTCTTTGGGGCTGAGAGAGTGTGACTTGCTCTAGGTCCTGTGGGTTTCCAAGGTCAAGCAAAGATCTGAAGCCTGGTTTCTCAGGGTCCTAATCCAGTAAATCACTACACTGTGCTGGATATTCCGTATGTGCCCCTATAGACTATATGGAAATGAACAAGCGAACAGATGAAGCACCTTGTGGTGCACATTTTGTTAGGCTAAAGTCTGCTTTTCTCCTAGTAAGTTTGTGCCCATCCAATAAAGCTAAATGGTGAGAGATTCACCGAAGATAAAACTTTTCAATGACTGCTAGGCATGATGGCTATATATTATTAGCATCATGGATACTTCTCATTTAGCTGCTGCAGTACTATTGTTCTTCTTTCCTACTTATGACCTTGCAGGCATTTGGTTAACCACTATAGGAACAGAATACTAATTTTTTGTTTTGTTTTGCCAGATCCAGCATGACTCTCTTTATCTTTCTATGCAGCCTCAGCCAGGCTGTGGTCAGCTATGAGGATAAATTGTTGCATTGGCAAAGGAGTCAGAAGCACAGACCAAGCTTCTAGATCATACTTTTTAGCCTGTAAAAATGTTTGTCCAACAAATATTTGTGTGAGTGCTTCTTCCAGGGAAGTGGTGTTTCTCGTCTTACCTGAGCATCATATCCATCAGTAAAAAATGTACATCATCACTCCATAATAGACAAGTGTCTATTATGTCCTGAGCATACAGGTCAGGAATGGGTTTTAAATATTCTCAAAACAGGATCAACACAAGATTAAAATAAATGTTGACTATCAGTATTGACATCACTGGAAGTGACTAGAGGATGAAAATGCTTCCCATTTAACTAACACCTGAAATCAGGATAACTAATAACCACAATAATGAGCATCCTGAAAAATGTTTCTCAATTATCTTGCTCAAGCTGCATAGCAACAATTGATATATTTTCCTTCTAGAACATTTTATAACCCAATACATTAAATGCCAAAATACCACTTTCAGCAACTTAGTGTTGAAACAGATTTCCTCCCCATTTAACATGGATCAAAGGGGTGGTATTTTCCTTTTTTAAAAGAGAACACATTATGCTTATGTCATGGCACAGTGACCCAAGAAAAAGGCAGAAACATCTCTTTGGTCTGATGAGAGCATTTTCAGAACACTTGACATTCAGCACATTTTAATAGCTGTTAGCAAATATGTAACTGCTGTCTCTTATTTCTATTAGTTCATTGCCCATTTTAAATGCCAAGCTGCACAACAGATTCTGATTGTGCAAACAGAATCTGTGAGAAAATAAGCTGTTTCAGACAACTTGATATATTTATTAATAAAAAAACTAAAATCATGTTGAGTTTGTATATTTTGTGCAAACTCTTTGTAAAAAGATAAGAACATTTGAAAACCAGGTAATGATAAAGTATTTTGACATTTAAGGAAGGTAAAGACTGCAGATCCCTCATTCCAGCATCTGCAAGTAAGGCAGAGAACATCAATCTGATATTCACATAATCTGATTTTTGTCTCTTGAAGAAATGCAGCTTCAAACAATGATACACATATGTACCACAGATAGATGCACATCACTGAAATACAAAGGGGTTTAGTGAAATCAGTTAAGAAATTCAGCTGGAAGTCATCAATTCACAAGTAATGGAACTGATGCATCTGTGAATAGCTCAAAGAAGTTTTAAAAATAATTCTGTCAAGTGTCCGATCGAGTTTCCCTCTTATTGCTTGTAAAAAAGGTAAGCTTTGTGGAAAGTGAACATACCAAGTGTAGCCCACAGCTTGGAAGTGAGTTACAACTGTTAAAAGACATAAAGCAGGGGTAGGCAACATAAGGCCCAGGGGCCGGACGCGGCCCCCCAAGGCCTTTGGACCGGCCCCAGGCCGGTCCTGCCGCCGCCGCCGTCACTGCCATTGCCCCCCGCTGCCCCCCGCCATGATGATATTGATTATTGTTGATATTACTTGTTATTTCTTGGAGTTTTCTTGGCAAAATCTCCACAGGGGGTTTGCCATGGCTTTTCTGGGGCTGAGAGAGTGTGCATGCATATTTTTTATTTTTTAAAAACATTTTATTTATTTATTTATTTATTTATTTATTTATTTATTTATTTATTTATTTATTTTTGGTGCTTCGCCCCCCCCCCCCAATTGTCTGAGGGACAGCAACCCGTCCCCCAGCTCAAAAAGGTTGCCTACCCCTGACATAAAGGAATAAAAAGTAGCAGCTCTGAGATTCACTGGGCGCTACTGGATGTCTTTATGGGTTTTTTAAATGATAAAACAGACCAACATAGCCCTCTCTTTGAACAGTTACAACTATTTACAAGTTGTTCTAACAACCAGCTACAATGAGTTACAAGTATCAAAAAGTAACTTTGGGGTAATGAGGCTGTAAACAAGTAAGAGTGAAGTTATTTTAGTGAAATAACCACTAATGGCTACTACCTACATCTAAAAGTTACTTTTTAAGGGCATTTTTGTGACATTTTGACAGGGATTTTTCAAGTTCATGCCATTCTCTGTCTTTTCTTCTCTTAAAAAAGCAACAGAAAGAATAGTAATGTACAAATGCAGAACAGGCTCTAAGTAATGTAATAATTACGTTCTAAACTTTGTGGTAAGTAATGGCAATGGGTATTGTCAAACACTGTAATGTGTAAGAAAGACAGAATACTTTGATCTTTCCATCTTTATGTTCTGAAAGTTATAAAGCAGACTTTTTAAGGCAAGGCTTTACCCAAGAAAGGGCAAGTCCAATCAGGCTATACACTTCCTGTAGTTGTAAATGCTTCTGTAACTTTATTGAAGGGTAGAATATCACAATCAATATTGTCTATTGACTTTACTTCTCAGAAAAGTTTCCTTTTCTAGGCTCTAGTTCACATGTTCTGTGTTATCGGTTCTCATAAAATGGAAGTGGTTATGGGCTTCAGATGGGAGGGCACCCAAACTGGAGAGGGCAATTTGGGGAAGAAGAAAAGATGTGGAGAGATGCTTATCTGTCAATTATTCCAATCCCTCTGAGGCTTTATGAAGCACAATCCAAAATAAGTTCACTCAGAAGTAAGCCCCAGTGACTTCTATGGAAATTACATCCTCCTGCACTCATAAAGAGTGTGTCATTTCAGGTCAGGTCCATGAAGAGTGAGTGCCCTCCTTATCTAATTCCCCAGGGAGTTCACCCACTGACCCAGTAATCTCTACATACCGGCCATGCTGCCATCTTGGAATCACAGAATCATAGTTAGAAGAGATCTCAAGGACCATCCACTCCAACCCTCTGCCATGAAGGAATACACAATCAAAGCACCCCCGACAGAAAACCATCCAGCCCCTGTTTAAAAACCTCTCTGTGGCAGCACCTTTCATTGTTGAACAGCTCTTACTGTTCTTAGAAGTTCTTTCTAATGTTTAGGTGAAATCTCTTTTCCTGTAGCTTGAATCCATTCCTCCAAGCTTGCTTCTTCTTCCATATGACATCCTTTCAAATATTTAAACATAGTTATCATGTCACCCCTTAACCTTCTCTTCTCCAGACTAAATATACACAGCTCCCTAAGCCACACTTCATAGGCCTTGGTGGTTTCCAGAACTTTTACCATTTTGGTCACCCTCCTCTAGACAAACTCCAGTTTGTCCTTGCTTTGGAAGGCAAGGCAGCCTGAAGAGAGAGTGGCCTTCCCCAGTAAAAATAGGGAGAATGAGGATGGAGTGAGAAGATGGAGAGATGCTTATTTTTTAGGCTTTCTTAATGAGACAGAATATCACAGTATGGGAGGGGGAACAGAAGGATTGAAAAGCAAAATATCCCCACCCAAAAAAGAAGTGACTGAAGTTAAAACAACAAAAAGTAGTATTTGAAAGAGCTAATAAAATGTATTGTTGATGGTTGTTGACCACTGGAGTGATAACTGACCATTGCTAAAAGTTGCTTGAGTCATGTGAACTGTAAATTTAAAGGGAAGATCAACAGAAATAGATACCATGACTTTAGCTCTATTTGGATTGTCTCATTGTCTATGAGGATGCAGAAAATGTGTATTCAAATCTCGGATTTTGGACCAAATCAAGCTACATTAATCACATGCTACATGTTATGTTAAAAGAATAACATTTAAAAATGAATTGATAAACAAATACACAATATTCCTTAGGGAGTCATTCTACCTTTGGATAAAGAATGCTAAAGCACAGTTGTACAGAAGCTATCAGGAAATTGAAACAGAATGCATTTGCCTGACAACAGATTGAAGTTACAGAAAACACATAAACATGATGATGACTTGAAATCCCAATATTACCTTTTCCTGCCAGCTCTTTTCATTCAGCGCCTTCTGCCTCAATGTTTCCTGCAGCTGCTCTGTTCTGCTCTGATGGGAAATCAACACAGATGCCCTAAACACAACAAAGTCCATGAATGAGATATTATATCCAAAAAGGGTATGGGGGGGGGGGAGCTCTAGATTACAAGATTTCTCTTCCAGATTACCATTCAATCACAACACATACAGGCTCCTTTTAAGTCATTTTGCTTGCTGCCAGTGCCATTGGATCAGTAATCCTGTTAGAGGAAATGCATTTTTATACTATTATAACTGAAAATAAGATGTGGTGGCTTAGTGGTTAGGATGTCAGTTTTGATGATCAGAAGATTGGAAGGTTGGCAATTTAAGGCCCGAGTACTGCATGATGGGGTGAGCTCCTGTCTCTAGTCCCAGCTTCTGCCAACCTAACAGTTCCAAAGCATGCAAATGAAAATAGATAAATAGGTACCACTTCAGTGGGAAGGTAACAGCGTTTGGTGCAGTCATGCTGGCCGCATGACCACCAGAGTAGTTTTTGGACAATTCTAGCTCTTTGGCTTAGTAACAGAGATGAGCACCACCCCTTATAGTTGGTTACAACTAGACATTCACCTTTACCTTTACCTTTATAACTGAAAATACTGAAATGGTTGGCCTGAATTTTGTTGTGTACCACTGAATATATAATATTTCAAATATATGGCTTTCTCGATACACTGGCATAAAAATACCCCTATGAACAAGATTGAACATGACTTTCAGTGCATGTCATAGGAAAAATAGTAATACAGTATTAAAGGGGGGAGGGTAAACAGAGCTGTGGACCACATGAGCAAAATTCCAAGAGAGAGTTAGACAATATGTTTATGATAATTCAGGGGCCCAGTAAGGGTATTATCCAACCCTGTTTTAGCACTAAAAACAGAAGCAATTACCAGTACTGAATGTATAACATCAGTGTGGAGGACTTCCATTCTTTTAAATTAGATGCCTACATGAGTTCATACTATGAGAACTGATATACATGACCCATGTTAGTGTATAATGACCATCAATTAGCACATATGGAGGCGGACATGTGAATGCTCTTGTATTTACAGGAACTCAGGTTCTGTTACTGTTATGCTTTGTCGTGGGAGTCAATATTATGCACTGGTGACAGCTGTGAGCAGTAAGGTCTTCAACATCACCTCTACCCCAAACTTACAAAGTTGCCTCAGTCAAAACACTATTTCTCAACCTCTGTTCTCCTTCATTCACAATTTGGGAACAAACGTATTGAACAGCCCTACAGCATGGTTATAAGGAATTTTGAGATGCTTGATGCAGTCCAAAACTAAACATGGAAATGATCAAATTGTTTATTTATAATTTCTCATGTTCAGGAGCAATTACAGGAGCAAAAATGATATCCAAGATTACAATCCCTACCCCAATCATTTAGGTAATGCTGAAATAGAAAATTCTCAGTAAGTTATTGTCTGGAAAAAAATCAACCCAATTAATGCTTAAATTCATTGGAGACAGCTCATTTAGTTCCCTTGGGGGAGGTGCTGAAATCCTACAACAGTTCAGATAGAACTTTAAAAGAGAGAGAGAAACATATTAGAGAACTGACTGGAAATGTATTTTCTGAGAAATTTTAGCCCATCTCTAAATTCAAGTTAGCCACTTTTGGAAAAAAGATGCTGAGCCAGACATTGGTCGGATTCAGCACAGCACTTTTTATGTTCTAATGCAATTTAGATGTCAAGATGTAGACTGATTAATGGCATGTCAAGGTCAATTCTGTTTGTCAGTCTGCTGATTTAATTGTAAGACTTTAGCATTGGCTCAAATAGCAATGTATACAGGAGTGTTCCTTCTGGACTATGGCGACTATGTCTACAGACCCTCCTCTTGTCTAGTCATTCTGGCCCCAAAATAACCGTGGTATTCCCAGCATTATGGATGAAATGTGCAGAAGATTTCAACAACATTCATTTTTATAACCCCAGATCAGTCAAGAGGACAGAAAAGAGATATAATTGCAACCAACAAAAGTCTGGTTATATGGCTATCATGTCCAAAAATCATAACCTACATTAAATTACATCCACTTTAAATTCTATCCACTTTAAGAAGCACCAGTGCTTGGGCAAGTCATATGCTGGCTGGTGGAGTCTGGGAGCTAAAGTCCCAAAAAGTCCAGTGTAGTCTATGCATTGACTGAGCCACATGATTCAGTCCTGATTTCAATGTCCTCCTAGTCCTTGTTTTTACCTATAAAGCCCCCTATGTCTAAAGGTCAGGCCATATCGACTAAATTCTCCCAAAAAGGCCTACCCAGGTCCTGTGATCTTCAGGAGAGGCTTTTGCCTTAGTCCTCTCATCTTCACAGGCACATGTCATGAAGATGCAGGAGAAGGTCTTCTAAGTGGTTGCTCCTAGGCACAATGGCCCCTTCCTTGATGTCTTTTGGGTGGCAGGCAAAGAATTCAACAGGCTTTGGGGAAATGTGTTTAAAGAAAGATTTTTTAATAGTGTGCTATACTGCTTCTCACCTGTACTTTATAGATTGCAGCAAAGACTTTGATTATATAGATCATGAGAAAATATTATTTTAATATAAAAAGTGAGTGTGCCACAGCACCTAATTGTCCTGATGCATAGCACAATCTGGAGAAGAACAGGTTGCTTACCTGTAACTGTGGTTCTTTGAATGGTCATCTGTGCCCTCACACATTAGGGTTTTGCGCCTGCATAGAGACTCCATTTGGAGAGCTGAAAAACTGAGCAGATTGGCAGGAAGCCCCGCCCACTCCCGTGTATTAAGCATGCTCAACCCTGCCAATCTAGCTCCTCCTTCAGTTCAAGTCCGCAGCAAAGAACTACAGGGACCTGATTGAGGGGAGGTAGGGTGGGTTTGTATGTGGGCACAGATGACCACTCAAAGAACCACAGTTACAGGTAAGCAACCTCTTCTTCTTCATGGTCTCTGTGCCTCACACAATAGGGTGACTGACAAACTTACCTGTTGGCAGGTGGGAAAGTCACTGTAGAATGGAAGAGACAGCATGACTGAAACTGGCATCTTGATGGAATCTGGAATCAAGCTGGTAGTGTCGGACAAACATGGATGGTTGTGATCATGTAGCCACCTTGCAGACACCAGAGAGAGGGACACCTCTCAGGAAGGTGGCAGAGGAGGAGACAGTTCTAGTTGAGTGTGGGAGCACACAAACAGAAAGAAGGCATTTAGCGAGTTCATAGGCCAAGAGGATTGTCTGTGAAATTCATTTTGCAAACCTTTGTGAAGAAACAGGGTGGCCTTTTCTAGGTCTACCATAACAAACAAACAATTTATTGGTTAATCTGAACTCTGCAGAACATTGAACATAAAAGGCCAGAGCACAGCAAGTGTAAAGAGTGTGCACAGTCTTTTCCAGAAGCATAGAAGGATCTGGATAAAAGGTAGGTGCAAAGTCCAGAGAAAGGTGGAATGAGGAGACCACCTTGATGAGAAAAGAAATATCTGGTCTAAGGACCACTTTATCTCTGTGAAAGACCAAAAATGTGTCATCTGAGTGCAGTGCAGTCAGTTCAGAGGACCATCTGGCTGAGGCAATGGTCATTAGGAATGCCACTTCAAAGGTATGGAGTTGTAAGGAGGCAGACCCCATAGGTTCAAATGGAGGTCTAGTAAGTTGTGTAAGGGCCAGAGAAAGTGACCAAGACAGAGCAAGTGGAGGTATTGGAGGATAGAGATGATGCAAGCCTTTGAAAAACCTTTTCAGGTTAGGTGAAGTGAAGAGCTTGGCAGATGGTGAGCCAGGAGGCTGATTGGCCACAATAGCTGACAGGTAGATCTTGAGAGACGAAAAAGCCAATCCTTGGCCTCGAAGCTGAAGGAGGAAATGCAAAGCCGTAGAGAGCTGGACAAGTGAAGAAGGTTCTGGTCTAGCCTCAGCAAAGGCACAAAAACACTTCCATTTATAGGAGTACAACCACTTGGTAGAATCCTTTCTGGAAGCTGAGAGAAGATTAGGAGTTCTGGGGTGGTCAGGGCTGAATCCTCCAGACTGTCAGATGGAGGCTGTGCAGGTCCAGATGGAGGACTTTACCGTTGGAGTGGAAGAAAAGGTCTGGCCATTTCAGAAGCCTGAAAAAGTGATCCCTGGACAGGTGGAGAAGAGGGGTGAACCATGGCTGCCTCATCCAATAAGGAGCCACTAGGATTGCATTGGTCGCCTGACATCTTGTTATCACTCTTGACACCAGAGGGAGTGGACAGAATGCGTAGAGAAATTGGTGACTCCAACTCAAAAGGAAGGCATGTCCTAGGGGACCTGTCTCTCCGCCTGCAATGCTGCAGAACAACAGGCATTGGGCGTTTTCTGTAGAGGCAAAGAGATCCAGTTGAGGGGTTCCTCATTGACATGTGATGAGATGGAACACTTCCGATGACAGGGACCACTCATGTTGTAGATCTTTGTCTCGGCATCTGCAAGGGCATTGTCCTTGCCTAACAGATGGACAGCTATCGGATGGATTGAGCAGTGGTGGCACCATCTCCACAGCTGGAAAGCAAGCCAAAGGATGATGATGATGATTATGTTTATGTTTATGTTTATTTATATCCCACCTCCCTCCCAACACAGGGACTTAAGGCGGCTTGGGGAATGAGTGCCTCCTTGTCTGTTGATGTAACAGACTGTGGTGGTATTGTCCATGACTACCTGTACAATTCTGTGAGTAGATGAGTTTCAAATGTACAGAAGGCTTTGATGACAGCCAATAGTTCTAGCACATTGGTATACATTTCTGACTCTGAGAGGGACCAACGGCCCTGGACCTGGAGATCCGAATAGTGGGCTCCCCATCCTGTCGTGGAGGCATCTGTGGTGACTATCCTGGAAGGTTCTGGTGGTTGAAACAGCATCCCTCAGAGAATATTTCCAGGGATAGTCCGCCAGTGAAGTGATAACTTGACAGATGGAGGAAGGGTCAACCTTTTGGACTGTCTGTCATGGAGGGGATCGAAAACAGACAGGAACCACTCCTGAAGTGGATGGAACTTTAGACACTCCTGAAGTGGATGGAACTTGAGACAGGTAGGTAACTGCTGTGATTGAAGCCATCAGGCCAATTAGACACTGAATTTCTCTTACTGTGGGATGGCGGAGAGAAAGAACAGAACAAAGGTGGGACCAGCGGGACTCTGCCCTTCTGATGGGTAGGTTGGTGTGTGGGCCATAATAGAGTAGAGAGATGTGCCGATGTACTCAGTCACTCAGACCAGTTCCAGGATAGATTTGGAAGGGTTTATTGTGAGGCCCAACTCAGTGAGAAGAGGTTATCATGGACATCTTGGAACAGCTGTGATTGGGAGGACGACACCAACAGCCAATTGTCGAGATAAGGAAAGATCTTGATTCCTTGAGTGCTTAAATGAGAAATTACCACCACCATGAACTTTTTGAATATTCTGGGAGCAGTAGAAAGTCTGAAGGGAAGGATGGTATATTGATAAAGATCTCCATCCACTGCAAATTAAAGGTACTTGTGATGTTGGGACTGGATAGCAATGTGAAAGTCAATCGATGCAAACCAGTCTCCTTTATGGTGGAATGGGAAGATAGAATGAAGTGTCACCATCTTGAACTTTCATAGAATGATGTAGTTGTTTAGTCCTCTGAGGTCTAGGTTGGGACTGAGACCACCATTTTCCTTTGGTACTGTGAAGTATCTGGAAAAGTAGCTGTCTGATTTGCATCTGGCTGAAATTCGTTGGATGGTACCTTTGTTGAGAAGGGAGGCGATCTCCCCTTGTAGAAGAGGGGAAGAGGAAGTAGATCAAAAAAACGCTGAGGGGTGGAGTATTTGAGTGGCAAATCTTCAACTTGCTTTCATGCCTCATCAGTCAAGTCAGTGGACCTGAGCCAAGCATAACGGTGAAGTGCCACAGCACCAGAGATTCCTTTGCTGCACAGTTTACAGAGTGATGAGCAGAATGAATCTGTTGATGAACCAAAGAGAGTACTTCAGTATAGCAGTCTAGAGCAGCTGCTATTCATTCTTCTGGTAGACTAGGGATAAAAGAGGCCATCCGGTCCCATAGGAACTTTTGATAGGCACCCATGCATGCCTGCATATTGTCAACTTTAGCAGAGAGAGCTGCAGATGAATAGAAGCATCTGCTAAAGATGTCCAAGCAGCAACCTTCTTTATCTACCAGAGTAGAGTGAGTTTTGCCAGAAGATTTGGAGGTAAACTCCACAACTAATGAATTAGGAGTCAGATAAGTGAACAAATATGGAGCAGTATCAGGTTGTACTCTGTAGAGTCCCCATAGGTACTTAGATGCAAGTGGGACAGAAGCAGGTTTAGTCCATGACAGGTGCATCACATCAGAGAGGGAAGTGAGGAAAGGCAAGACAGATGGTGTTACAGCCTCGGTATCAATAATCTGAAAAACTGGGTCTCGAGCTGGCTTAAGAGGAGCATCAATTTGGAGACCTAGGACCCTGGCCATACAGGTGACCACATCAGAAAAAAGTGGCCCTGTATCTTCTACTTCCTCTTGAGGTGATTCAATGAGAGGGAAAGGGGAGGAAGGGGAGGTTTTGGTATCATAAGCTGACTCCTCAGTAGACGGTTGAGGTGGTGCAGGAGTGGCAAACTGGATAGATTGAGCTGTCATAGGAACAGGTTTAGGCAATGTGGTTCGCAAGGAAGATACGATGGGAATGACAGAAGGAACGGGTGCAATTACCATTTGTAAATGATATGAACGTTGTTGATGTCCTATATGAGGAAAGCTCTCTCTCTGCAGTAATCCTCAGCATGGTAACACTCTAGCTAGCAGGCCAAAGTGAATGGTGAACCTCAGTAGTAGAGCTTTGAAGAAGAAGCTGAAACATCAACCTGGTCCCAAATCAGAGTTGGAACACAATGGGATTGCACTGTAGAAACAGCCCAAGATCTCAGGGGTGGAGGCAAGAATGAAAGCCTGTAGGCACAGACTGGGGAAGCAAAAATTTGTGATGGTACTGAGGCCAGAACTGGGAGCAATGGAGAAATCGTTGTCACAGAAATCTGTACTACAAGAGTGGACTGTGGTGGTAGAAAAGGAGTCACACTCAATGGAGCTGAAGTAGTTACTCCCAGTTGAGTCCACCATAGGGATCGAGGTGGGGAGAGCAGCCAGTGCTGTTGTTGGTGACAGCAAAGCAATCGTGGTCTCCAATGCTGAAGCTGTAGTAACTGTTGGGGCCAAAGCTACTGGTGGGATTGAGGAACTGGCCGTATCAGAAGTGGAGGATTTGGTCTTGGTCAGGACTGACATCCTTTGCAGTCACAGGTCTCTTCTTAGCCTTATGCGAATGGGGCTTGTCTTGTGATGAGGGAACCTCTTGCAACAACATGATCCCAGTAGTAGAGGACTCCAAAGAGCCCAGGGAAGCCATAGAAGAGATCAGCCCCAGGCCCTCAATATCAGGGTGTCAGTGTCGAAGCGGAGGGTATTGAGGCCGAGGCTGTTGGGGCACTCAGTATCAAAGGTGATGTCGATACGAGGGTGAAATTGCAGAAAGCAGGTAAGCAGACTTCAACAACTTTGGAATCCTTGGAAGTTTGGAAATGGGAACCAATGCCAAAGGGTCTTGAGAGGAGAGAGATTTACCAGCAACAGATAGCAAACACTCCCAACAAAAAAAGGTGAAGGCATTGGGCTCTATTGTGAAGAGTCTGGGGAGTAAATAAATGGCAAATAGAGCAGCGATTGGCAATATACCCCTCTCCTAGGCAAAAAAGGCGTATGGAATGCCCATCTGTGAGCACAACTTTCCTTTTACAAGAAATACAGAGCTTGAACAGAGAGTTGGCAGCCATAAGAGGCCTAAAAAGAAAGCGCCCAGCTGGGCGAAAAAAAGTGAAAAACACCAACTCCAAGCTCCGAAGGGCAAGCTCACAAGAAAAGAAAGAAAAAGTAAAGAAAAAAGTAAACTACCATACACGTGAAGTAAGTCAGCTAGAGAGCAAACTGAGAGAAGCTTCTCTTGCGGCAAATGAAAGAGAAGTGAAGGAGGAACTAGACTAACGGGGTTGGGCATGTTCAGTACTTGGGAGTGGGTGGGGCTTCCCACCAATCTGCTCAGCTTTTCATCTCTCCGAGTGGAGTCTCTGTGCAGGTGCTAAACCCTATTGTTTGGGGCAAAGAGACCACGAAGAAGAAACAGAACGGTTTCCCATTGTCAAGTGGGTCAAACAAGGCTTCATTTTATCACCCTATATGTTTAACTTATATGCTAAACATATATGGAAAGCAGGACTGGATTCAGAGGAAGGAACAATTTAAGATATGCAGATGATACAATATTACTTGCAAAAAAATTAGCAAAGACTTGGAATGACTATTGAGGAAAATTAAGAAAAAACATGTAAATGCAGGGTTACAGTTGAATATCAAGAAAACAGAATAATGGCCACAGATGATTTACATAACTCTAAGGTTGATAATGAAGACATCAAAATAGTATTTCTATGTATGGTTATGAAAGCTGGATAATGAAGAAAATTTAGAAGAAGAAAATCAACTAGGCTTGAACTCTCCCTAGAAGCCAAAATGACTAAACTGTGGCTGCCATACTTGACATATCATAAGAGGACATGGTTCACTGTATGGCACTGTAAAGTGGAAGGCAATAGAAAAGAGAAAACTGCACTAACAATGGATTGATTCAATTCAAGCTGTGCCCCTGAGTCTGTAAGACCTGAACAGAGCAGTTGATGACAGGGTTCTTGGAGGTCTCTCATTCATAGGGTCCATAGTGTTCTCTCTAGGAATCTCTAGGTCCCGTTGCCTGACTTTTGGCAGAAGTTGACAATAGAATCATGCTGGAGGACCGAGAGATTCCTAGAGAGAATAGATTAATCAAATCTGCAAAAGTCAAAACAGATTTGTGGAGGGCTAACTGTATATGAATTCCAAAAAGCAAATTTTGATTTTGCCATTTTATATAAGGGTCACCATTTTACTGTGTCATTGTATATCACGAGATTTGAGCATCAACAGATCCACAAGGGGTCCTGGAACCAAACCCCAGTGGATACAAAGGACCCACGGTATGTTTTACTGATAATCTTTTTAAAGTTATTATGATCTATCTCAGCCTCAGAGGAAGGCAAAGGCAAGTCCTCTCTGAACAAATCATAATATTACTTGTTTAAATTTTAGGGTACCTTCTTCTTTCTATGTGATTTGCAGCTTTACCAATCAGGCCTATGTTTGTCAGTTCCTACAGGAGCCTCACTGAGTAGTGTAGATCAAAAGATCTACTTTTCCTGAAGCCTTCCAACAAGAACCAGACTGAAACCACTGTTTTGGTAAGTTTTAAAAAAATTCAAGATTAACATGTGGAGTCCACTGCTTGTCCACTTCTTGTTGGACCTCTTGTCTACTGCTAGGCAGCTGAAAGTCAAAGCGTGTTGAGATATGTGGGTTTTTTAAAGTCAAAATAGTGAAGCATATATGTTTGCATATATGATTAAGACTGATTCTGATGGAACAAGCTGGCTCCCCCCCCCCGGTACCATTTTCCTAATTTACCTGAAAGCTGTTCTTTGCCCCACGTGCAAGGCCTACAGATACATATATATTTCTTTCTGAGGGTCAAATGTGGGTATTATTTTATTTTGTTGGCATCCTGCTTTTCTTCCAGGTAGTATCTTACAGCAAAGTTTCTTACAGCATATTAGAATGTCTAAGCACAATACATTATAAATATAAAATTACAGTCACCCCTCCATTTTTGCAGACTTGGAGTCTGTGTTTCTCGCCTGTTCGCAGGTAGCAAACGGAGGGGGACAAAATGGGACACACGCCACCATTTAAGCCAATGGGGCTTAAATGGCAATTTTCCATTTTCATGGTGATAGTAGTGGTCTGGAATGGATCCCCCACGAAAACAGAGGGGTGACTGTAAACATTAATTTAAAACAATCATTAAATAATTTTAAAACATCATCCTGATAAATACATTAAACAATTAAAAATTCAGCATGTCCATTTAAGTCCCATTAGCTATTGAGGGCCTGCCTAATAAAAAGGTCTTTGATTATCACTGGAAAGCGAACAGAGGGAGAGCAGACCTAATCCCCATAATTTAGATTGCAGAAAGGAGCCAGGGAAAAGGATTAATCTCCTCTTCCTCAACACTGCAATTCAATTCTGATTCTCCCTTCTGCTAAAAAGTTGGAGATGTAATCATGTTTGCTGACATTTCATCTTTATCTAAATCGCAAACCTTCTGATGTAACCCACATTGTGAATCTCTCTGGAGCAGTCAAGTGGTAGTACTGCTAGTCCTGTATTTAATAAATTGGCAACATTCTTCCACTAGTTCACCATCAAATGACCTTAACAAACTAAAAGAGTGAATGAAATAAAGAATCAGGGGCAGGGGTATCCAAAGTCCATTAAGGACTACGAAAAGCTGTCATTGCTTTTCATTGTCAGTGGATGTAAAATCAATTCTGCTTTCATAAGTGCCATGTATTACCATAAGAAGTTGCAGAACTGCCATGCTACACAACTTAGGTAAATGTGGTCCACTTCAAAGGTTAACAGTTTCCTTTTAAACAAGATTGTGAAAGAATGTGTGGAAAAAGTCATGTGGAAGGACATTTTTCCAGTTAATAGCAACCTCATAGATTAAGGGAACCTGAATCCTATTGATAGTTCTAACTAGAGTAGACCAATTACAATATTAATGTATTGTTCAGGGATGAGCCAACATTTATGCAAATCCTGTTGATTCAGTGAGTCTACTTTAGCTGGGTCTAACAACAGGATTCATGCATAACAGTTCTGCAATTTTCTAAATTTATAGTACTTCAACCTTTTATTCAGGAAAAAACCTGGCAGCGCAAGAGTTAAATTTTCCACTGAGTTTCTTAGAGGGAAAAAGTGATTGAAATGAAATGAAATGAAAGATCTCTACACAGAGGGTAGCTTGCCCATATGGCAGCTTCCGTGTGCACACAGAATTCCCACATGCATAACAACTTCTACTCACTGTCAAGTCAAAAACAGTTTTGCATGTACATCAGTGTTGCATTTATATGCCTACCCCAATACTGCTGTTTTGGAGGCCCTGGCTTAAAAACATAGCTTAAAACACCCCAAAATAATCAAACTAAAATTCTGCAATCAGTTTGTATAAATTAGCTGTTCCTTGAATGGTTTTAGTGATTATTGACTGTCTGTTTTAAGAATACCTGCTGTATAAGTGATGCCAATGAGCATGGATTCATGGATACTGGATTCAATTGTGATTTTTGTCTCTGAATGAATCTTGCCAAGAAAACCACTTAATAGCAAAGCAAAAGCAAAGCAGCTTCATTTATATACCGCTTCATATCACACTATGGGATGTCTAAGCGGTTTACAACTGTGAGCTGATTGTTCTCTGAATAGGTTCTCCTTAGGGCCACCATTAGTCAGAAATGACTTGAAGGCACACAACAAAAGCAATCTGAAAATGCCACTTACCGAAAAGGGCCAGCAAAGATTCTCATAGGATAGCATGTTTAGGAAAATATGCAGGATACAATGTTTCAATAAAAAAGAGATTAAGTTGACTGTGACCAATGCACAATTCTCAAAACTAAAAAAGAGATATAATTATGGAAGTCTTTAACTAAGCTGAAATCTCTTTTTAGCCTTGAATTCACATCAGCAATACAGAGAGTGTTACTGACCCATCCTTTAAGCTAGGGGTAGGCAACCTTTCCCCTTTAAGGGCCGAGGGACCCCAGCTCCCAGAAGCCTCAGCCATGTTGGCCAATAGTCCCATGTTGGCCAATAGCTCCTGGGATTCTGGGAGCTGAAGTCCCTCGGCCCTTAAAGGGGAAAGGTTGCCTACCCCTGCTTTAAGCTATCAGTACTGCTCAGTGAGATCTGGAGAGCAGTAAATGATACCGCTCCTGAGTAGCAATTATGATTGTGAAATCTCCATTTCTTTACTAGAAGTGATGCTGGGAGATTGGAGACAAATATATGCTTCTCTCCTTTCCAAGGGACAGACATGAGTCCTTCTTCCCCACAGATTGCTTTTAAATCATGGGCAGTAGTTGGCTTCTGCCCCTCCTTACCACTCATTTCTGTGAGCTGTTGTAAAGGCTACTAGAAAAATTGATATGAAGCACTTTGAATATTTTACATGGTATATCAAGCTTAAATAAATGTGCTACTACCCCCAGTCCAGAGAAAATTGATCGTGCTTGCATTTGTCTACAAACAAATGAGACATGTTACTTGTAGCTATCCTCTAACATTGATTTTAATTAGACAAATAAGGCTAACTTTCTCTGGAAAGGGGTCATAATTTCTATTTTGTAGAAAGTATGCACTTAAAGACATATTAAGGAATAAGCCCTGCTGAGTTCAGCGTGACTCCTCCTGGGTAAAAATTCTTAGGACTGCACCAAAAATACTGTTTTTCTTCTTTAAAATGTCATCTTTTCCCTCTGCCTAGGAATATACTGTGCTCTGTAATGATTTATTTTGGGTGTGGAGAACCGCAAAGAGTCAACTTGTAGGGGGACTTGTAGTTCAATGACATTCTCAAAAGGAGAATCTAGGCAGAACATCCTGTCCTGTAATGCCATGCATGACAAGTCATTTCTGATTACCTTTCTTGCTTAAGCATTACCACTTCTTCCTCTCGCTGCCTGAGAAGACTCTTAATTGTTTCCAGTTCACTCTCCAAATGGTTGGTTCGTTTCTTAAGGTCTTCCTCTTTCTGCTCTTTCTCAATCATTTCTTCCTGTAAACGGCAGCATGCTTGTTGGCAGGCAAGCAAAGATTGTTCTCGTTCTGTCAGAGCATGATTAAACCTAAAAGCAAAAATGACCACACTTCCTAACAGCAACATTCAGCATGTATCTATAAACGCTTATCATTACATGCACTTAACAGTAAATGTAAGCATTATGCAAAGAATTTATCTAAGTAAAACCAGTGTTCTATGAAAGGTGACAGGAATGTGACTTGGAAACAACATCATCATCGATAACAAGAATAATACTTTACTTTTAAAAAATGTCACTACAACTAAAGAAAAATAACACAGACCTGATTGTCAACAGGCTCAATTTGTAAAAGAGACAGAAATAAGGGAGAAGAAATGTATCACAAGCAGGAAAATGTAGAACAAATGAAGTGGGTTGTTTTTTTTTTAAAAAAAATAATAATGGAAAAATCATTTCTTGGACATTTTTTATGGAAAGACACGGTATGCATGTAATAAAAGAATAAAGGAACAAAAGAGCAAACATAAGAAGGAAGAAAACAAAGTGAAAAAAGATAAGAGAATGTGCAAAATCATTATTTAAATTAGGGGTTCCCAATTTTCTGTGCCCAGATGTTGTTGGTACTTCAAGTCTCATCATGGCCAATAATCAGAGATTCTTTGAATTGTCCAAAAGTATCCAGACATCTAAGTTTGGAAACTATGGTTTAAACAGAAAGATCTGATTCTCTATGTTTCAGAACAATATCTGAGTCTACACACGGTTGAAACCACATGTAGATCATACCAAGATTCAGACGTTCCAATCTCACAAGTTAGTTTCTGAAGTTTGCTTTGATGGTCTTCAACTTCTTTTGACTTCTTTCTGGAACACAAAAACCTGGATTATAAATCTACCTGCTTTTAGAAAACAACTTTTGTTATGTGGGGGGTTACATTTGTTTAATTCTAATTCTTTTGAGAAAAGTTTCTGTTTAGTCTCTAGCAAAACAAAGACACCTAAATTGTTTTTTAATACAGAATTATGTCAGCTATTTAGCTAATAATGGAAGATTATTAAAAACTATGTATTATGCACACATCAGGGAGTAATTCTCATCAGATTAACTGGAAGGAGTTTTATAACACTGTTAAGACTAACCAATTTATCTTGGCATAAGCCAGGGGTAGGCAACCTTTCCCCTTTAAGAGCCGAGGGACTTCAGCTCCCAGAAGCCTCAGCCATGTTGGCCAATAGTTCCATATTGGTCAATAGTTCCTGGGATTCTGGGAGCTGAAGTCTCTCGGCCCTTAAAGGGGAAAGGTTGCCTACCCCTGGCATAAGCTTTCATGGACTGCAGCCTACTTTTGAGATGCCATCAAAGTAGCAGATTGGAGTCCATGAAAATTGATGGTGAAATAAACTGATTAGTATTTAAAGTGCCTTAAAGAAAGAAGGTTCCTTCCTTCTTTTTATATTGAAACAGACTAATAGAGCTATCTTTCTGAATTAACCAGTAACCAGAGAACACCAAATCCCATGAGATATGGTTGGCCCTCTCCCTCTCTGGCTGTCTCGTGTATTGGTGACATTCTTCTTAAATGTTTAAATCTGGCATTTGCCTTCCTAGGAAGATGCTGTAGGGGAGAGATTTCTCTTTTAAATGTTGAATCTCTCTTTGTTTTATATTGTTAGCATTGCTATTCTATGAAGACTCATTATATTTTAATGGTTGTAAGCTGCCTGAACCATACTGGAAAGACAAAATAGCAAATATTCAAATAGGCAAAAATTAGATTCAGAAGTGAATGACAGGTAGAAAGAGAATAAGGAATGTTATTCTGTAGCTATCCATGGCCATACTGTCAAGGCTCTAGAATTCCAGCAGCTACCATTTTCCTACTCCCCCCCCCCCAGGTATGCCTCCCTTGAGTATTTTTGCTAACAAGCTTTGTCTTTCATGACTGTGAGTAGGTTGGGGAATGGAGTAAAGAATCACTACAGATCTCTGTGTCTGGACTGATTTAAATCAGGATGGCTGAGAATAACTAATCATTTGCCTCAATATTGCAAAAACTTTATCCAGAATCCATATCATTTCTGACAGGTGAGGCAGAATGAGGACTAAATGATTACTCCTCTCATGCAGAAAGAGAGATGTTACATCAGTGTGTGCAAGGGCAAAAAATAAAAATCAAAAATCAGGATTTACATAAATGTGTGGAGCTTATACTTGCACTAGTGTAGGTTTTGTAATTACTGAGGCAAAATTCTAGCTTGAAAAATATTCCAGCTTATTGAAGGAGTATGTGCACTTGCTAGCAAAACCCTCCCAAAGTTTAATATTTGATTTTTAAAAATTAAACTGCACAGCTATTTCAAGCAAAAGGTTTAGAAACTAGGTAAGAATGAAAGTAAGGACACGAAGGGCTAGGCAGGGTGAATATAATGAAGAAAACTTTCAGAACAGAAAGAAAAAAAAGTTAATGTTTTTAAAGTAGAAAAACAATACAGACAAGTAAGTCAGAACATGTTATTCTTTCTAATAGAGACCTCTAAGCAAAAAGAAATGGATCCAAAGCAAGACTGTTTACAAACAAGATGAATTATTATATTTGGGAAACCCTGTATTTTGCATACACAGAACCCCCTTTTTAAAAGCAGTAAAATGGGGGAAATATTTCTTCTAAGGGGTTGTCTGCCTGGGCCAAAAGGCCCAGGTTCCCCCTATCCTGGCCAAAACCCAGGAACAGGACCGGGCTGATCCTGCCAGACTGTATGTGGATGTGGTGGATCTTGCCTGATCTAAGGGCAAAAGGGCCTTAATACAGGTCAAATTGACCTGAAGTTTGCCACTGAGTTTCTTGGAAACTCCATGGCAAACCTCGGCTGTCCTGACAGCTCCAGGTGCCCCTTACCTCCATCGTTGGTATTTCATCCTTGTTGCTGTGCCAGATGCAGAAAATGGGCACTTGGACATGTGATTGCAGCCAGGTGGCCCATTTCTGCGTTAGTTACAATGACAGGTCTACTCATATGCAGCACTTATGGCAGAGGTTAGGGCCCACAGCAGTACTGGATCCATGGCACGGGAACAGTATAAACCAGCCTGGGGACTGATCCAGGTTGAGTCTTGGACCAGGAAAGCAGTCTCAGCCTGTGTTTTCCTGACCCATCTGCTCAGCCCCTGAGACAACCTGATGAGAATACAGGAAGTAAGTTAACAAAAATCATTCATCACATTGAGAGCCAGTGTGATGGTGTTACTGTTGGACCAGGACTTGTGCAATCCAGGTTCTAATCCCCACTAAACCATGAAACTTCTTGGGCCAGTTGCTCTGTCTACCTCAAAGAGCTGTTGTGAAGATCAAGCCGAGGGCAAGAGAGTCCTTAAGTTCAATGGAAAAAATGTAGGAAGCAAATGTAACTACTGGCAGTGCATCATTCTCTGTAACAGCAACTTCTGCGCTTGGAGAATCCTGAATTTTGTGTGTGTGTGTGTGTGTGTGTATATATATGAAATACGTATGAAAAAGTAGTGAAGAGAGATTAACATTCCCCCCCAAAAGAGGACTAGAGCATGCTGAAGACACCAGAAGCAATAAAATGATGTGAATCTGCTGACAATTTAGCTTGTTGGAGCTATGAATACCTTACAATTTCTTGAAAGAACACAAGACAGGCTGGTATAAGCCCAAATGAGAGTACTTTTGTTAACAGATGAGGATATAACTACAGTACATTTTATTACAAGCCTGTTTGGAGTAAAGTACATATAAAATAATAAATTTTAATTTTCAAATAAATGCAAGCACAGAGCAAGTGGTATACACAGAATATGGAAGAGGTAAATAATTATTGTTGCCTGGTGAAGTTAAGAAGAAAGGCAGGCAGGAAGACACTCAAGCAAGAAAGGAAGCAGAGATGCCAGGTTTCTTGTACAGTAAGGTGAAGCAGGAAACAGCATGAAGTGGGAGCAGATGAAGGCAGGAATTTATGTCTGAGTGGTGCGGCAAGAGTTTTCAACATCTTGATCTCAGCAGCCGCTGGGTTGTCCCATTCTCATTCAACCAGGAAGCAAAATATCTTGAATTAGTACTTAGAGAAACTCAAACAAAAAAGTTAGCTCCTTTACAGGAGTATGTTGAACCCTACCAGCTCTTGGTGTCACTTGACACTTGTGCATTTGATACATACAGTAGCACCCTCAGACTATTTGCATTTCCCCCCAAGGGGGGGAAAACTCTGCAACAGATAACAATTTGGTGTACAAAACAGTTTGAAATGAAAGGGTTAAACAGGCCCCCTGTCTCTTTCCCTTGCTGATCTCCAGTATAGATTTAAGGCTATCTCAGGGTTTGTTTGTTTTTTGTTTAAAAATGCATGGCAGGGGGCTAAGATTCAATGGTATACATCTGTATCCAAAGCTTGTGAAACTGTGTGTGATAGAAAAAACCTTCCTCATTAGGTTTCCCAGCTCTTTGGAGCAGGTTTTAGGGCGCACAAGGGGTGGCAGAAGATAGGGGCATCACTAAGGGGCATCACTGATTCTGGCAGAAACAGAGAGATCTAGCAAAAAATATACAGTAGTGGGTCCTTGGTATCTGCTGGGGCTTCGTTCCAGGACTCCCTGTGGATACCAAAATCTGTGGATGTTCAAGTCCCATTAAATACAATGGCAAAGTAAAATGGTCTCCCTTATAAAATGGCAAAATCAAGGTTTCCTTGTTGAAATGTATATATTTTTAGAATTTGTTCTAGATGCTTGAATCTGTGGATAATAAAAATGTGGATATGGAGAACTCACTATGCAGTGAAATCTGGCCAAACACAGGTGGGAAATTACACATGACTGCAAGGGATACATCATTTGATTTCATTTGATCTGGAGTAGTCAGATTAATCACTGTGGTGCTGGAGTGGTGTATTTTGGTGTAAAATATGTAGCAAATTATATATATTAGTGTGTGCATGTGTAGATTTATAAAGGGAGTTTCAAAACACTTTTGCAATTTTTACATATCTCCTAGTCTCACAAGTCAAAAATAATTAGCTCTCCTGTGAATTATCTTCCTCATTATTGTCAAATGACTTTTGCATGAAAGTGAAGATATTTCTTGAAGAAATTTGGGAGGCCTTTAAAGATTAAAGATTTTTTTGTATTTTTTTAATTTGTCAAGTCAAGGATTTTCAGAACTGACTGTCACAATGATATAATTGCGGAATCCAAGTATTTGGTTCAAAAGAATGTTCTTTACATATGACATGTAAAAATGATGCCTTATTACCTGTTAACATTGCCAGTAGCATTCCTTTGAAATGTATAGATATTCTTTGGTAACATGATATAAATATTCAAGATTATAGCTCTAAATCATAAGGTCTAATCGATAGAGACATCAGAGATGTTAATCCAGTTTTAATATCACTCATTAACAGAGACCCAGAATGGTGTAGAGATTTGAGTGTTGGATTATGACATGGGGAGACCAGGGTTTGACTCATCACTCAGTCATGGAAACTCACTGGGTGACCTGGGATAAGTCACATTCTCTCAGCTTCAGAGAGCAAAGGCAAAAAAACAAAACAAAACAAAAAACCCAAAACCCTCTGAACTACTCTTAGCAAAAAAAACCTGTGATAGTTTCTCCTTAGGGTCGTCATGAGTACAAAAAACTTGAAGGCACACAACACAACATCACTAATCAAAGATACAAAGCACCTGATTCTGAATAACAGAACTGAAACCAAAAACTGTAATATATGCTGATTTTTTTCACTCAAATCAGAAATAACCCATGTGAACTGAGTGCTGCTACCAATATATTTCTGTGATTTTTTTTAAAAAACAAGTATTTCAGAAACCTGTTTGTTTTTTTATCAAGACAACTAACCAACCATATAGAATTGAAACTGTGACTTGTCACACAGATATATGTGAGTTGTGGGACACATAAAGAATGTGAATAGCTGAGGTTACCTTCCCCTAATTTTTGTATGTGGAATGATATATTTCCTGTAATTGAATGGTACAGCTTTCTGTGAAATTGCACTAAAGCCATGTTTGTGTATAAACCACTAGAGAAAACATGAAGTCCTGACACATTTTAATGGACCTGACTCTTATCTCTGCAGCCCATTGCCACCATCATATTACTTCTTCACTTCTGTTTCTATTCAATCAGGCTGAATTTGCTCAGAGCCACAGACAACCAGGACCATGGGACTTCAATAGCTATTATCTACAATGAGTGAGCAATTTCAGCAGATATGGCACACAATTTTACCTTTCTATGGGCCAGATGGCTTTTTTCACCATTGGAATTTGGCAATAATCTAAGCATTGAGTTTCAATGGCATACTGGAAAAGTCCCTTAGAACAAGTAGGAAGCACAATCAATAATAGAAGTGTTCTGGAAGAGTTTACTCCTGACGTTTTACCTGCAACTGTGGCTGACATCTTCAGCTTCCCCTCTGAAGATGCCAGCCACAGTTGCAGGTGAAACGTCAGGAATAAATTCTTCCACAATGCAGCCACATGGCCCGAAAAGCCCACAGAAAACTATGGATGTTGGCCATGAAAGCTTTCGACTTCACAATAACAGAAGCATTTTTGTATTTCTTTCAGTGTTCATCTAGATTTAAGCTTATGATTTGCCACCAGATTTCAGCATGGTTTGGGGACAATGGAACCCACAAAAACAGCTCAGCCTGTGGTTACAAGTTGCCTACCTCTGACTTATGATACTAAAGGAGGATGTATACTTATCTTTCTGTCAGAATGATAGCTCCAAGTAAGACCATGAAATTATACATCTGACGTTTGACACACCCTAAAGCAGGGGTCAGCAAGTTTTCCTTACCTGAGGCCGGTCCGCTGGTCCCCAGGTCTTCCGCGGGCCGAGGGGGGGGGAATGGCACCACGGGCACGCTCGCTCGCGCATGTGCAGTACTTCCGGTGTACTGCACATGCACAAGCAAGTCGCAGCTGCCATTCTGTTTTCCAAAATGGCGGATGCAACTCATTTGCGCATGCGCCGAGTACTGCGCATGTGCAAACGAGTCGCAGCCGCCATTTTGTTTTCCAAAATGGCAGCCGCGACTCTTTTGCGCATGTGCTGAGTACTGGTGGGGCCAAGGGTTGGTGGCAGGACCGGCCTGGGGCCGGTCCAAAGGCCTCCGGGGGCCGAATCCGGCCCCCGGGCTATAGGTTGCTGACCCCTGCCCTAAAGGGATACTAAGCATGTGTAATTGGAGATATTTGTTCTTTAAAATATGTTAATTAATTTAATATTACTCCGTATTTGAAGCCTCCAATACCAACTTCAGCCACTAAATGACTTTCACTAATTTGCACATAAATTTGCTCTCAATACACTTTGTAGCCAGGGAGAAATAATCTGAAAGACACTGATGGTACTCTATGGAGATTATCACACATGGCTTTTAAACTGTGACTTCCCTGGGAGTGAAGGGGCTTTGGTGATGTTGATCGCATGACGCTACCTCTCACTTGTAGCTGTCCTGCCCCCTACCCAGCTGTTTTCATTCACAGGGGAAACAGATCAAGCCTGAACTCTCCCTGGAAGCTAAGATAACGAAACCAAGGCTGTTGTACTTTGGCCACATCACGACAAGGCATGACTTATTAAAAAGACAATAATGCTAGGAAAGATAGAGGGTGGCAGAAATAGAGGATGAATGCACACCAGATGGATAGACTCAATCAGGGAGGTCACAGGACTGAATCTGCAGGACACAGTTTCATGAATCAGGGTCAGCTCAAGGGTAGTTAACATCATCATCAACAACAACATGCTCATATCTTTTTCTGTACTTTAAATCCACAGGAAACCTATTTGTGTTAGATGAGCTTCAGTTGTCTTGGGATGAGGATGTGGACAAGGTAAGTCCTACACTTATGTTTTCTCCTTGCTCCTCTTATGGTTTCTTTTTTGTTGTTGTTGTTATTAACTGCTCTTGAGCTGAGTTGGTCTCATGGCAATCCTGTGAATGAAACATCTCCAAGTCCTCCTATCCTCAACTGCTCTGCTCAGGTATAGTTATCCCATGATTCCTTGACTGAGTCTAACCATATGGCATGTGGTCTTCCCCTCTTTCTGCCGTTTCCCACCTTTCCTAGCATTATTGTCTTTTCCAGTGAGTCATGTCTTCTCATGATGTGGCCACAGTACAACAGTCTCAATTTAGTCATTTTGGCTTCCAGGGAGAGTTCAGGCCTGATCTGTTCTAGTGCTTGTTCATCTTTTTGGCCATCCATGGTATCTTCAGCACTGTTCTACAGCACCACATCTCATATGAGTTGATTAAATCTAATATAATCAAATATTATATCTTATTAGGTCTGTTATTTACTTAGTATTCAAAGAGCTCTGTTTGTTTTATCATAAAAGGCCACAAAATAATCTTGTGACACCTTTGAGAACAATTGCAACAAAGAAAATTGTAGCATACGTTTACAGAGACAGCCTACTTCACCAGATGCAACTGATGAAATGGCTGTGCAGTTGTGCAGTTCCTAAGGGCTTTATTTTATTCCTCACTGCTGTTTTTACACCTACATAAAACCACTGGATTATCTGGGGATGTGAGTTGAAGTGACAACAATATGTGGATAACATTCTGCTGAACTTCTCTTTTTATCTAAGATAAGTGAGACAGTTAATGTCAGTGCTAGATAGGGCAATAGACTGGATGAGTGCCAATAAACTAAGACTCCACTCAGACAAGGCAAGGATAGTTGCTGGGGGTGAGTTATCAGTCTAAAGTCATGTATTGTTCACCTTTTTCTGGAGTGGGTTAAAGAATCAGCTTTACAGTTTGGGGCTGCACTTAGATTAAACAATATCACTGAAAGCACAGATCACTTTACTGGTTCCAAGTGCTTTAGCTTAGTTTAGGCATCTTACATTTTCCCATATTGTCATTGGTGGGAGGAGCAATAAAAGATTTGCAGGTCATCTCTTTCTAACCAATGTACATTTTCACATCTGAAAATATTTTTGGTGTTACAATTAAGATAACACAGGGATAGGTAGCAAAATGACAATAACATTAAAGATGTGCCACAGATGGTTTAATAGCCATTCTGGAACAAAAAGCTGAAATAGCAAAATTTAAGTCTGACTCCAAGAGAGATGTTAGATCAGGAAGCTGGCAAATGCCATGATGAAATGCAGTTCTGCTAACCTTACTGGGTTCAGAACAAACCCAGTAAGGTTAGTGACCCTGACAGAGACATAAATGCAAAAGGAAATCACAGAACAAAATCAAAACATATAGACACCACAGAGATAAGAAAGCGAGACTAGCAAAACCATTCGTCAACAAAATCAACACATAGTACAAACTAAGCATCAGACAAGGCAGAAAGCCAAGGCCCCACTGACTGGGGTTAAAAAAACCTTTTAGATGGTACATACCCAAACCTTGCCTTGCATGATCCAAAAAAAGAAAAAAGATTAATAATGTAATTTCAGAGACTATCAAGAAGTGAGGGACACTCTGCCTTAAAAGTTTTGGAGGGACAGGGCTTTGCTATTGCAAAATCCTATGTAAAGTTTCAGTGAAAGAGACAAAAACAGAGTTTTTCTAACCAAAAAGCTCCACAGGGCCTATGCTATTAGGCCAGGTCAGGGGATTACAGATTGAAAACATGTTATATTTATAATTCTGCTTACTCTTGTTGTGATATGATGGGATTTTTATCTTTTAAATTCTGTGTTTGATTTTGCTTTATATTACAAAGTTTTAAAAGTAAAGCAACTACGGTATATAATTATAGTTGAGAAGCTGTCTTTGATATTTAGAAGCTGTGAACCTATACTCTGGCAGATTATAGCATTTGTCCAGAAATGATACTTGGTCTGCCTTGAGACTGAGCATGTGCAGTCAATTGTCAGCTGGATGCTGGCAAAGTATACGCAGCATGCTCTCAGGAGAACCCTGTCCTAAGGCTGATATACTAACTACAATCCTACCAGAACAGAGATAACCTTGCAACATTGAACCTTGCACTGATGTAGTCAATCAATCAATCAAGCATTCATTCATTAAATCAATCTCCTGCCTATATCTAAAGATCTCAGAAGAGTGTAAATAAAATCAATTCCAACAATTTAAAATTTCAAACAGTAAAAATATGTTACTGTCTAAAATATATTAAATTATATATCAAGTGAAAACAAGTCAAACAGTTACAACCTTGCACAAGTAGAGACTGGATTAAAAGCATTAGACTCAAACAGTCATCTTTTAAACTTGGTACTGAATGAAGCCAATGTCAGCACCAAGTGGACCGCTAAGGAGAGGCCATTCCATAACCAGGGCATCACATCAGAGACAGCCCTCTCCTATATCCTCACATAGGGTATTGTTCCCACTGAGAGAACAGAGTAGAGGGCCCCTTGAGCATACCTCAATGTTCAGGCAGGCACATATAGAAAAAGACACTCCTTTAAATGTCATGGTCATAAGTCGTTGAGGACTTTTTATCATAAACACCCTGAATGCAGACTAGAGACATTATGGCAGCCAGTGCAAATCTTTGAAACCAATATGATATGGTATCTATACTCTAACGAGGCCTAAATACCCTAAAGTCACTGTATCTCATCTGATCTTGGAAGACCACCAATAAATGCCAGGTGCCGTAGTCTATATTTCATAGAAAGGAACCGGCAAAACCACCCGAGTATTCCTTGCACTTCTGAGTCATTTTCAAAGGGAGCTCCACATACAGCATACCACAGAAGTCTAATCAAGACGTTACCAATATATGGACTATTGTGTCTAAGTTATCTCTGTCTAGGAAAGGCCATAACTAACAGAGTAGTCAAACCTAGTCCCAGAGACTGGGTAACCCTCACTGTAAACTACTGCTATATTTCAGACCATCTTTGAAAACAGCAAGCTTACCTGAAGGAGCATCTTCTCCCATATTTAACTACTTGCTACCTAAGGCCACAGGTCAAAGCTCTCTAGGTGGCCCCACTAAAGAAACAAGGGGGTGCCTACAAGAAAGAGGGCCTTTTTAGTGATGACATTCCATCTATAGAATGCTTTCCTCCGGCAGACCTGCTTCATGCTTACATTATTCTCCCAATAATGGGTCTTAATGAATTAATGTTACATTTTTTCTTACCACTATATAGTACAGTCGCCCCTCTGTTCTCGTGGTCTTCATGCCCATGGTTTTATATATTCATGGAGGGGCGACCTCCATTTAAAACAATGGGGTGTGTGCCTGCACGCACCAGTGGAGGCGCACCCTATTTAAGCCTATAGGGCTTGAATATTCTTCACGAATCTCAATTTTCGCTGGGGAGGGTCCGGAATGGATCCCTATGAAAATGGAGGGCCAACTGTATTTTAATGTTGTTTTAGATGCTGCTAATTTTACCTTCATGTTGTACTCTGCTTCTTAAGTATTGTCCTACCATATTGCTGTATTTTAAGGTATTTTATATTTAGCAGATTGTATAATGCATGCTGACTAGTAGGTGGTTTAAAATAGCATTAAACAAATAAACAAAACAAAACAAAACAAACTCTTCACATTTATGGCTTTATTAACATTTAAAGTGTCTTGCTTTTATAGTCTAGCATCCTGCTATTCCATATCAGACTGAGATGGCTACTGCATAGCTATTGTTTTATGTATAGCTATTGTTTCCCACCCGTCTGCTCTGCACTATATAAAATAATAATAATATTTTATTTATCCCCGCCCCTCTGTCAAACAATTGGGGTGGCTTACAACAGTTAAAAATTACACCAAAAATACAGATTAAAAACCCCAAAAATCCCACCCTCCTCCCTTAAAAAATTATTAAACTACACATCCATTAAAATCATTACACAAAATAACAAGAAAAAAAGAGGTTATTGGAGTGACTGTAAACAAATGAGAGCAGAGGGCTAAAAGAGCCGAAAGCTAAAAGAGACAGAGATGCGCAGCTCCTGAAGCCGGGATCTAATCAGGAAAGAGATCTGTCTTCACAGCTTTTTTAAAGCTGCTTAAACTCATGATCTGATGGATCTCGTCCAGCAGGCCATTCCATAATCTGGGGGCGATTACTGAAAATGCCCTCTGGGAGGTGGCAGACAGCCTTGATTTTACTGGCTGAAGCAAATTCCTCCCAGAGGACTGGAGTGCAAGGGGAGGATTGTATGAGAGGAGGTGATCCCGAAGATAAGTTGGACCAAGCCACGTAGGGCTTTAAAGGTAATAACTAACACCTTATACTGGGCCCGGAAACTGATAGGCAGCCAGTGGAGGGACTTTAATATCGGAGTTATGTGATCCCTCCTAGATGTTCCTGTAACCACTCTGGCTGCCATATTTTGTACTAATTAAAGTTTCTGGACCAAGCACGAGGGTAGCCCCATGTGGTGCACATTACAGAAATCTAGACAAGAGGTTACCAGCGTGTGCACCACAGTCTCAAGGTCCCTTACTTCCAGGAAAGGGCACAGCTGGTGTATCAGCCAAAGCTGTAACAGGCACTCCTGACCGTCTCATTTGCCTGATTAGTCATCAGGAGCGACAAATCAAGGAGCACCCCCAGACTGCGAACACAGTCCTTGACAGAGAGTGTGACCCCATCCAGGGCTGGAGGTTGCAACTCAATTCCTGGTTTCGGGGCCGCTACTGTTAGCACCTCCATTTTGTCTGGATTCACTCTCAATCTGTTTTTCCTCATCCAGGCCATTACTGCCTTAAGAGATTCATTGAGAGGAGAGATGCCATCGGGAGTCGAGGCCGACGAGCTAGACATGGAGAAATAGATCTGGGTGTCATCAGCATACTGAAAACACCCAGCTTCATGACTCCGAATAATTTCACCCAGCGGCTTCATATAGATGTTAAACAGGATCGGGGACAGAATGGCACCTTGAGGGATGCTGCAAGTGAGTTCCTTTTTTCCAGAGCGACTGTCCCCAAGCAGCACCCTCTGGGACCTCCCCGAGAGGAAGGAACGGAACCACTGGAGCGCAGTGCCTCCGATTCCTAACCAACTCAGGCAATCCAAGAGGATGCTATGATCTATTGTATCAAAAGCCGCTGAGAGGTCTAAAAGCACCAACAGGGTCACACTACCCCTGTCGATGCTCAGATGCAGATCATCGGCCAAGGCAACTGCGGCAGTCTCAACTCCAAATCCCGTCCTAAAGCCAGTTTGAAATGGGTCTAGATCAGGGGTCGGCAACCTTCGCTTACCTGGGGCCGGTCCCTTGCGGTGGCCCCTTCCGGCGGGCCGGGGAGGGAATGGCGGCGCGTGTGCTCATGTGCGTGTGCGCCCACCGCTGCCGCGCATGTCACGGCCACCATTTTGTTTGTCAAAATGGCAGCCGTGACTCGTTTGTGCATGCGCAGTACTCCTGCGCATGCGCAAATGAGTCGCGGCCGCACGGCGGCCACAACGCACAGCAGGCAGTGGCGGCGGCCGTAAGTGGGGGTCTGCGGACCGGATGCGGCCCGCAGGCTGTAGGTTGCCGACCCCTGGTCTAAATAATCGGTTTCATCCAAGACAGCTTGGAGTTGAAGAGCAACTATTGTCAAAGGAACCACGGGAAAGCCAAATTAACACCATGGAGAACACAATGACTGCTAGCTATAGTGCACAATATAGTTTGGGGTTCATAATGTTAGGCGCTTGTGCTGAGCACTGTTCATCAGTTACAGAATCCATCCACTTGCATAGTTGTGACTAAACCACACAGACAGCCACTAAAGCCAAAAGATACCCACTAGTAAGACTACTAGGCCTTCTCCCCTTTTTCACATTCCAGCCCACATCATGAGTCACTGACAACTTGCACTCTCCCCCAAATTTTGAGAACCACTTAGTGTCTGAGCCATGTGATTCTCTTTATCAGGTGGGTAAAGCCTCCTGTTAGGGAAGAATCAATAAGAAAAAGGGGGAAGAGGATAAAAAATGCCCAAGACTCAGCCCAAAAACTATTCTGGGGTTGGGGCATGTAAAAGTTACAATAGGCCACATCTATTTTGTGTAATCAGTTCTTACACCATCACTGATATCCAGATGTAGGAGGAGATGAGACTCTGAGAACACAACAGTAAGCAAGCGCACACAAAAGGCTCTGTTGATTGTCTTCCAGATGGAAATCAGAAGATATTAGTAGAGGATGAATTTAGGAAAATAAAGTAAAATGATCAGGGCTATGCCAAACAAGTATTTCAATCTTCCGTTTCAATGTTTTAAAATACAGAAGACTATAAATTGAGCTCATATTTAACAATATAAGAATCTATCTGTATTTTTCTTATCTTATAGACAAAACAATAGAGAAAATAGGAACTTCAAATTGAAGCACCTTTGAGATTTTCAGGTATTGGCAAGTACATTGTACAAGTGAATGATCTGCTACCTGACACATTAAACTGAGGCAACATATGTTCTCACTTTAATTTAAACACAGTATGCAGTCATTTACCATAGCACTAGCAACCACAAAATATTGGATTGGTAGTGCTGGTTTTTCAATAAGGTCAGAATGAAAACAGACAATCACTGTAACAATTCAAATGACGCTAGGCCTGGGAACTCAAGGAAATTTCTCATTATTATAACATTACTTCACTATTAATAACTCTAGCTGATCTTTTCATTTAGATTTAAACAGAAACAGCATACATTATTTTGCTAAATTAGACCTAGATTAACATTTCTATATTAACATTTAGAAATTACGTTTGGAAACTCATTACTGTACATTTATGAACATGTACTCACCATGTTTTTCATTTACATTACCATTAAAATATTTAGGACGCTTAGCAACCATGTATTTGTAGTTCTGATTTTTTTTTAAAAATTTTTTTACTACATGCAATATAAATATCATAAAGAAAACACACACGTACTTGTGCACTATGAAAAAATAGTGGTTTCTGTCATTTGGGATGACCATAAGTTCACTACTTATGAATATAGTGTGTGTGTGTGTGTGTGTGTCTGTCTGTTTGTCTGTCTGTGTCTGTATGTCTGTGTGTGTGTAATCTCACTCTTGAATTTGTTACACAGCCCTATTATTATTATTATTATTATTATTATTATTATTATTATTAGCTGAGTGCTAAATTTAGCACTAATGAGTGCTAAAACTGTAACTCAGTTGTAAAGCATTTGCTCTGTATTTAGAAGGCCCTAGTTCTAATCCCTAGCATCTCCAGGAATGCCTGGAAAGTCCCTTACCTGAAACTCTGGATTTCCCTGACAGTGTCAATCATGCTGAACTAAATGGACCAATGAAAATATACAGTATCAGGCAGGCAGCTTCCAATGAAGTCAGTATCCATGTGAAAATCTCATGAGTTTATAGTAAAAGGAAATGCCCCTGTTGTCACTAGTACTTTGTTGTCTGGGAGGTAATATGTTTCTTTCTCAGGCAAGAACAAATAAATTTACCATGAGACAGTCATTGAAAATTGTGCAATATTTTGAAGACTACCATACATACGTGTTCTTATGTCAAAAAAAGTCATGGTGGCTCTTTGGCACCATTTTCCGCTGGGTCCCATCCCCCCCGCTGACATGGACTCAATGTGGTGAAACTGAGAGGGAAGGGGAAGGTATTGGGCTCAGGTAAGCTTGCTTGGCTGATTTTGCTGATTTGGGCATGAGCAAGAGGATGTCTCAGGAGAAGGGGAGAGGGGGATGAAGGGTCTGTTTATCTGCTCCATTTTTTTTTCCTTTGCAGAGGAAAGAATGTGGCAGAAACGTTTGCTTCTGGAGCTGGAGAGCCCACAGTAAGGGGAAGTGGGAGGGAAGGAAAGCAGCCACTGGGTACCATAGATGGGGTTTGAGTCACTCCTTCCAAAAAGCTTCTAAAGAAATGGGACTCCAGGCAGGCTTAGTTTGCAGAGGTTGTCCAATGCGCAGAGGGAATGATGAACAAAGCAGCAGAGGAATGAGACAAAACTCTTGGATTCCAAAGGATGGTGCTTCCCCTCAAAGGAACGCTAAGAGGTGAGGGAAGCATTGGTGACACAGTGGCAGTAGCAGCACTGGCACACTTGACTTATCCACAGGTCATCTCAACATCCATAATCTTGTCCCCTAAGCCTGCCTCAATTTAACAAACAAGGTCAATTAATACACGAGTATATACAGTATTTGCAGTTTGGGGTGTGGAAGATAGTTGTTTTCTGCATATAGACGCACATACCCACACATCCCATACATTTTTCATGCAAAGTAAACTGTGGAGATGCTAGGATTCTCCTCACTAGTGTTTCCCAACACTCAAGACTTCTCCACCTTTTTACCATTGTTCAAACACTTTCCAAACCTACTCCAGGATGTTTCCTGAAGTGATGACCTAATATATACAGCAGCCCCTCCCAATTCACGGGGGATCAGTTCTGGAACACCACCACCACCACCCAGTGAAAATGGTGGCTTGCAAATATTCGAGCCCCACTGAAAATAATGGCACGCGCACCCATGGTGCGTGTGCAGGGCCGCGTGCCAGTGAGAGCCCTATTTTGTTCCCCTCCATTTGCCATCCATGCATGGGCAAGGGATGCATACTCCAAGTCCGCAAAAATGGAGGGGCAACTGTAAGTGCAATAGGCTGAAAACAACAAGCAGTTACAAGTGTTTGGATTGGATTCTAAGACATAGATCGACCATTTGATCCAAGTCCTTAGGATTACTTTTAGGATGGACCCAAGTAGTCTTCTATTTGTAGAAAGCTCCTTTGAGCCAATCTCATCAAGATTGGTATTTTTTTTACACTGTCTGGTCCCCATCACACCTCCTAGACCTATTGATAAAGATAGGTTTCTTTTATTCCTGCGGACTATGAACATTTTGCCCCCGTGCTTTCCAGTGCTTTCTCCATTGTGGTAGCCTTTTCTGTGACTCCTATTTGACATTTACAGGTTGGTGCAGGTGTTTTCCACTTATCATTTGAGCTCTGGCCCTTCTGTCAGCTCTACTATGACTCTTTAGGATTTCCTGTTTTCATTGTGGCTCTCATGTTTACTCTGGACAACTGGCTGATTTTTTTCCATTGCGGAATATTAAATTTTGAAGGAGGGAAGGGCTGTGTGCAGCTGCTCCTTATCAGTAAGTGCCAGAAGCTTTGTACTTAAAAGTAGAAACACAATGCATCCTTTGTCCTGGAACTTGCCATGCCACTGTGTATTCATTATGCTTCTGCTGTCTCTTTATCTTTTTTCCTTTTGTGTAAAGTGTTTGGGGGTTATCCTGTATCAGTTTGCTCCTCTCTATCTTTGGAATGCTACTTTGTGTCTTGCACAGAATGACACACAGTATGATGTAGTTAGAGTACTAGTCTACAATAAAGAAGATCCAGCTTCAAATGCCCATCACCATGAAGCTGACAGAAGGAGACTGACAAGGAAAGTGTGTTTTTGTGGCTTCTATTTCCAATAACCATGGTATTCTTCTGGGTTGCCTTGCTGGAATGGGACTGGGGAACACTGTTTTAAAATGGCTTTGGTCCTTCTTGAAATGGATGAGGTTCAAAGATGGTGCTGGGGGGGGGCAGCTCTCATCAAGTGCTTTGTTGAAATAGCGATAAATTACATCCACAGCATTTCCAATTAAAAAAAAGAAAGATATAAGGTTAGTTTGGCAGGATTTGTTCTTGACAAACCTATGATAGTTCCTACTGATCACTACATTGTCATCAAAATGCTTGTAGACAGACTCCTGTATAATCCATTCTAATATTTTTCTTAATATTGAGGCTCAGGCTGACTGGCCTGTAGTTTCCTGGATCTTTTTTTTTTTCTCCTCCCCCCCCCCCCAATCCTTTTCTTTTCTTTTCTCTTTCTTTCTTTTTCTTTTTCTTTTTTTGGTCTGTTTTAAAGAGAGGGACATTTGCTTGTTTCCAGTACTCTGGCATCTCACCTGTTCTCCAAGATTTCTCAAAAATGATGGCAGGTGATTCTGCAAGTATGTCAGCCAGTTCCTTCAATATTCTGGGATGCAGTTCATCTGGTCCTGTAGATTTGAACTCATAAACTAGGCGATTTCTAACTGACTCCTCATCTATCTTGATTTGCTATCTGGAGCCCCTGTCAAGGTGACTGCTAATGCATGAAAGAACACAGTCCTATTTCAGGGGGGAAACTGAAAGATATTGAGCTATCGTAATTGTCCTGTGCTCTACCCCAGTAAATTACTGAGTGCCATCTGACTTGGAAGTTTTGTATTCTGGCACTTTCTTGTTTAATTCTGTGTTGTTGTTGTTTTAAAGTTTTTATTACAATAACACATATAAAACACACAAAACACATAAACATACAGCATTTCATTACAAAACAATAAACAACCATACATAACATACCTCATTTACTAACACACAACTTCATCATATATCCTAATTTAATAATGTAGCTTCAAATTCAGCTTTTAATTAACTTCCAAAACGCATTATAATCTTCCTCTTTAAACTATGCTTTAACATTTCCTCTGGGTTTTACTATCATATATGTAAGTCTCTAAGCTAATATCTTTTAAGAGAAAAGGATAACACTTCATAAACTTACTATTATGTTTTCATTGAAGTACTTTACCAGTGTATATATCCTATTATCTGAGTAATTAATTTCTCCACTAACGAATCAGCACTTATATAGCTCTCAATATTTCTCTTCATTTGATTACATTCCGTTCATTTCCTTTACTATCTATTTATCCCAATTCTCCTATTTTTTTTTCAATTTTTAATCATAGAATCATAGAATCATAGAGCTGGAAAAGACCACAAGGGCCATCCAGTCCAACCCCCTGCCGTGCAGGAACTCCCAATCAAAGCATCCCCAACAGATGGCCATCCAGCCTCTGTTTAAAGACCTCCAAGGAAGGAGACTCCACTACTCTCCAAGGGAGTGTGTTCCACTGTTGAACCGCCCTTACTGTCAGGAAGTTTCTCCTAATGTTGAGGTGGAATCTCTTTTCCTGGAGCTTGCACCCATTGTTCCAGGTCCTAGTTTCTGGGGCAGCAGAAAACAAGCTTGTTCCCTCCTCAATATGACATCCCTTTAAATATTTAAACAAGGCTATCATATCTCCTCTTAACCTTCTCTTCTCCAGGCTAAACATCCCCAGCTCCCTAAGTCGTTCCTCATAGGGCTTGGTTTCCAGACCCTTCACCATTTTAGTTGCCCTCCTTTGGACACGCTCCAGTTTCTCCACATCCTTTTTGAATTGTGGTGCCCAAAACTGGACACAGTATTCCAGGTGAGGCCTGACCAAAGCAGAATAGAGTGGCACTATTACTTCCCTTGATCTAGATACTTTACTTCTATTGATGCAGCCTAAAATTGCATTCACCTTTTTAGCTGCTGCATCACACTGTTGACTCATGTTCAGCTTGTGGTCTACCTGGACTCCTAGATCCCTTTCACACGTAGTCTCATTCAGCTGGGTGTCCCCCATCGTATATCTGTGCTTTTTGTTTTCCTGCCCTAAGTGCAGTACTTTACATTTATCTGTGTTGAATTTCATTTTGTCAGCTTTGGCCCAGCTTTCTAGTCTGTTCAAGTCATTTTGAATTTTGATCCTGTCTTCTGGGGTATTAGCTACTCCTCCCAATTTGGTGTCGTCTGCAAATTTGATAACTATAACCCCAATACCGTCATCCAAGTCATTGATAAAGATGTTGAATAGAATAATCTAATATAGCCAAAGCTCATTTCCTTAATATTTCTTATTTTCATCTCTATTTTTCTCTCATTGTTTTGGACTTAATCACATGTTCATTTTTTCCACATTTTTGTGACATTCTTCCATTCTTCTATTTTTCTCTTTGATTTCCCTTTTAACCTAGCTGTCAACATGTCCGTATCCATTGCTTCCCTTAATTTTAAAATCCTAAACCAGGGGTAGGCAACTTTTTTGAGCCTGGGGCTGGGTTGCTGTCCCTCAGACAATTGGGGGGGCTGAAGCACCAAAAATAAATAAATAAATAAATAATTTTTTTAAAAAAATTAAAAATTAAATATGCATGCACACTTTCTCAGCCCCAGAAAAGCAATGGCAAAACCCCTGTGGAGATTTTGCCAAGAAAACCCCAAGAACAAACAATAATCAATACCATCATGGCAGGTGGTGGCGGCAGCGGCAGGACCGGCCTGGGGCCGGTCCAAAGGCCTCGGGGGGCGCATCCGACCCCCGGGCCTTAGGTTGCCTACCACAATTAACCTGCTTATTGCGGCAGGGTATTACATAATTTTTGGTTGTTTCTGCTGCAACAGAGTAAAATGGCTATTCTTCTAGAAATTGTCACAAAGGAAAGCACCAAAACTATGAAACTATGAAACATATTTTCTTGGAAATTTTCTTGGCCAAGATGCTATAAGGAATCTCCATGTTCAGAGGCAATGACTACCAGCTATTAAGAAGCACCAATTAGCACCAATTAGAAAGGATTTTTGCTTTCAAGCATGTATGAGGACTTTCAAGAGGCACATGCCTGGCTACTGTGGGAAGAAGAATATTGGACTCAGAGCTTGGCAAGTTTTTTTGTTTTGTTTTGTTTTTTAGTAATTAGTTTCAATTCAATGTGTGTGCCTCCACCTACATTTAGTTGCCATTACAGCTGCAATTTTTAGGGAAGAAATAACATTTTAGTCCCATTATTCAAAGGTAACTACAATAGCTGCTTTTTAATTACTTTTTAAAAAATCCACCACTGCTACTAGCTGCTGGCCTACAGTACAATACACACATAAGTAGTGAGGCCATACAGCACTTATAAATGTGTGACTGAAAGAATTATAGTTACATTGCAAAAGATATGAAGTCATCTTTGTTACATGACAGAGATAATATAACTAGATCATGCCTTAATTATGCCAAAATGGAACTATTAATAAGTAACTAGTTACTTCCATGTTCTAGCTGGATTAGGTAGATGTTTAGTTTGATTCAGTGGGACTCTTAAAAGAGTATTGTATTATTTCTGTAATTTATGTACTTGTTCAAAAAGATTTCTTGCATAATTTCTGAATGCAACAGAACAGAGATGCAACCTAAGTTAGACTCAGCACAACTAATAATCACCAAGACATTATAAAATACTTGCTATGTTTTACAAATTTTAACACAAAATTCTATGTTACTTTCTCAATCCTCTTCATAGGCTAACATTAGTATTAAAGTATTCATTGCATCTTATATTTTAGCACATAATTACAAGGAAATCAGGCAGAAAGATGTGAATAAATTGAAGCATCTTACATGAATAGTTCTTTGTAATTGCTCATTTCAGCCACTGATTTCTGGAACTTGAGTTCAATTGCCTCTATTTGACTTGTTAAATCTGAAATGAGAAATTATTATTACTCTTATCATTATAATTATTAATAATTACAGAGCTTGAGATAATTAAGCATAGTTAGCTACTTATAATTAGATCATTTCCCCAATAAATAAGATATAACTACCGTATATTTAATTAAAACTTACAAAGGAATAATCCCACTCCACTGTGGTATAACATTTGAAGTTACTTTTACAGTTATAGCTTGTAGCTCTCCTAAATGAGGAAGAAAGGTGGTTCAAGTTCTGGTTCAAGTTGTGCCTCCTTCTCTAGTGTAGATATTGAGGCAACAATGAGAGAGGAAGAGTGTATTTCATACCACAGAACAGCAGTCTGATGCATACAAATGTTTAAATAATTAAAAATGTATCTGTTTTACTTACTTGGGAAAAATGGGAAAGTAAAGGGTGCCTTTTTAAAAATGGCAACTATGATGGTAACTATAATGATAACTAATTCCTTTTAAAACAACTTTTCAATGTCTGGTTCTTGCTCGTGGTAATCTGGCCTAATGGGTGACAGGGCTGCCAAAGACCAGGTCACAGACAAGCTGGCAGTACCACTGTTCAGTCTGTGTGCTGCAATGGTGATAGTGGGAGAAAGCAAAAACCACAATTGCCTAACTTGCTGTCAGCAGTGGTGCCACTGGTTGTGGCAGGAACCTGCAGTGGGTAGGGACACATGCAACTTGCATGTTGCTCAGTTCCGCTTTACAATATAATATTGGCCTTTCTTTATGAAAACACAAATACATCAGATACTTCCTGTGCGGCTGTGGCCGTTTTTTAAAAAGCAAACAACACAATCATTTCCTACAAGGGATAGATAATGAATGGGAATTGTTCTCTCATTAATACACAAGGGCATTGCTACTAATTTGTTTTCACAGGCCTAAAACAAACTGCCAATCCCGACCAATGAAGACTTATTGAATCAATGTGAACTTGGTAATTTCATTTATGAAAATCCATTGCTTCAATATGTCCTGTAATTAGGATTACCAATTGGATTTGTGCCTTTTGGTGTATTCCAGTTTGGAAAAGATGTATTTCAAGTAACAACAGTACCTGAAGAGAGATTTGGGTATCAATGTCACCACTTTAATGAAAGTAATATAATGATAGGCAACACTGATTTTTTTGGGGGGGGGGTCATTTGGAGTGGATTTTTAACCATTTTCTTTTATCTTTATGTTTGTTTATTAAAATGTTTTACATGCTTGTGGTTTAAGGGCTTTAATTGATTTTAAGGGCTAAAACCAATTGTTAGCCCTAAATAAAATAAACCTATAGGGACCTAGTTAGTCAACATTTATAGTAAGGCTCAGATGACTCAGTGATTCTGCTCTAGTTGCAACTAACAAGCGGCTTTAGCCCTGTTTGTAATTTAAGTGTTTTTATTTCTAATTATTTTTAAGACACACACACATATTTTAAAAAGCAACCTCTTAGGAATGAGTGATGCAACAAGGTACTCCTTTAGTACTGAACATCACCACCAAGCTACCTTTTAATGAGTCACAAATTATTTGTTAAAAATTACATCTCAACCTCTAGTCTGTTATGAACAGATACTAAACTTGTGTGTGTGTATCTTCAAGTTGCCTGTCGATTTAGAGCATTCCCACAAATTTCACAGGGTTATCGTTGGCAAGGAATACTCAGGTGGTTTTGTCAGTTCCTTCCTCTCCAGCACCTGGTATTCATTTATTGTCTCCCCTCCAAGTACTACCAGGGCTAACTCTGCTTAGATTCCAAGATCAGACAGGATCTGGTGCCTTTAGGATACCTGTAAGTAATGTTGTTGTTGTTGTTGTTGTTGTTGTTGTTGTTGTTGTGTGCCTTCAAGTCATTTCCAACTCAGGGCGACTCTAAGGCAAACTTATCAAGAGGTTTTCTTGTCAACATTTGTTCAGAGGAGGTTTGCCATTGCCTTCATCTGAGGATCATAGAGTCACAGAGTTGGAAGAGACCCTAAAGCCATCCAGTCCAACTCCCTGCCATGCAGGAAAGACACCCCTGAGAAATGGCCATCCAGCCTCTGTTTAAAGACCTCCAAAGAAGGAGAGTCCACCACACTCCGAGAGAGTGTGTTCCACTGTCAAACAGCTCTTACTGTCAGGAAGTTTCTCCTAATGTTTAGGTGGAATCTTTTTTCCTGCAGCTTGCATCCACTGTTGGATGAGAGAGTGTGACGTCTAAGTGTACCCAGTGTTTTCATGGCTGAGCTGGGATTTGAACCCTGAACTCCAGAGTCCTAGTCCAACACTCAAACCACTACGCCACACTGGTTCTAACATAATGTTACATAATGTTAAATCATGTATTTTTCACATTCCTTTGGGGCATAAAAGCTACAGATTTACATTGCACTCCAATAAACCCAACAAACTCAAATCAGCAATTGAGCATGAAATTATTTCATGTGATGTCTTATTGTTAATATGCAGCCAGAATGCATCACTCCAACTTAGAAGCAGCCATTCCACCAGGCTGTTGTGGGGAAGAAACCGGGAGAGAGGCAGAGCCACCATCGACTCCCCTGAAAGACCAACAACTTTTGGCTCCTCATCTCTATGAAATGTTTTTCATTCCAACCACTTACATTAAGTCCTTTGTACTACCAGAATTGGGGGAGTGGGTTTTCCTTACACTTCCCTGAGTCTCATTCTTTTTTTGCATAGTGTCTTTTAGACTGTAAGCCTGAGGGCAATGTCTGTCTGATGCTTTACTGATATGTAAACTGCTTTGGCTTTTATTGGCTTCAGAGAAGGGTACAAATGCTTTAAATAATAATAAATGCATAATTTACTACAAAGTCCAATACACGCTCTGTGGTCCTGGGAATATTTTTAGATATTTCAACAACTGAATATTAAAAATATCAAAATAACAAGCTTAGACAAAGAAAAAGATTATTAATACAGTAAGGACTAATTTATACTTGGGTTTTGGAAGGTTTTAGCAAATCCTTCAATTGAATCAGGTAAATGTCATGTGTGAAATGAGACTTCAGAGATTTCTCTTGTGGAAATATTCAAAAGTGATGGAAACGAATATCGAAACTGCATGTAGTGAAAGGAGAAATTAGCAATAACATGACATAGTAATTCATTAAGTCCTAAACACAAAATTTTACAATCAATGTGTACAGAGTGCTAACATATGTGATTTGATTATAACCACTGCATTGGTTTAGCAAGGCTATTTTCCTGTCATTTGAAATCATTACTGTGCTGATGACTACATATATGGAAATTTTAAATTGTTGTCCTCATCTAACATTTTGAGAATACCAGAACTAGGTATGTACATAGCCAAATATTGTAATTTAAATGAAGAAACACAAAAAGGAAACAGGAATGAAAAATTGATATGAAGTTCAAGAGGGCAAATGCAGGGTGACCAGATGTTATAACCACAAAGGAGGACAAGGCACCACAAAATGTAGGACACTTGAGAAGAATGTAGGACATTACCAAAATGAAAGCTAAAAATTCATGTAAATTTAAATTCGTGTTTCTTAGTCATGCTCAAAATGGAGGACATTTTCCAATTCCTCCTGGACAGAAGGCTGAAATGTAGGGTGTGTCCTGGAAAAGGAGGGCATCTGGTCACTCTGGGTAAATGCTTTTCCAAAAATATTTACTTTTTACTAGTTCAGTTGGCCTGTCCTGCCAAATGATCACTTCAAGTGATGAAGAAAATAAACAAGTTGCACAGACACCCTTCCACCCCAAGAAATAATTTCTCATAATTTGTTAGCACACAGTGACTGCCAACGGGCCTCACACCCTGCTGTGGATATAGTGGAGCAACTCAAACTGTACATCTCAAAAGCCTGCTCCTTGGTGATGTAATTTAAACTACCTGTTGCTGAAATGAACAACAACTATTACAAAAAGCTCCAAAATGCCTAAACAAAACACAATGACAAAAAAATGGCCACAATCCTTGGAAAATGCCTGGGAGCATTGTGACATTCCAAAAGAGCATTGTACTGTATTGTACTGTAGTATCCTGTTGTGTGTAATTCTGAGTGCTTACTTTCTGGATGGAAAATTGACATCTGTTATTTTTAACAATAACAAAAACAAAGAGATAAACAGCTGAAAGCCAACAAGCACCCAACAGCTTATATGGTTTATACCAGCATGAGCTTTTGTTGAGAGTTGCAGAATTTTGTTACACTAAACTGACTCAAATTGCCACTTCACTTGTGCATCTGCCTTGGCCTATACAGACTGCCAGAAATAATCCAGCTTGAGGCCACTTTAACTGTCCTGGCTCTGTGCTAGGGAATCATGGGAATTGCATTTTTTTCTGAGACACTGAGCTTTCTCTGTCAGAGAGCTCTGGTGCCACAATAAACTACAGTTCCCATGATTCCTTAGCACTGAGCCAGGAAAGTTAAAGTGGTCTCAAGCTGGATTATTTCTGGCAGTCTGCACGGGCCCTAAATTCATGGAGTTCTCAGACTAACAAAGGAACGTGATCCTCAGATTATAGCCATGGAAAATATCTAAAATCCCATGTCCTGGCGAAGGACATTAAGTGAAGACAATTACAGGTATATTGTTGAAGCAGCATCTTGTATCATAAGGAGGCGAACATTAATGTATTCTTGACAGTAGAATCCTAATTCAAAGATGTGCCATCTGTATGTGATTACGAATAAGCAGAAGCCTCCTGTGCAGTCTGAAATGGCGTTCTGTCTGCTGAATTGTCCTTATGGGGGCATCATGTTCTTCTGCAAGTAATCTCAAAACTAGCAAAACTGTGCAGTCAGCAAAAAAGCCAAAAAAAAAAAAAAAAGGAGTGAGAAGGGTGCAGAGTAAGTGAGCAACCAAATCATCCCAGATCCAATATTTCCCCAGCCCAAGGACTCAACCATTATGTCAGGGGCAGGGAGACCCAAAGTAATTTCTAACAACTCTGGGAATGGTTTGGATTCAGCAGAGGCAACCCTTGGCCATCTTGGCCAATTACAAATGTATTCTGAGTTAGCAGTACTTCAACTTCAAAAAGCCCAGACTTTCCTTCCCTCCTGCAGTGTTTGGAGAAATCTGCTATGGTGAAGGAGACTTCAGATCAGTGATGCTACAACTGGAGGAAGGACTGGACACCTCATCTCACATCCCACAACTCCTCTGCTTTAAATTCTTGTCTTTCTAACATTGCTTCTTTTCTTTCTTTCTTTCTTAAAAATGTGTTGGGTTTCTATGCACATTTGAGTAGCCCCATAAATTTATAAAAACACTTGGATTAGCAATAGTTTACTATGACAGTTTACTGCTTTCATTACTTCATCGAGTGGTACATTTGCCTTCCAGTTGTTTTGTACTACAGTTCCCATAACCTCTTCCCATTGGCCATGTTGGTTGGGAATTGAAATTTAAAACATTGCAAGGTTCAGAGGTTCTCTACCTAAGTTATCTGTTGCAAAATTTTAAAGCTATTATTTTATTTGTATTCAAAATATTTTGTTTGATTTCTTTTTTTAGAATGTGTCTTATATTGCTATTCAGATATAATTATTTGAAAAAACTGACAAGGACAAAAAACCCATTATAACTTCAGTTATGTCCAAAAGGTATTGTCAACATCTCTAACAGAACTGGTCACAGTGACCCTTCAGTTACAGCCCAGGCACTGCAGAGATATTAACAATTTCACACAATCACACCACATGTTGAGATAATTTTGAGTTGCATAAAAAAACACATCTTCTCAGGAAACCACATTTATGAAGAGAACAAAATTAAATGTAACAAGTAGGGGCATTGTTACAAACAAAATACTTCCATAACAATTGCTACAATGATTTCAATAAAATATATCATCCCACTGAATATTTCATCATTAGTCAGCAAACACAATAGAAATAAAGCCTGTTTGCAATTGTGTAGAAAATTATTGGGACGCATCAAAAGACATTAATAAAATGAAACAACAGTTTATTCCATGTTTTGTTCTGTCAGGATAAGCAATGGTAATGCAATACATTCTAAAATTGTTCTTTTAGGTGGAATTCAATTTCACAAAGTAACAAACCTACTAAGGGCATGAACAGCAAATTTGCAGATCATACTAAAAAGGGAGGGGTTGCTAATACCACAAAAGAAAAATCATGATTCAAGATTATTTTAACATATTAAAAAAATTAATCCCAACAGAGATAAAAAAAATAAGACTTAGATATATACAAGATGCACAAATATAGGATGAGTGACACCTGGCTTGGCAGCAGAAAATGTGAAAAAGATCTAGGGGTCTTTGTAAACCACAAGCTAAACATAAAGTCAGTAGCATGGTGTGGCAGCAACAAGTCAGTGCAGTTCTGGGTTGCATTAAGAGAATGATTAAAGATAAGGAAGAAATTCCTGACAATAAGAGGTGTTAAGCAGTGGAAAAAGATTACCTCAGAAGGTGGTGAGCACGCCTTTTGAAACAAAGGTTAGATGGCCACCTATCAAGGAAGATTTAGCTGTAGATTACTGCAGTGACACAGAATTGGGCTAGATCAGTGTTGGGGTCCCTTCCAGCTCTATGATTCTGTGAATCTATGCCTCTACTATATTATTGTAATATAATTTTTGTTTTTTGTTTAAACTTGTATTTGGTTTCAACAAAGTAACCTGAATAGAGCAATAAAGCAAAAGTTACAATTTTGTTATTTACTGTTGAAATTTCTACCCTGCTTTTTTGAAAGAAAAGGAATTAGTCAAGGCAACTAACTGTTAACTAAGCAACGTCACTCTAATACACAGATTTGTGTATCATTCCAATGAATCATGGCAGATGAAGAGACTTTCTCAAGATCCAAGAAATGAAAGGGTCATTTAAACTAAGAGAGGGAATGCTCTATGACCAGCTGTGGAACACATTACATGACCAAGTAGAAATAAAAAGATGGAAACAACACATGGAATAAAAAGGATGACAGAAATGAAGCTGCTATTGATATTCATTTAAGGAAGAACCATGTGAAGATGAACCTCCAATTTTAGAAAGTGAAGACTCAATCAAGGAAACCACAGCCTTGAGTCTGCAAGATGTGAATAGGGCTGTTGATGATACAGTGACTTGGAGTATGTAGAAAGATCTTATAGCACCTTTGAGACTAACTGAAATAAAGAAGTTGGCAGCATGAGCTTTCATAGACTTCATTCTACATGCTCAGATGCGAATAGACAATGACTTGGAGGTCCTTCATTCATGGTGTCTCCATAAATCAAAGTCAACTTGATGGCAGTTAACAAACACAATATGCATTTTCATTTGCTGAGCTCTTTCTTAGGAAAAATAGGAATTAAGTTTACTGGGGCAGTTCCTTCCTAGATGTCTGGTTATAATGTCTGTCTGTTTATTAAAAATAAGAGAGCACTCAGAACCTTCTGGGGGGGAAATAGGAATTCAGTTTACTAATTATCTGGTCATACTGACCTCTTAGAACAGAAAGATAGATTAGGGACAAAACCAGCATTTTTAAGCATGAATACTTAAAATTACTTCAGTAAGAACAAAGTATGCATTTATTAATAAACCAATTTTAGATTATGAGGGGGTATCATAAAGTTTTAATTATCACCCAGAAGTTGTTATGGTATATTCATGAAATGTTGACAGTGTCATCATTGTTCCCTAAGTGCATGATGTTGAGAAAATCAGCTCATTGTGTCCTTTATTTTTGTGACATGTTCTGCCAGAAGTGATTAAAATGTAAAATCCTCGCAAGGCACAATCTGCAGACTTCTACAATAACAGTATTCGGAAGGTCAAGAAATGCTGGGAAAAATGTGTAAATCTGGATGGCGACTACATAGATATAAGTTAACAACTACAAATCAAAACAAATTTTCTGTCAAAAAAATTTAAAGGTGATAATTACAATTTTACAATACCCTCGTACCAAGTGTCAGAACCCCAGGAAGTATTATATCATAGCTTCATTAGACAACTGCTAGAACTTTTTTCAAGGGGTGCTCATAATGTCAGTGGAAGTAAATACATTTTGCCATGAGATGAGAATAAGAATGAGCTGAATAGGAAGGACTGTACATCTCATTCTGTGCCTGTTTTCCTTATGGCAAGATAGAATCCCACCTCACTTTTACAAGACTGTCTGTCCTCCTGCAAAGGAGAGGGAAAAAGAGAATGACAGCAACTTTCAAAAGGCATAAGTCATAGCACCTTTGGGCTGGAACACACTTTTTGACTGGATAGTTGAGAAGCTGATTTAGAATGAAGAAATTAAGCTGCTTTTCTGGGAGCAAGTTGGTGGGACTAAGCAGACAGCTTTGTTTCTTTTACAACCTGTTGGGAAAAACATCATGTGATAATATAGCTTCTCAAGGCATGCTTCACAAGAAAACTATGGTGAGGGGTAGCCCTATTCCACATCACCCCAAGTTTCTCTGGGGATGAAATTATACCTGTTGAATCAAGACACTGCTGGAAATGCAACTTAACTTTAAAAAAGAAAGAGCAAGAGAGACAGAAATAGAATAGAATAGAATAGAATAGAATAGAATAGAATAGATACCCTTAGGCATCTTGCTGAAAAGTGATCATACTCCTATTTGAAAGTCCTATGACTTCTCATACCTATGAAAATGAATATTGTCTTCAGAGAGGAGTCCTGACCATCCCAAGTGCTGAAAAAACTTGGGCCAAATATTTCAATATTTCAACCCAGACTAGAATTTTCAATCCACCACTCGCAGGGCAGACGGCATCAAAGAACATGAGATTACTGCTGTATTCTGTGCCACAAGATTCTCTTTTATCTAACTCAAGAGTAAATGCCAACAAGTCTGGAAACTGGATAGAACATAGCTTCTATAGGAGAATGTGCAGCTCAGGAAGGTGTTTTACAGGTACTTTATTAAGTTCAGATCCAATGGGTTCCTTTCAATTTATTTCTATGTTAAGAAACTATCCTGTGGTAACAGTTCATGAGAAAATTCTCAAGTTTATTACTATATCACTATTACCATTGGCTATAGAATGAAAGTCATTCCGTGCTGTCATGCAGTGCTGTTAAAGACTTGAAATCATTTAAAATATATATTATTTAAAAAAGAAAGACTATGAGAAAACACAGTACTCTGCAATTACACTTTCTGATCAATCAAAGCTACTTCCTGAATACACTTTTAGAATATTTTAGTTTGTAGAATGAAAGATTACATTGATTTCAAAATGAAGTTTTGAGTCAAAACAGCAAGGTAAGAGATTTCATAATGTGTTCATGTCTGCAATAGTCTTATAAAAGGAACAAGAGATTATAAATTATCTGCCTCTCAGATTTCAGAAAGGAGACTACAAGACACAATTAGCAAGGGCTCCAGACTGTGCCAGAAAAGATGAACATTTGATGTTTCTAAGAGCTTTGTGCCTAGCCCCATCCAATGTTCACCAGGGATACCAAAGCTACTAAAACTATTGGGCCTAGAAGATTAGATAGAACAACAAACGGCAGACAAGTGGACATTTAAAAAGGAGATTCTCTGTGCTTTTTTGAACTCTCATTTTAATGTTTTCGTGGTTAGTCTAATGTTGGTATGCATTCTTCTCAACAGCCTGCTGCTTGCTTATGGACACCTCCTCTTCCCCTTTCCGTCAATGCTCAACAAAAGTACCTTATAACAGCAATTTGAGAAGAAAGTAATACAGCTTAGTCCTATACATGGCTTGGATCTTTACGATACATAATAAAAACAAAAATTAGGGGAGTAGAGTAGCTAACAGAAAGAGGTCTCTGATTTGAATTTCCCTCAGAAACTTTTTATGTGACTTTAGGAAAGATACTCTTTTCCACTGCCCCATGTCTGGTTATTTTAAATGCCCAAACAAAAACTTCTGATTGCTAGTGTCTGGTGGAAGGATAGGGAGAGTGAGCATGCAAACCAGTGGCACACTGACATTTGTGTAATAGTGGAAAACAATTTGCACACTGGAACAATACACAAATCTGTGTATTAGAGTGATGTTGCTTAGTTCACAGAAAAATAAAGCAAAGTGCTTATTTATATCCAACCTTGTGTTTTCTTTTGCAGTTCATGACATCTATTTTGCAATTCAGTCTCCCGTAACACTGAAGCCTGAAGTTGTTCTGTTTCCAGTTTAGCGGCATCTGACACCAATCTTAAAAGTTGCACCTCCTCCTGGAGAACCAGATTTTCCCTCTGGCATTCACCTAGCCTTTGGTTCACACTGGACAGTTCTGGAAAGAAAATGAAATTGTGCTGTACAAGATAAAATTGTAAACACAGCAACAATAAAAATGTTCACATTCTAGGCACAAGTGTGATTTAAATGCACTTTAATGGCTAATGGAGCGCACCAGGGAATTCGAAAAGAAAATCAGCCTGTGCTTTATAGACTATAGCAAAGCCTTTGACTGCATAGATCATGAAAGGCTATGGAACGCCCTTAAAGACATGGGAGTGCCAACACATCTGATAGTACTGATGAGGAATCTGTACTCAGGACAAGAGGCTACTGTCAGTACAGAACATGGAGAAACAGAATGGTTCCCAATTGGCAAGGAAGTCAGACAAGGCTGCATCCTTTTACCCTATCTGTTCAACTTGTATACAGAACATATTATAAGAAAAGCAGGCTTGGACACAGAAGAAGGAGGAGTGAAAATAGGAGGAAGGAATATCAACAATCTAAGATATGGAGATGACACCATACTACTAGCAGAAAACCTCACAGAACTGGAACACCTACTAAGAAAGATCAAAGAAGAAAGTGCCAAGGCAGGCTTAATGTTCAACATAAACGAAAACAAAAATAATGACCACCGAGGACCTTCACAATTCAACCTAGACAATGAAGAAATAGAGATAGTAAAAGAATTCCCATACCTTGGATCAAACATTGATAGAAATGGGGACTGCAGTCAGGAAATCAGAAGAAGATTAAGAATGGGGAGGGTGGCTATGAAAGATCTAGAAAAGATTTTAAAATGCAAAGATATACAACTCAGAACAAAGGTTAAAATCATACAAGCCACTGTATTCCCTATTATCATGTATGGATGTGAGAGCTGGACAGTTAAGAAAGATGATAGGAAGAAAATCAATTCATTTGAGATGTGGTGCTTGAGAAGAGTGCTGAGGATCTCATGGACAGCCAAAAGGACAAACAAATGGATCCTATAGCAGATCAAACCGGAAATGTCCCTGGAAACCAAGATGATCAAACTGAGACTGTCATACTTCAGACACATCATGAGAAGAGAGGACCCTTTGGAAAAGACAATAATGCTGGGGAAGGTGGAGGGAAGTAGGAAGAGAGGAAGGTCACATGCCAGATGGATGGACTCTATTAAGGAGGTCACGGGTATTAAGCGGTTGAAGGAATTGAGCAGAGCAGTGGAGGACAGAGGGTCTTGGAGGTGTCTCATCCATAGACCACCATGAGTTGAGATCAACTTGAGGACAGTTAACAACAACAACAATTAGGTTTAATTGGTTTTATTAATTTACTCTGCAGTCCCCTTCAGAGTTTAATGTTGTTAACATCAAGTCGACATCAACTTATGGCAATCCTATGAATGAGAGACCTAGAAAGTTAGCCTGTCATCAACAGCCCTGCTCATGTCTTGCAGATTCTGAGCTGTGGCTTCCTTGTGTCTATCCATCCAGAATATGGTCTTCCTCTTTTCCTGCTGTGTCATACCTTACTAAGCATTATTGTCCTTTCCAGTGAGTCAGGTTTTCTCATGACATGGTCAAAGTAGAACAGCCTCAGTTTAGTCATCTTAGCTTCTAGGGAGAGTTCAGGCTTAATTTGTTCTAGAATCCATTTTTAGCAGTCTATGGTATCCACAGAACTCTTCTCTAGCACAACATCCCCAGTAAGTTGATTCTCTACCTATTCACTTTCTTCATTGTCCCATTTTCACAACCATTCACAGAAATGGGAAATACAATGGCATAATTCTAACTTTAGGCCCAAATCACACTGCAGAAATAATCCAGTTTGAAATTGCTTTAACTGCCCAGCTCATTGCTAGAGAATTCTGGGAACTGTAGTTTTATGAGACACTCAGCCTTCTCTGTCAGAGCTCTGGTGCCACAATAAACTACAATTCACAGCATTCCCTAGCACTGTGAAAGGCCCACCCACAATGAGTTGAACCTCACTTCACACTAGTGTTAATTGGAATATGCTCTGTACTTACTCCCCAGCCCATGCCACTGTAAGTCCAGTCTTTACTTAATTTCTCCTTTCCAATGAGTGTTTGCAGATGTCAAAGATGCTAGTACCTATTATCTTTTCCCCAGAGAAAGGGAAGTTCTGTATGTAACTATGCAAATTATACCTTCTATAGAGTTTTGTAATTCAGTAAATAAATATATATATATACACAGGAGGGGGTTAAACAAAAAAAACCAATAAGGTAGACACTCACAAATTTATGTTATGCTTTGTGTAATATTGTTCTCAACTATTATAGTTTACTATGGTTCCGTCACAGGAAGTTTATTTATAACCATATATGGCATTCTCTGTTCCAACTGCAACTAAATTATTAATTTGTACAATATTGCTGTATTTGACAATGAGCTTTCTATGTATACAAGGACAAGGATCCAAAATTCAGTCCCCTTTTGCTAAGCATGCATGCGTTATGTCACTTGCTGTTGGGAAGCACATTAATTGTGACAAGCAAGGGCTGAAAGACTAAAGTCAGAGGTAATTATATGCGTGGTCTGAATTGCCAAGAGCAGAAATAGCAAAACACAATTTCAAAGTGGCACCACATGTAGAGGGGCACAATGTTCTTTGATTTCCTACCCTTCACTTTCCACTATCCACACTCCGCAATAACAAGAGCTTTGCTTTAGAAAAAGATTTTTTTTTCATAGCACTTATGCCTCTTGAAGGAAGAAAGGAGGACACGTGCATATGCCTGAAGTAAGATATTCAGAACAATTCTACACCAGCTACTCAAAAAGACAGAAACAGTGTCATATTCAGCACAAGACATGCATTTAATGAGACAGCTGCTCTCCACATTTAGAGAAATTACTGTACTAACTGACCAAAGCAACAGCACACCTAAATTAGGAGAGCTGGATGTTTTTTGGTAGATTATATTTTTGAAAAAAATGAACAATAACTTCACATATTGGGCAACATATTTTAAATGGATTTTCCTATACCACACCTGATCTTGGCAGAGCTTTGGGCACAAGCCCAGTGTCAGAACAATTCCATCACATTCCCACAGCAGGGTTTTTTTTTAATAATTCTGTTTTCCCTGTAAAATGTTGCAGTGGATGTTAACACGCGTACAAGAACCTGATATCACCTTGGGCAGACTATGGACAAACAGACAACAGCAGTGGCAGCAACATCTTGCAAATGCATTGTGCTTGCCTTTTGCAAATGAGAACGCAATGAGTTCTACCAGTGAAGACCTTGTCCACCCCTTGAGGCATCTTTACAGATTTCAGATTTCATGCCCCTTCATGTATATAACTTAAAAGAAAGGTTGACAGTTGTGTTTTCCAGCGACACAGAAAATCCCCTGCATTAGATTACAGTCAAACCATTTCATATCATGAACCACAAAAAACAGCAATGAGCTGCTGCTGTATTCAGCTATTTCTGATGGGCACAACTGTGCAGAGTGGAGTGGTGAATTCAGATTCTGGAGACCTAGATCCAAATCAGTACTCACATTTAAAGTTCAAGGAAATAACTGTCTCTGAGGCCCAGCTCTTACTGAAGAAGTAACTCTGTGTCTGGATTGTACCACTTTGATCAAATAAAATGAGGGTGGGTTAAAAAGAAGCATTCCATCACACCCCAGATGCTACTGTGATTACCACGGCCACAGTCGTGGCAGATGTTTACTGCATGAGTAAGAATTATATCTAGGGACGCAGTGGCTCAGTGGTTAAGACACTGACTCTGATGACTGCATCATCAGAGTAAGGGGTGGTGCTCATCTCTGTTACTAAGCCGAAGAGCCAGCATTGTCAAAGATGACAATGTCATGACTAGATAATCTTGTCAAAGATGACAATGTTATCTAGTCATGACTAGATAATCTTGTCAAAGGAAACCTTTAGCTTTACCTTTAAGAATTATACAGCAGCTAATGTATTTACAGGATTATTATCAAGAGAAGAAAACAAATCAACAGTCACCAAGAATAACATGCTTAAAAAATATATCAGTTATAATCTAATAATTTACCTTCCAAAACAGTAATATTAATGTTTTTTAGGTGTAAAAAAATATCTCCTTTTAGTGCAATCCATTGACTGGAAAAGTCAGATATTTTTTCTTTAATATTGTTTAGCTCTCCTCTGATATAGGGAAGGAGGACGAAGGCTTTTTTTATGATACACATACACGGTCCCAGGGTTTTTCTGAAAAAAAGGAAAAAGAAAAAAAAAGATCATTGATCTTCAAAACAAAGTAACCCTTAAAACAAAGACTATTGAATGAGATCAAGGAAGGCAGCTAACATAATTCTCAAATGATTTAACATTTTCAGCTGGTCTTCATAAAGCAATTTCAATTATCAGTATATTCTCTGTATGTCTGTTTATCGCACAACAATCTTAGCATATGCATTTTTAAATCTTTCTATGCATTATGGAGTAGGTGGGGATTATTCCCGGGACAAATTATGTGTTCCACAAAAGATTTACCATGAATATTCATATTTTAACATCATTAACTTATCATGATCATGAACATTTAGAATGCCAGTAACCTACAGGCCTCTCAAATTATCAGAAAAAATAATAATCATGAAAGATGCATTTTTTAAAAAATCTTCTAGTACAGATGGTCAAACCTTGACCTACAGAATATTACTTAAAGTGACTGAAGCAAGTAGCTTTAGATTAGGCCAGAAACATCTGAAGAACACCGGCACTGGACTTTTCAATAGACATTTGTCCATAACTCCTTCCTTTCCAGTCCCAGCAATAAGTTAGTATCAAGGCAGAGTGGGAGGTGGTAATACCAATGTGATCTGTAAGTGTTCCATGTAGGAAAATAGTGGGAAGGCATATTAAATATCTGAAAGGCCAAATAAAGAAGTGAGGAAGCTATAGACTAAGATTGTATTGAGGAAGTTCTGCAATGGAATGGAGAGCTGACTAATTAGGAATCAGAAATAGAAAACAATGCACACCGTGATTCTCCACTGTTATGTCACTCCTGAACACAGGAACCGTGTGTGTGTGTGCTTTCAAGTCATCTGTCGACTTATGGCAACCCCATGAATTTCATACAATTTTCTTAGGCAAGAAATACTCAGAGGTGGTTTCGTCAGTTCCTTCCTCTGAAACATAGCTTTATAACACCTGGTATTCGCTGGTGGTATCCCATCCAAATATTTACCAGAGCTGACTCCATTTAGCTCCCCAGATCAGGCAGAAGCTAGACACTTCTAACAGACTGCTTTGAATACTATTCCCCAATCTGGTGCTTTGTTGAAGCTTAAAACATATGGAGGATGCCAGCTTTGGAAAAGGTGGTTCAGGTGCTTTTACAGAAATTATGAACACTAGTTTCCTGTTCATAGAAAAATTAATTATTGTATGAATTGCCATGCGAGAATGCTTACCGCAACACTTCTGACTGCCTTTGTGAAAGGTCCTTGTCTTTCTGAAGACATCCCAACTGTTCATTTAGATTTTGTATTAGATCTTGCTTACTTTCAATCTCAAGAGATAAGGTTTTTATTCTAAAAAAGCAAACAAAGAGTAACATTAGCAGTTGCCTAAAAATAAATAAACCCAAGTCTGTGCCCTTTAAGGCTAATGGAAAGTGTCTTTTGCTTATAGGAGGATACTTTCCAGCTTAGTGGAACAGCATTGCATCCAGAAAACAAGATGAAATTTAGTGAGATTCATCTGTTTGCACAAACCTTTGCTAGATTTTCCCCCTTTGGGTTCCAAACCTTTATCTGCACATAATTTAAATTATTTACAGATGTATACAACAGGCCATAATGGCTGGATCACAAGTAGCTCCTCACTGCAAACTAAGCCCAAATAACTAGAGTACAAATTGCATGTATCCCAGCCATTAGTGCTTGTCTTGCAACAAGTAACTTTATTCACCCCATGTACAGACATGGAGTTGTGTAATCCCTTTACATACTCTGAAATAACTCTAGAGACTTCATTGTACAAAATCTTCTGCTACCATTTACACCAGGGGTAGGCAACCTGTCCCCTTTAAAGGCCGAGGGACTTCAGCTCCCAGAAGCCTCAGCCATGTTGGCCAATAGTCCCATGTTGGCCAATAGCTCCTGGGATTCTGGGAGCTGAAGTCCCTCGGCCCTTAAAGGGGACAGGTTGCCTACCCCTGATTTACACAATACATCGGAGGCAGACATTAATTGATTAACTTGTTCAGCTCACACGTCTTTGGATTCATTCCTAGATATTTTATATTTTACATTTAAGCCTTTCTTTTTTGAAGATGTCTATATTTTATCAAAACAAACTTTATAACTTTTCAAAACAAATCATAAAGAAATAGTGAATTATCATTAAAGTATGGTAAGGTACTATTAAGGTATGGTCCAGATAACATTTAACATATTTAGAAAGGCAGACACATGTACAAAAAGCAAGTTTATGTTAGTCTAGACAGCTTTTAAAACCAGCATGCCATAGTGGTTTGAGTTGGACTACAACTTCGGAGACGAGGGTTCAATTCCCTGCTTAGCCATGAAACCCACTGGGCAACCTTAGGCAAGTCACCCTCTCTCAGCCTCAGGGAAAGGCTATGGCAAACCTCTTCTGAGCAAATCTTGCCAAGAAAAGCCCATGACAGGTTCACCTTAGGGTCACCCTAATTTGGAAACAACTTGAAGGCACACAACAACAGCAAAAGACAGCTTTTAGTCATGAAGCAAAATTACAAGAATATTTTATCCTAATTTGACTCCTGTCCATGATCTCTTTTCTGTTAAGAGAGCACAGATGTTCTATATTCATAATATGGAGATTAGTCATCCAAATAATTGTGGTTCATTAATCATCTGACTTTTAAGAATTTAATCAATTACAGTTAAATATATTCACATAATCCCAAATTCAAATGCCTTTATTGGTTAATAAAGAAAGTGCAAAACAACTGGTACAAACTTGCTGCCCTTTCCCCATAGTAACACATTGGAACCAGAATTGCCTTTAAAATCTAAGAAAGACAAAGTGTTCTTCACTCCCAGACCTGACATTAAAATGTGTTCTCACCAATTAAAACTGACCTTCACTGAGTCAAGATAGCACCTTATTGCTTTTAATGAAACATTACAACATAAAGCAGAAGAACAAACTAGTATTTTGTACCATTAGACAATCTGAGATCACATTAACTTCACATGCTGAAAAAAAGATATATCCCAAAGGACATTAAACTATAAGAAAGAGATTAAAAAGAATGCACTCACTCAGGATACACAGCATTTAGAGGAGTGCAAAACAAATATACAGAATTAGACCTGCTACCCACATGGTAATCCTAGTGTACAAATGATAGTTATCAGCTGAGTACCGAAAATGCAGTGGTCTTCCATTCTAGTCTTTTCTTAACCATGATTCACAAGCATTTGGTTCCACACCATTAATACCAATATCCATGTATGGATTTCCTATCAATTATATCACCTTTATAAATCATCATTTATGACAGGCCAAAAACACAAGAATATGGGAAATTTAGAGCTCAAGTCCTTTTATTTTAAAACCTTACAGCAATCTAACAATAATGAAAAGATCTGCTGCACCAGCAAAGAAGCTCTTAGGCTGGAACATACTATCTGCTGTGGCAGCTCAAAGTCAGAAAAAGCTCTACAAAACATGACTTTCTAACTGATGTTAAAGGTAGATATGTCAGCAGAAGTATTTACTATCAGGATGCTGGGATTTTCTTTTCTTGCAGCGTCAACAGGTCTTTAATAACTGTCCAGACTGCCATGCAAAGACCCTATTTAATTTATAGTTACAATACATGCCAGGTTCATTCTGAAAGGTACCCAAATAAACCAGTTTTATAACATTTCTTTCTAAAGCTGAACTAAAGGAAATTTATGCCATTATATATTTTAAACTTGTAATTTCAGTGCACATATATCTGAGAGTAAGACTGATTGAATTCATTGGGCCTTATTTCTTACTAAACATTACTATAGCTATGACTGTTTAGCATTTGGAAAAATAAACCCCAAAAACTGACAAAAAGCAGTGTGTGCTATATACACATAGCCTTCTCTAATCTGGCACCCTCCATAACTAAAAATTAACATTTTTGACATTTTTATGGTTTGAAAAAATGTGATCCTATTTCTCTTTTCTTGGTATGTGAGACAAAATTAATCACTGATTGTAAATGAATTTGAATTTCATTTAAAAAATAAAACTGTGTCATCTTTCCATACAAGGTACATTTCTTCTTTCTCCTAGCAATCTTGTATGGTAGATTAATCTGAGTAATAGGTGATAAAATTTAATACTGATAAAAGTAACAGTAACAAATATGTAGCAGAATTTATCTGTTTCTAAGACAGACCCATACATCATAAATTTGTGGTGGTGCCTTCTCATCCCATTTGAATTTATTATCCCACCTTCAACGACTGAAAGTTACTACCGGTATTTTGAAATCTCACTCTGTATATTAGTTTTCCCTGGCACTCCAGTGTTTTGACAATTCCCATCATCCCCAACCAGCATGGACAGCAATTCCTATCACCAATTCCACTGTGCAGCCACAAAGGCATTTTAGATCCTAGCCCTCCTGCTATACAGTAGCTAGCCCCAAACCTGGGGATTTTATAGTTATGCAGTAGGGAGATAGCTAGGGGGCTATAATGACAGAGCTGGAATCTTACAAGTTAAGGGCTTCATTAATAGAGAAAGGCTGCATCCACACTGCAGAAATAATCCAGTTTGAGACCACTTTAACTGCCCTGGCTCGGTGCTAGGGAATTCTGGGAACTGTAGTTTTGTGAGGCATGTAGACTTCTCCTTCAGACAGATACAATTGCAAACAGACCTCTGTCTTTTTTAACTTTGAGCCTTTTAAGCGGTAGATACTTTTTTGTGCTAAAGCCTTATAAATTCCATCACCTTGTTCCTCAAATTTAAAAAGTTAATCAATTCCCATTTATCCCAAAGCTGAAATATAGGGGTCTTACACTTTGGAAAGAACTTTCAACCTGATTTGCTAGAATTAATATGCCCTTTTATTAAATGGAGAAAGTAATTAACTGATCTATGTTTGTGATAATGCAGCAACAGTGTAACAGTAGTAAACAGCAGTACCCTTGTCCCTCCACATTTGCTGTGGTTAGGGGCACAGGACCCCTGTGAACGTGGAAAAAACGCAAATAACAAAAACAATATGTTTTTACCTGAGAGAACACCTCTCTAGGAATCTCTAGGTCCTCCAGTGCAACTCTGTGGTCAATATCTGCCAGACATTGACCATAGAAATGCGGTAGAGGAGCTACAAATGCCTAGTGGAGTGTTAAAGTTGACCATACAGTTGCACTGGAGGACCTAGATATTCCTAGAGAGAATATATTAATAAAATCCGTGAATAATCCAAGCCGCAAAAGTCAAAGCCGCAAATGTAGAGGGATGAGTGTATATGCAGTAACCCTTGATCAGGTTCCAGAACCCAAAATTCCAGAGTACATTCAGGGTCTCTCATCTTTTTGTGCCAGTAAACAGTTTTGGAACTATGAGTGTTATCAGGGCTTAAATATCCTAAAGGCACCAGCTCCCATCTGATCTTGGAAGCTAATCAGGGTCAGCTCTGGTAAGTACTTGGATGGAAGACTGCCAATGAATACCAGGTGCTGTAGGCTATATTTCTGAGGAAGGAACGGGCAAACCCACCTCTGAGTATTCCTTGCCTTAGAAAATCCTATGAAACCCTATGAAATTCATAAGTTAACAGATGACTTGAAGGGTTTTCACGTTCTTGAAAAGCCACAGAATAAACCTGGCTAGCATCTGGGCTGTATGTGGGTTGCATTCACCCAACCATGGTGAATGCAATAAAATCCACTTGTAAATTTAAATGTGCCTCTATCCCGTCGGGTATAAGGCACTTTAAAAAGAGTGTGCTAATCTCCCATGGATGCCTTTTAAGATGCTTGTTGATTTATAGCAATCCCATGAATTCCATATGATTTTCTTAGGCAATGTAATTTTGCTAGTTCCTTCCTCTGAAATATAGCCTACAGCACATGATATTCATGTACTAAAATCCAAGTACTAAAAAAGAGACAATTGGCTACAGCATGTTTTGCAGTATACCATGAACAAGCCCTTAAACTCTGTTAAAGGCAGAACTTGATGTCCTTCTGTTTTGACATGTTAAATATACCTAAAATAATCAAAGTGAAATGCATGCAATGCAACTATCGTAGCCTTTACACAAAGCTATATAAAACAGAAAGTGAAAGAATGGGGTTACTCATGATATATAAAACTAGCAATTTCTTGTCAAGAGAACCAATTTCTTGCCAGAAAGTATTCTAATTTTTGGCAAATTCAGACTGCTAGCTTTTCAAAAACTGAGTAAGCTAATAAAACATACAGCTACACTTCCTAAAGTGAAATGCTCCTAATGAACTAATTACAACCATCCACATTTTCCTACAACTGTCATGATTAACATTTTTATTCATAAGAACCTTTTTGTTCTTGATTTACAGAACTGAACAATTACTATCTCCAAGAAATGACTTCAAAGGACAGCCAAAAAGCCCAATTTAGATGAAACTTGGATCTTCATGGGTGTACAGTAAAGAAGTGAATGCAATTGGCTGTAGACAAACATTTCCCATTTCCGCCCATAAACAAGTATGTATCTCATTGACAGATCTTTGACTATCTCCAAGTATGACAATGGAAAAACAAATATTTGATTAGTCAGGAATTGGCCATTCTCAAGGCTTACTTTTGTTGTTGTTAACTGCTTTCAAGGTGATCTCCACTCATGGCGACCCTGTGGATAAGACATCTTGAAGATTCATCCTCTACTGCTCTGCTTAGTTCCTGTAAATTCATACCTATTGCCTCCATGCCAACCAATAAGGCAGGAATCCATGCTCTTTTCTGTTGCTACCATTGTGTGTTAAGATTGTCAAATGAACTCCCTTGTTCAAACTGAAGTCATTTAGCCCCCATTTCAATTCTGTTCTTAGAGAAGCTGGTAGAACTGCTTTGTAATGATTCCTATATTGATGTGGTATCAGATGTCTTTGCAGTCCTCTGCAGGGAACTAAATGTATCATTGATACTAAAATACCCAACATTTTGGTTAACAGCATCACATCTCCAGATTTCAAGGTTGTAACATGCTATATCTTGTGATTCAGCTTGTCTTTCCTCCCCTGGGAAAGTGAAAAATAGCCCACTCTGATCAGTGCTCCCAAAGGTTGTCAGATGTATTATTTTATTTATTATGTATTTATTTCATTTTTATGCTGCCTTTCTTCCTGAAGGTACTGGTACTGGAATCTCAAGTATTGCCTGTCCATTGGAGCCATGGGAACATGAAGGCACACTTCCTTGAGGTCTATGTAAATCATCAGATCTCGAATTTTCATGCTTTCCCTTATTGTCTGAAGAGTTTCAATCTCAAATCCCTGTTATCTCAAAGATCCATTGAGGTACCTGAATCAAGACCAAACGGAAAGTCCTTTTGCCTTTGGGCACTGTAAAGAAGATGGAAGAACGACTGTTGTATCTATTCTCCTGGAACTTCCTCTATAGCTTCAATTTCCAGGACATATCTGCTTAGCAGTTTCTTGTTGTACAGAATTCTGTAACCCTGAGTCAAAACTTGATTGACCCATTGGTCTAAAATTATTTCTGACCACAGATCTCTGAAAACCAGCAACCTTTCACCTACCTGTGCATTTTCCCTGTCAATGCTGCATGCAATCTACCCTTTTAAAGGCTGATCCACCTCCTCTTCCTTGATTCTGCTGCCCATATTCTCCTTGATAACCATACTGAAAAAGTAGTCTAACCCACTGCAATCAATTAAATCAGAAATCGGGTTGCCTAACACTACCTCTTCCTCCACAAAAGGAAGAATAACCTCCTCTGAACAGTCTTTTGTCCATCCCTTCTCTGTAAAGTAGTCTTGTCCTGTTTCTTTGCTTTACTCTCTACAAGTATCGTCTCTAGTGTTTGTTCCCTGAAAAGCAATTCACCTTTAAAGGGAACGTAAGCCAAATTATTTCTTAATTTTGGTCCACCTCCCAATGATGTAACCATAGCGATCTTCTTGCAACTGACACTATATTAATATTCCTTGCTACAAATGTAGTGATATCATGTCCTGCATCTGCTATATATTCTAAAACTCTTTGGACCCTACCTAATGCTCTGTGCAAGTTAAGTAAGTTCAAGTCCTGATTCTCAATTATTTCTTGACCCCACAAAATAGCTGCCCTTGGAAACATGGAAATACCAACAGATGCCCTAATTGCTAAGGCCAAAGCTTAATGAATGTTCATTAGGGCTGCATCAGCCTTTTGTTCATCTACCTCTCTAAGGGCAGTATTGCCCTCTCTTGAGACAATTGTCCCCAAGAAAAGAACAGATATTGGTGCATGCAACAATTCCTTCAGAAATTCTAATTCCCTTTCTTTCTTTCTTTTTTACAAATTAATACAACATCTAGTTCTATCCCAAAAACTTTTTCATATTCAAAAGAGCTCCCCATTCTGTTTCTATTAAGCTGAACATATTACGTAATGGCATTTCTATGCCTTGAGTCTCCTTAAAACTGAAGCTATTCTTTCCTCCTTGTTATTAACACGATTATCATTGGTAGGTTCTAAAATCAATGTTTGTAATACTGTCTTCAAAAGACTCTTAAATGTATCATTTTGGAACAATCTATTGGAGAACATTTCTTTTATGTCCTCCTCCTCTGCATGTCATTCCTCACTGAAATTATGCTCCTCCACTATATATCATGCCACTCTTCGTCCACTTCTATACCTAAATCAATGACCATTTGTGAATCTTCTGTATGTTTTTAAAACTTTTTTTACTTTGTTTTCCATTACTCTGTTCTTGAGGTATGTATCTAGGGGCCAGAGCAAATGGGCACAAAAGACAGGCCTGAGTCTGCTCCGGCCACAAGTGGGCTGGAATCCCATTGACCACACAGCCTGCTCTTATGACAGGCCATGAACACAGGGGCTGACCAGCACCACCAGGAGTCAGTTTATCCCAGCTCCTCTTTGCTCTGGTCTTAAGCACCAGAACACAGCTTCAGCACAGCCTCCAGTCACTTTGGAGGCATGCATCATCTAAACACCACGCCTCCTAAGAGGCCGAAAGCCTCTTCATTTTGACCATCTGTTTCATCCCTAAGTCTAGCTTTCTCTTTCTCTGAATTCTACATTTGTTCTGTCCTAATCCTTCTTCCTTTAAAAACTGTCCCTCACTAAATTCTTTACTGTTTGAATACATTTGAAGTTGGTAATTATTTTCTCTAAATTTAATTGCATTCATCAAATTCATTAAATTATTTTGTGTTTGCCAATTCATTGCGTTAAAATTCATGAGTTCATTATTCTCTATTAACATTTGATTATTCTGCCCACTTAACATAGAACTCAATTAACTAGTTATTGCTTCCTTAATCATTCTTTGGAAGTCAGCAGATATACAGTCTTGTATATTCACCTTTGCTATGGTTGACATACTGGCTGGCTGTTCAGATTGCTCTGTGGAAGTTTGCTTTCATTCCCCATGGCTTCCATGACTCACACTGCTAATTCATAAAATCTAGAGTCATTTGCGCAACATTGAGAAAGATCAATTTTTTTTCCTGTGACTGTTGCTGAACTTCCATATTTTTCTCCTGATCTGATGTTGGTGCTTACGCAGCAGATCCTGTCTTATCTGCATTGCTGCATCTGCTCACTCTGCCCTGCACCTTAAAATCCCTGAAAACAATATTCTGGCCCAAATTGACACTAAGAGATTTCATTACTACTGTAGCTTCTTTCTGAATTTAAAGGACAAGGTAAAGGGTTCTTACCACCTTGTTCTCCCTTTTTAAGCTTTTTTTACCACTTGAGTTAAGTCTACCATTTCTCTTACTTTAACTCCCAGCTTACGATCACTTTCCTCTCCTACTTTACACTCACAATTTGGTGTTGATTCATTGAGTAACTCTCATTGGAAGTCTGGAAAGCTTTCTTCAATTCTATTTGTTTGTCATCATCAGACAACTGCTGGGCATAAATTATCTGGATTATGCCACATTTGTATTTATCATGTCCCCCAATCTGCTGGTCAGCCATCAGGGGAACAGAGCAATCTTAATTTCAATGCAGTTTTCTTCTTTTTAGCTTCCCCACAGAACCACCGCACTATTCTCTCTGTTTTCCTCTGGAAACCTTTTTTCCTCCCCTCATTTCCTCTTCCTAATTCTTCTGACTAAACTAAGGGAAGGGAATACACATATGGTTTGCAGGGTAGGAAAATAAAAACTCACGGAGAAGGAATGAAGTCACAATGGTAGCAACAGAAAAGAACTTGGACTTCTACCTCATTGGTTGGTACATGGGGATTAACCCATGAGTGGGTGGATTGCTCCTCTGTGGCATCCTCAGACTGTCATGATGAATGCCTGTACTTCAAAGCTTGTTGGTACATTTCCAGCAACAATCATGCTGGAAAGCAATGGCACACATTCTCAGCCTAGGGTATCAAACACAACATTTCTCTTTATGGAAGTATGTGGCAGCAGGAGACAAAGTGACTACACTGAAGGAGAAAACAATAGTCTCAAATAAATTCTTTCTTCCCCCTACTTTCAGGTGTCGCTTGAATCAAGAATTTTCCTTTGTAAATTAGAAAGAAAAGGCCACAGCTTGATTGTATGGAAACACCTAGGTGATTAGTTTTGTGCATTTAAAAGAAAGATAGAGACAGCAATAACTTCTTATCTTGTGTATACAAAGCATTTCTCCAGATGTTTAACCAGCCCTATTCTTTTTTAACCATTTCCCCTCTAAATTTTGATTTTATCTTGGTTGTCATACAATGGAGTCCCTCGCCTGCACAATGGAGTCCGTTGCCTGCACAGATTCCACTTTTGCTTCTTAAATATTGCTTTTTGCTGATTCTATATTTGTCTGAATTAGAATGCTGAGAGCTATCTTAATGGAGGCAAAAGTAAAGGTAAGCAACTAGAAAATAAAATAGTCAGCAAACTGTAATAGGAAGACCTAATGACTGGTGGTCATAAAAGGTAAAGGTATTCCCCAATGACACAGTAATAATAATAATAATAATAATTTATTTCTTATATCCCGTCTTTTGCCTAAGAAATCAAGGTGGCTTACAAATATAAGATACAGATTAAAAACATACATTATCAAGTTATCAAGTCATGTCCAACCTTAAGGGGCAGTGCTCATCTCCTACTAAGCTGAAGAGCCAACGTTGTCAGAGACTACTCTGTGATCATGTGGCCAGCATGATTACACAGAACCCTGTAGTCATAAGGGGGCATCAATATTCTTTCCACTGTAGATTAAAAAAAACTTTTTAATCTAAGAAGCTAATTCCTTTCTTTCTAAGGAACCATCCACAATAATTTCATTCTAATTCACAAAGATGTTTGATAAATTATTACGGTAATGACAGTGCTTTGAACACTCAGGAGTGTAGATGCTGGATAAATATGATTATTCATGTGAATTTGTAAGTTTATTTGCTTTAAGTTGTCTTACGAAAACATAAGAAAAAGGGGGAAGGGGAAAACAACAACAACAACAACAATAATCTTATTATTAATGCCTTATCTAATCTGAGCACCATAAAGACAAGCACTACAAACAATGCAAATTCAACTTGTGTTATATTTAATCACAGAAAATGTCCCTATTCTAAGACAGATATGTCTAGACTAAACTTTGCAAGCTAAAGCTACTGGTATAAAACGTGTAAGAATCAGACATTATGTAAGACGTGATACAATGGCTCCTAATGGCTTCTGTTTTGAACACAGAAGACAATCTTGGTAATATGTACTACTTTGCCATTCTTTCTCATCTATATCACAGATGTTCCCCTAATTTCTCTTCTCAGTCTTAACTGTGATTTGACTTTAGATCTATACCAAAGCTAACCACGGTTAATTCAAAGATTTTTCTAGAAAATCAGAAAGCAAAGGGAATCTTACAGTAACTTTGAGACTAACTAAAAGATAGAGGTTGGTAGTATGATCTTTTGTAGACTTCAGCCTCCTCACATGCATTTGGTTAATTAATGGTTAATATTAACTGTTTTTCCCAACTTAGCTATGCCCATTAATTTCAATTTTAAATTTCAAATGTGGTTAATATGGGAGCCTTGATTCTGTTGTTGGTGTAGATCTAACAGTAAACTCAGAGCATTAAAAAGTTACTTTTTTGGACCATTGTGTCCAGAATCTTTAAGCCAGCATAGGCAATGAATAAGTTCACTGAAGGATCCTAAGAAACAAAGTACAAAAAAGTGATTTTTCCAAGTCCTGACTAAACCATGGTTAAAGATTGTAAGAGAAGGGAAGCACTTCACAGACTTCATACAGAAAGGTACAAGGGCAGTCTTGTCCAACTCCCTGCCATGCAGAAATACAAAGCTATCTCATTCTTCAAAGATGCTCATCCACCCTCTGCGTAAAGATTTCCAGTGAAGGAGAATTCAGTACACTCCAAGGCAGTCCACTCCACTGTCAAACAGCTTTTGTAATTAGAAAGTTCTTCCTAATAATTAGGTGGAACCTCTTTTCTTGCATTTTGAATCCATTTGCTCATGTCTCTAGACTAGCAGAAAACAAGCTTGCTCCATCTTCAACATGGCATCCCTTTAGATGTCATGTAAAAGGTAGAGCAAACATTTGTATAACAAATGGAGTAAGGGAAAACTTTTTCTTCTGAACTGGCTCCCGATTAGTAAACCATGGTTTGCAGGGAATCAATATTCAACTGTCTGCACACCAAGTCCATGATTAGCAGCAAATCTCCTATGCCAAACTTGGAATGAGAAAATTGTGATTTCTCAGTCCTCTGCCCAAGAAGACAATTATCAACGTACCTGAATTACAGTTGTACCTTTGGATTTGCAGGGGATCTGCTCCGCCCCCCAACCCCCCAAGAATCGAAAATATCGCAAATACTGGAGCCCCATAGGTTAGAATGGCCTGTGTACCTTCGCGTGGCACTGCACACACACCTCAAGCACACACAGCATTTTGTCCCTTGACACTTGCCATCCGGAAAAGACCAAAACCGCAGATAGCAAATCTGCGAACTGCAAGGGACGAGTGTATTAGTACTTCAGTTTCACCCCCACTGACAGCAGATTTTAAAATAACTTTCCATCTCCTCTCACCACCATGTTGTTACTGACTGGTACAAAACAAATGAAGCAGCAAAATTGGCCTCTGATGCATATTTCAAACTATGGTTTAATTAAATATGAAATCAGCTAGAAACTATACGTGATACAAGCTGAGTCTGACAAGACAGCCTAAGCTTGCTTTCTCCTGAATGACATTAATGAGTGTGTTAATTTGAGAAATAAAGATGAATAACATGTTCCAACCTTTCTGTTTTTGATTTGCTAGCTGCTGTGCACTGTTCAAAATCTTGACTTAGGCTCCGTAGCTTTTTTTGAAGTATTTTCTCTCGTTCAACACTTCCCTCATAAAACTTAACTTTCTCTTCCATTGCTTTTAGTTTTTCTTCTAGGATCTTAAACTCATGAAGGATCAAATAACTGACTCCACAGTATTTACACACTGTCTGATCCCGGGTCATCTGAAAAAAGAGAAATACAAGAATGAAAAATACAGTGAGTATTGCTTATATTGTAATAAGCAATATATTTAGTGAACACAAGGAGCACATGTAGAGAGATCTTGTAGTACCTTTGAGACTAAGGGCCTTTACAGACTGCTATAAATAGTGCAAATTGAGTCCACTTTAACTGCCCTGGCTCAGTGCTAGGGAATCATGGGAATTGTAGTTTTTTCTGAGACATTGAGCCTTCTCTGTCAGAGAGCTCTGGTGCCACAATAAACTACAGTTCCCATGATTCCCTAGCACTGAGTCAGGGCAGTTAAAGTGGACTCAATTTGCACTATTTCTGGCAGTCTGCAAAGGCCCTAACTGAAAGAAAGAAGTTGGCAGCATGAGCTTTCATAGGCTTCAGTCTACTTCCTCAGATACATCTATGAAAGTCTGCGAAAGCTCATGCTGCCGACGTCTTTCTTTCAGTTAGTCTCAAAGGTGATACAGGATCTCTCTACATACTGATTCTACAGACTAACATGGCTATATTTTTGAATTCTACACAAAGGAACATAGAAACATAGACTAGCTTCAGAGCAAGTTAAATAACTTAGACCATCTAGCAATACTGTCCACATGGACAAGCCATAGTTCTCAAAAGCAAATGGGGGAATATCTGGCCCTCCAAATGTTACTCTAGTCTGATATCTGAAGGACCAGATGTTTGCCATCCCTGCTCTAGGGTCTTAAACAAGAATCTTTCCACACTCTGTCTGGATGCATAAAGAACATATGGCCTGTCACTGAACTGCAGCCTTCCCTAAACTGATACATTGGCCTCATAGAAAAGCCTATATTGCTAATATTTCCTTCTTCAATATTAACAGATTGCTATATTAGTTAATCTAGTAAGAAAAAAAGAGATTGCAGTCAGAGATAAAAGCAGCATGTTGCTACTCATAAGCAAGAAGATAATCTGAATTTCTGTGCATGGAAATCTGTTTTGGGAGATAGTTTTGCTTCCATTTCCTGCTAGCTATAGCAACTTACAGCTGGCTGATGTAATGAATAAAATGCACTAAAGCTGAAGTACAGAAACCATGTCCAAAATGGGAATACTGTCTTCTGTCCAGGGTTGTATTCTTTTAGTCTGCCTTCTTCACTATCTGCTGATTGTTGGCTACTAAAATCAGCAGGGCATCAAGGCAGATCAATCACACTTTTGCCCCTTGGAGGAGGACAAATAATAGAGGAAACACTTCCATTATACAATTCAAATGTTATTTTACTTAAAAATTTGGTGTTACATCTCTAACACATAACATGTACTTCAAACAAACTGTTATAACAGTCACCTGACAAAGCCACATTTGTGGTCCACCAAAACCATGAGTAGGGTAGTGTTTCAGAGTGATGTACTTACTGTACATGATACTTATGAGTCACACAGAAACTATGAAGTTTGGAAGGTGTGAGATTATTAATCATCTTACAGCGGATGTATTTCAGCACACAATTGCATGTTAGGGTGAATTTGAATTCCTTAAAACAGAAGGTAGGTTTTGTTCATGAGCTCTGCCACTTTTTTTTTAAAGCTCAGTTTTTATCATTTACTTGAAACAAATCAAAACAGCTTTGATTTCTGTGCATGTACAGCAATAGAGATGCTGAAATAATGTTACTTAAGCACACTGTATTTATGCAAGTGTATCAGTGACTCTGGATTTTAACTTGAAAACCAAAGGAAGGAATACTTGCTACACAGGAAAAACTGCTAATATGCACATGTACAACACCAAGTTACATTTCAGCCTTCTAAACATGTCATGCTTCTAAGCCTTAAAACTTAGAGGATAATCATGGCAAGCTGTGAAGATGCATGTAACAAATCACTTTGTTGAAGCTAACCAGATAAATGTCTGATCAACTGCCTGGCAATTCCTTGTATGACATCCTGAGTTCCACAATTTGAGAAAGGTGGCATACAGAAGTATAAAATAAAATAATATTCATAAAGACATCAACTTAAAACAACACTCTTGAAATGAATATAATCATTTATGAATATAATCACAGTGCTAGATCAAACCAAAGATGCATCTAGTTCAGAGATGGACAACTTTGGTCCTCCCACTGTTTTTGGACTGCAATGTCCACAGTCCTTCACAACTGATAGTGCTGTCTGAGATTTGATGAGAATTGTAGGGCAATGATATCTGGAGCATACAGTTACCCATCCCTGAACTGCTTTTATCTTTCTACTGTATTTTCAACACAGTTAAGCAGATGATTCCGCAAAGCAAAATACTATGATGAATTTCTCACTTGCTTTCTCACAGCATCTAACTTATGTATACTCCCTCTGAATGTGAAAGTAATATATTCCACATATATATTTCAACCAGGGGTGTAGCATATAGAGTAATATGAAAAGGTGTAATGTGACATATAAGAAAGGTCAGTCATCAGATGCTACGAAAAGGTACATGGAGTGGAGGCAACACAAAAGAGAACAAGTAACAGCAAGAAGTGATGTGAGCTGAGAGAACATGTCTACAATCTAAGTTGAGTGAATATGTCATAATAAATTAGTGAAGGAATCCTCTGAGATTACCAGATGTCACCACAGGGTAAATGACAATCTGTACCCAGCCTAAGTCATCACACAGCACGTTAAGGCATTTTAAGATTTATTAAATTGATTGAACTGCATGAACTCTTTCCCCAAATCCATTGAGGCAGGGCTCATAATCAAATTACTAAATATATGTATCAAAGAAAACACTGCAGATATAATGTGTTTTGCCTCAATAAACGAAGACACACTTCAACTATAGAGCAACTATTTTAACATTTTATTTTGACCAAGGCTTGAAAAGATGAGAAATGTTTAGAATTCAAAGACAATAATAAAACAGGGACAGGGATGATGGATTCAGATAAAGAAAGCTCCTTGAAAATAAGAAGAGGAAAAATTGTTCAAATGTAAGCAAATGGGAAAAGAAAGAAAAGAGAAATGGAGTCAAGTTCTTTTGCAAGAGTCAAAACAATGAGCACTAATAGATTTAATTATGAGACAAGCCATAAGCAGATTAAGGATTCCAATGGCATACATCAATGTTATGCATTTTAAAATATTCCTTCATAAAACAACATGTCTGAAATGCTGGTTTCAGAATTGCTACACCCGCCTTTATTTATCCTAATTCTTCATTTTAGCCTCATGAAGGCTGATCATAGTTACAGTGGCTCTGAAGGAAATGAAAAATTAATTCTATTTTTCCTGGCAGTTACAACCTGTGCTTGGAAATATGAAACTGTTATTCAGAATAAATAGCATAAGGTTCCAAAGTACTAAAATTACTTATTGAAAGGGGACAAACCGAGCTGTAATATGAAGGGGAAGGGAGGGACTGTTATCCTGAAAAGAACATTGTGATTTCTTGAAGCACTACCGCTTCTGTCTCTCAAAATAAACAGTTTTAGACATTCCACTTTATGTCTCCAGTTTGAGTGGTGAAGGGAAGCGTGTTTAAGATCTATCTGAAAATGTAACAAACTGTTGATTTTTCCAGCATTCCTATATAGAAGTGATGGTGAACCTTTTAGGGGTCGAGTGCCCAAACTAAAAGGCCTTCCAGCAGCAGGTGTTACCCACTGCTGGGGGCGGGACTTCCACCCTCCAGGGGCAGGACTTCCAGGGTGGAACTTCCTCCCCCTGCCCTCCCGGGCTTTCAGCTACCTCTCCAGAGACAGCTGAAGGCCTGGCGGGGGGGAGAGAGAAAAGGAACAGGCATATGCCACTTCCTCCTCCTCTCCCCACGCTGTTCCCAGCCTTCAGCTGCCTCCAGAGAAGGCTGAGGATGGCGTGGGGGAAGGAGGAGGAACAGGTGCATGCCTCTTCCTCCTCCTTTCCCCACACCATCCTCAGCCTTCATCTGCCTCCAGAGAGGCAGCTGAAGGGTGGGGAGGGTCTGGAAGGAGGAAGAACAAGCATGCACCTCCTCCTCCTCCCCACTCTCCGCATGCTGAAGAAATTGGCTTCACATGCCATCTCTGGCACACATGCCATAGGTTCACCATCGTGGCTATAGAGCAGGGACAGGCAACCTTTTTGAGACCTGGGCCGGTCTCAAAAAGGTTGCTGCTCGGCTGGGCCAGGGGGGGGGAAATGGCGGAGCCCGCACGCACATGCGCGCGCACACCCTCCTCCTGCACGCGCGACCCCCCGCGCACGCTGCCGGCACGGCCACTACCGCGGCCGCCGCCGTAGCGCGCACCGCCGCAGCTGCCATGGTGCATGCGCGGCCGCCATTTTGGAAGCCAAAATGGCGGTCACGACGCGTTTGCGCATGCGCAAAAGTATTGCGCATGCGCAAATGCGCCGCGGCCGCCATTTTGGCTTCCAAAATGGCGGCCGCGACAAGCGCGCCCGAAAACGCTCCCCGGCAGCGGCGCGCAGCGGCGGGGGTGGCGCGTGGCAGCAGCGACGGCGGCAGCCTTCGGACGGGGCCGGTAAGTCCGGGGCCCGGGGCCTTAACCGGCCCCCGGGCCGTAGGTTGCCGATCCCTGCTATAGAGTAATGAACAAGAGTCATTAAGTGTTGCTAATGAAACTCATTTCGTTTAAAACAATTTAATATACATCCTTAATCATTTGTTCTTCAAGAAGTTGACTATCTTCTCTGACTACCACTACTAAACTCATGCCAAAGAGGAGAAAATTGCTTCAAGAGAAAAAGAAGGAAATCACTCATTGCTAAGTATAGCAAGAATAAAAATGCTAAAGATATATTTCAGATACAGGCCAGATGACAACAGGTCTTTGAATCTCTACATTAGCTGTATTTAAAATTTGTATCCTGGAGGAAACCTTGAAATAATTTTCAGGTCTCAGGGAACCACTGTTTAACACTTTTTATATCTGTAGCTCAAAAAATGTGTTTTTTTTCAATGAAAATCTCTCAGGTAACACTAACAACCCTAGGGTATACAGACCCTGGTTGAAAAATCTTGCTCTACATTGAGGTTTCAAGCCAAATCCTGCCGTTATGGCTTCTGTATAAAATTCAAAAATGGAAAATCTACTTCACACATTACATAAAAATAATCCATATTTGACATTGTGTACATCCAACTTGGTCCGAAATACCATAAAGGGACCACATCCTGTGTGATCTTGGAAGATAAGCTGGCAAAAACCAGCAAAAACCACCTCCGAGTATCCCTTGCCTAAGAAAACTATTTGAAATTCATGGGGTCGCCATATGTCGATAGGCAACTTGAAGGTGCACACACACACCATCTTCCACAAACACATGCACACACTTTTGCAAATGAAAAATGCATTCCCGATAAATGCATTCTGATTAATATTCTTACTAGAGATGGGGCTGCTGGTGGAATTTTGTTTACTATAACTATTCTTATTCTATTGCTTGAATTTATATATCACATAAATTATTTATATTTAATTGTGTACAATACAGTTTATATTCTTGTTATCTGACCCTCATACTCAGTCCACTCCTCACTCAGTTCTAGTTCTTAATATGTTTTGGAAGAATCTAGATCTGGCTACTAAACAATTCCTCTTCTCTTAAGGTTCCCCATTTTCCCAGCAGATACCATATTCTTGACAAATTTGAGGCTATGCCATGAACTCACCTACACAAATTCATCTAAGACTAAGGTGGGGCAAAAACAAGACTCTTTTTGTGGCCCTCATAGGTTAAAACTTTCACCCCTAAAAATTTTTTTTGCTCCAAAATGACCTCTAGGGGATGCAGAGGACATTTCCATCATGTCTGGAGATTCCCTGGCCCCTACCTTGTGGTCAAAACAATGCCATTTTTTCCTAAACATTTTTTTTTGCCTCAAAATGCCCTCTAGGAACCCAGGAAAGCACCAAAACATTGTGAAAATGCCTCCATGCACCCTTGAGGGCATTTAGGAGCAAAACAAATATTATTACTGCAGAATCTGGTGCAGTGCAGGGGGGGGGGTGCCCCAAAGGTCTCCTGAAGAGTGATGTGGCAAAATACTTTTATAGTTGCTCACCTGTTTTAAAAATACAATTCCAGGAAATGTAGTGTGTGCACATATAGGAAACATGCAAATATCAGTATTATTAGATAAGAGAGGAAAATAAAAGGGAAATGCAATAAGAGTACTGGCTGTGATAGGATAACAGCAGGGAATTGAAACAGCAAAACAGGTATCCTTTCAACATACAACAGCAGTCATTATATTTCCCTCCATAGCATACCTTCTGTATTTCTTCAGGTAATGGATGCACAGGAATATGTCTATCCATGGCCTTCTATAGTTTAGACAGAATGTTATTGGACTGCCACAAAAAACTGTTAAGAGATTATAAACAAATAAAATGAGGTTAATTTGAAATACCTTTGATTGTAGTTTGCCAAATCAAAGAAAAACAAGTCATCATTCTAATGATGTAATGCAGTAATTACATCCACACAAGGAAGCATATTTACATAAACCAATAAGCTGTAAAAGGAGCTGTTTGCACGAGAGGCAAGTGTACACCTAACACCTGGCCTCCACATATACACGCACATTGACAATCACCTGTAGTTTTATCAGACATTTAGCTTTCTCTGTCAGAGAGCTCTGGTGCCATGACAAACTACAATTCCCAGAATCTCATAGCATGCAGTTAAAGTGGACTCAATTTGCACTATTTCTAGTTATAACACATCCTGCCATGCAGTGCCCTCCAAAGGTTCTGAATTACATGGCTGGGTTCAGCATGGCTGGGGTCAAGGTTGATGGTGCATATAGTCCAGAACACCTAGAAATTACCACATATTGGGAAAGGTTAGTTTGGAAGCCGGTTTGCTAATACTAGAGATATTTTTGCCTAACATGGTAAAACAAACCAGACAGTGGGATTCCAAAGGATTTTAAAACACTAAATATAACAGCTTTGATGCAAAGAAACTCATATAAGACAACAAATCAAGTGTTTTCTTATTTTGAATGTTAATGGAAACTAATTGTTTAGAAGATGCTGGCCTGGAAATGGCGAATGATATTTTCAAGTTATAAACTGAACTTTAGACAGTTCTTTAAGAGTGATGATCAGAAAATTCTTTCCTAGTTAGTAATTTCTGTAAACTAATAAAAATTCAGAGTACAAATTTTATAGTCAATTCATTTTCAAAAAATTCAGGCACTTCCCATCAGCTGCTCTTTTCTTTTTCTTTGGGAAAAACTCACAAAGATCATTTGAGTAAGAGTTTGTTGGTTGGTTTTTTTTATTGCTGTTGTTATTTAAAAAAGGCAATTTTCTCAATCATCATTAGGAAGTTTTGCATTTTTTCTCTTATTGCCTCTATTGCTATATTTTATATACATACTATACTCCTATGGCATATCTTGCTATCCTGAAAATATTGATTTATTTTTCAAGGCACCAAACAAATGTTTATCAAGGGTTGTTGGGTTTTTTGACAGTTTTTTGACAGTGCAGTCCAGAAAAATCCACAAAAAATAGGGACACATTTCTTAAAAATTTCATATTTATTCGTTAATTGAACAACTTACAGTGCCATACAGTCCAAAATTTCACAGATAAATAACAGTGTGTGTGGCCATGCAAATCAAGGTGGCAAAAATTATTAATGAAACACAAATAAAGAGAAGCTGTACCACTTTGCTTTTGCCTGAATCTACTGGGAAGGACAAAAATCTTCCCCCTCCCCTTCTGATCTGCAGATTAACTGAGCACAAACTACTTTTGCAGTTGCAGCAACTGAAGTAAGATGAGAATGAAGGGGGAAAGTGGGAGGGAGATAGAGGAACTGGACCATTTTAAAGGCAGTTGAAAAGTGGGACAACAGAGGATAAACTGAGATTGTTCCTATCAAATTGGGATAGTTGGAGGCTATGCATTGTGGTATCCAGCATATATTAAAGATCAGAAAGTGACCTTCTCGGTCTTTTTTCCCCAAGCCCCTTTAATGCTAATAAGAGGTGTGCCTTTTATCTACATCAGCTCTCACTTGAGAACATCTTAAAAAACCCTAAAGTAAGCATCTAAAGAAAGATACAGACCTGTGACAACTGGCACCATAATTTTTTTCTCTCTGACATGATTTCTGCCATGTTTTGCCTGATGAAGAAGCCAGTGTGCTTTAAAGATAATTGTTTGTTTATTGTTTAATTTTTGTATAATAACATTTTGGCTGTACTTTGTTTGAATTTGTCGTAAGCCACCATGCCGGGAGAAAGATGGGATAGAAATAAAATAAATAAATAAATGTACTTTGAGACTTAGTGTGGTGTATTTTTGTGCCTTTTGATTGGCATGATAAAGGTAACATTGTGATATTTATTTTGATATTTTGTTATACTTTGTTGCATAACCAACATAGCTACCTTTATCATTTTTATGTCAACTCAAGTAAGTCTGACTGAATGGGGGCTTGCTCACAGATAAATGTGTATAAAATAATGCACCCTTGAAGTTGCCTAAATACTGAGGATATTAAAGTTTCTTTTCTAACACACATGCACCAAGATTTGTTTTTAACTGCATTAAATGAGTTATAAAATGTTTTCTAACCAAACTGGAATTCAGATGTGCTGCAAATTACCAGTCGATTTAGCACTATGATTAGGGTTTATAGCAGAGTTTAATGTACACTTCTAGCATCTCCTAAACCCACTGAGAAATCCAATCTGCAATCCCATCTGCTGCCCCTCAAATGGGGCAAATCTTCTGACAACCAGAATATATAGCTTCTGCATCTGAGCATCATGATTTACTTAAACAGCATCTGATGTTTTTGTGACCAAATATTACACTACCCAGCCCAGTAGTATTTAAATTTGCAATGAAAAGCAATACACTTGTTGAGACCATTTTTATTCCAGTTCTTTTCTGTCTGTAAAAAGTAACTGGATTAGGGTGACCAGATGTCCTCACCACAAAGAAGGACAAGGCACCACAAAATGTATGACTTTCTGGGAAAATGGAGGACATTACCAAATAAAAGCTAAAAACACTTATAGAAACATAAATTCAAGCTTCTTAGGCCCAATCACACTACAAAAATAATCTGAGATGAATCTGGGTTATTTCCTTGGTGTTCATTCCTGCCCCAAATGCACTCGATGCACTTTGGGGGGGGGGGCACAAAAAACCCCACCCACTTAACCAAGGGTATTCAATAGCATTCCCCCCCCCCCCATTTTTCCTGAAAGATCCGCATTGATCTGCATCTTTGGCAGTGTGAATACAGTAGCAAATAGTTTTGGATCGCTATGTATCATTCAAGGGAATGGAGGCAGCTCAATTTTATCCCAAAACTATGGCATGTGTGAATAACAGCAAGGTTAAAATGACTCAGAGAGATTTGGGAACCCAAAACGTAATTTTAGGTATGCATCAGTGTGGCAATCCGCATCTCCTTGGGACAAAAAAGTAAGTGTGAATGCGCCCTTAGTCAAGCTCAAAATGGAGGACACTTTGGAATTCCTCCTGGACAGAAGGCTGAAATGTAGGATGTGTCCAGAAAAAGGAGGATGCCTGGCCTGCCTGAACTGGATCTAACAAATGACTGAAACTTGGGGACACTGTGTAGAACAGTTTAGATGACAATGTCCAAGAATGCCTGCATTGTGGGTCTACTTTTGTGTAGATTCTGCAAGAAAATATGACTCTAGGGTACTAAGCTGTTCCATCCCAGTGAGTACCAGTTAAGGACAAAATGTGACAGGAAGAACAGAAGGGAGAAAGAAGACTCCATGTTTATCTACTGTCTTCTCTCCCCATACTGTGTAACAGGTGAGGGATTGTTCAGTCGTAAAACGGCCTTGTAAAAGGGGAATGATCTATCATCGTCAAAATAAAGCTAGTGGGGAACAACAGATTACCTCGTTAGTTTGTAAGGGCACAATTTGTACACAGCTGTTACCTCTACACAATAAATATGGTCACCTCTTCTTTGTCCAGACATCCTTTGTCTGTGAGTCAGGCTAGCTCATGCAATTGTTTTTAATTCAAGTGAACAGACCTTCCTTTCTTGACTATACACTCATATGCACATGTATAATATGTGAATTCAACAGTCGCTGAGAAAGAAGACAAGTAATTTCCTCAACGACAACAGCATAGCTCTCAAGTCAGTACACCTACAGGAACTGGTGTTCATCATATATATAATTACACATTATGTATGGTATGACCTGGTCCTTTAAGAATATTTTTATTGGGAAGAACCTTGGCTTCTCACCTTGGCTTCTCATGATTCTGACACTCTTAACCATTTATGGCAGGACTACGGAACTTGTGCCCCTTCAAATGTTATTCGACTACAGCGCACATCAGGCATGATCCTCACACAACCAAAGGTGAATAGTGTTAGTTCAAAGATATAGCCATGTTAGTGTGGGTAATTTAAGTTTCCTAAGGCTTCAGCCTTTTTTTAAGGAAACAAAAATATTCAAATATCAAAATATGAAAGCCAAGCCTGTTACAGTCTAGCTTTAAATTAGCAGAGTAGCAGAAATGTGCCTTTGCCTAACTAAGGGCCTCTGCAGACCAGCCCAAAGGGCTGGCCTGGTGGCAGAGATGGGGCAGGGCAGCCACACGCCATCTGCCCCAACCCCACGTCGATGGCGTCCTGACGCGCTGCGCCGGAAGGGGCGATGATGAGCTTTGCGCCAGCTCTTAGGGCACCCTTTTGCCACCCCTGAAAGGAGCAGCATTTTTGCTGCTCTATTCGGGGTAGCAAAAGGGAGGATTGGGGCCACGGCGTGGGGTAGCCGCGGCCCCGATCCGCCACTTCCCAGGGCGGCTCTGTGCCGCCCGTCTGCAGCCCCCCTATGTTAAGAACCGAGACTGACTCCAAAAAACAACAAACACGTAGTTTGTAGTTTAAAACAATGGCTTTAATCTATATTTACATAAAAGGCTATATCCTAATCTGGCTTGTGAATTGTTCAGGTAGAAAAGAAATCTTTATCTCATCATCTTTCAAAACAAAGTTGAGAGAGGGATGGGAACAGCTCAGTTGAAAATCTTTGAGAGAATGTGTGTTATTCCCAAAGGGGGAGTGACCTAAGTCACATGTTTAGTTTTTGAATGAGAGAGGGAGGAAGGAAATCCCTATCTATCTAAGGAGTGGGAAAGAGATTGCAAATATTTTCCACGTTAGTCTGTAGAATCAGTATGTAGAGAGATCTTGTAGCACCTTTGAGACTTAACTGAAAGAAAGAAGTTGGTAGTATGAGCTTTCATAGACCAAAGTCTACTTCCTCAGATACGTTAATGCTCTGATGATTTCAAATTTCCCACTACCGGGCCCTTTAAACAACTGCTCAGCTGTTTCCTTCTTTCCTGCTTTTTTCACCCAACGATGCCATAGCCCAGATGTTCAGATGTTGTCCAAGCAGGCGAAGGAGGGTCTGGGGGGGGGCAAGGTTTGAGTATTTTTATTTTTTTATTTGACAGAAAGTGCAAACCTTTGTGTTTCTGTGGCTTCAACGCATGGTGATTTTATTCTCCAGTCTGAGGCTGGCGGGGGGAAAATCCACCCAAGGAGAAGCTCCATTCTATGGAATCCTGGGATTTGTACAGCGGGCCCTTGGTATCTACTGGGTTTTGGTTCCAGGACACCCCATTGATAGCAAAATCCATGGATGCTCAAGTCCCACTAAATACAAAGGTGTAATAAAATGGTATCTTTTGTGTTTTCAAATTGTTTCTGACTTATGGCAAACCTAAGGCGATCCTATCACTGAGTTTTCTTGGCAGGTTTCTTCAGAGGGGGTTTGCCATTGCCATCCTCTGAGGTTGAGAGAGTGTAACTTGCCCAAGGTCACCCAGTGAGTGGGTTTACATGGCCAAGCTGAGATTCGATCCTTGGTCCTCAGAGCCACAGCGTAACTCTCAAACCATTAAGCCACGCTGGTGTCTCTTATATAAAATGCCAAAATCAAAGTTTGCTTTTTTTGGAAGTTGTGTGTGTATACTAAGTATTTTCAAGCCATGTATAGTTGAATCTGTACATAAAATGGCAAGATCAAAGTCTGCATTTTTCATATATACAGTATATATTATTTTCAAGCCATGGATGGTTGAATCTGTAGATAAAATGGCAAGATCATAGTTTGCTTTTTTTGGAATATATATATATATATATATATATTCAATATTTTCAAGCCATGGAAGGTTGAATCTATCGATAAGATGGCAAAAATCAACGTATTCATATATATATATATATATATATATATATAATATTTTCAAGCCATGGATGGTTAAATCTGTAGATAGGCAATCCGTGGATAGGGAGGGCCAACTGTAGTTTGTTGTGGCACTAGGGCTCTCTAACAGGGAAGGCTTAATATCTCACAAGACTACAAATCTCAGAATTCCATCGCACGGAGCCACGGCAGTTAAAGCGGTGCCAAACTGCATTAGTTCTGCAGTGTAGACACAGCCGTAGCTTAAAAAGATAACTTCTGCCCCCGCCACCTCTCCCTGAGGGATACTGGGAGTTGCAGTAGCAGAACAAGTGAGGAACCTTCTCCCTTTTATTCCCCTGCTTGCTTCCAAGGCATAGAGAAGACCAACGCCACTTACTTACCCGAACAGCAGAGCCGCAAAGCAGACAATGAAAGGCCGCCAGCCTTGCGAAGACACCTCCACAGCTTCCTCGTTGCCTCGGCAACCATTCCACCCTGGAAGAACCCGGAAATAGGCCTTACCGTAAGGGCGGAAGAAGCTCCGCTGGCTTCACTGTCTCATCTGGGCATGCGCACTCCACTTGACCTGCTGGAGAAAGGCTTACTGCATTCTTATAGTGCTATTCCACTTTTAACGCTCTGTCTGCCTCCTGTTGCATTCTGGGTTTTGTAGTTCAGTGAGGCCCAACAGCTCTCTGGCTGAAAATTCTCAATGCCTTTCACCTAAACTGAAAATCCCAGAATGCAACAGGAGGCAGCCATAGCAGTAAATTATTATTATTATTTTATTTTCTTATATATCACCCTTCTCCCAATATAGAGTGGCAAACAGCAGATTTAAAACAATATTATTATTATTATTATTATTATTTTACTATATCCTGCCTTTCTCCCAATATAGCGTGGCAAACAACAGATTTAAATCAATACTATTATTATTATTATTATTATTATTATTATCTTATATCCTGCCTTTCTCCCAATATAGCGTGGCAAACAACAGATTTAAATCAATACTATTATTATTATTATTATCCTATATCCTGCCTTTCTCCCAATATAGCGTGGCAAACAACAGATTTAAATCATTATTATTATTATTATTATTATTATTATTTTCCTATATCCTGCCTTAGGTTCACCTTGGGGTTACCATAAGTCGGAAATGACTTGAAGGCACACAACAACAACAACAACAACAACAACACTAGAAATGTGAAGACTGAAAGAAAATTTAATTGGGGTGAAGAATTCTTATTTAAGCAGACACTTCTCATTTTGTCACCCCTCCTGGAAATGCCTAATATATTAACTATTTTGAGCCAGCATAGTATAGTGGTTTCAGCACTGAGTGTTGGACTATGACTCGAGACCAAAGTTTGAATCCCCAATTAGCCATGGAAATCTTCTGGGTGGCCTTGGACAAGTCACACTCTCTCAGCCTCCTCAAAACAAGGCAACCCCCCTCAAAACAAATCTTGCCAAGAAAACCCCTGTGGTAGGTTTGCTTTGTGCGTGCTGTGTGCCTTCAAGCCGTTCCCGACTTATGGCAACCCTATGGCGAACCTATCACGGGGTTTTCTTGGCAAGATTTGTTCAGAGGAGGTTTGCTATTGCCTTTCCCCTGAGGCTGAGAGAGTGTGACTTGCTCAAGGTCACCCAGTGGGTTTCCATGTCCTGGTCCAATGCTCAAACCACAACGCCGCGCTGACTCTCTCAGGTTTGCCTTAGGATCACCATAAGTCAGAAATGATTTGAAGGCACACAACAACAACAACAACAACAACAACAACAACAACAATGGGTATTAATTGTAAATGAGACCCAGCTTGACCTAGTAGTTTGAGTATTGGACTACAATGTGGACACTAGGTTCCCAGCTCAGCCATGGAAAATCACTGGGTGACCTTGGGCAAGTCACATGCTCTCAGCCTCTGTATGCCTGCTTTAAATGGGGCTTTCAGTAATGCTTGCTTCCACAGAGAACTCTGTGTGTGTGTGTGTGTTTGCTAAGGTCTGTACCAGCTGTTCCAGGGGTGTTCCGCTGGCATTGCAATGCTTATGTTTTCCTCACTGTAGCCCATTTTCCCGTAACATAATGCCCCAGCCGCCGTCATTCAGCTGCTGTGCAAGTGTTGAACTGCAGTGAACCTGTGAGTGATGGAATGGGACATAAGCCTAATTTTAGCATGGTTTTGGGGTTGTTTTTCCCCCCCTTGCTTTTGCTCCCATGAACTCTTGGCCTGGGTACACCGTCATCTCTGCTGGTTTACAGCATATTCTGTGCCGCTGCATGACAGATTGCAATGTCCTTGTGTGCCCTCTTGTAATCCACTGTTTGCATGGTGCCCACCCTCTGATTAAAATTAGTGACCAGCCCTTTGATCAGGCACGACACATTCAGGCACAAAAGGAGGAAAAAGCTGGGGCGGCAGGGGGAAGGAACCACTTGACTGTGTAATGTCAGGGAAACTGATGCACACAGTCCTGATTTCACTAGAACTTTCTGTGACCTGAGAGCTGTCCCTTAAACCTAGGTCAATCCCTCTAAATTAGGACATCTGTTTACCCTGTACTTGAACTGCCTTTGCTCTGCCAACCCCCACTGAAAGCTCTCTTAAGGCAGCCTGTAACAAAAGACAAGCGAACAAATAAATAAGATGATCCTCAGGGTAGGTGGACCTCCTATGGTTTCTTCCCAGTGGAGTTAATTCCACACATATGTTCAAGACATTTCTTTGCTGTTGTGCGATTGGCCCTTCTTACTCCAACAAGGTCATGGTGTTTGTGACTGTTCTGCTTGTCTGTTTTATCATAACAAGGCTCCCTGCAGACATTTAACTTGTGCAGAATCCAGAGCAAGCATGGGGAACGAGTGGTTCTCCAGATATTGTTGAGGAATGCTCTTTGTCCAGGCAGTGTGTTTGGGGATGATGGGAATTGTAGTCCAATAATAGCTGGAGGGCCAGAGGTTCCCCTTATCTGACCTCAATTTATCTTACAATTGGCTCAGGCATTTCCCACCCACCACCCCACCACCACCCCAGTGCCTCATGTATAAAACGATTAATTGCATGTGACGTCAAAGGCTTTCACGGCCGGCATCCATAGGTTTTTGTGGGTTTTTCGGGCTGTGAGACTGTGTTCTAGAATGTATTTCTGACATTTCACCTGCGTCTGTGGCTGGCATCTTCAGAGAAAGCTTCTCTGAAGGTGCCAGCCACAGATGCAGGCAAAACATCAGGAATACATTCTTCAAGAATGTTAGCATATGTCCTCCATTTTTCCTGATATTTTAGAAGCACGTGGAGTTCCCTATGACCCCAGCCTGACCCTTGGGAGATGGCAGCCATAATCCCCTAAATGTGAGGTCATGTAGGCATTGCTGGAGTTTCCCAAGACCACTAGAGATTTCCTGGACAGGCAGGTTTGGGAGTTGCCCTTGGGAATATCCCATTATACTGGAAAAGATACACAATGGTGTTTGTTTGTCTTCGTCTCACACTTAATGGGACAGTGATCAGATTTGATTGCACCCCTTTATCTAGCTTCCCTTCCCTGATAATTTTGAAATCAAATGCATTGTTTATGCTATGCTCATGCTTAGGTAAACAATGGTAAACCCATCAAGCTTTTGTCCTCCTATTGCCAGGCTCATAGCTAGAGGCAGAAATTGCCTTTAAAACCCCCTGGATTTTGAAAGTCTGTGTGCTACCTTGGAAGTGCATGCTGAATCTCTGTCAGTCTGCGCTCTGAGATAGTTCCCACAAACCCCTCTCTTGCCAGTCGTGCCCTTCCACTGAATCCATCCACATTCGCAGCCAGGAGTCCGGAGGAGTCTCTCGGGCGTAGGTATATCCCTCTTACCCTGGTCTTCCTCTCTGCTTTCCCCACTCTCTCCCGCTTATCCTTCTAGTGTGTGTGTGTGCGCCTTATTTGGATGTTTGCTTATTATGTTAATAAATATTTTAGACTTTAATTGGAGTTGGGTCCGTTTTAGCGTCATTCCCTGCCAGAATCCTTAAGTCTCTGGTATACACCTGGATAGATCTCATGAAGCGAAGTTGGGCATTTCACTCTCACACATTTGAGGTAATTATAAATTCCCCTAAAATAGACTTGATTCCCAAAAAGAACACGGCTTCACAGCCCGAAAAACCCACAAAAACCTATTGATTGCATGATTTGCGGAGCTCTGTGAACATGCAGAATGGTTCCCCCAGTGTGCAATCAGCCCTCCACATTTGCAGTTTTGTCTCTTGAGGATTTGATTATTCACGGATTTGATTGATATGTTCTCTCTAGGAATCTCTAAGTCCTCCAGTGTGACTCTGTTACCAACATCTGTCAAAAGTCATGCTGGAGGACCCAGAAATTCCTAGGGAAAACATTTCTCTAAGCATTAGTAGGTCCTCCAACACAGTTTCATGGTCAACTTCTGGAAGATCTTGACCAGAGAATTGCCCTGGAGGACCTAGATTCCTAGAGAGGTTTATATACTGTACATATACTGTATATGTATTAGCTGATTAGTGTAACCTTCTAGCAGCTGAATGTATGAACTGTGTTGCAAATGTTGCATCTGAAGTGATACAAAAGTTCTCTCTCTTCAGAGATGGTCCATTCAAACAGGCAAGTGATCAGTGTTGCAGTCATGATGAATATGCATGCATGTGTGAAAAAGCCCCACAGTCAGGATCTTTGTATATCCTTCTTTTCTGCTACAGTGATATATGACAGCTAATACTAAAATTCATATAAAAACAGAGATACAATTAAGACATTCATTAAACTAGATTTAAAAACAACATTAAAAGATTATCAGTAAAAAGAACTATAGCACCAGCCAATTAAAAACCCCTATCCTAAGATGTTTGTTGCTGTGTACCTTCAAGTCATTTCCAGCTTGTGGCAACCCTATGGCAAACCTGTTGTGGGTTTTCCTTGGCAAAATGTGACCAGAGAGGGTTTGATATTGCCTTTCTATGAGGCTGAGGGAGTGTGACTTGCTCTGGGTCACCCAGGGAATTCCCATGCCCAATCAAGGATTTGAACTCTGGTCTCCAGGAGTCCTAGTCCAATACTTAGCATCAACCCATCTTAACCACTATAGACTTCTCTGGATTTTTCTTCAAGAGCATCTTTGCCTGCCAACAGAAAGACAGCAGGGAAAGAACCACCCTAATCTCCCTTAGTAAGGAGTTCCAAATCTTTAATGGAAGTCTTAACAATAACTTCTATAAACTACAGTTCTCAGCCTCTCGCCAGCTTGCTTCCCCCTTAACACAAGTAGCTGTATGGACTTTCATTAGAACTCTTATCCAACCTTTAACTGCATGAGTTCTTAGAATAACCAGTTTTTTATTCAGATAAGGGTTTAAAAGCTATCCCCATTTGGAGGAAATCACATTTTCACCTAACAATGTACTGCAGTGCACCAGATGTTTAAGGCACACACCTTGCTTTTTCCAGCATGACGATCCAAACATCTGATGAAAGTTTGTGTGTTGTACAATTGTGGTTTATTAAATTGAATGCCCTTCTGTTTACTGGGTCCCTTTGATATGTTTACCTGACATATTGTACTCCCATAGAAAGGTATGACCCTTTGTGAGGAATAAAATGAATTGATGCCACCTTCTCTTTAATGTCGGGGAATATATTGCTGGTCAGGTAGGGTACTTCCAGAGAAAAGCATGCACTATCTGATCTCAGGTATAGTGACTCAAAAGACACAGGGGATGCAAATCCCTTTATTGATAGTTGCTAATCCACTGGTAAAGCAACAGGTTCTGAGGAAGGGCCACAGTTTAGTAGGAGAGCACAGGCTTTCCAACCAGAAGCATTATTGTATTTGAAATTGTGGGTCAATGAATTTGACAAGTAATTTCAGCAAGCAGCAGAGAGTAGAGACAGGAAAAAAAGCCATGTTGACTCAAGTATCTTCCCCATTGTTGTCTTACCTATTTGTCTCCCAAGACTCCTATTTGGTGGATTTCCTCCATCCTTCTTCTCCAAAGATTAGTTGTTTATCATGCTTCCTATGGTTAGAGAGAGTCAGCTGGAAATGGGTTCTACATCATGGCTGCCAACATACCAATACACATGGAAGCCATCTCTAGGAGCTTCTGTAATGAAATTTGAATGCTTCTCCTGCTCTGTCCCTGGATGTATTTCTTGAAATAACAAAGCAAGCATTTATTTCGTGTTGCCTGGTTACTATTTCCATAGTAGTTACTCCTGCTCAATAGTCACAAGTCTGGCACTATTCTACAACACTCTTCCAGTATAAATGCCAAGTATCCTTACAGCATTTTCAGGACACAGTTTCTCTAGCTAGGCCTGCTGCCTGAAACCTCTCAGCCAGTCTGTGGCTGCATCTACCCTGCAGAAATAATCCGATTTGACACCACTTTAACTGACATGGCTCAATACTATAGAATTCCGGGAATAGTACCGTAGTTTTGTTGTGGCATCAGAGCTTTGCTTTCAGATGGTGTAAATAATCCTGGTAGAACGTAGGTTGAATCCGAGTTGTTCACATGAATTTTGAATGCATCAGATTAAGGGGGGTTGCAGACTGTCAGAAATAGTGCAAATTGAGTCCACTTTTAGGGTTAGGGTTAGGGTTAGGGAATCATGGGAACTGTATTTTATTCTGGCACCAGGGCTCTCTGACAGAGAAGGCTCAATGTCTCAGAACAAAAACAATTCCCATGATTCCCTAGCACTAACCCTAACCCTAAAAGTGGACTCAATTTGCACTATTTCTGGCAGTCTGCAACCCCCCTAAGTTGGGGGGGGAGCTGCTAAAACCCCACCAAACCCAGGATCATCAATCTCAGCTTTTTGTTGTTGTTTTTCCTCAACTTTTCCACATTGTCAGCTGTGTGAATAATCGATGTGGATAGACCTGGGAAAAACCGGGATAAAACTCTGCATGTCTTGAACGTGTTGCGAATACATCCACATCAGCAACTCCATCTTTATTCATAGTGCTGACATGTGTGAGCAACAAAACTCACAGAGATGTGGTTCTGATAAAAAAAAAAAAAGCTAGTGTGAACAACAAATTGGGAAAGCCTGAGTGAGATCACTCGCATAGTCGCGTTGCACAATAAAATGTGTGAATAACCCCCAGATGTAGTTATTTGGCTATTTTTTGAATGTGTGGCTCCAAAGTACTCTCAAGGCACTTATGGGAGTGTTAAGCAGGAAAATTGCCTGTTTCAAAGCAGAATAGCCCCTCCTGGGGATGATGCTATGCCTTGCACTCCACAATCTGAAGGAGCTGCCTCATCAGGGGTCCTTTCACACTACACACTTATAGTACTATGATTCCACTTTAATGTCCCTGGCAACATGCTATGGACTCTTGGGATTCTGGTTTAGGGAGGGTTAGCATGGTGTAGTGGTTTGACTGTTGGACTAGGACACTAGGAGCCCAAGGTTTGAATCCTGGCTCTGCCATGGAAAGCCACTGGGTTTCCTTGGGCAAGTCACACTCTCTCAGCCTCAGGGGATGGCAATGGCAAACCTCCCTCTGAAGAAACTTACCAAGAAAACCCTATGATAGGTTTGCCTTAGGGTTGTCATAAGTTGGAAACTACTTGAAGGCACTCAACAATAACAATTTAGAATTGTCAGTCACAGAACCATATTGCCTCACCAAACCTAAAATGCCATGATTCCACATGAGGCTGCCATGGCAGTTAAGGTGAATTATAGTACTACAGTTGTGTGGTGTGAAACAGTCAAGTTCATCTTTGAACTACAATTTCCAGAATACTTCAGACACCATAGAGTTGTAGTCCAGTTAAGTAATTTTTGCAGGCTCTCGGTCTGGCTTAGCATTAAACAGCTTCCTGTGATTTTGTACCTTAAAAAGACCTCATAGGGATGCCGGGATGCCCCTTCCTTGCTCTCCTTCCATCAACAGGTTTTTAAAAAATGACTGGGGTGGGGTTTTAATGCAGTGCAATGCTGCTTTTAATTTTTGTATAGGGTCTTTTTAAGAAATTTTAATGTTTTTAATTTTTAATTTTATAAACTGTTTACTCACATTTAAAATAACTCTTATATTTATAATTTTATTAATGACTTTGTATGGGTTTAATCAGCATTGTTTTTATAGTCAACTTGAGTCCCATTATTGAGACAAATACGCAAATAAATTCCTGACTACCATGAAAAAATGGTAGAAAGTTTAATTTTCAGAACACTCATTTTCAAAACAAAGACAATGAATCTTACTTATTTTATTTTTTATTTTTAAAATTTCTTCTTTCTGAAGATTTTATTATACAAGTATAATATCTGCTGCCATTCAAACATCTGCTGTCATTCAAAATCAGAAAAAGTGTTCAGCAAACACAAAGAAAGGAGAATAAGGCAGCACTATTGCCGATTCCCATTCATGTGGAGTCAATTCCTGAAATGTTATTTGCTATTCTAAAATAAAAAGGTGGTACTGAATAGGTGATCCACAACACAGATTTCAATCTGTCTCCTCCAAAAAGTGTGTAAAAGATTGTAGCCTAAAGCAGAGAACCCAACAAAGGGGCTTTCCCCAGATACTGTTAAGCAGACCTATTATGTCAGGAAATGTCAGACTATCCTACATTTGGGGTCATGTCCTCCTGCACATGTCCTAACCCCCTTCCGTTGGGGTTAGGACCTCTCAAGAGAGCAGAGGAGGAGGAGGAGGAGGAGGAGGAGGCTGGAAAGGCAAGGCAAGGCAAGGCAAGCTGAGGCAAGGAAGGGATTGAGATGGCTCAGCCTCTCTTTTCTCTCTCTCCTTTCCTGGCATTGGAGGCTGTCAGCTGCTGGGGAGATGAGCAAGGAGGGTAGGATCACAGGCAGAGCTGGCAGGGAAGGAGGAGGAGGAGGAGGAGGAGGAGGAGGAGGAGGAAAGGGAAGGAAGGAAGGAAGGAAGGAAGGGCTGGGTGTTCCCTGGGGAGAGCCAGAGCCTTGGATGATGCCCAGGAGAGGGAGAAACTGGAGGTAGCTCCCATGCCCCCCCCATAAGCCTTTCCCCTTTATAGGACCTGCAGGGCAGAACTTCATGGTGAGATGGAGCTCCAAGTTGCTCCACAAGCACACCCCACACTTGCACCCACATCCACCCACAGCTGCTGCGAGGGAAGCCTTCTTTCCCCTCCTTTTCCCTCCATCCCAAATGCCAAACTTCTCCTCCATCCCAAACTTCCCTCACCTTGCCTTGCCTTGCCTTGCCTTCCCTGCATGGCAGGAGCCCGGGACTCTCCCTCCCTGGAGGCCCCTCCTCCTCCTCCTCTTGGCCCTCCTCCAGGTTTTAAAAGAGAATTGTCCATGCGTATTTGCTTTTCACATTACAGTAAATGCGAAATTACTGTAATTTCGCAAATGCATTTCCTCTAAACTCCCGAAATTAAAAAGATCTTGGATAATACCAGTTTCTGTCCAGTTTCTGACCAGTTTCTGTGTGACGTCATGTGAAATCGTGAGGCGCAAATTCAGTTTTTGTTTGGGATTTGTGTGGATTAACCAACAGATTTCCCCCGTGTGATAACGTCCTTATATTTTGTTGTGCCTTGTCCTCCTTTGTGGTTGGGACATCTGGTCACCCTGCTCTGTATAGAAAAAACAACAATTGTGTCTCCTAAGGAATAATCATATAGCCAGGAAAGTGGGGAAAATTCCCTCCCCACCCTGACTTCCCTAGACAGTGCCCCTACTACAAATGTCAGAATGCAAGAGCAATTTTGCTTGGATAGATCAAAATTGCACATAGCATCCTTGCTTCCCACAAAGCAGAGCTTGGGAAGATTTTGAACTACAGCTTCCCAAATCCCCCTAAAGCAGCCACCAAATCCCCAATGTCCATGCAATTCTGAGAATTATAGTCAAAAGAGGTACTATTTCCAGACAATGAACCAAAGGGATGCCTCCAGAAAGCCCACAGGCTGGGCATGAATACTTCTCCTCCCTGTTTTTTCCTGAAAGAAATGTATTTGGTGTTGTTGAGGCTTTTAAAAAGGCAAATAAGAATGCATCATGTGGAGAAAATGGAAAGGAAGAAGTTTTCCCCGCTTTCCTATAAAACTCAAAGCCAGTGCAATTTACCAAGACTGAACTACGGGAGATTCTGGATAGACAAAAGGAAGTGCTACTTTGCCCAATGCCTAATAGAACTGTGGAACTCACTGCCACATGATGGAGTGATGGCTGACAGCCTGGACAACTTTGGAAGGAAACTGGACAAATTTGTGGGAGATGTGGCTATCAGTGACTACCAGTGATGACAGAAAAACATATATAATTTCCTTCTAACAGAAAACGTTGCATGCCTAAATATCCCAATACCCATAAATAGTGGAACATCCTTCCATGGAGGTCAGACTGCCTCCATCCCTTCTGAGTTTCTGGTGACAATCAAGTGAATACTGTACTGTTTCTCATGGTCTTTGGCTCTTAAAATCAGGGTGTCTCTCCTCTGGCTGTTTTTTAAAACTTTTTTGTTGTTTGTTTAGAGGAGAGTTCAAACTGTTTTAGTTGGGTTTTAGCTATTTAATTTATTAAGGTGTTGTTGTTTTTAAATCAGTTGTGCATCACCTCAGGGTGAATAATACAGTCCACCCTCCATATCCATGGATTCTTCCTCCATGGAGGCAAATATCCATGGCTTGAAGATATTCCAAAAAATTATAATTAAGGGATAAAATTTGACTATACCATTGTATATAATGGGACTTGAGCATCCATGGATTTTGGTATCCACGGGAGGTCCTCAAACCAAACTCCAGCAGATACCAAGGGCCCACTTTATCTGTTTGGGAACACAGTTAAGCTGGCGGCGTTATACTCCTGCTTTTGGGGCTCCTATTGCCAAAGAACTGGCCATTATATGAACAGAAAATTGTGACTGCACAGGCATCTGGTCTGATCCTGCACAGTCTTTACTATCTCCTTAGGCTCCCACTGGGAGGTTCCCTATAGCTGTCATGACTAATAGCACTAATTGATAGGCTTATTCTCCATGAGTAACTCATGTGTTTATTTACTGTTTCCACCTGACCCCAGATCACTGTGTTACTACAGGGAAAGACTTGCAGCATCAAGGACTGATCCTGCCAAGGGCAGCAAGAAGACAAGCCAATCTGGTCTGAATGAATGTTCAGTCATTTGCCAAGCACACCACCATGATATACTTCTCCCATGGAGCTTCAAGGCAGGTGTGTAGGAAAAGCAGAAAAGAGGAGAGAGAGGATGCCCACGTAACATGCAGAGCAGATGGCAAACATGTCACTAAACTAACAAAGACTGTGAGGGATGGATTCACATGTGTGACCACAACATCTCACTCCCAGAGCTTATGTCTAGTCTTGCTGAAACTCTGGCAGTGAGATCTCATTCTCTATACTATGTGGAAATATGTGGAGACAATGAGACACCATTCAAAACTCGACCTATTATGAGAACAAACTGGAACCAATAAATACTGTGCTTTAAATACAAGCATCTCTGCAGTCTTAAGGACATCATGTTGTGTTACATAAAGTATGTACTGGGACTTGAATTGTTTATTATCTCAGCTGAGGCTGCCACAGTTTCAAACCTTCTCTTCTTCCTCATGAAAAGGAAGGCTAATTTTAACTCCCTCCCTTCTCCAAACAACCACAAGCCCTACTAGAACGTTTTCATCTACACAAGGAACAGGAATAAGTGATTGTTTAGAATACAACTGCCAGAATACCAAAGCCTGGATGGCATTTTGTGTGTTTGGGTAGGTGCGTGCAAAATTCTGGATGTGGTAGTCCAAAAAAAAAAATGTTTCTCTCCTCTGACAAGGATTGTATGTTTATACTGGATTTCTTCCAGTTAGAGTTTTTACACACAAACAGCTTGAAGGAGAGATGAAAGAACAAATTTCTTCGATGCTTGATGCATGTCTTCAAGTTGTTTCTGACTTATGGCAATCCTAAAGTGAAACTATCACAAGGTTTTCTTGAAAAGATTTGTTCAGAGGTTTGCCATTGCCTCCTCTGAGGCAGAGAGCAAGTGATAAGCCCAAAGATATCCAGAAGGTTTCCATGGCTAAATGGGGATTTGAACCCTCATTTACTGGAGCCTTGGTCCAAGAGCCCTAATCCAGTACTCAAAACACAACACACTGATTCTCAGTCAACACATACACACATTACAATGTGACTTTTGCACTTTCAACATAGAGTAAGGGAATTTTTTTTAAATCCCTTAATGTGTGAGATACAAAACACTCCTGGGCCTTGATTCTGGGAAATATTTACTAACTAGGAGAAAACCCTCCTGCTGTGTTCCTCATTGTGTGCCAGAAATAATCCTTTTGAGGCCACTTTAACTGTCCTGGCTCAGTGCTAAGGAATCATGGGAACTGTATATTGTGGCACCAGAACTCTCTGGCAGAGAAGACTCAATGTCTCAGAAAAAAACTACAATTCCCATGGTTCCCTAGCACAGAGCCAGGACATTTAAAGTGGCCTCAAGCTGGATTATTTCTGGCAGTCTGTATAGAGTGACCCTGGGGCATCCCTCTCATAGGACTTTCATGGCAAAATTTACTCAGAGGTTTGCCATTACAGCGAGCCCTTGGTATCCACTTGGAGTTGGTTCCAGGACTGCCCATGGATACCAAAATCCATGGATGCTCAAGTTCCATTATATTCAATGGCGTAGTAAATGTAAAATGGGAAAATCAAAGCTCGGGTTATCTTAAACCTCCCCAAATATTCATATGTCTCTTTGCCTTGTAGATCCATCCACTGGCTACCAGTACAGGCGAGGACTCATTACAAGACTTTGGTCCTAGTATTTAAGGCCCTGCAATTTAATCTCCCTCATTACTTGGCAGCTTGACTAGCATGGTATGTCCTGTCTAGAAATTTAAGATCTGCAGACAAGGGATTATTGGTAGTTCCAACAATGTGTATGGCTCTGTAAAGGCTGCGAACCTTTCAGGATTTGTCTCCGCGTTTGTGGAGCAGTCTTCCTTTGCACCTTCAGCTGGAGGAGGATCTTACCAACTTTCACAAAGGGTTGAAGACCTTCCTCTTCAATTTGCTGGATTCCTGAGTTGCTGAGTGTGCCCAAGGTTGCCAAGATGGGTAGTGACTGATAAGGAGTTGTTTTAGTTAGTATATTAGCGTGTTATTTTAGCATTTTTATTGTCTTGTGCTTAATTGTCTGTTTTTGCTTATGTATGTTTGATGTTCCGCCCTTTGGTGGAAAGGGCGTTATAAATAAAGGTTATTATTGTTATTTGTTTGCTTTTGGGAATTTAAAAAATATATATTTTCAAGCCATGGATGGAATCCAAGGATACAGAGGGCCAACTGTAATTTCCTTTGGGGTGGAGAAAACGGGGTGTGACCTAAGGTCACCCGGTTGTTGGTGATTCAAATCCTGCTCTCCCTATAGTCCAGCCCTCACACTACTACAGTGAGTCCTTGGAATCTGCTGGGGTTTGGTTCCAGGACCCACCCTCCCCCATGAACAGTGGTGTCATCAGGGGGGTGCAATGGTGTGGACTTCACCCCAGAAGAGGGGTGACACCCAGTCAGGCCCTTTTCCCACTGCAGGGCGAGAAGGGGCTAGTGTGCCCCATCTGGCTTCACCACAGCAGCTATGGACTCCTCACAAGGAGTCTGTCTGTCACCGCCGCACAAGTGCACTTGGTCCTGTTTTGCCATGGCTGCAACCGTCTCTTCATGAGGAGGCTGCTGCTATGGCAAAGAGGAAGGGGTAAACATTTTGGATCCCCGGATAGTCCCCCCTCACACAGACCGGGTGATACCAGGGTCTGGGATGCCACGACTGGGGGATACCAAAATCTGTGGATGCTCAGGTCCCGTTATATCCAGTGGCCTAGTAAAATGGTTTCCCTTTTATGAAACACCAAAATCAAGGTTTGTTTTTTAAAATTTATATATTTTTTGAATATTTTCAAGCCATGGATGGCTGAATCCATGAAGAAAAAAACGGTGGCTATGAAGGGCCGAGCGTACATCATGCCAGCTGTGTCTCTAAGGGAGGCATTTAAAGTTAGAGTGAATAGGTCCCCAGCCAGGGTGACTGGATGACCTGACCACAAAGGAGGACAAGGCACCGTAAAATGCAAGACATTCATGAAAACTGTAGGATATAACAAAACAAAAGCTATGTCCTACATTTCATCCTTCTGTCTAGGAGGAATTCCAAAGTTTCCTCCACTTCAAGCCTGGCTAAGAAGCATGGATTTACATTTCTGGGAGTGTTTTAAACTTTTCTTTGGTCACATCCCCCATTTTTCTTCAATGCCCTTGTTTCTGTGGTGCCTGGTCCTCCTTTGCAGTGAGGACACCTGGTCACCCTGAGTAAGCCAGGCAGGGTTGCCAAGGCTGGGGCCCATTTGAAGTCCTCATAGGTTCCCCTGAGAAAAATTGGAGAAACGCCACATGGTTCTTCCAGTTCCCAGGACAGACCTTCATAGAATCATAGATGAATTAGAGGAGATCCCAAGGGCCACCCAGTCCAACTCCCTGCCATGCAGGAACTCTCAATCAAAGTACCCACAGCAGATTGCCATCCAGCCTCTGTTTAAAGACCTCCAAAGGAGACTCCACCAACTTCCAAGGGAATGTGTTCCACTGTCAAACAGTTCTTATTGTCAGGAAGTTCTGCCTAATGTTTAGGTGGGATCTCTTTTCCTGTACCTTGAATCCATTGCTCTGGGTCCTACTCTCTGGAGTAGCAGCAAACAAGCTTGCTCCATCCTCAATGTGACACTCCTCCAAATACTTAAGCAGGGCTATCATATCACCTCTTAACCGTCTCTTCTCCAGGCTAAACATACCCAGCTCCTTAAGTTTCTCCTCATAAGGCATGGTTTTCAGGCCCTTCACCATTTTAGTTGCCCTCCTCTGGACATGTTCCAGCTTGTCAACATCCTTTTTAAATTGTGGTGCCCAGAACTGGAGACAGTATTCCAGGTGAGGCCTGACCAAAGTAGAATAGAGTGGCACTATTACTTCCCTTGATAGACACTACACTTCTCTTGATGAAAACTAGAATTGCATTGGCTTGTTTTAATCATAGAGTTGGAAGAGGGTCATCCAGTCCAATCCCATGCCATCCAGGAACTCACAATCAAAGCACCCCAAAAGATGGCCATTGAGCCTCATTTTAAAAACCTCCAAAAAAGTAGACTCCACTACAATGGAGTCAGTGGGGCAGCTCTTACTATCAAGACGTTCCTTCCAATGTTGAGCTGGAATCTCTTTTCCTGTAGCTTCCAACCATTGCTCCGTATTCTCTCTGGAGCAGCAGAAAAAAAGCTTGCTCCATCCTCAATATGACACCCCTTCAAATATTTAAACAGGGCTACCTTATCACTCTTAACCAGGGGTAGGTAACCTTTTTGAGCCGGGGGCCGGACTGCTGTCCCTCAGACAATTGGGGGGCTGAAGCACCATAAATAAATAAATAAATAAATATAAAGAAAAATAAAAAAATTAAAACACTTAAAAATTAAAAAAAATATATGCATGCATTCTCTCTCAGCCCCAGAAAAGCCATGGCAAAACCCCTGTGGAGATTTTGCCAAGAAAACCCCAAGAACAAGTAATAACAACAATAATCAATATCATCATGGCGGGTGGCGGGGGGTGGAGGCGGCGGCCTTAGGTTGCCTACCCCTGCTCTTAACCATCTCTTCTCCAGGGTAAACATACCCAGCTCCCTAAGTCTCTCCTTGTAGGACATGGCTTGCAGACTCTTCACCATTTTAGTCTCCTCCTCTGAAGACAACTCTTTCTCAGGGGGTTCCTCCTAATGTTGAGCTGGAATGTCTTTTCTTGCAGTTTGAGTCCATTGCTTTGTGTCATAATACTCTCTAGAGCAGCAGCAAACAAGATTGCTCCATGCTCAGTACAACACCCCTCCAAAGACTGAAACAGGGCTGTCCTATCACCTCTTAGCCTTCTCTTCTCCAGGCTAAACATCCCCAGCTCCCTCTCTCCTCATACACAGCTTGCACATTGGAAACCGCTTGGGGAGTCCTTAAGTGCAGTGATAAGCGACAGAGAAATGTGCTTGCTATTGCTATTGCTATTGCTACTGCTACTGCTACATAGGGCATGGGTTTGCAGCCCCTTCGCCGTGTTGGTCGCCCTCCTCTGGCCTCAGGCGGTCCCTCCTTCCCTCCCTCCCTCCTTCCTAAGGTTGAGATGCGGAGTCTCTCTTTTCCTGGAGCCTCTTTTTAATCTGCTGTGGGCTCACAAAAAACTACCCTCCCCAGAACCCCATAGCCATGGAGGTCAAGGTAGATGCGGGAGTGGGTTATCCCTCCAATTAGGATATTTCATGATGATGATGATGATGAGGATGTTTTTTAAAACTAAGTATATATTGGGATGTCCGCTGGGGGACCACCACAAACTACCCTCCCCAGAATCCCAGAGCCATGGAGGCCAAGGTGGTGTAGGACTGCATTATTCCTCCAGCTGGGATATTTAATGATGATGATGGTGATGACTGTTTTTACAATGCTGAGTATATATTGCTTCCTGCGGAGCCGCCTTCTTCTTCGCGTGACTGGTGCGTCCGGCGCAGCAGCCTTTGCCAGAGGCTTAGGGCTTGGGGGGCGCCGCCACGGCCGCCCTGCCCCACCTGCCTGGGCTGAGACCCAATCCAGGCATCATGGCAGCAGGAGGAGGAGGAGGAGGAGGAGGAGGAGGGCGGCGGGGTCAGTGCGTGCTCTCTCCTCTCCGCCGATGATCCCGTGGCGGCACGCGAGCCCCGAGCAGCCCAGAAGGAAGCGGCAGCTGGCCTTGCGTGCCAAGCCCCGCACGCGAAGAGGAGGAGGAGGAGGAGGAGGAAGGAGGAGGAGGAGGAGGCGCTCCTCCTCTTCCTCCTCCTCCTCCTCCTCCCCCGGCGCCCGGCACGAAAGGCGACACGCGCACACCCCGCAAAGCAAGGGAGGCTGCGGCAGGAAGGCAGCCACACGGCAGGAATAACCCGCTCCCGCACCCACCTTGACCTCCATGGCTCTGGGGTTCTGGGGAAAGTAGTTTGTGGTGGCCCCACAGCAGAGATCCCAATATATACTTAGCATTTAAAAACAGTCATCATCATCGTCATCATCATCATCGTCATCAAATATCCCAGCTGGAGGAATAATCCAGTCCTACACCACCTTGGCCTCCATGGCTCTGGGATTCTGGGGAGGGTAGTTTGTGGTGGTCCCCCAGTGGACATCCCAATATATACTTAGCTTTAAAAAACATCATCACCATCATGAAATATCCTAATGTTGTAAGCCACACCGATTGCTCTGCAGAGGGGCGGGATATAAATAATAATAATAATAATAATAATAATAATAATAAATTATTATTATTATTATTATTATTATTATTATTATTATTATTATTATTATTTGGAGGGATAACCCACTCCTGCATCCACCTTGACCTCCATGGGGAGGATAGTTTTCTGTGACCCCACAGCAGAGATCTCAATATACTGCATACTCACCATTTTAAAAACAATCATCCTCAGCAGCAGCAGCAGCAACATCATCATCATTATTAAATATCCTAACTGGAGGAATAATCCAGTCCAACACCACCTTTACTTCCATGGCTCCATGGCTATGGGGTTCTGGGGAGGATAGGTTTTTTGTGGCACCACAGCAGAGATCCCAATATTCTTAGCATTTTAAAAATAGTTATCATTATCATCATCATCATCATTACCATCATTAAATATCGTAAAACAGGAAACAAAATTCCACACTGCAGAAATAATCCAGTTTGAGACCACTTTAACTGCCCTGGCTCAATGCTTGGGAATCCTGGGAATTGTAGTTTATTGTGGCACCAGAACTCTCTGACAGAGAAGGCTCAATGTCTCACAAAACTAGTTTCCAGAATTCCCTAACAAAGAAGATCATTTCTGCACGTGGTCAGAGGCCCTGTTTTCTTTAGCCTGCCTTCATAGAATCATAGAATCATGATTGATAGAGTTGGAAGAGACCACAAGGGCCATCCAGTCCAACCCCCTGCCATGCAGGAACTCCCAATCAAAGCATCCCTGACAGATGACCATCCAGCCTCTGCTTAAAGACCTCCAAGGAAGGAGATTCCACTACTTTCCGAGGGAGTGTGTTCCACTCTCGAACAGCCCTTACTGTCAGGAAGTTCCTCCTAATGTTGAGGTGGAATCTCTTTTCCTGGAGCTTGCACCCATTGTTCTGTGTCCTAGTCTCTGGAGCAGCAGAAAACAAGCTTCTCTCTCTTTAGTTTAGCCTTTTAGCCCTGGGCCTTTGCTCCACTTAATTAAATTAAGTCCTGGTGTGAATGCAGAAGCAGAGGCCAGTCCTAGGCATTCCTACCCGAGGTCACAACCTCCAGGTGGGCAGACAGACATGAATTCACTTGCTAACCCAGGGAGGGAGATGGCTTCCCCATTCTTTCCATTGTAGCCGGTTGTGTTGATTGTGACAGTGTGACCTAATGCTTTGAGCGCTGGACTCGTTGTTGTTGTTGTTGCGTGCCTTCAAATTGGCCCTGACTTATGGCAACCCTAAGGTGACCCTGGCAGGAGTTTCCTTGGCAAGTTTCTTGAGAGGGGTTTGCCATGGCCATCCTCTGAGGCTGAGAGAGTGTGAGACTGGCCCAAGGCCACCCAGTGAGTTTCCATGGCTGAACCAGGATTCAAGCCCTGCTCTCCAGAGTCCTACTCCAATGCTCAAACCATTATGCCACACTGGTGTTTGGACTACAGCTCTGGAGGGGTTCGACTCCATGCTCGGCTATGGAAACCCTTGACCTTGGGCAAGTCACACTCTCTCAGCCTCGGGATGGTAATGGCAAACCTCCTCACTGAAGAAAATTTTCCAAGAAAATCTCCATAATAGGGTTGCTATAAGTCAGAAATGACTTGAAGGCACACAACAACAACACTAGAAGTTTGAAGGCTGAAAGAAATTTGAATTTGGGGGTGCAAAATTCTTATTTAAGCAGACAGTTTTCTCATTTTGTCATCCCTCCTGGAGCCACATCCCTGGAAATGCCTAATATATTAAGAATATTGAGCCAGCAAGGTGTAGTGGTTTCAGCACTGAGCAATGGACTATGACTTGACCAGGGTTTGAATCCCCCCTTGGCCATGAAACCCCTTGGACAGCCTTAGGCAAGTCACACTCTCTCAGCCTCAGAGGATGGCCATGGCAAACCTCTCCTCTGAACTAAACTTGCCAAGAAAACCTCCATGATAGGGTTGCCGTAAGTCGGAAATGACTTGAAGGCACACAACAAGAACAAGTTGAGAGTGGCAAGATTGTCCCAGTCCTCGCTTGAGCCAGGGTTTAAAAACTTGACCCTAAGATTATTATTATTTATTATTACGTATTATTATTATTACTAAGACACCCACAGGACAGTGACCCATTTGGCACATCCACCTTCCCTCCCATGTCACTCCAGCAGGGCAGAGTGGGAACACCAGTGTCGGTGACGCAACCATGAGAGTGCCTCTAGGCATGTGCAAAGAGCAATTCCCTCAGGACTGACTCTCCTGGGCCCCTCTCAAGCCCCCTCCCTATTGCAACTGAACTGCCTTGACAGGATATGTGGCTTTGGGCACCAATGCCCTTGCTTGCGTCAGAGTCCCGCTGGAACAGGGTGGCCGGGTGTCCTCCTTTTCCAGGGCATGTCCTACATTCCAGCCTTCTGGTCAGGAGGAATTCCAAAATGTCCTCCATTTTCAGCATGGCTATAAATCATGAACTGATATTTCTATGAGTGGTTTTTAAAGCTTTTCTTTGGTTGTGTCCTCAGTTTTACTTCAATGTCCCACATTTTGCATCTGTCTCGTCCCCTTTTGCATCTGGTCATCCCGTACTGGAAAGGCCAAGGTCCCTCATACCCTTTGAGGACATGTTGTTGTTGTGTGCCTTCAAGTCATTTCCAACTTATGGGGACCCTAAAGCGAGCCTATAGGGTAGGTTTCTTCAGCATTGTGTGTGTGTGCCCTTGCCATCCTCTGAGGCTGAGAGAATGTGACTGGCCCAAGGTCACTCAGTGAATTTCTATAACCAAGTCAGGATTCTAGCCCTGCTCTCCAGAGTCCTAGTCTAATGCTTAAACCACTAAGCCATGTTGGCATTGGACTACAGCTCTGGAGACCAGGGCTCAATTCCCTCCTCAGCTATGGAAACCCTTGACCTTGGACAAGTCACACTCTCTCAACCAAGCTGGGATTCAAACCCTGCTCTCCAGAGTCACAATCCAACATTCAAACCACGTCACCACACTGGCTCAGAGGACACAAAGTGACCAAACATGTCCTCACCGCAAAGGAGGACAAGGCACAGCAAAATGTAGGGTGTTCAAGAAAAATGGAGGACATGGCCAGATAACACTTAAAAACACTCCTAGAAAATGTTAAATTCCTGCTTCTTAGTCATGCTCCAAACAGAGGACATTCTGGAATTCCTCCTGGACAGAAGATTGAAATGGAGGACAAGTCCTGGAAAAGGAGGACATCTGGTCACCCTGTGAGTACACAACCTCTTGGAAGGTCCTCTTGGGAGTTCCCCACTTCTCCTTCTCTCCTGGTCCTGGTTGAGGTCTAGACATCTGGCCACCCTGGTCCTCTATTTTCCTTGAATGTCCTCTATTTTGCACTGCACTGCCCTCTTTTGAGGTCAAGACATCTGGCCACCTTGGTCCTCCATTTCCTTGAATGTCCTCTATTCTGTGGTGCCTCACCCTCCTTTGAGCTTAAGACATCTGGTCACCCTGGTCCTCCATTTTCCTTGAATGTCCTCCATTTTGCACTCTCCTGTCCTCCTTTGAGGTTAAGACATCTGGTCACCCTGGTCCTCCATTTTCTTTTAATGTCCTCCATTGGGGTCCTCCCTCCTCTCAATCAGCAAATGGGGCCCAAAGAGTTGCTTAATCCAGAGCTGGGCCAAAGAGGAAGACTGCAAGGCGGGCAGCAACCGGGGCCAAAGGGGAGGACAGACCCTTATATCTATCTCCCATCAAAACCTTGGTATCAGCCTTTTGTCCAGGAGGAATTCCCAAAGGCCCTCCATTTCGAACATGACCGAGAAGCATGACATTTCCATTTCCATGAGTGTTTTGATCTCTTATTGGGTAAGGCCTTACACAGGGTGACCAGGCGTCCTCCTTTTCCAGGACCTGTTTAACCTCTCCAGAAGGAATTCTTGCCTGATGAAGAAGAGCCAGTGGAGCTTTGAAAGCTTGCAACAAGTATATATGCCATATTTGTTTTCAGTATACCCTGCATTTCTTCCCATAGCCGCTTACACAAAGTTCCCACACAGTCTCCTATCCAGGCAGCTTACAAAAATCAGACCTGCTTAGCTTCGCCCATCTGGAACTACTTTGCTGTCATTTAGACCATTTTCTCTGGACCGGCCGCTTGACACGAAACAGAGCAAAACCCAGTTCCCACCCAGCAGAGGAGAAAAGAGCAGGCAATTTTACAGAACTCAGTGTCCCTTGAATTTGCTCAGATTCCAGTAGTAGTAATAACAACAACAACAACAACAACAGAAGCAGCAGCAGCAACAATAATGACAACAATAGTAATGTGCTTTGGAAAAGACACAGAGAGAAAGGAAGGTCCTTTGGCAGAGACTGTAAATACAGACGGGTGCCGGGGGTGGGACTGCTGCTGTATAAACATGAGATCTGATTCCAAAAGCAGGCTGGCCTGGGAGGAATATATAAAAGCAGCACAAATCCTATGCAATGCTGACCGTGTGCGCAGTGTGGGTACCTGGGAGCCAGCATGGCGTAGTGACAAGCGTTGGACTAGGATGCTGGGAAACCAGGGTTTGAATCCCAGCTCGGCCATGGAAACCTACTGGGTGGCCTTGGACAAGTCACACTCTCTCAGCCTCAGAGGATGGCGATGGCAAACCCACCCATCCCAAACATGTCTTGCCAAGAAAACCCCATGGAGTTTATCACACGGGGAGCCCCGTGCAAAATCGCTCTTTAAAGTGAAAAAAAGCCGCAAAAGTGGAAGCTTTCAATGAACAGGATTTCTCCCGTTCTGCCCTGTGTGAAATGTGAAAGCGCTGTTAAAAGGAGGTTAATCCGAACGAAAACCCCTCATTTTTACTTTCGGGTTTTTCCGAAAGTAAAAAGAAGCGTAAATGAGGGGTTTTCGTTCGGATTAACCTCCTTTTAACATCAATTTAACAGCGACGTCGTGCGAAATCATGACCGCTTTTGCGGTTTATTTCTAATTTAAAGCCCCGTTTTCGCCCGGGATTTCCCCCGTGTGATAAACTCCCGATAGGTTCGCCTTAGGGTTGCCATAGGTCGGAAATGACTTGAAGACACACACAAACACGTGGGTACCTGTATTTACACAAGAGAAGCAAAAAGAAGCAAAGTCAGAATGGGATACTTTGGTTTGGAAGGATAAGCTTGGCCATACACACACACACACACACACACTTTGATAGCTGCTGCCTTAAATGATGATGATGTGTGTGAAAGGGCCTGTCATTACACCCAAAAACTGCATCCAGACTTCCCAGGGTTGTTATTTTCCTCCTGCTCAGCTCCATATATATAACTTTGAGGCAACAAGTATAACCAGATGCTCAGAAATCAGGCTGAATATATGCGTGTGTGAACTGTATTTGCCTGTGTGTTGTGTGCCAAGCAGAGAACACACAATGTTCTCTTCATGTTGCAGATTGTGCAAAGTGCTTCAACACCAGCCAGCCACTTCACTGAAGTTTGCGTAGAAGTCCAATCTGTCTTCTCCATTCTGCCATCCCTAATGATATCCCAACCTAAGATGACTAGGTCATCTAAGTTCATGATGGGAATCACCTCTGCTTTCAGTCCACATTTGTACTCATGTCAGACAAAGGGTATTGATTTATAAAAAGTATTTATATGTTAATCCCTAGTACATTTTACAGTACAGTCCTATGAGCATTTACGCAGAGATAGAGTTCAATTTGGTCTGCTCCCAGATAATGGAATTAGGACTAATGGAGTGTTTTGGGTGTTGGACTAGGATTTGGGATGCAGTTGCCAGGTTTTCAAAGTAGCAATAAGAGAAAGTCAAAATTTACTGTGTGCAAGGTTGATTGTCAGGAAGTGGCTATTAACGTGTTCTACTAAAATACCAAATAAAAGTACCGTATTGATTTCAGTTAACTTAGCCATGTATTTCTTGGTAAAATTAACATATTGTCCGCGTTCTCCAAACACTTTATTGTTCTTTTTTAGAACATCCCTATTTGGTTTCATTTTTGGCATGTATCAGCAATCCTGAATCTGTTTTCATCATATCAAAAATGCCTGACAACTATGATTAAAATTCAGAGTAACCTGAATCTCAAATTTGCTTAGATGTATAGAACATATTTTCCTCTCACCGCTCCCACACCCCAAAATTATGGGATTTTTCACATCTCATTCATAAGCTTTCCAACCCTCATCACTTATAATAAGGGACACCTTGTAAACCTAACTCAGTGAGACTAAAGTTTGAATCCCTACACTGCCTTAGAAATCCACTGCATGACTTTGGGCAAGTTACAAACTCTCAGCCTTAGAAGAAGGCAATGGCAAATCTCCTCTAAATAAATCTTGCCAAGAAAACCCAATGATAGAATCACTGTTAAGTCTTGGTCAACCTAAAGAGTTTTGCAACCACATGCCAGAAAATAAGTCCTGTTGAATTCCACATGAACTTTCTTCTGTGTGGACACATCTAGAATTGTTCTGTTGGTCATCAATTAAATATACTGTAGCTAAAAAATTTCCTGCTCTTTCAATGTATATAAAGTTATCCACAGGTGGGATAGTGGTTCTAACCATAAGGATGTAATATGTTCTATAAATCTAAGCAAATTTGAGATGGTCTAGAGTCGACCCATGTTGGTGAACCTGTGGCACGCGTGCCCTCTCTGGCATGCAAAGCTGTCTCTGAGGGCATGCAGCAGCCACAGCAAGTAGGGGCAGGGGCAGGAGGTGTGCGCTTGGCCCAGCTCCTTGTCATGGCTTAGTTTCCCTTGGGAGAACCTGGCCACCGCAAGGAGGGCTGTGGAGGCGCGTGCAGCCAGCCCGGCTCCTTACCGTGGCACCCCAGTTCTCCTGCGGAAAACCGAGCCATGACAAGGAGGGGCCGTGCGTGGGCCTTCTGGATGAAAGTCCCACCCTTTGCTATGGGATTCTGGAAACTGTAGTTTTGTGAGGTATAATGAGGCCATCCATGGGCTTTTCTTGGCAAGATTTCTTCAGAGAAGGCTTAGCATTGCCTTACTCTGAGGCTGAGAGAGTGTGACTTGCCCAAGGTTTCCCAGTGAGTTTCATGGCTGAGATGGGATTCGAGCCCTGTTCTCCAGAGTCATACACTCTGTCTCTCTTTGTACATGTTATTGTGCTGTGCCTTCTGTGCTTTATTATGCTTGTTGTTGTTGCTGTTGTTGTTGTGTGCTTCCAAGTTGTCTCCAACTTACGGGTTCAGAGCACCCTCCCTCCTTCTAAGCACCAGTTCCTAGTGACCTAAGGTGAAAGTATCATGGGGCAAACTTAATCAGAGGAGGATTTCCATTGTCATCCTCTTAAGGCTGAGAGAGCGTGACTTGTGTGTGTGGTGCCTTCAAGCCATTTCTGACTTATGGCAACCCTAAAGTGAAACTATCATGGAGTTTTCTTGGCAAGTTCCATCGGGGGGGGGGGGGTTGCTATTGCTAGCCTGAGGCTGAGAGTGTGTGCCTTGAGTCCACCCCAGAAATCCTGCCCCTGGAAGGCAGAAGTCCCACCCTGAAAGTCTGTCCCCCAAAGTACCCCCAAAAAGTCTCACCCCCAGCACCCAATGACACCTGGTATGGGAATGCCACTGAGTTTGGGCACTTTGTCTCTAAGAGGTTTGCCATTTAAAAGGTCTAGACCAGGGACCGGCAACCTATGGCCCGGGGGCCGGTTAAGGCCCCGGGCCCCGGACTTACCGGCCCAGGCAAAAGGTTGCCGCCATCGCCGCCGCCACACACTGCCGCCGCCGCGCGCTGCCGCCGGGGCGCGTTTTCTGCCGCGCTCGCTGCGGCCGCCATTTTGGAAGTCAAAATAGCGCCCGTGATGCGTTTGTGCATGCGCAGTACTCTTGCGCATGCGCAAACGCATTGCGGCCGCGATTTGGACTACCCAAATGGCGGCTGCGACATGCGCTGTGGCGGCTGCGGGCGCGCAAGCTATGGCGGCGGCCGCGTGTGCAAGGGGGCCACGCGCGGCAGCGGGGTGTGTGTGCGCGCGCATGCAGCCATTTCCCCCCCCTTTGCCCAGCCGAGAGCTGGGCTACTGGAGACTGGCCCAGGTCTCCAAAAGGTTGCCTGTCCCTGTTCTAGACTCTAGGATGAAAGTGTGGCTTTGTGAAAGCAAATAAAAGAGAAATCTGGTATCTGTATTTTTGTTTCAGGAACATTTTTTTAAAAACAGCACAAGGAAATCGTCTTCTATCCTGAGTATATAAGGAATAGGGCTGTACTTTCGCTCTCTAACACATTTCCCTCCTTCCCTGCTTCTCTCTTAAATACGCACACATTTTAAAACCAGTCTACACGCAACCCAAGAATAGACAGGAGTACAGCATACGTTTTCTGTGAGTCTACACATGCTCTCTTTGGAGGAGACACTAATCTGCAGTGCAGAAATAATGCAGTGACACCACTTTAACTACCATGGAATTCTGGGATTTGTAGGTTTTTTTTGAGAGAGAGAAGTTTGCATCTTCCACTTCAGACAAGTTCAAATCTGTACATTCAGAGACATCACAGTGTTGGCTTCCTAGGACCACAATGAGACAAAATCAAGTTGAATATTCTTCCACACCTTTTCAAAATAAAAAGACAGATTAGACATGGGGGGCATTAAAGTGTAAAGTCTTTGACAGGGTGCTTTTCTACAAACTGGGTTTTGCCAGGGAGGAGCATCCAAATGTGCAACCTCTGCCTGCATCTCATGCCCTCACAATCTGTAGAGTATACACGAATTACAATATTTCATGTATATAGGTTGCCTAAGTTTTCTGAGTAAACATGAACAGAAGTTGGTTGTAAATTCCCTCTGTATAGTTCTAGATAACCGCAGATTATCTGATATTTCCGAGCCTCCTTTCTCCTTCCCTGTTTACAGTTCCTTTTGATAAATCATCCCTCTGGTACACTGCTTCGGACTCATATAGCGCTTTACAAGGTGAAAGCTCCTTACAAACTAGCAAATGGTGCACTGTCACGTAGGAAGGCCATATGTTCAAAGGTCAAAATCAGCTGGTCCAGGCATCTGTTGCTGCTTTTTTTCCAAATTGCTAGCTCAGGAAGCTGGATTTTTCTCTCTAAATAGATACTCTTCCTGGAGTTTCCCTCTAGCACAGGGACTAGGAGTCCTTTGGCCTTGTAAATATTGTGGAAGAATAACTCCCATCATTCCTGACAACTGGCTATGTTAGCTGGGGCTGATGGGAGTTAAAGGCCAATTGCTTCTGGAAGCCTACAGCTTCCTTAACTGTGTGGTAGGATAGTCAGTCCTAAATCCACTGTGAATAACCATAGTGATCTCAACAGCAAATTGTCTGATGAATTCTCTTCAAATGCTTCAGGACTACAAATCCATCATCCCTGATGATTAGCCTTGCAGGCTGGACCTGATGGAAACCTGGTCTCAGTTTAAGAGCCACAGTTTCCCTACTTCTGCAGTTCTGCCATTGTAAGCATGCTGATATCAGTGCAAACTGACCTGTCCCTCCACAATTAGGTGTACTCGAGATGTTGTTAGAGACAGCATGGTGTAGTGGTTTGAGCACTGGACTATGCCTCTGGAGACCAGATGGGTGGGTGGGTGACACCATGAGTTACCGCACTGGGTGAAACCAAAACTAGTGATGTCACAGTCCCTGCCCAGCCAAAAAAAAATCCACTGTATGACCTTGGCCACATCACACTGTCTCAGCCTCAGAAGGCAAAGGCAAACTTCCCTCTGAAAAAATCTTGCCAAGAAAATCCTGTGATAGGTTCACCTTAGGGTTGCCATAAGTCAGAAACAATTTGAAGGCACACAACAACAACCAGATGCTATTGATCAACAGCTCCTATCATGCACAAATCTGGGCTATTCTGTCTGAGAGAGATGGGAGTTGGAGTCAGCTTGTCTGAAGGGAATCAGATTGGGGAAGGTTGAAGAGTGGAATAATAACGGGATGTTTTTCCCAGTGCTCATTTGTGTATTGCCACTTCTAAACTGTTTATTTTCGCTGTACATGCACTGGCAGTAATGTTTCTATGCATATAGTACTACACTTTGGAAATCATCCTGTACAGAATTTTTTTGCTTTCTAGGCCTAACTATAATTTATAGAGAAATGGCTAACCTGCTATGTGCATCCCCACAGGTTCCGCACTACTGAAGAAGTCATGTGTAATAAAAGAAATGTTTGACTTGGAGCAGGGATAGGGAAATATGGAATGTGAAAACATGTCCCTTTCAGCAGACATTATCAAGGAGGGTTGGAGGAGACCCTAGTTGGCTGCAACATGATAAATTAGGAGAGCTGTGTAGCAAAATAGTGTTGGCATTGTAGTTAGCAAGGTCTGCTGCACAGCACTCCCTTTTTTTCCAGGAAGAATTTCCATATAAGTTTGCAAAGGTTTGCATACATACCTCCATGGCAGCACAATTACTTGTCCTCTTAAGCCTTTTTTAAAAACATGGAGCTATGAGCCACCATTGATTATACATTATTTTTTAAAAACACTTTTATTCCACCCTCTATCATAGGGTCTCAGGGTGGTATAAAATATAAATAATTTAAAAACCGTACAGATTAAAAGCATACATTATTTAAACAAAATAAAACCTATTAAACAAAACACTTTAAACAACTCTAGGTACTACCATTTAAAATCATGTATATGTATACTTTGAAATAAATTAGTCCTCTGAGGCTTTAGTAAAAAGCTGCGCAGGTCTGTTGGTTACAGGGTGATTTGGAGGTTTCTCATTCACAGGGTTGCTGTTAGTCATAGTTATTACCCTAAATGTGTGCGGCTTGTAGATCCTCCACTAGACAGCAGTAGTCTATCTTTAACTGGTTTGGGGAATACTCGGTTTAGTTTTGTGAAATGGGGTAACGTATGCAGGATCCCAACACCAACTATGCCAGTAATAACTGATAAAGACTCCAGGCAAGGGGAACAACACACACTTTTATTAAAGAAAATGTAAAGAAGCACTCACACTAAGATCAAATACTCAGTATACAGAGCTAAATGGATAGAGAAACATGGATAGCAAAGACTGAGGATTGGATAAAGCAATATAGCTATCTGTCTTGACTCTTGAAGATAAGGGTCTTCTAGGAATTGGGGTTTGCTTTAAGGGTATAAATAGCCCCCAAAACATAACCCCTTTGCAGCAGTACCCCCACCTGCATGTATTGTTTTGGGGGCTATTTAGACCCTTAAAGCAAACCCCAATTCCTAGAAGTTCAATGGGAAACCAAAAACTTGATTGTTCTACAATGAAATCTAAAGAAATTTCCCAATTGAAAAGTTTGCTTTGATATCCAGGAGATGAGAGAGGTTTGATTTTGATCAGTGATGCTTCATGGACTTTACAACACCTAGACAAGATCTGGAGTCCCCAGAAAGGAGATGATAGAAAGGGGCTGTTTAGGCATGCACAAGAGATGAAAGAGGGATTCCAGCCTTGTCTGATCTGGCAGAACTCATCTTTTGGCTTTCAGTTTCGATCAGAAATACACAGTATGTGTGTGTGTGTGGGGGGGGTGCTTTCTTGCAAGCGCCTCTATCCCCACGCCTTTTCACATGGGTGCATGTATGTGTCATGCACACTATTTATTCCAGTGCCACCACAAACTGTGTTCGCTCATGCTGATGCCTTAATGTTGCATCAAACTGTAGCTGGGTTGATCAATATATATTAGGAGATGTTCAGATATTTACAAAATCAACTTGGCTGCAGTCAACAACAAATGTTTTTTGCTTGGAAAGAGACCAAGGTTGGCTTAGTTAGACCTCCAAGGGGAGGACATTCCACAGTCTGGATGCCACAGACAAGGAGAGTGTCTCCAGTAGACCTCAATTCTAGGGCAGGTATAGGAAGAGGTATTCCATCAAGTATCAAGGTCCCAGGCCCTTTAGCCATATAAATGTCATCACCAGCACCTTGAATTCAGTGAGGAAGCAAACTGACACTCAACGCAGCTCCTGCAACTGGTGTTGTATGTTGTCTACATGGTATTCCAGTCAGCAATCTTGCTGCTGCTGCTGCTGCTGCTGCATTTTTCACTAGCTGTATAGCTTCTGAATCATGTTCAAGTATATAGTACACGAGAGCACAACATTTCTTCATGCACAAATAGCTGTAAACCTGTTCATCACTTTGGGCAGAACATGCACTGTGCAGTACGGAATACGTAGTATAGGGTCACTCAGAACTCACAGCCAATCCTGGCTTCCTAGTACGTGCAGACACCGTTCAGTGCAAAACACACAATGTCCCCTTGTCATATGTAATGATCTACACAGACCAGCCTTCTGTGTAAATATTTTACCTTGGCTAAAAGCATCATAAACAGAACAGTCAGTCCAGAAAGAGGCAGCAGTGTATGTTTTTCACAGCCAAACAACAAAATCTCACGGAAACTTTAAAAATTGACACTTATTTTGTTGTGTGTTAAAGAGTGCTCTTCAAGAATCACATCAGGTTTTATCATCAGTTGGCAAGCAAACACATCTGATAGAGTGAATTAACATGGGATTATAAATGGGGAGAATTACACAATTTATATCCACCCCACTTGTTCCTATGCACAAATAGATCTGCTAACAAATGATAACACATCATCCATCTGATTGTGCTTTAGCTGTGCTCTAGTTCACTGAAATAAACTTATTGTGACACCAGCTTGGTGTAGTGGTTTGAGTGTTAGAGTACAACTCTAGTATGATGAGTTTAGAAATGGCAATCTCTGGACAGTAACTGAAGAAGGGGACTGCTCTTCCCAAGCAATTCAGGAGCCAAATGCAAAGCATTTTAAAATGATGGCGGGAATCCTATCCATGATGGGTGGTGTATCGGTTTGAGTGTTGGGCTACAACTCTGGAGATCATGAAACCCCCTGGCTGACCTTGAGCAAGTCACACTCTCTCAGCCTCAGGGGAAGGCAATGGCAAACCTTCTCTGGACATATCTTGCCAGGAAAATCCCATTATTGCTTCGCCTTAGGGTTACCACAAGTCGGAAACATCTTGAAGGCATACAACACTTGAGGACTGAAAGAAAATTTAATTAAGGGTTGCAGAATTTTTATTTAAGCAGACAATTATCTCATTTTGCCACTCATCCCATAGCCACATCCCTGGAAATGCCTAGTAAGTTAAGCATGTTGAGCCAGCATGGTGTAGTGGTTTCGGCACTGAGCATTGGATTATGACTCTGGAGACCAGGGTTCGATTCCCAGCTTGGCCATGGAAAACTACTGGGTGAACTTGGGTAAGTCACACTCTCTCAGCCTCAGTGCAATAGCAATAGCAAGTACATTTCTATACCGCTTATCAGTGCACTTAAGCACTCCCTAAGCAGTTTACAAAGTGTAAGCTAATTGCCCCCAACAAACTGGATACTCATTTTAGCAACCTATGAGAGGATGCCAGGTTGAGTCAATCCTGAGCCCCTGGCTGGAACTGAACACACAACCTTGTGGTTTGTGAGTGAGAGGCAGCATTATTGCCATTTAACCACTGCACCAACAGTGCAAGGCAAAGGGAAACTTCATCTAAACAAATCTTGCCAAGATATGGTCTTAGGGTTGCTATAAGTTGAAAAAGACTTGAAGGCACATACAAAGCTCAAAGGGTAGAGTGGGGGACTTTTTGGCATAGGAGGGAAGGAAGGCTGCCTCTGTTGTTGTTGTTGTGTGACATCAAGTCATTTCCAACTTCTGGCGACCCTAAGGCAATCCTATCCTGGCAAGATTGGTTCGGAGGAGGTTGGCCCTTGCCTTCCCCTAAGGCTGAGAGAGCCTGACTTGCTCAAGGTCACCCAGTGGGTTTCATGGTCTCCAGAGTTGGAGCCCAACACTCAAACCACTACCCCCCGCATACTGTATAGGCTGCATCTACTACTACATGGTAAAAATAATGCAGCTTGAAAACTACTTTGAAATATTTGTAATGCCAAAAGAAGTAGTGCAATAAATAAATAAATAAATAAATAAAGTGCTATGGAATAAACCTATCCTGGGGTTTTCTTGGCAAGATATGTCCAGAGAAGGTTATGCCATCTGTCCGGAGATGGTTAGGCCCTTGTGGCTGAGAGCCTGTGACTTGCTCAAAGTCACCCATTGGATTTCTATGGCCGAGCTGGGAATCAAACCTTGGGTCTCCAGAGCTGTAGTCCAACACTCAAAGCACTATGCCAGGCTGGCTCCTCTGAGTTTTAGATGCCTCTTTATCATAATCATTATCATCATCATGACCGCCCCCCCCCCCCGTGCTATTTTATCCCAATCCCTGAACCTAGAGGAGGAAAAATCTTCATCCTCATCCTCATGGCCAGATTTGTTCAGAGGAGTTGGCCATTACTTTCCTCTGAGGCTGAAAGAGTCTGACCTGCCCAAGGTCACCCAGTGGGTTTCCATGGCTGAGCTGTGAATCAAACCCTGGTCTCTCCAAAGTCACAGTCCAGCACTCAAACCACTATGCCACCCTGACTCTAATAAGCTTTACACGCCTCTTTCATCACCATCATTATCATCCTCATCCTCATGATTCCCCCCAGGAGCCATTTCATCCCCATTCCTGAATCTAGAGGGAAAATCCTCCCCCTCCTCCTCATCATGGGGTTTTCATGGCTGGATTTGTTCAGAGGAGGTTTGCCATTGCTTTTCCCCTGAGGCTGAGAGCCTGCGACTTGCACAAGGTCTCTCAGTGGTTATCCATGGCTCAGCTGGGAATGAGACCAGGGTTTGATTCCCAGCTGAGCCATGGATAGCCACTGAGAGAGACCTTGTGCAAGTCAAACCCTGGTCTCTCCAGAGTGGTACTCCAGCACTCCGATCTATGCCACCCTGGCTCCTCTGAGCTTTAGATGCCTCTATCATCATCATCATCATCATCATCATCATGAACCTCCCAGGAGCTATTTCATCCCCATCCCTGAAGCTAGAGGGAAAATCCTCCCCCTCCTTCTCCTCATGGGGTTTTCTTGTCTGGATTTGTTCAGAGGAGGTTTGCCATTGCTTTTCCCCTGAAGCTGAGAGAGTGTGACTTGCCCAAGGTCCCCCAGTGGGTTTCCATGGCTGAGCTGGGAATCAACCCCTGGTCTCTACAGAGTGGTACTCCAGCACTCCAACCACTATGCCACCCTCATCCCTCTGAGCTTTAGATGCCATCATCATCATCATCATCATCATCATCCTGGTCCCCCAGTGGGGGACACAAGGTGTCTCAGAGGTTATCCCTGGCTGAGCTGGGAATCAACCCCTGGTCTCTCCAGAGTGGTCCTCCAGCGCTCCAACCACTATGCCACCCTCATCCCTCTGAGCTTTAGATGCCATCATCATCATCATCATCATCATCATCATCATCATCATCCTGGTCCCCCAGTGGGGGACACAAGGTGTCTCAGAGGTTATCCCTGGCTGAGCTGGGAATCAACCCCTGGTCTCTCCAGAGTGGTCCTCCAGCACTCCAACCACTATGCCACCCTCATCCCTCTGAGCTTTAGATGCCATCATCATCATCATCATCATCATCATCATCATCATCATCCTGGTCCCCCAGTGGGGGACACAAGGTGTCTCAGAGGTTATCCCTGGCTGAGCTGGGAATCAACCCCTGGTCTCTCCAGAGTGGTCCTCCAGCACTCCAACCACTATGCCACCCTCATCCCTCTGAGCTTTAGGTGCCTCTTTCCTCCTCCTCCTCCTCCTGAGCCATTTCACCCCAATCCCTGAATCTTGGGGAGGTGAAGGAGAAGGGAAGGCAGGCGAGGCTGAGCAAACAAAGGCGCTGCTCCTGCTGCCAGGGCCTGGCTCTGCTGGTGCCCTTTGAACAGCTGCTCTTCCTCTCCTCCTCCTCCTCCTCCTCCTGCGTGAGCCTCGCTTTGCCCTGCTTTGCTTTGCTTTGGGAGCTTTGGGGAGGAGGACACGGGGGGGGGGGGGAAGACTGGGGGGGCTCCTCTTCTCACGCCAGCAGCAGCAGCAGCATTGCCATCACTTTCCATCGGAACACGGAGCAGTCACGCAGGGCCCCCAGGACGCGTCCGCACTGGCAGAAATAATCCGGGGTGACACCGCTTTAACGGCCCCGGCTCCATGCTCTGGGAATTCTGGGGGAACGGAGCTTTGTGAGGCCTTCAGGGCTTCTATCTACGCAACCAACAACAATGCCCAGGTTTCTAGACTAGAGCATTGAGCCACCGCATTTTAAAGCGGAGTCAAACCGGAGGATTTGTGCAGTGCGGATGCAGCCGAACCCCACCAAATTATTCTGTTTTTTTTTTTTTTTATGAACCAGTTTTAAGCTGCGTCTCTCTCCACTCCCTCCTCCAAGAATTACTTCCATCGCGTTTGAAATAACATCCTTTATTACAGTTTGCTGTCGAGTTTCTTTCCAAGTTAGGATATTGAATAATTGATGATGATGATGATGATGACAACTTTGTAAAATGCTAAGTATATTGAGGCTCGGCTCTGGTGCCACAACAAAGTACCCTTCCCAGAATTCCATAGAATGGAGCCATGGCAGTTAAAGCGGTGTCAAACCGGATTATTTCTGCAGCGTGGATGCGGCTGGCATGGAAGACATGGAGGGAGCCCTGCCAGCCCGGGTTGCCGAAGGCTGAAAGTTCACATGATGATGATGATGATGACGACGATGAATACTGTATTATTATTATTATTATTATTATTATTATTATTATTATTATTATTATTAAAAATACTGTCAGAAAGGCAAGAAAGAGCGCCGGGAGGCTGAGGAGGGTGACTCACAGCCGCTTCTCTCCCGATCGGTATAGAGCAGAGTTGAAAACGTGAGAGGCCAAGGAAACGCGAGGGAAAGGGAGAGGGAGGCGAGGCCCCCTTGACACGCGTCCGCCTGCGTGGGTGCGTTCACACGAGACGCGTCGCCCGCATTAACCCCCGCTGGTAGCCACCGCCTCATCCGCCGGCAGTTGCCTTCCTTGTTCTGGGAAAGGTAGTTTGTTGCAGCACCAGAGCCGAACCTCAATATACTTAGCATTTTAAAAATAGTTATCATTATCATCATCAGCCGGGTTTCTTCTTCTTTCTCTTGCTCTCATCCTCTCCTCCTCCTTCTCTTCTTCTGAATCCGCACTGCAGAAATAACCCGGTTTGACACCGCTTTAACTGCCAAGACGCCATGCTATGGAATTCTGGGAGATTGTTGTGGCACCCCTAAGGCTGCCTCCTGCGGACTCCTGGGATCTGCAGTGTTAGAGAGGTGATACGCTAGCCCTGTTTAAATATTTGAAGGGGTGTCATGTTGAGGATGAAAGAAGCTTGTTTTCTGATGCTCCAGAAAATAGGACCAGGAGCAATGGATCGAAACTATGGGGCTTTGCAAATTGAGTCCACTTTAACTGTCCTGGTTTAGTGCTAGGGAATCATGGGAATTGTATTTTTTTCTGAGACATTGAGCCTTCTCTGTCAGAGAGCTCTGGTGCCACAATAAACTACAGTTCCCATGATTCCTTAGCATTGAGCCAGGACAGTTAAAGTGGACTCAGTTTGCAGCATTTCTGGCAGTCTGCAAGGGCCCTGTAAGAGCAGAGATGCCAGCTCAACATTAGGAAGAGAAGACCTTCCTGACAGTGAGAGCTGTTCAACAGTGAGACACACTCCCTTGGAGAGTGGTGGAGTCTCCTTCCTTGGAGGTCTTTAAACAGAGACTGGATGGCCATCTGTCAGGGGTGCTTGGATTGTGAGTTCCTGCATGGCAGGGGGTTGGACTGGATGTCCCTGGGGTCTCCTCCAACACTGATTCCATGATTCTGTGAGCACAAAAGTTAGAATTGTCCAAGCCTTTGTATTCCCCATCACGATGTATGGATGTGAGAGCTGGGCAGTGAAGAAAGCTGATAGGAAGAAAATAAATTCATTTGAAATGTGGTGCTGGAGAAGAGTGCATGGATGACCAAAAAGGCAAACAAACGGGTCCTAGAAAAAGGATCCTGAACTCTCCCTGTAAGTGAAGGTGATTAAACTGAGGCTTGCCATAGTTTGGCCATGACGTGAGAAGACACAACCCATTGGAAAAACAGTAATGCTAGGAAAGGTGGAGGGAAGTAGAAAGAAAGGAAGGCCAAATGCTAGTTGGATGGACTCTATTAAGGAGGCCGCGGGTATGAATTTACAGGACCTAAGCTGAGCAGTGGAGGATACAGGGGCTTGGAGGTGTCTCATCCACAGGGTCGCCATGGATCAAGATTGACTCAAGGGTGGTTAACAACAACGTCATCAACAACAAAGGCTGGGACATGAGGACAGTGTGCCTTTACATCCCTATTGAAAGCTAAGTTTTCCAAAGCCAGCATTGCCTAATCACAAAAGACCTGTACTTAGAGGGAAATTCATATCCTGGCCCCTGTCATAAACAAACTCTATGTGTCTCCTAGGGGTCTTTTCCAATGTGGCGTCCATCTGGAAAGAAAACGCTAGCCAATGTGGCCTTCTTGTAAGTAACAGAGACCACTTAATACTATTAAACTCTTTATATTTGGGATAGAAAGGCATTCAGTCTCTTCTGGGACAGACTGATTGAAATTCTATTGGTCTATTTAAGTTAATTTTAATAGATTATTTTTTACAGGTTCTGACAAATATAATTATTGCACTTTTAGCACAAGATTTTGTACTTTATACCCAGCAGAGGAAGGAAATGCTGTGGATGCAGTGTATTTTGATTTCAGTAAGGCCTTTGACAAGATCCTCTATGATATTCTTGCAAAAAAAGCTAGTAAAATGTGGGCTACATAATGCAACTGTTAGGTGGGTTTGTATTTGGTTGACTGGCCAAACCCAAAGGATGCTCAGGAATGATTCCTCTTCATCCTGGAGAGAAGTGACCAGTGGGGTGCCACATGGTTCTGTCCTGGGCCCAGTGCTATTCAACATCTTTATCAATGACTTGGATGATGGAACAGAGGACATGTTTATCAGATTTGAAGATGACACCAAATTAGTCAATACTCCAGAGGACAGGATCAGAATTCAAAAAGATCTTAAAAGATTAGAGACCTGGGCCAAAACTAACAAAGTGAATTTCAACAGAGAGAAATGTAAGGTACTACACATAGGCAGAAAAAAATGAAATCCATAGATCTATGATGGGTGACACCTGGCGTGACAACAGCATATATAAAAGCGTTCTAGGATTCTTAGTAGACCACAAGCTGAACATGAGCCAGCACTGTGATGTGGCAGCTAAGAAAGCCAATGCAATTCTAGGCTGCATCAATAGTAGTCTAGTGTCTAGAGATCAAGGGACGCAATAGTGCCATTCTGTTCTGGTTTGGTCAGACCTTACTTGAAATACTGTGTCCCATTCTAGGTACTGCGATTCAAGAGGGATGTGGACAAATTGGAGTGTGTCCAAAAACTAGGTCCTATGAAGAGAGACTTAGGGAGCTGGTATGTTTAGCCTGGAGAAGAGAAGTTTAAGAGGTGTCATGATAGCCATGTTTAAATATGGACGATGGAGCTTCTTTTCTGCTGCTCCAGAGACTAGGACGTGGAGCAATGGATTTAAACTGCAAGAAAAGAGATTCCACCTCAGCATTAGGAAAAACTTCCTGATGGTATGAGCTGTTTGAATGCTCTGCCTCAGAGTGTGGTGAAGTCTCCTTCTTTGAAAATTTAGGGCAAGGGACATGATTTCCATCTGTCTAGGTCCTATTACATTCTGTTCCACTCCCACAACTGTATAAATATACCGTACTTTATAGTCTGAGGCTTTAATATCACTCTGTACTGCATCTGAAGAAGTGGATTTATATCCACGAAATCTCATGTTAAAATAAAGACCTATTAGTCTTAACGGTGCTGCCATGTTCCTTTTTTTCTCCCCCTCCTTTCCTCCATTTGTGCAGAAGTGGGTCAACAGTGCTGAGGTTTCCATAAACAGTTGACCATTGAGGAACAAGTTCTATTTGTAATTTATTGGGTGAGGAGATTAGGTTGGTCATGGGTTGGTCCTGGTTTCTGTGCCAGAGGTAGAGCACAGCCGCTTCTTCACAAAGGCCTCTAGTAACACAGCACCAAAGTTAGGATGATGTCTGTCTCTAACCAGAGCTAGAGGCCTATGACAAATGCACAACGGATGCACCTGGACAGCACAGAAGGCTCCTCCTCCATGCTTCAACATGGCTATACTAGCATTATAGATGATTGAAAACCCTTAGCAATGGTTTTTCCCCTCCAGTCGTCCATAGAAGCAAACAATACACAAGAAGCGAAAGGGAAGTCAGCAACTTCTGTATATTCATGACTCAGTCTTTCTGGCCTATTAGACACAGTTCTGCCTAATGGTGAGGAATGGATGCAAATTAAATCCCCTTCACCAGGTAAACAATGACCAACTTCTGTGGAAGAATTTGCAAGCTGTGTTAAGGACCAAACTATATACATGTGACAACATTTTCCAAATTGCATTTTTTGCCGCCACCACCGTCCTCTCGCTGCCCCCGCCCCCCGCCATGATGATATTGATTATTGTTGTTATTACTTGTTCTTGGGGTTTTCTTGGCAAAATCTCCACAGGGGTTTTGCCATGGCTTTTCTGGGGCTGAGAAAGTGTGCATGCATATTTTTTAAATTTTTAATTTTTTTTAATTTTTAATTTTAATATTTATTTATTTATGGTGCTTCGGCCCCCCCCAATTGTCTGAGGGACAGCAACCCAGCCCCCGGCTCAAAAAGGTTGCCTACCCCTGCTTTAGAGACTTTAACATTTAAAAACGTAAACGGTATACATGAGAAGTTGTAAATGGTCTACATGAGAAGTTGTATTTGCAAACCTATTTGTCATATAAACAGACTCACTGGGGAGCAATCATTGGTTGTGCCGCTGGTTGAGTTGTGGCTTGCTGCATCATGTCTGAGATAGCCATAATGGCTGGGTCAGTGTGTCATGTGGCAGCAAGAAAACTTCTGTTTGCCAGTGAGCGTGCCAGGCAAACTCGAAATGAATTTTTACCATGGTCACATTTTTATAAGTGCACACAAAATGTTTTGCAGGTACACTTTTTTAAAAAAGGAATAGTCATACACAAAGCAAGTCTGGGATGAAGTGCAGGAGCAATATGTGAAATATGAAAGGCATGCCACAGTAACCATCTTTGCCCTCTCCATTGGGTTCCTCTGAGGGAAGCTTTATATTGGCTCGGCATTAAAACACACATGCGGGGCTCCCCACGCCACTTAAGGAATCACGATGTGAAGAAACAGATGGTTTTGGAACGTGCATCTAGGAATCAAGCTAATACCAAGTCAGGGTTAGGTGCTAAGAGGCCTCATTTAGAACCGTTTCACATCTTCTACAGAGTGTTCATTTCCTCATCATAATGGGACTGTGCGCACGAAGCAGTCATCTTACAACTAGCTTCCCCCCCCCCTTTAGTGTGAAACAGATTTGCTGTGGAGTGTTATTGTCACGTTACAGGCTCAGAGAAGTAAGAGAGAAAGAGCTGAGAAGATGAGAGCTTTTTATCAAACCAATTCTGATGGATAAAAGAAAGTAGAGTTTTGAGCTTCACAAAGCAAGTGCTGCATTTTAAAAGAAACCACCAAAAGCCACACACCCTATGCATTGGAAAGAAGAAATTTGCTGTCTCGTTCAAAATGCAGTCTAATCATGTGAACATTCTCATTATGCATAATAAGGTTCAGAATATGTAAGGCAGGACAGCTATTATTCTATTGGTTCTACATGTTTTAGCACCATAGAACAAATTTAGTTTTTCTCTCATCTGTCAACTCCAGCACAATGTTCTTAGACTGATGGGTTTGGGGGACTCACCAGTAGGCAGCAGTCTAACTGCCCAGCTCTACTATCATATACCATATATAGTTGTTTTTTTAAATTAAAATATGGATTTCATAATTTATATTTGGGCTAAAGATGTGTCCTGGTTTTGAAAAGGGTGGCTACCATTCTGATTATTTAAACATAATGAAAAAGGTAATCAAAAGCAAGAGGAGGGAAAAGTTAAAAGAAGGACAAACCTATCTAAGGGTCAGAGATCCCTGTGTCAGGGACTAGTAAGGAACTTAAGGACCACCTGAGACTTTGGTGGTTAAGAAGAACCCACTTCCTGCTCAGGGTGGAAAAAATATTCAGAAACATTTGGGGAAAAAGTCCAAAAACATGTTTTTGAGTGCTAAGAAACCCTGGTGAGAAGAGCCTGTACTGATGAGAATCTTTGCAGTTTGGGTCTGCTACACAAAATTCACACATGGGTGTTTTATGCCAAAAGCAGCATTTTCTCCATATGAAACAGCATTTTCTGCACAGACAATAATATTCCTGTGCAGAAACAGTTGTTTTCTGTGCAAAACAACCATATATGAATGTTTTGCGGAATGAGTCCCAAATTGCTCCTAGGCTTCAAAAACTGCATTTTTTAAAAGACTTTCTTTCAGGAGGAATGAAATTGCTAACATTACTCATTGCTTCTTTTGAGAAGAAAATCAGTGAAGGATATCATCCCTACTGCCTGGCATACATCTGCTGGTCTTCTTTACTGCGATAACCGCTTGGTCACTCACCTAACTATTTGGGTTGGGTGAGCAGCGATGATGCTGGTAAGTGATCATAATTTGTTCACCTGCCTTCTCCCTAAGGTAGGGGAGAAGAGCTTCTAGACTGTGGGGCTAATCTGGCCCACCAAGGGTCAAGGAGTTTCTCCCTCCCTAAAGTTGGCCCCTTGATTCTTCCTTCTCGAAGATATGACTGCAGACATTCTAGTTTTGACAATTTGTTGTGTACAGGTGATAAAAGATTATCCATCCATATTTCTTATGGAAATGAGAATAGCAATATATAGCAAAGCAAAGCAAAGCAGCTTCATTTATATACCGCTTCATACCGTGCTATGGAGTGTCCAAGCGGTTTACCATTGTAAGCTCATTGCCCCCCAACAGCTGGGCACTCATTTTAGCAACCTCGGAAGGATGCAGGCCTGAGTCTAGCCTGAGCCCTTGGCTGGTATTGAACTCGCAACCTTGTGGTCTGAGTTAGTGGCTGCAGTACAGGCATTTAACCACTGCGCCACCAGGGCTCTTGCTATAGCAATAGCAAGTACATTTTTATACCACTTATCAATGAAGGAGCACTCCCTAAGTGGTTTACAATCTGTAAGCCCATTGCCCCCAACAAGCTGGGTACTCATTTTACTGACCTGCAAAAGGATGGAAGGCTGAGTGGACCCTGGAGCCCTCCTCTAGGACTGAATTTACAATATTGTGGCTGCAGTACCAGCATTTAACCACTAAGCCACTAGGAACAGACAGAGATGATGACCTGGTTATCTCTGCTGCAGGTAACTGCCTCTTGGGGCCTTTGCAGACTGCTAGAAATAGTGCAAACTGAGTCTACTTTAACTGTCCTGGCTTAGTGCTAGGGAATTATGGGAACTGTATTTTTTCTGGGACATTGAGCTTTCTTTGCAAGAGAGCTCTAGTGCCACAATAAACTACAGTTCCCATGATTCCTTAGCACTGAGCCAGGACAGTTAAAGTGGCCTCAATTTGCACTATTTCTGGCAGTCTGTAAAGGCCCTTAGTCGCCTCCAGTGGGAATACATTGTCAACATGGGTGAGATAGTGGGAATCCTTGCTATCTATGATCAGGGATTAGAGAAGGCATAAAATAAATATCGAATGAGGGTCCAGATGAAGCCAGTGGAAATGGTGGCACCTGCTTTTGAGGCTTAGCCAATGATATCTATTCTGCCAGCTTGGTTGGGCAGAGGGAATACAGTCTGGCTCCTGGGACCATTACAGTTCCCTCAATCCCACCATACAGGCAGTATTGAAGACTTAGGGGCTCTGCAGACGGGTGGCACAGAGCCGCCCCAGGAAGCGGTGGATTGGGGCCGCAGCAACCCCACACCGTGGCCCTGATCCTCCCTTTTGCCGCCCCAAAAAGAGCACCGCGGCTCTTCCTCGCCCTTTTGGCGCAGTGTTTTTAAATGCTGTGCCAGGATGGCGTCCTGATGCCGTGCACCATGTGTAATGGCATGCAGCGTCAAGACGGCGTTGGCATGGGGTTGGGGCAGCTGGTGGGTGGCTGCCCTGCCCCAACTCTACCCGCAGGCTGGCCCTTTGGGCCGGTCTCCAGAGGCCCTGAGTTCTCTGGGCAAGTGAGCAGCGACAGTGGTGAAGAACATGAGCTACTGTCATTTACTTACTTGTCCTTTCCCTCTGAGCAGCAGAAAGGCAGGACTGCAGACTGCCGAATGGAGAACGGCTGTAGCTCAGTGGGAATGCACATGCTTTGCATGCAGACACTCCCTAGTCTTTCCAGCTAGGGTTGTGAAAGATCCCTGTCTGATAACCTAGGGCTGCTCCATGTCAGTGTAGCTAACCATAGACTGAGATAGCTGAGAAACTGGCTTGAGTCAGCCAGTTTCTTATCTTCTGACTTTCAAATCCCTCACACTCAAACCTACCATTGTGATCAAAACAGCTTATTGGAAATAATGTGTATGTGTGAATGTGCCTTCCAGTTGCCTGTTGACTTATGGCAATCCCAGGAATTTCATAGGGTTTTCTTAGGCAAGGATACTCAAAGGTGGTTTTGCCAGTTCCTTCCTCTGAAATATAGCCTCCAGCACCAGGTATTTGTTGGCAGTCTCCCATCCAAGTACTAACCAGATTAACCCCTGCTTAGCTTCCAAGATCAGAAGAGATCTGATATATTCAGTTAATTCCGGTATCCTTATTTCACAGACATCCATTAGTTGTCCAAGGATACTGACCCAACCTTGCACGGGGTTATAAAGTGCTAGCATGGGTGAAGGGAGGTGGGCTGCAGAAATTGGTTCAGGGTAGGAAGTTTTGTTCTGCCTTGGCAGACAAAGGTAGATACATGGGTGGCAGGAGTGAGAATGCAGGAGGACTGAGAGACAGTTTGGAAGCCAGCTGTGTGAGCAAAGAGAATCGTTTAATAGCATGGTGAGAGATGAGAGATGGAGATGGGGAGGGGGTCATATGTGGAAGCTGAGCTGGAGGAGGGCACTGGAGAACAAAGGCGAGGAGATTGTGTTTAATGCACAAAGAGGCACGATGCCAGCGAAGTGGCTGGGAGGAGGAGAAGGGCACATGGTCAGAATGACAAGCGTAAAAGATGGTGTTGGCAGCAATTTGGATGGGCTCAGAAGGGGGCAAGAGAAGAATCAGAAAAAGGCCAGAGGGAAGGTGATCCGGGCAGAAGGACAAGGCTTTTCAGTACAGACGGGTGGAGGGGCTTGTTGATGGTCTTATGAAGGTGAAGCTGAGAGGATTAATATCAAGAGATTTCAAGAAGGAGGGTAAAAGTGCACAAGGGGGGGGGGTTGTTAGAAGATTATTCTGCACTATATGTGGAGGGAGAGATGAGTTTTCAATGGCTTTCTTGCTTCTAGACCTGCTGGAGACAAGCAGCGGGTTGCAATATCCCAGCAATATTTCAACTTGTCATTCCCTTCAGATTTACACATGCAAGTATATACCCATAGGAGCAGCCATGTTGTGTAAACAATGGGGCAAAGAAAGGTCATGAGATGCAAGAGATGGAAGCCTTGTTTAGGTATTCTCTGTCTGGTAAAAATAAACCCGCAAGGACGGGAAGAGTGCCAACTTCACCCCACCTGCACCATTTCTGTTGCCCTCAAAAATGTAGAGGGCAATGAAAGCTGTGACAGATAGGAGTGAGGCTTGTGTTTTTCCTCCTCCTCTCATGTTTATTCTGTCTGTGCAAGTCTGTGCAATTCCTATGCAAAGCTCTAACATACACAAGACAAGCCCAGAAGCTATCTAAATAGTGGCAATGACCCCATTCCCTAGCTTTACTATGCTAACTGGATACTGGTAGTGGGAAAGAAGACCTTGGTCTCAGTTGAGACTTTAATAAGTGTCAAAATTGCTGTTAAACTGATTTAAATCAAAGTTAGGTCTCAAGTTTTCACCACAAATCTCTTTTATGTGAGAGCAACTGGACATGGGCAATTGCCTGTGTGTGAGGCAACTGAATGATACAATGCCTTTCTGTATGGTTTGATCTAAGAAGGCTGGCTGCTGCAAGTTAGCTTTGGATACCACTTGTCATCAAATGATGAATGTGTGTTTCTGCCAACTGCCTCAGGCAGTTGCATGTGTGTTTCCCCCAGCCATGTGTTTTGGTCACAGACACAACTGGAACACATCCACTTCTTCCCTGCTGGCTACCATGGCACCCACAGAGACACCACATTTGGGGTCCAAAAAGGCCCCGACCCTCATGATTTTGTTTTTTAAGTTTTATTTCTAATGTAAAACAGATCACTAGGTGCATTGCAAAGCAAGCACCAATGTAGAGTGCCATGTTTATTTCCTCCAAAATGCCCCTTTGAGACTTCTACTGAGATCAGAAGAGAGACAAACCTGAGATATGCATCACTTTGAAGCTTTTCCATGCATATTTCTTGAATAGGGCTTTGGACAAGAGAGTAGGGAAGATCAGCTGGAATGGAAAATACCTCTAGGTGCCTATCCCCACTGTCTGTTAACAGTTGTTCCCAACCTTTGGACGTCCAGATGTTGTCAGACCTGACTCTTGGCCAAGCTAGCTGGAGTTTCTGGTAGCTGAAGTCCAAAACACTTGGAAGACCAAAGGTTGGGGCCACTAATCTATAAGATTTAGAAAAGGAGGAATGAAAGAGATGCCCTCTGCTTTTCTCTAAATTTGGCAGCACTTGGAGAAGTTTTTTTTTTTAATCACAGCTCCCAGAATCCCCCAGTCAGTATGGCTGATTGCTATGCTGGCTGGTAGGTTTGGGAATATGTCCAAAAATTCAATTTTTCCAGGCTCTGATCTTGACACATGCATCTGTGAATCACCTGTTGGTAACAGATGATTCACACATGCATGTTGATCCCACTTATTAGGCTCAACAGAAAGCAATGGACTGCATATATGAAGCAGCCATAACAAATGAAACACCACTACCTGAATTTTCATTGAGTGCAAACTCATTGAGTACGAATCAGGATGTTATGTATACTCAGATGTGAATCAATATGTAAAAACTGGAAGAAAGAGGGTGGCCACATAGCTTGTCAAGGAGAGGGGAGAGGAGGAGGAATAATCTATCAGTAAGAAAAGAGGGCACAGATTTGAATATAATTTGAACATACTGATTAATAAGTACAGTGGGAGGTTTTGACATGATTATTGTTGTGTGCCTTCAAGTTGATTCCGCTTTATAGCTACTCTAAAGCAAACCCATCATGGGGTTTTCTTGCCAAGATTTGTTCAGAGGAGTTTTGCCATTGTTGTCCTCTGAGACTGAAAACATGGGACTAGCCCAGGCACAGGCAACCTTTTTGAGACCTGGGCCGGTCTCCCATTGCCCAGGTCTCGGCTGGGCCGAGGGGGGGGGGGGGGAATGGCGGCTTGCGCGCGCGTGTGCGCCCTCTGCTGCCACATGCGACCCCCTCGCACACGTGCCCCCACGGCGCATGTGCGGCCGCCATTTTGGCAGTCCACATCGCGCCCATGATGCGTTTTGCGCATGCGCAAAACGCGTCACGGACGCGATGTGGACTACCAAAATGGCGGCCGCACATGCGCCGTGGGGGCTGCATCCGCGAGCGCTATGGCGGCAGCGTGGGGGGGGTCACATGCGGTAGAAGAGGGTACCCTCCTCCTCTGCGTGCGACCCCCCCGTACATGCGGCCGCCGCCGTAGCGTTCGCAGCCACAGCCACCACGGCGCATGTGCGGCCACCATTTTGGTAGTCCAAATCACGGCCGTGATGCGTTTGCACATGCGCAAGAGTACTGCGCATGCGCAAACGCATCACGGCCGCCATTTTGACTACCAAAATGGCGGCCACAGCAAGCGCTGCCAAAAACGCGCCCGGACGGCGGCGTGCGGGGGTGCGCGGCAGCGGCGGCGGCAACTGACAGCCTGGGCCGGTAAGTCCGGGGAACGGGGCCTTTTCCGGCCCCCGGGCCGTAGGTTGCCGACCCCTGGACTAGCCTAAGATCTCCCAGTGGGTTTCATGGCTGAGTAGGGAATTGAAACCTGATCTCCAGAGTTTGGTGATACTTTATTACGGCCAAAGACCAGCATAAAAGAAACAAAAACATTAAAACAGTAAGGTTAAAGTAAAATAATAAAATAATGCATAAGTAGTAATGCATTAATATTACATTAACAAACAATACAGTAAAATAGTGCATACATAGGATAGTTTGTACAACTAGGTGCTTTGTTTTTAAATCGCAGGAGGATAAATCGTGTCTGCTAAGAAGGTAAAATAGATCAATTTAGGAAGAAAGTAAATTTTAAGTAAAAATAAAAAAACAACTTCTGTCAGCTAAATTAAAGTAATTCAGATGCAATATGTTCTGCTATCTTAGATTTAATTTTTCTTTTCCTGCAAGTAATTGCAGATGCACAAAATTGTGCCACTTTACAAGTTATTTGTGGGTTACAGTCTGACAGAAGGTATTTTAAGTAGAAAGTTTCTGAACTCCCCCGTTTGTTTAGAAGGATTGGGGTGATCATATCTTTGCGGGCGTCACTGTAATAAGGACAATGGAATAATACATGATTGATCGTTTCAGTGTTTCCTGTATTACAAGGGCATAGTCTCTCAAGCACAGGAGTCTTATTGTATTTACCCTCAAGCTGTGCTGAAGGTAATACATTTAATCTAGCTAACAAGAATGTTTTCCTGTGTTTGGGTATTGTCAGGTTCATCAAATAATTTGCCATAACAAATGAACCAGCACAATCCCAATAATTAAAATTTCTCAAATATAATTTGAACATACTGATTAATAAGTACAGTGGGAGGTTTTGACATGATTATTGTTGTGTGCCTTCAGGTTGATTCCGCTTTATAGCTACCCTAAAGCAAACCCATCATGGGGTTTTCTTGCCAAGATTTGTTCAGAGGAGTTTTGCCATTGTTTTCCCCTGAGACTGAAAACATGGGACTAGCCTAAGATCTCCCAGTGGGTTTCATGGCTGAGTGGGGAATTGAAACCTGATCTCCAGAGCGGTAGTCCAACACTCGAACCACTATGCCACACTGGCTCTGACATAATTTATTATCATTGATAAATACAACACGTTTCACCATAGTAGGGAAGGTAGCGATCAGGTGACCTGTGCATGTTTGTTGAGTCTGCTGTTCAGGTGCTCACTACTAATGTGCAAGTTCAAGGTCCCTACTTTCCCTTCATAAGGTTCTTTAAATTTGACTGATCACCCATTCAAATATAGTACATTGCCAGAGGATGGTTCTCTGACAGCCCTTCAAGTACAACAGGAGTGGAAAACTATTTTGTTCTGGTAGGCAAAAGGTATAAAGGCTGACAGTTCAGAGGCTCTCCGTGAAAGAGGGGCAGAAAATTCTCATCGATGGCAATAGCAATCCCTTTACTCTAATCACTTTCTCTGTCAGAAGAGTGAGAAGGTGGAGTGGAATCCTGCTCTCTTTTCTGACCATGAATCCCAGTTAGAAATAGCATACAGGGCGATGCTGCTTTTTTCTCTGGACAATGATCAGAGCTAATCACTGGATCCACCCAGGAGCTGCTCACTTCTCTATTTGAAAAGGCTAGTGACGTGCATCCCCACAATCCAGGTCATGGATTATCCTGGAGAGCAGTGGCATCCTCTGGGCTTTTCATAAGCTAGATAAGGCTACATGCCACCGATTCCTGTCCATTGAAATACTATAAATCCTGTAAAGTGGGATGCATGGGCAATCGAGGCTTGAAGAAATTAGTCATAAACGTTCTTCCTGTTCAAGGCTTCCAGCCATAGCTCTTTGATTCTCAGTGAACAAAATCAACCCCTTTTGACTTTCCTTTTGCTCTTTCCCATCCCATGACATTCTGTCTGCGGTGACTCAAAAATCAGTGTTATATTGTGGTGTGACCAGGCAAATCTAAACAGGTGGACAGGACAGGGTGTGCTTTTTATTATGTGCTCTTGCCTTAATTGTGACCTTCTGCTTCACAGCTGGAAATAAATATTGCCTAATAAGACTGGCCTGTTGTGGTTTGGCTCCCGTTTACCTCCATGGCAAAACTCCCACTGACTTTTGAGGGAGTGCAGGAGCGGATTCGAGCTTCTCTTCTCATTGAACTGAAAATGCTAACTAGCAAATGCTAATTATTGGGCCATAATTTCTCAAAACCAAACAAAAGAAGATATCCAGACCAGAAGGACATGAAAGATAAATATTCAGCCTGACTACCAACCGTGCTCCTCTAAACACAGCTTGAACCCTGTTTATTTGATTTGTAGTAATCTTAGTGTTTGGCAATTTACCATCCAGGTCTCATACTCCTAAGAGAGGAGCAGCTTGTGCCAATTTACTGCCTTTCTTGGACCATTGTAGCCTGAAAGCAACTTTTTAACCAAGAAAAGGATGCACCTGGGTGGTGCAGGCTAAATGACTATGGACCTCTCAACTTTTAAATTTCTCTTGTTTAGGAAGAGGGATGCAATGTTTAGATCTCTCAAATTCTAAGTTGTGTTGTCCTGAGTCTTTTCTTTCTGAAGAGAGCAGCTTTGCAGTGTGTGTGATGGAAATTAAAGAAATGTCACACATGAGGAGGAGGCAATCCCATTTCCTACTTTGCTATGGCCCTTAACCAGTTCTGTCTCTACAGAAAACCTTTAAATGTGAAAAATAAATCATTATGTTAGGAGACCTGATCACTGAACTCTTACATCCTGTCTACTTTAATCCTCTGGAATACACATAAGGAGAAAGTTCTGGAATGTGTGAACACAGCATGCCTCTTTGATTGTTTCCATATTTATGTGATCCAATTTATATGAACAATACACTGCTTTTTTTTCTTTTGCCTTCTATGTTTTAATACCAACTTCTCCAATCTGGTACTCTTACCAATGTGTTGGACTACAACTTCTATAATCCCACATGAAGGACACTGTATTGGAAAAAGGGAAATAATATATAGTATATGTACTCTATCACTGACTTATATGTTGTCTGTTTCACACTACATTCATAACACTTTAGCCTTTAACTGCAATGGGTGCATCCTACAGAGTCCTGTGAGCTGTACTATTGTAAGTCTGTACAGCTCACTAGCAGAAATTCTAAAAACCTGGTGAAACTATAAATCCCAGAGTCCAATAGAATGGAGTCATAGCAGTTAAACCAGTATCATACTGCTATAATTCTGTAATGTGAAAGACATGTGTGAGGAGTGTTTTGCAGAGTGGGTGGGACTTCTAAAGGCTAGGGCCTGAATTCAAATCTGGGAAGGATTTAGGGAGGTGCAGTCCCACAATGAATGGACTAAGGAAAATGTAAACTTTTATTAATTGGAATATTTGCCCTCTAAACATGCAAAGCAAAGTTCCATTGTATGCGTCTTTGCTCAGGTGTAAGCTCCAGTGCAACAGCTTCCTAGACTATGGGCCTTTACAGACTGCCAGAAATAGTACAGCTTAATAGAGCTCAGTCCTGTGCAACTACAACTTAGGTCAGATAACCTTCATATCATTGATCACTGATCAGAGATAACAACATGAGAAGATGGAGGCTCCCCTTCCCTGCTTTTATATAGACAATATCCCCATTCATGCATTATTAAAAATGAAAAATTCTCCATGTGAAGAAGGATCAGGGATGTACTGAACAGCCTCTTCCATCATGTAATGCATACCGTGTAACCTACTCCTAATATTTGTGCATATAGCATGGAGAACTGTAGGGACAGGCTTCACACATACTTTGTGTGCACAAAGGCCTGCACATAAGCCAGGCCCACCTTACCGACATTTACACCATACATATAGATTTACACCATATATATAGATGCTAGTAGTGGGTCAACCTGATGTGCATGTAATGGGTGCAGGACTATATGACCTAGCCCTTCTTCTAATACATAGCTAGAACCAGTAAAGTCACAATTTCTTATGTTTATAAGTTCAATAGTTCATCCCAAAACCTGACACAGTATTCCAGGTGAGGTCTGACCAAAGCAGAATAGAGTGGTACTATTGCTTCCCTTGATCTAGACCAGTGATGGAGAACCTTTTAGAGACCAAGTGCCCAATCTCAGTGGCATTCCTGCACTGAGGGTCACTGGGTGTCAGGGGTGGGATTTCCAGCCGGAAATCTGCAGCTGAAGTCAGAGGTCCAAAACAGCTTGCAGAAACAATTCAGTCTGAGACTACTTTAACTGTCCTGGCTCTGCTAGGGAATCTTGGGAATTGTAGTTTCTTGTGGCACCAAAGCTCTCTGGCTAAATATCTCACCAATCTACAAATCCCAGGATCCCATAGCAATCAGCCCTGGCAGTTAAAGAGGCACCAAACTGGATTATTTCTGCAGTGCAAATGCAGCCCTAACACCAGTGGCTGAATATTACTATTTTGAGGATTTGGGATATTACTGTACTTTGCTATATGGCCAACAAGAGCCAGAGTGGCGTAGCAGTTTGAATGTTGGACTATGGCTCAGGAGACCAGGGTTCGATTTCCTGGTCAGGCAAGAAACCCACTGTCTGACTTTGGGCAAATCACACTCTCTCAGTCTCAGAGGATGTCAATGGCGACCCCCTCTGAACAAATCTTGCATAGAAAATCCTGTAACAGATTTGTTGTGTTTGGGACACCAGTGTGGTGTGATGGTTTGAGTGTTGGACTAGTCCTCTGGGAGATCAGGATTCAATTCCCCATGAAGCCATAGAAATCCACGGGGTAAACTTGGACAAATTATTCTCTCAGCCTCAGAAGGCAATGGCAACCCCCTCTGAACAAATCTACATTTGTACATCCTACATTTTGAGCTTCTGTCCAGGAGGAATCTCAAAATGTCCTCCCTTTTGAGCACGACTAAAAAGCATGAATTTATATTCATATTAAGTGTTTGAAGCTTAAGTTTTATATTAGGTGTTTTTTAGTCCAATATTTTTCTTGAATGTCCAACATTTTGTGGTGCCTTGTCCTCCTTTGCTCATGACCTACATTTTTCCCCCTGCATGTCTGACATTTTGCAGGGCCTTGTCCTCCTTTGTGCTTAGATGCCCAGGCATCCTCCTTTTCCAGGACAAATACTACATTTCAACCTTCTGCCCAGAAGGGATTTCAGAATGTCCTCCATTTGGAGCATCACTAAGAAGCATGCATTTACATTTATATTAAGTGTTTCTAGCTTTTCTTTAGTCATGTCCTACATTATTTCTTAAATGTCCAATGTTTTGCGGTGCCTTGTCCTCCTTTGCGGTTAGGACAACTGGTCACCTTCTCTAGCAGGACTTTAAAATCAAGATTTAAATAAGTTTAGATGGGTCAAAATTAGCAACAAGAGGAAGCCATGATGCTCAACTTAACAGCTAAAGTTAGTCAAGGGAGAGGCAGTTAAGGATCACTCTCTGCACCAGGCCACTACGTCTCCAGCTTTGTGCTGTACACTATTTGCACTCTTCATTGGCACACAATGCAAAACACACACAGAGAGAGATGCACGCACACACACCATTCCTCCACATGCCACATGAAGGATGGTGGGGAGCTAGCACAAGAGCGCAACTGCCTTTTAGAGCCAAGAGTTTCTATGTGTTGTGCATCCTCTTTGGAGAACCTTGAGGCATGAGGTGTCTAGCCTTCTAGGCATGTTCACACTTGCTGCCCCACGCAACAAACGTAGATATCCCCATGTTATCCATGCTGTTTCTTGCAATGGCATTTAAGGCAGGGTGACCTGATGTTGTCCTAACCACAGAGAAGGACAAGGCACCACAAAATGGAGGGCATTCAAGAACAATGTAGGACTTTTAAAAACACACTTCATATGAAACTTAAGCTAAAAACAATATACATAAAAAATCATGCTTCTTCGTCATGCTCCTGGACAAAAAGTTGAAATGTAGGATGTGTCCTGGAAAAGGAGGGTATCTGGTTGCCTAATCAGAAAGAAGACAAGATACCTGGTGGCATACTGGTTTGAGTGTTGGACTATTATTTTGGAAACCAGGGTTCAATTCCCTCTTGGCTATATTAAACCCAGTGCGTGACCTTGGACAGGTAACACTCTCTCAACCTCAGGGGAAGGCAACGGCAAACCTCCTCTGATTAAACTTGCCAAGAAAACTTCAGGAGAGGGTCTCCAAAATGACTTAAAGACACTCCCCCCAATAGCACACTCTTTCGGCCTCAGAGAAGGAAATGACATCCCCTAGGACTGTGCCTTGTGTTGGGGTGGGGCTTCTGACCCTCCTTGTTGTTTTCCATGGGAGAACCAGACCACAGCAAGGAGCTGGGCTGGCCGTGCAAGCCTCCCCACCCTTTCTTCCTGTGGCTGCCATGTGCCCAGCGACACGGTGCCATGTGCCACACATTCACCAACACAGATCTATACACTCCACTCCTATTGATGTAGCCTAGAATTGCATTGGTTTCTTAGCTGCTGCATCACATTGCTGACTCAGCCTGTGGCCCACTAAGATTTGTATATCCCTTTTGCATGTACTGCTGCCAAACCAGGTGTCACCCATCCTCCATCTGTGCATTTCATTTTTACTGCCCAAATGTAGCATCCTACATTTTTACGTTACATTTTACAATGTTTTACAGAAGTAGCATTTCTGTAAATGCTACTTATATTGGCAAAAGTAACAATGTTAACAGAATGATTGTTCAATAAAATTAAGAAAGATACACTCTCATTACCCAAAAGATTTACTTAGAACATAGTACTTGTTACCCATTATTTCCATACTCTAGGGTTGTTGTTTTTAACTACACACTTTAACACGTTACACTTTATTATTGTAGCAAAAATAGTGCCATCAAATAAGAATTTTGCATTGTCCTCTTTATTTGCCAGTGGAATCTGTAATGTGTCTCTACATTTTAAAATGGTAAGTACTGTGGTGTTTACAGCTATACGGGTATGAGAATGAGGCTCCCAGCACAGTGCTGTCACTTAGGATTAATCATGGCTGTGACCACAAGAAAACTGTGGGGGTGAACCATCTCACATTTGACTGTCTCTAAGGGTGTTTTTTTTAATAGTCAGTGATTCTTCCCCACACAGAATACAAGCTTGCTTTAATTATTTTAAAGAAATGTATCTTGACCTTTCTGGTGTTCAATGTAGCATGACATGCTGCCATTCTGTCCTGTAAAGCTGTTGTGTATATTGTTCTCATTTCAACGCAGCCTTATATGTTTGATTTAAATTTAAAAGATTATTATTCAATTTATTTTGGGAGATACATTAGATTTTGCCTTAGATTGTTGTTGCTGTTGTGTGCCTTGAAGTTGTTTCCGACTTATGGAGACCCTAAGGTGAACCTATCATAGGGTTTTCTTGGCAAGATTTTTTCAGAGGAGGCTTGCCATTGCCTTCCCCTGAAGCTGAGAGCATGTGACTTGCCCGATATCTCTTATAACATACCATCATGACCACCACCTGTCCCATCTGCTCATGGTTATGCATCTCAGCATAGCCACCTACGTACTTTGGTTGCTATTTTTCCTTTTAAGGATGCAAATTTTCATGTACGTATTCTAGTACAAAAAGACCGGCAATGGTGTTAGTGGTAACTAGCACTATAAAGGGTCTAGGCCCATTCTTGGACTGAACGGCTACTGTTAATGATGATGACTGCATGTGATCTCCAGGCTCAATGACATGTGCATGACTTGCTGCGGATCATGAATAGGAAACTGCTGCTGCAATCAATTGATTGGACACTATGGGAAAAGAATGTTGGACATCTTGGGGGCAGGATATCTAAAAGATTAACTTCTTCCATATGTTGTTGTTGCGTGCCTTCAAGTCATTTCAGATTTTATGGCGACCCTGAGTGACCATATCATGGAGTTTTAATGGCAAGTTTATTCAGACTGGGTTTGCTATTGCCATTCTCTGAGGCTGAGAGTATGTGAGTATGAGAGGTCACCCAGTGGATTTCCATGGCAGAGCCTGGATTCAAACCCTGGTCTCCAGAGTTATAGTACAACACTCAAACCACTACACCATGATGGTTCTAGACATGTGAGCCTGCCCAAAATCTAAGATCTTTTGTGGAGGCCCTGTTACATGTCCCACCAGGTGGGTATACATGACAGGGCTTTCTCTGTAGCAGCTCCCTGACTGTGGAAATCCTTCCCAAGAGAAGTCAGCCTGGATCCATGCTTTTAAATTTAAATGTAAAAACTGTGCTGTTTCAAGTGGCCTTTGGATTGTAAAGTTAGAGTTGTCTGCTCTGGTTGTCTCTCTTAAACAATTTGTCTGGTTTTAGAACTATTTTTCAATAGTGTCTAAATTGATTTTTAGTTACTTAATGCTTTTAAAATGTTTTTACTCATTGTGCATCATGTCCTGATGGATCAGGAGGTGATAATAAACAAATAATTAATTAATAGGGATGTAGTCTCACCCATAGGGCAGGTCACTACCATTAAAGCAACAGGTAGTACATGCAGCCCCTCAGAGGTTCCTCCTGCAATATCCCCCAATATAGGGGTTCAGAATTCATCTTGTCCTTTGCCTCAGGTAGCAGATTGCCTTCTAACTGTCCCTGCTGATCTACCCAAACTTTTCCAGGGCAATTGGGTACTTCTGGTGTACTTTGTACTTCCAGATGAAGGATTTTGAATTGAATCAATGGACTTGAGCAGCTTGTGGGAAAGTTTACTTTCCTGGAAAACTACTCCTAGAATACCCCTGACAGAATGATCATCAGCCATTCTGTTTGGGGGATTCTGGGAGTTATAGTATGGAGAACAGCAATAGCATTTACATTTCTATATCACTTCAGAGTGAACTCAGCACCCTCTAAGCAATTTACAATCTGTAAGCCAATTGCCACAAAGAAGCTGGGTACTCATTTTACCAACCTATGAAAGGATGGAAGGCTGAGTCAACTTGGAGCCCTTGCAGGGATCGAACTCAAGACGTTGTGGCTGCAGTACCAGCATTTAACCACTACACCACAAGGCTCCTGAAATCAGGTGGATTATGCTGGCCCCAATGCCTGAGCATTCTTTCTCTCACCATTTATTTGGCAGATGATGGGAACACTTGGGAAAATGTTAACCAAAGTAGAACCTGCATAGTTGTAACTTCATGATCCCCTTTCCCCAACCAGCTCTTAGTTCAGCAACAAGCATTTTAGGGTGTCAGGTCACAAACTGGGGAGCAGGATAAGGTCAGAATGTAACTCAGGTCACTCCCCCAGACCTGGCCTCTGCTGTGAGAAGTCATGGCATGTATGGTGTAGAGAGAGGTAGGTCAGGATAAGCTTCAAACAGAGCCCTGTTAAGAATGTAGACAGGGTGTCTCAGCTCAGTGCATTAACTACAGCACATCCCACCACAGGCATGTTTGTAGCTTTAAATATTTCCCCTCCACTTCTAACCTGTTTAGTTGCAAGTGTTCCCATCATCTGCAAAATAAATGGTGGGAGAAAGAATGCTCAGGCATTGGGGCCAGCATAATCAACCTGATTTCATTAACCTCCAGGGAACCTGTTTGTCAAGTGGCGGATTTAGATCTCTTAATAATGCTTTCTGCTAGCTGGCATCCAACCACAACATGCATTTCTTTGCCAAGAGTACATGTGAAGATGAATGATTGTTCTTAGCGTCTGGAATTGCCTGTGGTGTTTTCTCCATGACTGGCAAGGCACAATTCTAACAGTACTCTTGGGAATAACCTGCTGTTGTGGATAGCAGACGATTGTGGCCTTAGGAACCATCTCTTTATAATTTAAACCCATAGAGCAAAGGTTGGCAAAGTGCAGTCCAATGACCACATACATTTCTTGGGGTCCCAGAGTGTGGCCCTTAAAGATATCCCAGATTCCCTAAAATATTTTTTGAAAATGTCCAAGGTGATTTCTTTTTGCCCAGTCCCCCAAAAACGTATTCCTCTCTACCACCAGTTCCACTTCCAAACAGTCTGTCTGGGGCTTCTGGGACAATCGGATAAGGGATTGGCACTGCGGTGATTGTGAAAGGGATAATCATCCAGATTACGCTTGGATCATAAAATAATCAGGGTTCCTTCTTGCATGCAGGAGATTCATGCAAGTACAGTTGTTTCACACATTTGCCCAATGTACAGACTCCCTCCCTCTCCCTCTTTCTGTATATAGGTGGATGGGTCATGGCATGCATCAGTAGGAGTCATGCTAGTTTGCTTGATTCCACAGTTCCCCTCGCACATTGTTTCAGTGCATGGGGAAGGGAGTGCTTTCAACCTCCCACTCATCAGACAAGTGCTGTTGGAACATTGGTGTACCCAGTAGGACAGTATGGAGATCTTTGCCCATTGCAAAGCTATGTTTGGAGCACTATTTAGACACCTCAAATATAAACACTTCAAGACTGAAATCAACTTCTCCTCAGGGCTCTACTGAAAGTGAAGGGGAGGAGGTTTGTGTGGTTTCATTGATTTTACAGAAAGGAACCAGTTCTCCAATGACAGCTCACAGGAGGAGTTGGCAAAGGCAGTAAAAATTGGCTGGTTCCTGTCCTAAATACATTAATGAGACAAAAGCAGCTCCTTAACAAAAATAATAAATAGATTGGAAAACTAGACTTTGGTGTTCATGACATCACTTGTTTATTTAACCACTCCTACCTGTGTGCTCATGTATAATGTATATATGTTGCCTGCCTTGTTGGCGTGCACTTCTACGTGGCTTATGTCACCTTGCAAACACCTTACTCTCATCTCTGCTATACACAAGATGTATAGTTCCCAAAGGGTTCAGCCGGTATGTTGCAAGAAACTGCTCTATAATCATTGTCCTCTGCCAATCTGTGCTTAATCCCAGTCATCAGAAAACAATCTTTCTTGGCTTCTCCTGTGGCCAATAAGTCACAGCTGCAAGTAAATGTGCTGAGCCAATTTCATGCTTAGCATAATTCTATTGTTCTGGCCTACTCTGACGGAACACCCAAGGCAGATCTGACCCCATTGTCTCTTTCATGTTTATGACACATTATGTGGCGTGTGAACTGACTCTGAGGCAGCTGGCCTGATGTGTCATTACTACCCAAGGACAGAAAAGCCGATTAAATTTGTGAACCACACAACTCATCCAGAGATGAGCTCCCTGGTTCTGGCTGCTAGTGCAGGAGTGTTTTTAGTTTAATAGGTGATTGTGAGCTATGAAAATGGTTGGCAAAGTGACACCATATGAGGGGGTATTGGAAAGTTTTAATGATCACCTTTAAAAAAAAATTTGACAGAAAGTTTGTTTTGATTTGTAATTGCTAAGTTATCTCTACGTAGTCACCATTCAGATTTACATATTTTTCCCAGTGTTTCTTGACCCTTCAAATACTGTTATTGTAGAATTCTGCAGATTGATCCTTAAATCACTCTTCCACTTCATGAATGATGACATCATCTGTGTGGTCAAGTCAGGGATCCAGCAACGGATTTTTCATTTTTGGGAAAAGAAAAAGTCATCTCCTCATACTTCTCCATCTTACACTTCAGTCACTTCTGGAACAACCTGTAACAAAAATAAAGGACACAATGAGCTGATTTTCTCAGGGACCAATGATGACACTGACAAAATTTCATCAATATATCATAGTAATGTCCGGGTGATAGTTATTACTTTATGATACCCCCTCGTACAAGAAGCTTCATATCACTTTGGTGTTAATGCAACAAAACTCTGATGCAGACCAGCCATTTGGGGTGGCACAGAACCGCCCCGGGAAGCGGTGGATTGGGGCCATGGCAACCACATGCTGCAGCCCCAATCCTCCCTTTTACCGCCCCCAAATGAGCAGCAAAATGCTGCTCCTTTTAGGGGCAGCAAAAGGCTGCCCTAAGAGCCCGCACCACAGCTCTTCCACGCCCTTTCGGCACAGCGTGTTTAAACGCTGTGCTCAGAGGGTGTCCTGATGCTACGCACCGTACGTATGGCCGCATGGCGTCAAGATGGCATCGGGGTGAGGTTGGGGTGGTAGCCCTTTGGGCCAGTCTGCAACGGCCCAAAATGACCCCCAAGTTTAGATCATTTCAGATTCCCTGAAGGATGTATCTGGGTGTAAGGGGAAAAACAATGGTACATTTTTTTCAAAACTTGCCAAAGTTACTTTGTGGACAGCAATTCTCAGAATCTACAACCAGCAATTAATAACCTTCTAAGCTCTGCTTTTTCATTTATTTGCTATTCTATTTGATGACAGCTGATGTTATCTGGCATTGTGTTGTTGTTGTTGTTGTTAACTGCCCTTGAGTCAGCCCCAACTTATGGCAGCACTGTGGATGAGACATTTCCAAGACCCCCTGTCTTCCACTGTTCTGTTTAGATCCTGAAAATTCAAGCCTATGCCCTCCTTAATTGAGTCTATCCATCTGGTGTGTGGTCTTCCTCTCTTTCTACTGCCTTCTACCTTTCCTAGCATTATTGTCTTTTCCAATGATTCATGCTTTCTCATGATGTGGCCAAAGTACAACAGCCTCAATTTGATCATATGGCCTCCAGAGAGAGATCAGGCCTGATCTATTCAACCCACTTTAAATGCCCACGTACCCATATATAAATGTTTCATAACATATTAGGCAGATCTCAAGCTTGGGGGTTGACTATGTTTTCACTGACATCTTAAGATCCACCAACTGGATACTCTTGGAAAGGACGTATACTTGAAGTTAAAGTTTTAGGAGCCCAGAAATATATTTTGTGTACTCAGTGGTGGGTTCCATTTCTAATTACCCCAATATTTCTTCATTTCAGTAGTGATAATTTAGGATGGGGGGGGGCAAATTGTTCTATTGCTGCTATTGTTCGAGAGTCCTTAGAAATCCTTACTGATCTATTGCAATTATTCCACAGGTCTGGTGGGTACCTCCTGCCCACCTCTGTTTCAAATATTTCCGATCAAGAAATAATAAATAGCCTGACCAGCTATGTAATAACTATTGAACAAAACCCTGTCCTCCCACTCAACTGAGTTATAGAGCTTAGTAAAAATAGATCAGTCAGAAGTTACGAGTGACAGATGTGTATAAAGATTTGTGGTTTCAAATATAGATGAAAAACTCAATTTCCCTTCCACCCCCTTAAAATGTAACCATGTGTTAAGACAAGAGACAAACTGAATTGACTGCTGATGTATGATTCAACAGTGACAAATAGGGAAGCCACAGTTATGGCAGGCAAACCTTTGGGGCTGGTACAACATGGGTGCATTTTTCATGCTGAGAAGAGCAGATTTATATTGGGAAACCAGCTACTCTGAGAGTGGGAGGTGTGCTGTAGGTTTTAATTCCCTCTTCTCCACCATCTAGGTGGCTGCTTTTATTTTTCTCTAGTCCTTGTGTTCATTGACAAATTTAGAGATTGGCATACTGCAATGGAAATTATGCCAGCCTACACTGACTGATTGAAAAGGTGTTGATAATGGGACTGACTGACAGGTATGAAAAAAGCAACACCAAGTGGAAGAAGGGAATTCAGCTGGAAGAACAATTTTACTTTTCTTTTGGAGTCCATTGTCCTGCTTCCTTATGTCCTCAGAAGGGTTGCCTAAAGGAGTGTGAAAGATATCTACTCTCCTACAAACATCAAAGGAAACTGCTTGCATTGACCCAGGCCTTTGGAAGACCTAACCCAGAATTTATAGTGAGTCAGTGAATTCTTTCTCCCTGCCCTGCTGCTTCAGAGTCTTTCACTTGAGATGCCTGATATTGCAATTGGATCAGAGCCAGCCCAAGAGATCTCCCTACCATTCAACATACACAAGCCAGCCAACCTAGCAGGTGGATCTTATTTCAACTCCAGTCTATTATGTTTGAATCCTCTTATGGTGTCATGATGAAAATAGCTTTCTTACAGATTGCAATGTTATACTTTACAGATACAGTTGGCCCTTTGTATCCACAGATTCAATTGTCTACAGCTTGATAATAATAATAATAATAATAATAATAATAATAATAATAATAAAATTTATTTATACCCCGCCCATTGGTAATCCAATCCGGGCGGCTTACAATTAAAACATACAGTACAGAATAAAACATACAATAAGAGCAAACCCTCCCCCCCTTAAAACAGAATTAAATCAGAACAATATAAAAACAAGAATTCAAGTTAAAATATTAAACCATCCAACCCAGTGACTCCACAAGCCTGGCACAACGATCCTCCCATCACTTGATGGGGCCACGTGAGGATCGTCTCTTAGATAACTATTAATCTGAGTCTGTACTCTCTCTCTCTCTCTCTCTCTCTCTCTATATATATATATATATATATATTCAAAAAGCAAACCTTGATTTTGCCATTTTATATAAGGGAAACCATTTTACTATGCCAGTGTGCCAGTGTATTTAATGGGACTTGAGCATCCCATTGAGCATTGATACATGGATTTTTGTATCCACGGGGTGTCTGAGAAACAAATCACAACAGATACCAAGGGACCACTATAAAAGCAAACATTCAAAGTGCTGATTGTGACCTATGAAGCCCTATACAGCTTGGATTCAGACTATTATCTCCCGATAAAAGATAGCCAAGTTTTAAAATCTTTTAGAGGTGAATTTTCTTTTGGCTCCACCACCATCATCCCACAGTGAAGACTCAAGGAAGGAGCCTTCTTGGTGGTTGCTCCCAGGATATGGAATTCTCTTCCAAGAGAGGTTTAGCTGCCCCTCCTGCTCTTTTTTTTTTTTTTTTGCAAGCAAGCAAGCAAAGACCTTCCTATTTAAATGGACTTCAGCTTTTAACTGGTTGGTGTAGGGCAGGGGTAGGCAACCTTTTTGAGGCAGGGGCCGGGTTGCTGTCCCTCAGACAATTGGGGGGCTGAAGCACCAAAAATAAATAAATAAATAAATAAAAATAATTTAAAAAAAAATAAAAAATATGCATGCACACTCTCTCAGCCCCAGAAAAGCTATGGCAAAACCCCTGTGGAGATTTTGCAAAGAAAACCCCAAGAACAAGTAATAACAACAATATTCAATATCATCATGGCTGGCGGCGGTGGTGACGGTGGCAGAACCAGCCTGGGGCCGGTCCAAAGGCCTCAGGGGGCCGCATTCGGCCCCCGGGCCTTAGGTTGCCTACCCCTGGTGAAGGGGAACAAGTGTACTTGTTTTTAATATATAAGAGGTTATAATGTGTTTTTGGCTGTTTTAAATTAACATTTTTAAAGTGAATTGTTGTGAATTGTTGTTTAAAGGCATAAATACTCCATTTATGATGTACTCAGTATGATTTTTTTTGTCTAAATCATTGAAAGTGAAGGTAAATAACATTCCTTTGTTGGCAAAATGTGATGCAACGAATATGGAAGACTTTAGGCCTGTATTGCTGTTAGTGATAGGCACGTTACTGAACTTCTTCTTTTTTTTTAATGGCAACAAAATTATTACAAATCATAATTAAATCTATATCAGGATCCATATCTCCTATGCTGGGCAAATCCATATGTTTGTGATCCTGACTTCCAGGGTTGAGGATGGCTGCTGGTGGGATGACTGAACATACCTATGGAATAGGGTTGCTATGTTAGGACAAACCCAGACCCTGAGACTTCAGAGCCAAAACCTGATACCTAGGAATGGCCTCTTGTGATGTCATGGATGTGGACCCTGGTGATGTCACAAGGTTGATATTACAAGAGGCAACAATAGCAATAGCAATAGCATTTACATTTCTATACTGCTTCATAGTGCACTTAGCACTCTCTACACGGTTTACAGTCTGTAAGCCAATTGCCCCCAATAAGCTGGATACTCATTTTACTGACCTACGAAAGGATGGAAGCTGAGCCTTGGGATCAACCTTGGAGCCTTGGGATCAAATTCACAATGTTATGGCTGCAAGACCGGAATTTAGCCACTCAGCCACCAGGGCTCCTCTTAACAACGATATATTAAGCATCAACCACAGTTGTATAGAGTGTGCTATTCGAATAAACAACAGAGGCAACAGAGGAAAAAGTGCACATCTTTTCAATTTTTAAAAAATGCCTTTCAGATTTTTTTTTTAAAAAAACACTAAGTCCAACAAATGAGGAAAGTATATCTGTGAACACCTTTTTGATCAGTATGCTCTTGCCCTGAGATTCCTCCCTGAGAACTGGAGAAGAGAGGTCAGGCCAAGCCCTGAAATCTGGCAAACCTACTGTGGAAGCTAATAAAGTTCTAGTAAAAACATTTTCTTATTTTGTCTTTCTATCTTGTCTAATTAAAATGATATATATTCACGTTACCATATTACCATGTCACATGGATGAAACAGATTCTGAAGAAGTGGCAATAAATTTAAGACTAGAAAAAAAATCTGTATGCAACAGTACAAAAGAAGGGAAGCATCTTCTAAAATTGGTCCCTCAGTAAAGGAAAAAAAGCTGCTTAATAGAGCAGAAGATTCTGAATTACAGATAAATCTATTACTCACAGTCTCTCGGATAATGCATCACCCAAATAGCTTTTATGCATGTTAAAGGGAGGAATTAGATGAATTTATAAGGGTCAAATCCTGCCCTAGCCTCACATAGGTCCTCTTTACTTTGTGTCCGTGGGCATTTGTTAGGATGGCTAATGTGTTATGGAGGACTTAGCATTTGTATTCCCTCCAGGCCTGAACTTTGAGTGCTTGCTGGCACCTGAACATGGGGATGTAATTTCTGAGGATTTAGGCAGCCAAGGCTTTTAGGCTTTTCTAAAAATGTTTCCTGCATATGTTTATAATTTCTCCCACTTCCCCATGTAATGAGAGGCACCATGGGGAAGTGCTAGTTGGGTGTGGATTGAGAAGGTACTGGAGACGTCTTATTTTTGCAATGTTCACTATTTACAGTCAGCAAAGCAGGAGTAGAGGCACGTGGAAGGTACTCCAATAAAGCAGCAGATCCAACACTTCACATCACATCCCCAGAGAGAAAGAGACAGAGCCTACATCTCCAAGGTGATTTCAGTCAGCACACAACACACTCTTTTTGTCCTTAGATAGGCTTTTGGACTGATCTAGCACACCTCTTCTTATGTAAGCTCTGATAGCAGTGTTGTTAAAACATGCATGGGGCAGGAGCATGTCATCTAACCAGAACTGGTTTGGTATCATGGTTTGAGCATTGGACTAGGACTTTGGGAGACCAAGGTTCAAGTTCCCCACTTGGCCATGGAAACTCACTGGATGACATTGGCCGTCATAAGCTATTAACCAATGTTATGATGAACAAATGCATTGACAGCCAATAGCTGTCATGAAGTATGTTAACCCAATATGTGTTAATCACATAGAGCAGGGGTCGGCATACCTTTTTTTGGGGGGGGGGGATCCGCTGTCCCCCGATCGTCAGCAAGCTGAAGGGGGGGAAAATGGCGCCGGAGGTGTGTGTGCACGCACACATGTGCACTACTCCTGGCGTCATGTGCATGCGTGCGTGAGCACAGTGTGCCATTTTCGCGCTTGCGCACACATGCGCACGATGGTGGGCCCCATTTTGGAATGCAAAATGGCGCCGCACGTCACGAGTGCATGTGCACAACACTGGTGCCGTTTTGCATTCCAAAATGGAATACAAAATGGCGCCCCGTGTCGCGTGCGCGCACTAGAAAGGCGGTGGCGGCGGCGCACGCGGTGGCAGCAACAGCGGCAGGGCTGGCCACAGGCCGGTTCAAAGGCCTCGAGGGGCCAGTTTGGCCCGTGGGCCGTAGTTTGCCAACTGTCACAGAACCGAAATATCAGGGCCAAAACGTGAGAATGGTCAGAATGGATCTTGCGGTGAAGTTTCAGGATGAAACACACTCTATTTCGTTTTATGTCATTGGGCTGTATTCCACAAACGCTTATGTTGAGATAAACTGGTTAGTTTTAAAGATGCCACAAGACACCTTTTTCCTTCCTATTCTACACCGAAGCAGACTCATGGCTATCATTTTGAAAATTGCAGAGGTGAAAGAGAATTTCATTGGATTCAATAGTGCTGACAGAAGTAGCCTTTCTGTGCCTTTGTTGCGAGAAGAAACAGCCCTTGTCTCAAGTATTTGCAGGTTTGCAAAACATACAGGATGTTTTGGAGAATTAATGTGTATGCAAGGCAATGTCCACATTTTAAAATGGAAACACTTTTTTTAAAATAACAAAAATTAAATAAATATGCTGTCATCAATGGGGGGAAAGTGCATACTGGTACTTTAGAGGAAATGCATTAGGAAAAATGTGTAAGAATGTCAACACAAGAAGAAGAAAAACACAAAATTCTGCAACCCAGTAGAAAACAAAGACACGAGGAAAATGCAGGCAATATTTGAAGAAACATAAAATCAAGACAGAGATCCCTATTGGGGTTAGGAGATATGTTTAGAAGGACCAGTATTAAGATTCTGTACAAAACAGGCTATTTTCCTCTAAGGCTCACACCTTCTAAAAAACAACATATGTCCAGTGATGTGAGGAATCTAACAATTGGCCTCAAAGCAAAATTGTCATCACTAATAGCCAGGATTTGGGTGCTTATATATATTTCTGGTCAGATGGCAATACTAATGAACAGACATAAACTTGGGGCCAGATTAAGGGGAAGAGTTTAACCCAAATAGTTTCTGAGTTTTGTTTAAGGATAAATTGTGAGAAGCACTGTTTGTCTATTACTTTCAGTATCATTGTTATGATGCTGTGGACCTTACATGCTGTTCTTTAATAAACAGTGCTTGTAAATGCTTCCAGTTTCCGTTATGGTTAAGTTTCATTTTTGTAAGAACACTGTGCTTTTGAAAAAAGCACTTCAACCTTTGCTTATTGCTAGTAAAACAAACCACAGTATAATGCTTTTTTAGTGTTGCTTTCAAACATACCTATGCAAAAAATGTTATAATTAATCTGCTGATACCTTTTTGTACTCTACAAGATAAAGAAGATGTCTGTGTGACAGCTGATGGCAAAAACAAAACAAAACAAAAATTCTTAATTTAGAATATTTTTCTATAATTAAAGAAGAAAGAAAATTGTACCTTGAACATCAGAATGATAGAAAGTTAAGCATGTTAAAACCAAAGTAATGATTGAAAATATGTACCTAATACAGGTATGCCAGAGTTAATGAAATAGACTTGTACCTCATGAAACTGCAAATCCCAGAATTCCATAAATTGCGCCATGGACATTAAAGCAGCATTGAACTGCATTAATTTTGCAATGTAAAGGCAACCTAGAACATGAACCAGTGGATTCAAATTAAAAGAAAAGAGATTCCACCTAAACATTAGGAAAAACCTCCTTACTCTAAGAACCACTCAACAATGAAATAGATTGCCTCAGAGAATGATGGACTCTCCATCTCTGGAGGTTTGTAAACAGAAGTTGGATGGTCATCTTTCAGGAGTGCTTTAGTTGCATATTCCTGCATGACAGGTGGCTGGACTATGTGGCCCTTATGGTCCTTTCCAACTCTATGATTCTACGATTCTTTGAACCCTAAACAAATATATCAGTGATAAAGCCCCACTGCATACAGTGGGATTGACATCTGAATAAATGTGCATAGTATTAATTCTGGGGTGGAGAACCCAATGAGGATAGATGGGGTGGCCAGTGGATCTGCTACCATGGTGGTGGCCAGATTTTACTGCTGCTCTTCCCTGGACTACAATCCTGAGGACTGGAGCTCGAATCCTTGCTTAGACATGAATCCTGCTGGGTGGCCATGGGCAAGTCACACTCTCTCTGCCTGAGGATGGCAATGGCAACCCCCCCCCGAAAAAAATTTGCCAAGAAAAACCCACAGGAGTTTATCACATGGTTGCCATAGGACTTTATCACACAGGAGGCAAAGTGACCAAGCCTGTGGATAAACAGGGTTTAAATCCCCTGAATAGCATCCTGCAAGAGCAGGATGGTTTTCAGACACGTTGGGCCACTTTGGCATTAACCTGACATTAACCCATGCAAAAAGTGGCAAAATCGTTTTCCTGAAGTTAAAAAGTGGTGCAATTTTGCCACTTTTTGCATGGGTTAATGCCAAAGTTGCCTGGCGCCATCTGAAAACAATCATGGATATTCACGGATTTAAACCCCATTTATTCATGGTATTTGGGTGTTTCCCTCCCATGTGATAAACTTAATAGTTGGAAATGACTTGCCGGTACACAACAACAACAATAGAAGTGCCTTCCTGCTGAGTTGTTCAGGAACTTTCCATATGCTGGAATCTACCCCTTCATCAGCATGCTACTGACAAAAATTACCATTCAATTTGGAGCAATGTAGGAAAAGCAGTGACATAATCAAGAATGGATGCACTTCCTTTGTAGGGGTGGATCCATCAGCCACCCCTTGGGTTGTAGGGCAACCTCCTCCTGGCAGATCTCTGTAGGCCAGTTGGCATCAGGTCATTCCCCCCAACATAATGAGATCCCTAGCCAAAGCTCCAGGTGAAGCCCTTCTATTTGGCTTTGCTCCTTCTCATTGTTGGGTGCAGGTGGAAGAGAAGAAAGGAGTAAAAGACTCTCAGCCAGCTCCTGCAAAACCTAGGTGGCTTGATCTCCTCATTCCCTCCTGCTTTGGAGAGAGAGCAGCATGCCAGAATAATCCTTGCTCCCACTGATGGAGAGCGTGTACAGGGGTTAGAAATCCTGATTAAGGAGCAAAGACACCCGTGGTTTAGAGAAACAAATGAAAGGCTTTATTGTAGGAATGCCATTAATACAGGAAAATTCAATTGGGTGCTAAGCTAATGCTGAGCTAAACTAGTTGAACTTTTGGAAGTAAGCTGAGAGAGAGAAAAAAGAGGGAGGGGGAAAAATGAGGTGGGAAGATCTCCAAAAAGCATTACTTTATGGATAGGTGGATAAGAGATTAGGAGATTTGGGGGGAGGGCTTTCACACTCCACAGTTTATATCACTATGATGCCACTTTATATGGCATTGCATGACAACATGCTATTGAATCCTGGATATATCACTATATACCCAGTTTAGGTATTTAGGATTCCTTGCCAGAAACCCAGGAATTCATAGGATGCAGCCGTGATAGTTAAAGTTGAATTACAGAGCTGTAATTGTGTCCGTGAAAGCACCCTGCGTGACTTAAACCATTTAACTTTATCGCTATTGCTCCCTCTGAAACATTTTAACTATTTATTGCTAAGCGTTGTTGCATTTCTGATACCCATAGCCTACAGTAGGCAGGGCAAAGATGAGATCCAGAACCTCTGCAGGCTAAATTCTTACATTCCATGGTCTGGATTACAACAGGGCAATTTTGAATTCACCCCTCTGCTCTGGTTTATGCTGTAAAACTCAGTTAATTCAGTACAACTGAAGGCTTCCAGACAAGACTTTTATCATGCAACTGTGCTGCCTAATTCACATAATTTTACAGGAGTTTCAAACTTTGCCATCTTTCACTTGTAAGTCTTTTGCGGATTCCCATAGACATTTTCCCATCTTCTTCCTTTCCAAGGTAAAATCTACTAAGGAGGGGATGACAGAATGGCTGCACAAAAGTTTGAGCCCAAATTTAGGTGTATGCAGCTGTGCAGGCAGGAGCAGACATGAGTGTCCTCTCCTAGCTACCACAAACTCATTCAAGGGGAGGGGGTGTCAGTCCTGGTTAATCCTCTGCCATCCTACTGTTTCAGTTGCTTTTAAAATGTCCCAATTTCTCTCTCTTCCCCTCCCTTCCCCCCTTTGTCCACATCTTACTTCATTTTCTGCAAACTGTATGCAAGGTGCAAAAGTTGGGAGATGAGAGGAGGGGGTGGAGGCTTACCCTTCCTAGTAGGCGTTGGCAAAAGCAAACTGCTTCAACTTATCCTGGCTTGTGTGCTTTTTCTCATTAATAACCTTGGCACCCTGACCACATTTTGATGTTGCTTGGCCATATGTGTTCTCGTTTTCATTTTTGAAATTTTAGAGGGTAGGTGAATGGCATAAGCTGAGGAACGCTTTCTCTCTATCCCATCATCCTCACAAACTAGTGAGGACAAAGGAGAACATTTGCTTGGTGACTGCTCCTAAGCTATCAGGCACAGTTGTCATCATCATCATCATCATCATCATCATCATCATCAATACTAAGAGTCATCCCTTTGGTTCCTTTACCTTTGAGTAAACACAGATAGGATTGCAGGCTTAAACTCATGTTAATCCTGCCATGAATATCAATGCAAAGTGAAAAAGGACTACACTGAGTTGTCCTGGGTGGTTCTGCAGAACAATTTGTGAATTGCGGGCAGGGGATGACAGTCATTGACTTATATTTCCTGTTGAACAGGAGGAACTTTCAGTTATCATCACATCCAGTCTGGGACAGTTTCTTTCCACTGTAGGTTAGGAAATGTACATTCTTTGGTCGGCATGTGGGCATGTGTCATTTTCAGAGTGACATAATTCATCCATGCACAACCCAAGAGTGGTCTAACTGCACGTAGGGGGAAAGGGGCTAGTAGCAGCAGTACTTCCTGTTTGGATAAACAGCATGCTTTCTGTTTGCCCTTGCTTCCCATGAAACAGCAAAAAGTGAGAAATGCCTGGCAACGAACCAGAGCATTTATTCATTTAGAGCCAAAGCCCTGCATGAAACAGAAATTTGGAAACTCAGCTAAACCAATTTCTTAGCTGCTGTCATGGCCCACAAATGGCCTAGGATACGAGAACTGAAGGCCTAAGCAGACTGCCAGAAATAGTGCACATTAAATTGAGGCACTGCCCTGGCTCAGTGCTAGGGAGTCATGGGATCTGTATTTTTTTCTGGGACATTGAGCCTTCTCTGTCAGAGAGCTCTGGTGCCACAATAAATTACAGTTCCCATGATTCCCTAGCACTGAGCCAGGGCAGTGCCTCAATTTAATGTGCACTATTTCTGGCAGTTTGCTTAGGCCCTGAGTCTCCTTTTGGAATAATTAGGCAAAATTGGATCACCAAGACTCCTATATAGCTGAACCTACACACACACAAATATTAAATAAAAAGTTAGAACTACTGTAAATTACAAATGGTGTAATAGTATCCTTTGTTCAGGTATAAGTCATACCTTGATTACTAAGGAAAGGAATTAATTACAAATGAGCCAGCATGATATAGTTGTTTGAGCACTGGACTATGATTCTGGAGACCAAGGTTAAATTTTCCACTCATCTGTGGAAACCCACTGGGTGATCTTGGGCATCACATAGTCTCAGTCTGATAGGTTTGCCTTAGGTTTATCATAAGTTGGAAATGACTTGAAGGCTCACAACAACAACAACAAATTAATGCCAAACTATAGTTGAGCCTCATGCTCCCAATTTATTTCTTTCAGTTAGTCTCAACGGTGCTACAAGATCTCTCTATGTATTGAGCCTTGAAAGATATGCCTAAGCAGGTGTACAGGCCCAGGCAAGACTGTATTACTAGGCTAGAAAGCTTATAGAGCAATGCTGTGTATATCTGCTCAGAAGTAAATCCCACAATAGCCCTACCTTTAAATAATTGCCAAAAGTTTCCTAGGTCTCTATGTATTGTTTGTTGCTGTTGTTGTTGTTTCTTCTTCCTCTTCCTCTATAGTGCTATAGAAGGTTTGGTTCCAGGAACCTGCCCCCCATAGATACCAAAATCCATGGATATTGAGGTCCCATTAAATACAATGGTATAGTGAAATGGTGTCTATTATATAAAATAGCAAAATCAAGGGTTGCTTTGGGGGATTTATATATTTTAAAAATATTTTGAAGCCATGGCGCATGAATTCTGTAGATCCTTCCACCAAGAAACTCCATTAACAGATGGAGAGGGGAAACACCAGTGGCAGGAGAGAAGCTTGGGTAGGGTTCACTGATATCAGGGCCTGTCTCAGGGCATGATCCTTCTTCTCCAGTCCTCAACACAAGGGGGAGGAATCTCAGGGCAAGGCAGTTGTCCAGAAAAATGTGCATAGTTATGTTTTCCTCATTTGTTAGGCTCTACTTGTCTAACAAATACTCTGGGCAATTCTGTTTGATGGTTTAATGTATCACACTTAAGGTCCCTTGTAACATCACCCTTGTTAACATCACCAGTGCCAGTCCACTGTGACATCACAAAGTGTCATCTCTCTTAATGGGTTTGGTCCTGAAACTTCCAGGCCTGGGATAGTTTAGTCCTGGCAACTGTAGTCTTGGGAGCCATAGATAAGGATGTGATGACAGGATGTGTACAATGAAAATGTACCTGATTGGCATCAATACAAATGGAACTTTGGGTCAATGCAGCTACCCATGGGTGCCTAGTCTTGGTGCTTTTGTTGCCCTTTACTTCTGCTGAATAAACAGCTATGTTGTGGTTTAACCCAACCAAGGATCAAGTCTGACATCCAGTTTGCTGCACCATATTGGGGCTAAGCTTTCCCTCTGTGCTGACACTAAGTGGGAGTAGTGCTCCAGGCATTTCAGTTCAGTGACCTTAGTTCCCCTCTGGGATAAGACTCCAAAGTTTGATTAGAGAAATGCTGGCATGGGGAAAATATGATTTGGTGTGTCTTGCAAGAGCTTGCCTGTTGCTTTGGAAATCCGTATAACCACAAGTAAGTAATTCAAATAGCCAGGGAGTTTCCAGGTGACCTGGCAGAATTAATGAGAGTGGAAGGACCTCTAAGGAGGTAGTGTTCGCTGTGTATACCAGGATGTTGTGGAAAGGCTGTCCAGACCCCACGCCCACACTGTCGCCGCTGTTTATGAGATTACTCATTGTTGTGGCTGAAAATGAAGAAATTCATCTCAAATTGCAATCCTGTACCTTCTTATTTGGGAGTAAGGTCCAGATTACACATGATAAAGGACATAATCAAAGAGGCTGGACAGCTACCTGCCAAGGATGCCTTAGCTGGAGATCCTGCACTGAGCTCATGAGGCCCTTTCCAACTTAAAATTCTATTATAGTTTCTTTCTCCCACTTTCCTCTTAGTTACAACTATCTTTCAATTGCTGCAGACAGAGTTCATAGTGCAAAAGTAGTTTGCACTCATCTAACTCAGCTGGAGGGGGGAAGAGGAAGTTGCAGAATCTTCCCTTCCCAGTAAGCACTGGCAAAAGCAAACTACTACCTCCTTTTGTAGGTTGTGTTTTCTTCCTCTTTAATAATTTTTGCCATCTGGGCCCCTTGCTTGGCCACACATGTCACAATTTTTAGCTCAGAAATGTTGGAGAGCATGCTAGTTTTGTGTACTGCCCCTTTGTGAGGCAAACACAGAAAGCTTCAGTGCTAGCCAGCCTTGCGAGAGGAATGAATAGGAATACTTTCAACTTCGACTTAAACTAGTAGGAGAAGTTGGATCCTCTGTTTTCTCCTCAGAAGCCAGGTCCATCCTTGGTTTACTAGGAAAGTTGGTTTGGATAAATTGTTATGTATCTTAAATCAGGTTGTTGCTGTTTAATTAAAGAGGTTTTCATAAATAACCTGTGAGTTGAAGACATCTCCATGTGATGCTGTTTGCTATATTCATAATTTCATTTGGCTCCTGATAAGTCCTTTGATCTCCATGACATTTATATATGAATGGATAGTCATAGGATTAGGCTACATGTCACTTATAAATCTAATTTCTGTTGGTTCTGGACTTTGTGTTATCTAATCCATGCCATAGCTGATTTGCCATAGAAACTCACAACTCCCACACAGTAATGTGTGTGTGATTTCTTGTGCAAGAACTTCTAAAGATGCAGACATTCAGGTGACAGAGGGAGAAGAGAACCTACTTTCCAGAGCTTTGAACAATTTCTTTCTTTGGACTTCATCCCCCAGAATCCCCCAGCTAGCATGGCTTTAGGAGTAGTTTTTGCAGTTTTAAAGGAAACATTCCCAAACTTTTATTTCCTAATATTATATTTTGTGCTACACCTGCAGATCAATTCTGAGTGCACTATGTTTTCCTGCACCCTGCTGAAACCACACATTTGAACTCCTCAAAGTACTTCATACACCAGGGGTAGGCAACCTTTCCCCTTTAAGGGCCGAGGGACTTCAGCTCCCAGAAACCTCATCCATGTTGGCCAATAATCCCATGTTGGCCAATAGCTCCTGGGATTCTGGGAGCTGAAGTCCCTTGGCCCTTAAAGGTGAAAGGTTGCCTACCCCTGTCATACACATTGTCAACCCCTGTTCCTATGATCAGCATCAAGCAACATTTCTGGTATGGGAGGGGGGGAATAGCTACCTTCCTCTAAGAATTCACCTCCAGTTGCTGAGTTTAATGTTGATGTTGTACTCAGAAGCATTATTGGGTGTGTGTGTGTGTGTGAATTCATTTTCCCATTTTTGTTGAAGTACATGCATACACTCTGCAAAACATGCATGACAGCAGAGTTTAACATAGGTAAGCTAAAACAATAGTTACCTAGCAATAAGAAATGCCTATATGTTCATAATCTTTGGACATTACTGCACACAGCTTTTAAACCGTGAGAACACTGGGAAAAAAGCAGCTTTGGCAATACTGATCGCACAATGACGCCTCCAACCCGTACCTGCCCTGTCCTCAATGCATCCTTTTCCATTCCCAGGAGTAACCCATGAATGACTTGGCAATCATGCAAGTCCCTAGATGCAAAATGTCACTCCCAGGGCAGTTGCACAATTGTAATAACGTGGCATCAGTGTCCCTGTTCCACCTTCCCATTGCTACTCTGAAGTGCCCTGATTGCCTGTTTTCTTTCTTTCTTTTTTAACATCAGTGAGGCAGCAGAGCTCTGGAATTGCACAGAAAAGGAGGGAAACAAGCAAGCAAACAAACAAACAAAAATCCGAAAGGCATGCTGGGTAGGGAGATGCAGGGAGGTGGGACAGCAGCCCCTTTGCAGGATTGACTGAGTGTGATGATAGATGACTGCAAAGCAGTATGTTGCCATTTTATTTTATTTTTTGCCAGCTTGCATCTTGCTTTTCAGCTGATCTTAAGAATTAAGAATTATCCACTGCTCAGTGATGTCTAAAATACAAATACTGTGCCTTCTTTGACACACAAGACAGGGCCTGTCAACTTATAACCTAGGCATCCCCTCATATTCCCAGGATCATGACTAATCATTTCAGACAGCCAAGGTGCCATATGGTCTGGCACTTTTATGTCTCCTTACCAGCTGGAGATGACTTCTGGCGTCTGTCTAACTTGCATTGTTTTATGGCCTTCCCACTAACTGTTCGATCATGGTTTGGTCAGTTGCAAAAGGTGCCTGAAGGTCTATGTGGGGGTGCATGTAGGGGTTAAATTGATTTATGAAATCAGATGCCTATCCTTTGATCCAAAATTTTCTTGAGCGCCTCCTTCACATGTCTCATTCAATATGCTCCAATGTCACTTTCTCAAACAGACAAGCAAAGCATTTCCTTCTTTGCCAGGCCCCACAAAGCTGAGAGTGATCTCTTCTAAACATGAGATGATTCCACCGGAACAAGTGTAGCAACTGACTCTGAAGTATGCAGTACTTGTGTGTCTACTGACCACTGTGTGCAGGGAGTGTACCAGTTTTGAAGTACAGAGAGTATGTTTCCAAAGAGCTGGAGCACAGGGTGTTTCTCTTTCTGTGTATATCTTAAATTGTCACTTCCTCATCCTGAAAGTAGTCAGCATTTTCCTTTAATAATTCAGAACATGATTATGAATTTCATAACTCTTCTAGACAAACAAGATCAATTGGGAATTGGGTAGAGAACTAATGTAACACTAACTGAAGGTTAAATTAAAAAAATATATGCAGGTCTATCAACATTTTCTCCATTCCCTGCCTCAGTCCTACTTCACAAGAAATTAGGCACAGCTAGTAAGGTAGGGAAGCATGTCCACCAAGTCCTGCAAGGCTGGGAGGGCACCACTTCAACTCCCCATATCCTCCAAGTCCCCTGGGATGCCTCCGCCATGGATGCCATATGGAGGACTCTCCCTGGGATGCCTCAGCCATGGGTACCATATGGAGGATTCTCCTCTGGGTGAAGTGCTGCCCTCCCAGCCTTGCAGGACTTGGAGGACATGCTTCCTAGTCAAGATCAGAATGGAGGGCGCTTTGGAATTCCTCCTGGAGAAAAGGTTGGAATGTAAGATGGGTCCTAGGAAAGGGGAGGGGGGGAATGGTGGATTTCCCCAAAAACTGGTGAGGGACGTGCCAACCCTCTGCACAGTAATCCTTCCCTTTCAGTTTGATGCAATTCCCACTTGCTGAACAGGCTTGCTAATTGCTTCTTTTCAAAAGAATGACCAAAAAACTAGTGTCAGGAAAGAGTAGTTCTTTTGCATTTGCCTCGGTTCATCTACATTGAAACCAAGTGCAGTCAGTTCGGAACTGGTTTCAAGTGGGAACGACAGACATATAACCTGATCAGCAATTCATTTTAAATCATAGTGGGAACTATGTAATTCCTTCATTTTCCCTGTCAAAACTCACCCTCCCTATATCCTGAGCAGGCCTTGGAAATTTTTCTTTCAACCATGGTGGTTGGGAAACTCTGTAAATGGTAATCTAGAAAAGTAGCTGTGCTAAGCTTTATTTTCTCAGCAAAGAAACAAAGGGTTGGGGTGAGGGTCCCAGAAACATCCAGAAAAAGACCTTCTCCATCACATTTTTTAAAATCCAAGATATATTATATTTACCTGCAATGCAAAAACTGGGAATGTGGGGCAACACTCAAAATATTCAGATAAATATGTTCTCTCTCTCTCTCTCTCTCTCTCTCTTTTTTTTTTTTTGATAGAATAGAATGCTTTTTAAGGTAAAGTGTTTTGTTTTGTTTTTTGCCTAAAAGGTTATGAATTTTTGTAAGAGAGGGAAAAATACAATGTTAGAAAAATAATTGTAGTCATCTACAACATTCATGTTTTTAGTGTTGTTAACTGTAAACTAATACTTATTACTGAGACTGCTTCTGTCCACATGATTGCCTTCATTTGCTTTACTACAATGTTTCTGGTTTCAGTTTTGAAGATTTATTTTTTTTTTGTTACTTCTCTGATAGCAAAAATTAAGACACATATTCTTTGGTTGGATAGGGTGCAGCGTTTTGCAGCTCTTTCTGAATTAACTGAATACAAAAGTTTGCTTGTGTGAAACAAAACTATTTATAGAAAGCAATGCACATATATTTTACACTTAGTTCCACTAAACAGAATAGAGCTATACAATATGTTTGTAAAGTCCAGAAATATTCCACATACTGTAATTTGCTAAGATGTATATGATGAATTGTATGCCATTAAAGCAGTAAAGAAAGGCAGTGTGGTGTAGTGCTTTGAGCATTGGACTACAACTCTAGAGATCCAGGTTGGAATCCCCACTCGGCCATAGAAACCCACTGGATGACCTTGGGCAAGTCACACACTCTCAGCCTTAGAGGAAGGCAAAGGCAAACCCTCTCTGAACAAACTGTGCCCCTCCAAACCCATGATAGGTTCAACTTAGGGTTGCCATAAATCATAAGTGACCTGAAGGTACACAACAACAACAAAGCAGTAACATACATTTAGAACTGATGTAGTTATTGCATATACATTGTTTCATTACCCTTTCCCCAAATATCCATTTTTAAAAAATGCCATCAACATTTATGGAAAAGTTTCCACCTCTCATCCTGCCCAATGGAACAAATCTGGAGAGTTTACTGTAGTAGTTAAGGGTGACTTTGTAGATTCAAGTTCAAGCTCCCACTGAGCTGTGAAATACATCTGATGACCTTGGGCCAGTCATTCTTTCTCAGCATAAACTACCCAACAAGGTTGTTGTGAGGTGGAAGTGGAAAGAAAAAAACCATATGCATCTCCTTGAGTAGGTGGAGGGAAAGCAGAATACAAAATTTAAATAGTTAAATCGAGGGTGAAATTATTGGGAAATAGAAACAGAGTCTAAGGGAAGATGCACTCCTCTACTTCAGTTTCCTAAAAGGCACACATGTGTGAACACCAATACACTACAAAATATCTCATCATGCCCACAAGTGTGCATTTATTTATTTATTTATTTATTGTTAATGAAAGAAGCCCAATTGGAGGGTTAGGAAAAATGTGCATCTCTTCTACAGATTAAAGATGCACACGCAGTTCCTATAATGTGACAGAGACAGTCTCATATTTAAACAGATAGGAGTGCTGCCGTCATGTCTAGATGAACTCTGAGTCGTTGTTATTCCATTCAGAACATTTTACATGATGTCTGACCCTCTTTCCTGCCCCAATGTAGACACAACCACCTTCTTGTGGATTCAGCATCCCATCCTGGCAGTGATGGGTGAAAAACTGTCTCACCTCTTCTTTCCACTGTCCTTCCAAATGCGTGAAACCACAAATCTAGCAGACCTGTAATCTTTTCCCCTCAGGCTAAACACACCCAGTTTCCTTATCTTTTATTCACATGAACCCTCGTGCAAGAAGATCAAAAGTCAAGGGAGATAAAGATCCTTCTAGCTTTGCATTCTTCCAGAACTGGCCTCGTCATTAGACAAAGTGATTCAGCCTCCTCAGCCAGCAGATTGTGGGTGACCTGAAAGCCACAGCTTGGAAAAGTTATCTTTTGGACTATATCTTCCAGAATCCCCTAGCCAGCATGGCCAGTGGTGATGGGAGTGGGGAAACTGCTCCTTGTTTATTTTGTTAATGCTGTACATTGTGGGTGGACGCTCCCATCCTATTAAATACAATGGGACTCATATGACCAATGGTGATGAAAAGGAGGAAATTGCTAGTTGTTTATTTTGTTGATATTGTACCTTGTGAGTGGATGTGCAAGTCCCATTAAACACAATGGTACTTTTTGGATATCTCCCAGACTGCCCCAGCTAGCATGGCCACTGGTGATGAAAGGGAGGAAATTGCTAGTTGTTTATTTAGTTAATGTTATACTTCATCGCTTCAAGATGTAGAGAGGTGTCTGGAGGATTCTCTGCCTTGTTTTCTGCCAAACAACTTGGGTGGATAAGAGTGCCATTTTCTGCTCTGCCTCTGTCATTAAAATGACCTGGGCTAGCCCCATATTCTTTGCAAGGGTCCTAGCTGGGCACCTGGTTGCCCATCCCAAAGTGGGTTTTGGTACATCACAATCTGCCTGCTACCCATCTCTCCTCTGGAAATCATCATCATCATCATCATCATGGATTGAGATGGGGAACAACAACAAATAATCAAAGCACAACTTCAATTAAAACACATTAATTAAAACAAGACATACACATTTCAAAAGAATCCACATTGAAAATTAACCATTTAACATTCATAATTTAAAAATCATCTGGATAAGCCTGCGAGAAGAGACTGGTCTTTAATGCTGTCTAAAATCCAGGCAGCATATTCAGCTTTCAAATGTCGAATCTTCATGTTGTGGTTGTGTGCTAGGAATGGGTGAGAATTTTGTCTGGTCCGTTTTATGATAAGCACTTTCCTGCATTTGCACAGTTCTTCATAAAAAGGACTGTTGAATTAGGGTTGCCACCTCTTTCTTTTTCTGACAGTCTCCTTATCTTCATGGCAGGCCCACCATATCCACTGATTCTTAATCCCCAGATTAAACCATCCATGGCCTGTAAATATTTTAAAAATATATAAATTCCAAAAACAAAGCTTGATTTTGCCATTTTATATAGGGGACACTATTTTACTGTGTGATTGTATTAATGGGACTTGAGCATCCACAGATTTTGGTATCCACAGGAGGTCCTGGAACCAAATCCCAGCAACTAAACTACCAAGGGCTCACTGTACAATATGTTCCTCTCCATGCTGGAAATATCTATGCCTACAGGATTTGGGCAGTGCAGATAGGTTAGATTTCCTTTGGTTCCTTTCTGATAGGAATTTATCAAGATTAAGTCGTAGGCTTTCATGGCCGGCATCCATAGGTTTTTGTGGGTTTTTCGGGCTGTGTGGCCATGTTCTAGAAGAGTTTCTTTCTGATGTTTCTCCAGCATCTGTGGCTGGCATCTTCAGAGAAATTCTCTGAAGATGCCAGCCACAGATGCTGGCGAAACGTCAGAAAGAAACTCTTCTAGAATATGGCCACACAGCCCGAAAAACCCACAAAAAAACTTATCAAGATTAGTTTCCCCCCCTCCCCATAGAGTCCTAAAAACAGCTTGAGATTTTGAAAACACCAGGTGTGAGAGAAAGCCAGACTGACAGATTTGTGCACCCCTATTCTTCACCGTTGAATCCTTTCTTAAGTCTCAAGCATCATTCCTAAGTGGTGAAACTCAAAAGCAAAATATGACACCCCAATTACCTCCACAGATTAGTTTCAAAGGTTTTCAAATTTAGATTGTGGATTGTGGATTAGGGTTCACAGATCTCAGGTCCTAGATCTTCTTCTCTAGTCCTCAGGCCGAGAGAGGAACCTTAGGGCAAGAGCGTTGGCTTGAAAAGCATACATATATATGTACATTTGTTTGACTTGATGTGTTCTGTTTAAATGAATACTCTGAATACTCTGTACAGCTGTGATTGATGGCACACTTAGATTACTACACACAGCTTTTAAACTGCAATTATAATAATAAAATAGCACCTTTGGCAATAATCATCATGCAATGTCACCTCTGACCCATTGGTGCTGTGTGGTTAGGGCATCCTTTTTCATTGATGGGGAAAACCTGTCAATAGCTCCCAATTATGCAGCAGTCTCAGTATTACTCATTTGCAAAACATTGCTGTCATGGCAGATACAATATTGACAATCACAAGATGTTACAGTCTCCTCCACCCCCCATGTCCTCCTCTCCCTCACTTCCCAAGCAGCCTGATTCACTTAAAAAAAATTAAACTTAAATTGCATTAGCGGAACTGATGAATTGCATTTTAAAAAGTAAAAGTAAAATGAAATAAAATGAAAGGCATGTTGGGTAGGGCATAGGGCAGGCAGGTGAGGTTGAGGGAGTGCAGAAGAGAGTACAATGACCTGCAATATTGGCTGCTCACTAAACCAGCATGTTTGCGTTTTTTACTGATTTTTGTGATTGCAGCGAAAACAAGGCTCATGTGATAAAGCCCTTATTGTTCCTTGTAACACCACCCTTATTAACATCACCAGGGCTAGTCCCTGTGACATTAGAAGGGATTATCCCTAGTTCTCATGTTTTGGTCCTGAAATCTCAGGACCTGGGATAGTTTTGACCTGGCAACCCTATTGTGGATTGTAGCATTTACGTTCATTTGGTGCTTGCAGATATCAGGCACAATCTAGCCAAAGTTAGAGAATAAAGCACATGTTGACCTTTTCCTTACTGATTATCAGGAGGGTCTCAACAATGGTTAACTTGGGCTGTGTTGTGTCCATTGTTTCTGTAGTAAGAGACTGATGCAGGCAACGCTCCATGAAAAGTAAATCAATCTCGTATCCAACTGACAAGAGAGGCCTGAGATTTTTCTTTTCCACTCAAACAGGAAGTGTGTGCTTATATACATACATCTGTGCTTTGGGGCATTTCTCCCCCTCCAACTGCCTTTTGGAGAGCATTAAACAGGAAATTGATGCCACTGGGTAAATATTCATTCTTCCCATCTTTTCTCGTGCAAAACAAGTACAGATTTGCTGCGGCTAGACTCACTTCCTGTGGAACGCTGATGCTTACCTATGTTTCATCCAAGCAAAAATGCTCTCTGGTTCAGCTTAAGCATGATGAAAAGGGAGAGGGAGAAGGAGAGGCTAGTGAATGTATGTTGAAATCACATCAATATTTGCCACATACCAGGAGAAACCAAAGGCTCTGCTTCTCTTTTATTCCCAGGCCAGTTCAGACAAGCTGGCAAACCCTGCATCTGCTGCGGGGGCCTCTCTTCTAATGGGGGACCCACCCTTACCAGGCCCAGGCTGAAATGCTGGTATTTTGTCTGGTATTTGTCCTCCGTAGGTGCTCCGGGTAGGGTGGGAGCTGTTTTAAGGCTGAAAGATATTGGACAGGGAGGGACGGAGGAGGAAGAAGGCAGGAGAGAACAAGATACGGTAGGAGCCTGGTGTTGTTGGGTTGCTGGGGGTTTTTTGGTCCCACCTTTTAACCTCTGGTTTTCATTTATTGCTGCTCAAGAGGAATAATACTCTTTTCACAGCTGCAGTCTAATATAGCATGCTCTCCAACATTTCACAGATGAAAACTGGGATACACATGGCCTAGCAACATCAGAATGTGGTCAAAGGGGTGCGGTCAGGCAACAAGAGGGCAAAAGTTATTAATAGGGAGAAACATGCAAATTTTTTTATTATTTTATTATTTTATTTATTTTATTTATTTATATGCCAACTTTCTCGCAGGATGGGATCTAAGGCGGCTTCCTGAACAACAAATTAAAAATGTGAAGTTGAAGGTTTTCACAGCTGGTGTCCATAGTTTGCTATGGGTTTTCCGGACTATGTGGCCATGTTCTGGAAGAATTTATTTCTGACATTTCGCCTGCACCTGTGGCTGGCATCTTCAGAGGGTATACAAAAAGTTTTCAAACCAATTTAAAATCACTGCATTAAAACATAAAACTGATTAAAAATCATACAAAAGTTGAAAACAGATGAAACATACATCTATATTAAGAACCTTCTTTGCTTAAACAAAAACTTCTGCATTAAGCAGGGGAAGCCTGGAATTTAGGTATTGAGTTTAAGAAACCCTGAAAAACAGGTGAAGAAATCCAAATGAACTTATCAAGGAGGGCAAGACCTGTCTGCTTAACTCATCTCCATCCCGTTGAATTGACTGAGTATAAACTATTTTGGCATTTTGAACTCAGTTTGCAGCAACTGAAGTAACCCAAGGACAAAGGAGGAAAGTGAAGGGAAGAGATAGAGACCAGGCTGTTTTAAAAGCAGCTGAGAAACTGAGACAGTAGAGGATTAACTGGAAGTGTCTCTACCAAACCAGGACAGTTGGAGTAACAGTAGCTCACCCACAACCAGTATGTCTGAAAATAACAATTTGTGCCCACAAGTGGCTAACAGCTTCCATGTCAGAGTGGAGGTGAATTTTTTCCAGGTTCTTGAATTCTAGGAGTTGCCGTCCACAAAGGTAATGTTTCCAAGTCTTGCGGGGTCATAGATGTGGAGGCCAGACTAGGCAAAGCACAATGGAATGGACTCAGAGCCTTCAAAAGGGAAGTCCTTATGAATCCTTTAACAGCTGCAGATATTTTTAATGGCAACCCTGCTCAAGCAGGAGTCTGAGGGGGTCATTCAGATGTTGCTTTTCTTAGGATGACGATGCAAATCATCTCACGCATTCCAGGTTTGTTATTCACACTATAGAACCACATCAATGTTCATCTCTGCAAGTTCAGTTGCTCACATGTGCAAGCATTTGAATAAAGATGGAGTCAACAATGCAAATGTGTTTGGAACACATTCAAAGCATGCAGTGTTTTATCCTGGGTTTATTTGCATTGGTTATTCACACTACCGACAATGTAGATTTTTAAAAAAAAAATTGGAGGGAAACTTGTTATTGATTATCCTGGATTAAGTGGGGTGTTTTGGCAGCCCTTCCCCAAAACTTAATTGGGTGCATTTGGGATGCATGTGAACAATGGTGATTCAACCCGGATTCATCCTGGATTATTTTCACAGTGTGAATAACCCCTCAGATGTATGAGATTCCCCATACCTGCTGAATATCTGTTAATTTTGAGCTGTATCCTCTGGAACAAGCAAAGTAAAATAAATAAATAAATTGAGACATGCTTGATTCATTAGCATATTTGTCTGGGTGCAGCCCTAGCTTTTAAATCAGCAGCAGCTGGTCTATTGCAGAGCAAACAAATTAGCATGTACGACAGATAGAATAGAGCCACTTGTAATGTGTAATTGCTCAGCTCGGCTCTAGCAGTGATATCAGCACAATTCTGTTGCCTGAAGGGCAAGATGGTATTCCCCTCATCTCCATGTCTGCCTACAGAGATCAGACTTGCAGTGAAATTTTCCTTCAATACTGGTGATAGAAGGGCACCATCCAGATGCTTATTCCATGCAAGGAACGCCAACTAACTAAGGAGGTGCAAGTTGGCCACGAGGATCACACAGTTCTGTCCCCTAAAAGTGGGAGAAGGCCACTGCCACCACCATTGCCCTCACCAGGGCTGCTACCAGCACCCTCATCTATCATTTCCTGCTTGGGGCAATCACCTCCCTCTATTTAATCATATCTTTGCAAGGTCCCATTATGAAATATTAGTTTGTACGTGTTAAACAGCTTGGTGCCAAGGAACCTGAAACACTGTCTCTTTCTATGTGATCTGTCCCAAAATATAAGGGCCACTATTCTATATCGGTACTTAGGGGTCATTCACATATCATCCCCCCCCCCCCGGAACAATGCGAATATCCTCACTCATGTATTCCGGTTTTGTTATTCACATTTTGAAATGGCATTGATCCACCTCTCTTTGGGATTGTAATGAGAGCCAGTGGTTAAGGAAGGGTGGGATTCCCCCACTGCCAGTCCTGGGCTTGTCCTCCATGGTCTGAGGGAGGGGAAACACATTGCATTCCTCCTGGGAAGCCCCCAAATGCCACCCGCTGGAACCAGTTGTGCATGGAAACAGGAAGAGAAGGAGTGTTTCCTTGTAAAGCTGGTGAAACAGACCCTCGCCCCACCAACAAATTGATGATGCAAATGTATTCTGAATCTGTGAATTTAATCTGGGTCCGTTCACATTGTTATTCACACTGCCGACAATGCAAATCTTTTTTTAAAACTTGGAAAAATTCCCAGGTTCATTTGCTGTGGGCTAAGAGGGTTGTTGGTTTTTTCTGTAGCCCCCTCAAAAAAAACTTATTCAACTGCCCTGGCTCAGTGCTAGGGAATCATGGGAACTGTAGTTTATTGTGGCACCAGAGCTCTCTGACAGAGAAGGCTCAATGTCTCAGAAAAAAAATACAGTTCCCATGATTGCCTAGCACTGAGCCAGGGCAGTTAAAGTGGACTCAATTTGCACTATTTCTGGCAGTCTGCAAAGGCCCTTAGTTAAGTATATGTAACTAAGGGCCAATGCAGACCGGACATTTGGGGTGGCACAGAGCTGCCCCAGGAAGCAGCGGATCAGGACCGCGGCAACCCCACGCTAGAGTCCTGATCCTCCCTTTTGCTGCCCCGAAAAGAGCAGCAAAAGGCCACCCTAAGAGCCAGTGCCGCGGCTCTTCCACGCCCTTTCGGTGCAGCATGTTTAAACGCTGCGCTGGGAGGGTATCCTGATGCCGCGCACCATGCGTATGGCCGCACGGAGTCAGGACGGCGTTGGGATGAGGTTAGGGCAGCCAACGGCCCATTGTAATCTCTCCTGGTCTGACCCCCCCCCCCCCATCTAATATCATTCACTCATGTTCCAATTCCTGCCAAAATTGAACTCTTTCTCCACATGGAGCTGATGCTTGGGGGGGGAGGAGTAGAGAGGCGTTACAATCCTGCCAATAGTCATAATCATGACTAAGTAGCAATCATGAATATGGAACAGTTATTATTGTATGCCTTCACCTCATTTCCAATTTGCAGCAATCAACATGACAAAGCTTTCACTTATTGCTATGCATAAGTGGGTTTTACTTATTTATTTTAATCCCTAGTTTCAGCTTGTATTTCAGTTGGAGCTTTGTGCTAAGAGTCATGAAAATGAATCTCACTGCAAAATCTCATTGTGAACACACACCTGAGCGATATTACACTACATTGTTACAGCATTATTATTCTACTTTAACTGCTATGGCTACCTCCTGTGGAATTCTGGGGTTTGTAGTTTGGTGAGGCGCTAGAGCTCTCTGGCTGAGAATTTCCTGGGATGGGAAGCCAGAAGGGACAAAATGGCGTGTTCACCTAGGAGTGCGCCACCATTATTTTCAATGGGGCTCGAATATTTGCGGTTTTCCATTTTCACTGGGGGGGGGGTCTGGAACAGAGGGACAACTGTATTTAGAAGAGTCACTTTAGTCTGTTTTTAATGTTTTGTATATTCAATATTATAATGAAATATATTAATGATATTTAATTAATATATCAGGCAAGCTTTATAAAAATCACAACAGGGTGGCTGCTACAAGGTGTGTGTTATGTTTTTAACTTTTGTATGTTTTCCTGTTAACTTTCTATTGTTTTAACTAGATTATTTTAATTGTTTCTAAATTTTTATGGTGAAGTTTTTGAGATGTTATCTTGTAAGCTGGCTTGGGTCCCTTCCTGAGAGAAAGGTGGCATAGAAATGAAAATGAAAATGAATAAATAAATGTTGAATTTAATGGTTTTAAATGGTTTTTATCTGTTGTATGCTGCCTTGGCAACCTAGCAGGTTGAGTGACAATTGACAAATGCTTTCAATACATAAAATAAAGAAATAAACACCCTTGCCTAAGTTTTCTAATCTTCAGTTTCCCTCAGAACAAGCCCATACTGTTATGATCCTGAGCTGGCTTGTGTGATAACCCCACTCACCCTGCATCACATGCACAATCTGTGCTGCACACTCGGCATAGTGCAGCACAAGCTGTGCTCCACTGACTCTTTATATATCCCCTCCCATATCTGCATTGCATGGGCTGGGTGAACAGACCTCTCCGTTCAAGGGAATGTAATACTTTCCTTCAAACAGGTGTCTGCCTGCAAAAGATGGATGGTTACTTTATGGACCTTGTGGCCTGGATCCAGTGGTGTATTCATCCCAAACTTGCACAAGAGGGCATCCTTTCTGAATAGGTCTTGCTATTTGGCTATGCGATGACAAATGATGGATGCTTTGACGGGCTGGATTATATTGCAGTTGGCTTCTCAGGTGCTTTATTGCCCAAATAACTTAAAGGCACCAGAACCTGTCTGAGTTTGGCTGCTAAGCACAGTCAGCCCTGGTTAGGACTTGGATGGGAGACTGCCAATGAATACCAGGAGCTATCGGCTATATTTCAGAGGAGTATTCCTTGCCTAAGAAAACCCTATGAAATTCATGAGCTCACCATAAGTTTATGGCCGACTTAACGGCACACACACACACAGAGACAATGCTTTCTTCTGACCCCAAGATAACTACGGATTGTCCCTTAGAAACACAATAGTCTCCCAGCTGGCTCTGTGGACACACGAAGTACCTGCTATGCCAATGGTAACTGGGTATCTCTTCTCTTCCTCTCTGGACCTGGTGTTTATGTTCTGGTCTAACTATGCCAGTGACAGAGCTTTACACCCTGACACTTTTACACTGGAGCTCAGTCTTTAGGTTTGTGAAATTGTTTAACACTCCCTATATATGCCGCAGAGTCACGTGGCACTGTGGTTTAAATGTTGGACTATGACTCTGGATTCCAGGTTTAAATTCCCAGCTCAGCCATGAAACCCACTGGAAGGCAAGTCACATGCTCTCAGCCTCTGGGGAAGGCAATGGCAAACCTCCTCTGAACAAATCTTTCCAATATAACCCCATGATAGGGTTGCCATTAGTCTGAAACAACTTGAAGGCACACAACAAGAACTAATATATGCTTGCCTGATATAGGTCTGATGTGGGGGGGCTTCTCTGTTTCCCCATAGTGAGGTCAATACATTGTATGAAGAGGTGGGATAAGGCCTTCTCCGTTGTGGGACTCCAGTTGTGTAAAGCCTTCCCCTTGAAGGCTTCATATTGCCCATGCTAGTTTCATTTGGGGGCCAAATAAAGACATGGCTGTTTATGAAAACCTTTGGGACCTAAGAGATTCACTCAACTAATGGGGGTTGCAGACTGCCAGAAATAGTGTGAATTCAGTCCACTTTTAGGGTTAGGGTTGGAGTTAGGGAACCATGGGAACTGTATTTTATTGTGGCATCAGAGTTGTCTGACAGAGAAGGCTCAATGTCTCAGAAAAATAACAGTTCCCATGATTCCCTAGCACTAACCCTAACCCTAAAAGTGGACTGAATTCACACTATTTCTGGCAGTCTGCAACCCCCCTTTGTTCATGCAAATAATTTTAACCTGTTTTAACTTGTTAACATATTTAATATGCTTTCCATCTGTTTAATTCTTTTAATTCTTTTACATTGTTTTGCTTCATTTATACTGATTCTTTTTTTGTACACCACCCTGAGATCTCATGATAATAGAGCGGGATCTAAATATTTAAATAAATAACACACGTTTCACTTATTTTTATTGATCTGCTTGGTCTAGCCTGTTTACATTAATTAAACTGAATTTGAATTAGCATTTCATTGCAATTGGTGACCTTGAAGGTACCTTTTGGAAGAAAGATGGGGCACAAATTTATTAAACAAACAAATGAATTAATCTTTTCATCATCAAGGAAAACGTTTCATGTGCTGTGAGAGCATGAGGAGTCTCAGTTCTTCAGTGGTAGAAAACATGCTCTTCTGTATCTCCTCTGGCCTGGGAGAACAAGATGTTCCTAATATTTTCACAGATTACTTGACCTGTTGTTTGTTCACATTCTCTCCATTTTGCTCCATCTCAAGCATCTACTGGAAAAACAAGCATGCTCACGTAAGGGAATGCAGAGCGGACACCACCTTAATTCTCCGTGCCCCTCTCCCTAATTTCAAAACTTAGGAGAGAGAAAACAGAAAGAAAGAGAGGAAGTGAAAGAGCATACAGTGGTTATCTCACAGGTAAGGGCCTTTGGCTCCACACTTGCAAATCCCTCCTGTTGTAGAAGCTAGATAAAACAAACTCCACCATCCCTCATGACAACAGGAGACAGGAGAGCCATCTATTCGGTGAAATCCTTCTCTTCTGAATAAGGCCAGCCACTGGAAAAAACTCAGAGGGAGAGGCTTTGTGAAACCTAACCATCCCTCCTCACCCCTAGCAAAGATTGTTATCTTCATTCCACAGAAAGGGAACTTCCATGCTGGTTTGGAGAAGTCACATTGTACTGTACTTGCATGCCCTGTACCCAGCAAAGAGATAACAAAAGAACTTGTTTTTCCACTGCTGCCTTACTCTTCAGGGGCATGACCAAGACGTAGCCAAAGAACGTTTTTTAAAGAAGAAGAGAGCATAGAAATCAGCTTTTCATCACTACCACTTTAATTTAAGCATGGATATTACTTTCCTTTAAATTATAGTGATGCTATAATTACATGAGAGCCAGCATGCTGTAGTGGTTTGAGTATTGAAATACAACTCTGGAAATCAAAGTTTGATTCCCCACCTAGCCATAGGACATTATCACACGGGGGGAATCTGTAAGTTATCCCACACAAATCCCCCCAAAAACCCGCACTTGCGCCTGACGATTTCACACGACATCGCACAGAAAGTGGACAGAAAGTGGTATTATCCGAGATCTTTTTAATTTCGGGGGTTTAGAGGAAATGCATTTGCGAAATTACAGTAATTGCGCATTTACTTTAATCTGAAAAGCAAATACGCACGGACAATTCTCTTTTAAAACCTGGAGGAGGGCCAAGAGGAGGAGGAGGAGGGGCCTCCAGGGAGGGAGAGTCCTGGGCTCCTCCTCAGTGCCATGCAGGGAAGGGAAGGGAAGGCAGCCCAGGAGAGGGAAGTTTGGGATAGAGGAGAAGTTTGGCATTTGGGATGGAGGGAAAAGGAGGGGAAAGAAGGCTTCCCTCGCAGCAGCTGTGGGTGGATGTGGATGCAAGTGTGGGGTGTGCTTGTGGAGCAACTTGGAGATCCATCTCACCATGAAGTTCTACAAAGGGAAAGGCTTATGGGGGAGGGCATGGGAGCCACCTCCAGTTTCCCCCTCTCCTGGGCATCATCCAAGGCTCTGACTCTCCCCAGGGAACACCCAGCCTTCCTTCCTTCCTTCCCTTTCCTCCTCCTCCTCCTTCCCTGCCAGCTCTGCCTGTGATCCTACCCTCCTTGCCCATCTCCCCAGCAGCTGACAACCTCCAATGCCAGGAAAGGAGAGAGAGAAAAGGGAGGCTGAGCCATCTCAATCCCTCCCTTGCCTCGGCTTGCTTTGCCTTGCCTTGCCTTTCCAGCCTCCTCCTGCTCCTCCTCCTCCTCTGCTCTCTTGAGAGGTCCTAACCCCAATAGAAGGGGGTTAGGACTGTGCAGGAGGACATGACCCCAAATGGAGGACAGTCTGACATTTCTTCCTGGGAAATGCAGGACCCACCCTGGAAAAGGAGGAGTCTGGTCAGGAAACACACCCATTTCCAGTACATGTACGGGTTCTTTTCACTTGTGTATGAAAGTTAAAAACGTCTTTTTTCGCTTTTAACTTAATTCCGTTATTACTGTAATTACGTGTGAAAAGCTTTTGCGCAATTAAGCTCTATTTTCACTTTCTTTTCGGGATGCTTCATTTCCACTTTATTATCTCTTTAACAATGAAACTGGCCCACGTGTGATAACGTCCATAGAAACTCATTGGATGACTTTGGGAGAGTCACACACTCTCAGTTCCAGAAATTCTCATGATAGGTTTGTCTTAGGATCACCTTGGGGCCACTGTAAGTAGGAAACGAGTTGAAGGCACACAACAACAACAACAACAAAGATTTACATATTCTACAACATTTGAAAGTTGAAAACTAGGTCACATGTGGCCAAGCTACATCAGAGTGTGGCACCTAGAAGCTGGCACCCAGTGCATCTCCATGGCTGAGCAGGGATTCAACTCCTGGTCTCTCAAGTCAAACCACTACACCACTCTTCTATTCTTTGGGAAGAAAGGAATCAGCCACTGGATCTCTGTCAGTCCCTGTCATTTGTATATGCCCACAGTGAACTAGTTTGGGCTGTTTGGTACTCTGTAAGTACATGAGACCGGAAGAATATAAAACAGTGCATCTCATTCCCTATCATACAGTCTTTGTGAGGGCATCATAAATCAAGGGGAGTGGCACCCAACTTGTTTGCTTTCTCAAGACAATTCCTCTACTTATGGCTACTCTGTGTTTGCTGGTTTAAAAGACTCCATGTGCTTGATGTTAACACTTAGGCCCAGATCCAACAGAATGCAAGTTTTCACCAGTATGCTTATACTTGGGTTGGGGAACAGAAACTGCTGCCTCTTCTTTCTCAAATGCACAAGAGCAGCCCAGTGAAGTAGGCTAGCTATTAGCTGTGGGGTACACCTGGCCATAAGGCTGCTGAAAGTGGACACTGCGCCCAGAACAAGATGCAGAACAAGATTTCTCCCTCCTGCTCTAATTTCTACCACGATCAAAGGCATATTTGGTGAATACATGTATAAGTGGGCTTTCTTGGTGGTTGCTCCCACCATGTACTTTGGGTTCCATATTGTGAGAAAGATGGGATATCAATAAGTGAATGGTCCATTTTGCGAGTGATAGGAACATGGTGAATGACAGAGCACAGATGTATACTTAACTAAGGCCTCATTCACACTGTGGAACCAGTTTATTTCCATGAAGGTCACATTTGCCCTGACTGCACTCGGTGCAGTTTGACTGAAAAGCCCACTTAAACTGGTGCATTTGGCACCAGACCCCTTAGCGGTTCTATTTTTAAAGAGCCACAACAATCAGCATCTTCGAGAGTGTGACCATGCTACCGAATCACACTCCTGGAAATGGAGGAGCCTCCATTTTAAATTGAAACTGTGGCAAATGGGAATGGCAACAGGATTAAAATGGCATGGAGAGATTTGATCGCAGTAAACGTAGTGGAAACATTGGACCGATTCTGAATCGGTTCTGAATTGGCGTGGAGATGCGAATCTCTACATTCAAAAAAATAAGTGTGAATGACCTAGAAGGCAAGAAATGTCCTATCAGCATTCTAAGACATGCCCTATATTTTCATATACTGATTGAGTATCCCTTATCCAAAATGCTTGGGACCAGAAGTGTTTTGGATTTTTTAGGATTTTGTAATATTTGCATATACATAATGAGATATCCTTGAGATGGGACCCAAGTCTAAATGTGGAATTCATTTACGTATCATACACAATTTATACACATAGCCAAAATGTAATTTTATATATCTTTAATACCTTTGTGCATGAAATGAAGTTTGTGTTCACTGAACTATCAGAAAGCAGAGATGTCACTATCTCAGCCACCCATGTGGACAGTTTTGGATTTGGAGTACTGTATTTCAGATTTTGGAATTCTGGATAAGGGAAACTCAACCTGCAGTGACCTAGCTTGTTTTTTTGTCTGTACAAACTGCCCAGGCTGTATGCTGTGGTCATAATATGTAAAGCAGTCGTGACTGTCCAGATTGGATAGCATCAAGATGTAATGCTCTGTCAGTCTTCCTGATATTTCCTTGCTCTGTCATCATCCACTTGTGGAACAGAGAGTGCTGCCAGGATACTGAAAGTAACACTTCTTAAATCCCTTTACAGTGATAGCTCCCACCTGCCTGCTGGTTTGCTTTTGTATGAAGGGGAAAAATCTAAATCTGTTTCTATGAAGAAAAACAACTGTTGATTCTTCTCTTCAATGCACAATCTATGTCTGCTGCAGACAGTATCACACTATACTGTTATAGCACTATTATTACACTTTACCTGCTATGGCTTCCTTCTGCAGAACCCTGGGATTTGCAGTTTAGGGATGGCATTTAGAATTCTCAGCTAGAGAGCTCTAGTGCCTCACCAAACTACAAACCCCAGAATTCCACAGGAAGTATCCATAGCAGTTAAAATAGAATAATAATGCTGTAACAATGTAGTGTGATATTGCTCAGGAGTGTATTCACAATTTTGCAATGAGATTCATTTTCTGTTAGCACAAAGCCCCAACTGAAATACAACCTAAAACTAGAGATTAAAATAAATAAGTAAAACTCACTTATGCATAGCAATAAGTGAAAACTTTGTCATGTTGACTTTTTTTGGTAAGAATTGATTGTGAGTTCCTGCATGACAAGGGTTAGACTGGATAGTCTTTGTGGTCTCTTCCAACTCTGTGATTCTTTGATCTTTCCAAAATCTTTATAAACGGGATGAAAAGATTTTGAGAGTTAAAATGTGAGAGAGTTAAAAGTTAAAATGTTTTTCTCTTTGAAGACGGACTGCTTTACCTAACAAACTGGCTCTCTGATATCCAATCCAGGATGGGATTATTTGATCATTGTTTGGATTGGTCCAGGCCAGTAAAAAGCAGCACTTGGAAAAGTTACTTTCGTGCACTGCAGTTCCCAGAATCCATTCCAGAATCCCACTGGCCACGCTGTGGTTTATCTCACTGGTCAGAAGATGGGAGTAATGTTTTTGAGTTCTGGTGAAAAGCCCCATAGTGAACCCTGCAAGGAATCTTTTACAAAGGGAGCATCTTTTACAAGGAAATCCAGACAGCCCTTGATTAGCGTGGAAAAGAAATGATTCACTTTCTTTTCTTGGCATGCAACCAAAGCTGCTGGGGTGAGATGTAAGTGGGAGTATGACTCAAAGAGGATAAATCAAGTTCATGAAGTGGTTCTTCTGCCCATGTGTAGCTGCCTCAGCATTTTAGAGAAATCCAATGTGATTCTTCCTGACTCCCAAAAACCCTCCCACATATCAGCCAACGAAAATACCAGGGTGAGAGAGCAGATGGTGACCATTATTAGCTTAGTCTGCCAACTACCATTATTCTGGCTGTTTGAAGTGGCAAGTGTTCCCCTCATGCCTCACAATGATGATAAGCCACGCCATGTTTCACAATGTATTTGGAATACAGACACAGCATTTGTTAGAAGAACCATAAGGCAGATTCATAAAAAATAAATAAATAAAAATTTCCTGATGGTGGGGGAGAAAAGCCTTAAAGCTCCCACTCACCATTTTCTTTTCTTTCTTTATTTTAAAATAGCACTAGGAACATAATCAACTCAAGGCCTAACATCTTATGATGCTGACATTGCAATTTCTCGGGAAGACAGAGCAAACCAATTACCCGGTCTTCAAAACTCTCGAGGTTCACTGAAGTGAAGGGGACTTGTATTGCAGGAATACTTAGGCGGTTGTGGTTGTTGTTGTTATCAACTTTATTTAGACCCTGCCTTTGCCCCAAACCAGGAGGTAAAGCAGCTTACCAATTAAAAGAAATGCAATATAGTGAAAACATAACCAAAAGCAACCTTAAAATGGCATTAAAACATTAACAACACTAAAAAGAGTTTAAAGCATTCAATGAAAAATGTTAAAAAACAGTTTGGAAAAACAGTGTACAATAAAGCATGCTCTTAAAAGAGCTTTCTTTAAACATTTGCAGTTCTCAAAAGCCTGTCAGAATATAAAAGTCTTTGCTTGCCTATAGAAGGACAGCAAGGAAAGGACCATCTTAGATCCCCAGATGCTCTGTACAGATCGGCCAAAAGGGCTGGCTGGGGGCCGATGCCGATCGCACGCCGATGCCGCCGTCACACTGTGTGCCCCACCTCACAGCCGGCAGCGTCAGGATACTCCCTTGGAGCAGTGTACAGACACGCAGTGCCAAAGGAGTGTAGAAAAGCCGCAGCCGCGGCAGCAGCAAGAACGTTTTTTTGCCACTCTAAAAAGGAGCAGTATTTGCCAGCTCTTTGTGGAGCAGCAAAGTGCCAGATCGGGGGTGCAGCATGCAGGTGCCGCAACCCCAATCCAACGCACCTAGGGACGGCATGGAACCACCCTTTAGGGGGCATCTGTGGAGCCCAAGAAGGGAATTTCTTTGGTGCTTAGGGGCAGCCACAGGGAAGACTGTATCATGCATCATTTGCTGATTTATGGCCTTTATGTATCTCCCACCTCATTCCTCCACAAAGTGTAGAAATCCAAGCATCCAAGAATGTTTCCTAAATTATATCATTTAAAAACACCAGAGCTCTCTTGACAGAGAAGGTTAAATATCACACAAAAACTACAAATCCCATAATTCCATAGTATTGAGCCATGGCTGTTAAAGTGGTGTCAAATTGTATTAATTCTGCTGTATAGATTAGCTTACAGTTGTAAATCGCTTAGAAACTGCATCGTGTGGTATGAAGCAGTATACAAATGAAGCTGCTATTGCTATTGCTCAGTTAAGAAAACCTCTGACAAAGAAATTCCTTTTTACAAAGTCTTTTTATGGGAGCCCAGCCCAGCCCACCCTCCTTTGCTTGTCTTTTGTCTAGTTGAGGTGGGAAGTTTTTTGCAGCATTTGAAAGACAATGAAAGGGGACAGAGAAAGATGGGCTTTCACTGTTTGGTTGGAGCAGCATGTCTGCAATAAACAACACAATAAAGCTTGACTTGGGAAAGAATGGGATTCTCCTCTAGATAATCCTACTACATCTGTGCGTACTTATGTATGAGGTGGAAAGTGGCCTTCAGAATCCCTTACTGAGCATGTGTGAAGGGTGCTTTAATCTTTTCTATGGCTATTTTATACTGCTATTGAAACTACTGGATGATGGGCAATGTAGAAATATTTTAAATAAATACATATATACAGTCACCCTTCCATATCGGCGGGCTAGCCATCCACAGATTGGAGCATCCATGGATGACCCTGCCCCCATTATCATCAACAGCATAGCATGCATGCAGCTGTGCCAACACAGCCACGCACACATCAGCATCCATTGTTGATAAAATAAACTTATTAGCCTATTTTAAAACCAGGTGGTTGTGGTGATGTAGCCACTTCTTGTAATTCCAAATTATTGTTTTAATTTAACCATGTCACAAATTAATCTTGAAATTTCTCTCAGTGGTTTAAAATTAGCAAATTGATTTTCTCCAGCAATTCATCTTTCATGGGTGTTGAGAGCAGTGCACTGGGTTTACTGGTTTGGAAAAAAAAAAAGTTCCTCCAGGCAGTAACTCTCTGCAGGACCTTACAGCCTAAGGTTTTAAAAACCATTAGCCAGAGTGATTCCAAGTGAGAATGAAGTGGAAGGGAAGAAATCAGGCTGAGGATAAGCTGATCTTGCAGCAAAACAATTATTTCTTCGTTTAAAAGGTAGAAAAAGATAACAGTGGATACCCACAGAACAGTCTATATTCAATGCTAGCTCTTTCTCAAAGAAAAGGAAAGGAAAATTGCATGGGTGCTAGAAACCCTACTCCTGACCAATCTAAGGGGGCTAGAGCAGTGCAGCTATGTTTAAGAGACTACAGACTAAAATATCATCAGTGCTCATTCTACATTTTAAATAAAATAAATTTTAATAAATAAAGATAAAGATAAATAAGTATTTTTTAAAAAATGCTTCACATAAATGTCACCAATCTTGCCCATTGCTGGAGATGTCAGATCTGGCCACAGAGACACACTGCAGCAAATCTCTCAAGGTTCAAGATTCTTTCAGGGTGGGCTTCCTATCCTCCCCAACATTAGACTGTGTGAGTATGCCATGCCTAATCCTCTTTTACAGTTACACCATATATCACTGAGTCTAAATAATCACCAAAGAACCAGTGATGATGATCATGATGATTTACATAGGAGACTTTATGAAACAATGCATTAATTACTACGTGATAGCCTACTACATCCTATAACACAAAATATAAAATGATTAGTATAAAACAGGGGTAGGCAACCTTTCCCCTTTAAGGGCCAAGGGACTTCAGCTCCCAGAAGCTTCAGCCATGTTGGCCAATAGTCCCATGTTGGCCAATAGCTCCTGGGATTCTGGGAGCTGAAGTCCCTTGGCCCTTAAAGGGGAAAGGTTGCCTACCCCTGGTATAAAAGCTCAATACCTAGAACAAGGACACATAAGGACATGCAAAATATTAAACTGCAATAAGAATACACTAAGCCTAATCTCTTTTCCTGGTTTATTAGCTATCTCTCTATTAGCACAGGTACAATGACATGTTTTGTAGCTAGGAAAATGATGAGATTTACCAAAGTTGTGGGTCTTTAGATATTATTTTGAGGTGTTTCTAGAATGTGATGGGCAGGCATCTAGTTCACTCATGTTTTCAGATACACTGAGTCAAAATGTCATTTTTTATGACACTGCAGACCAGTGGCATCTCTTTGCACTTGGTGTTCCTTTCACCTCTTAGGACATTATCACACGTGGGCCACAAAGCGATAATAAACTGGAAATGACAAATTCATTTTGGACAAATTCCGAAAATAAACCGAAAATAAATTTGATTCCGCAAATTATTTTCACACGTAATTACGTTAATTGCGCAATTAAGAGAAGCTCCCGCTGAAACCGCATTTAACGTTCACACACAAGTGAGAAAATCCCATACATGTACTAGAAATGATCTTCTAGCACGTGCGCACTATGCTCACCACGGCTGTCACTTGCCGCGGCTATCACTAGCCGCGGCTGTCACCCCTTCCCCAGGTTGTCCTCGGAGCAGCCGGCCCTCCGCACAGCCAGCGCTCCAAGGAGGACCTCCCGCCGCAGCGTTCGCACATGCTGTGGCGGAAGAGTCGCCGAAGGTGCACCGCAGCCTTTTGTGGTGCACGTTCGGCAACTTGTGAAAGGAGCGCCAATTTAGCGCTCCTTTCAGGGGCGGCGAAGCTGCGCCGCGGGGCCAAGGTGTGGGGATACCTCAGTCCCGCAGCGCAGCTTCCTGGGGCGGCCCACGTCCGCCCGTCCTTCAAGCCGCCGAAGGTGTGCCGCAAAAGGCTGCGGCACACCTTCGCCGACTCCTCCGCCGCAGCGTGTGCAAATGCTGCGGCGGGAGGTCCTCATCGGAGCGCCAGCCGTGCAGAGGGCCAGCTGCTCCGAGGACGACCTGGGGAAGAGGTTGGGGTGTCGATCGTGCGGCTGCCCCTCCCCTTCCCTGCCCCCAAGACGGCTCAATTAGTCATCTGCTGAGGGGGAAGGAGACGCTTACGCTGCCTCGAGGACCCCGTGGAACCATGGGAAAATGCGGGGAAATGCTTCCAAATGCGCATTTGCTTTTCACATTACAGCAAATGCAAAATTATCTTAATTGCGCATTTGCATTTCCTCAAAACAACCGAATTTCAAAAGATCTCCGTTAACACCAGTTTCTGTCCACTTTCTGTCCAGTTTCTGGACGTCATGTGAAAACACGAGGCACTAATCCAGTTTCTGTTTGGGTTTTGTCTGGATTAACCAGCAGATTTGCCCCCGTGTGATAACTTCCTTACACTTTGAGGTTATGACTCCTTGTTAGGTGACCTTTAGGACATGAGAGGTCTTCCCTTAGCTTGACAGATTGAATTAATTAACAAATTAAGGCAAACTTGGGACACTTCAGCATCATCTTGTCCCGACAGATCTTTAAGTGAGCTATTACATTATAAAATAGAGCAAGAGTGATTTAGTGGTTTGAGTGTTGGAAACTGGGAGGCCAAGGTTCAAATCCGGTGCTTGGCCATGAAAACCCACTGGGTGACCTTGGGCAAGTCACACTCTTTCAACCTCAGAGGAAGGCAAGGGCAACCTCCTCTGTGAACAAATTCTACCAAGAAAAACCCATTATAGGTTCTGCTTAAGGTCTCCAGAAGTTACTTGAAGGCACACAACAACAACAGCAACAATAACAGTAACAAACGTTTATAAGGTCAAATAGAAGTTAAGAGATTTAGAACGGGGTAATTTATAATCTACATTATGAGTTGGGAGAAGGTTTATGAGACTAAGGACTTTACTACATGCAGTTAAAAAGCAGGATATTAATACAATATTAGTGTCTTTGACCGGTACTTATCACACAACCTCTTGTCTGTCCTTCTGCTGCCTTGCATTCCATTTGTTACTGTAGTGCACCTTTTTATTGATGGATCTCAATCTCAATCTAGTGTTGTTACTTTTTATCTACCACATTGACAGATTTATTGTGACCCATTAAGCAAGTTCAGATAACCTTCCAAATAGAAACTCATATTGATTTTAAAGGAGATGAGCTAGCAATAAGTCATTAGCCTTCACACAAGGCAAAATAGGAAAAAAATATGGGACAATATGCTTTACTTACATCCCATTTGGATCACTTTAATGCACTCTTTATTAAGCCCCCAAAGCTGCCACCACACTGTTGACCATGGCTGGTTACAGGCAACACACTGCTCCCTTTTGACATCAGCACTGGGTGCCATTCTGTTTCCGAGCACAAATCAAAATGCATATGGTGAGGAGCAACAGAAGAAAGGTGGGTTGTCAAGGAGTCTTGGTTGTTGTACAAGGGAGGAATAGAATTCTAAGCTCCACAATGACCCTCTCCTACAAAAAAAAAAGGACGTACACTTGTTCATGTCACTAACATAGCCTGTAGGGCAGTGGTAGGAAAGTGCAAAGCAGGAGTGAAGCATTCCCCAATAAACCTTCCTCTTATGGGCAGTACGCTTGCTCCTGGCATCACGCAGAACTGAATCACTTCACTTCCAGTATAGGGATTTCCATAAAAGATAGCTGATTTTTATGGATTTATGGATTTGGGGGACAGTGGGGTGGCAAGGGGATTCACATTGCCATGTTTTGTGCTTGATGTTTTGGACTGAACGTTTGACTGACTTTGGGGAGGTCTTCTGGGAAACTGGGGGATGCAAAACAGGGTCTCCAAAAGACCACACGTTGCCTGTGGCTGCATTTTCCCCAACCTGCTGTAGGGCACCGCCAGTTGCCTTGCAACCAAAACAGACCTAATCAGTGAGTGCCGCATTCACTGCCCGTGCCTGGTGGGAGTACAACCCATTGGTATAGCCAGTTAGTGGGTGGGCCCAAGTGAGCATAAAAGCAGCAACTTTGGCAGGAGAGAAACAAGAGATCCTTTGCATGTCCCAAAGGTGTCATCTTTCTGGGGAACCAGCAGAGGAGTAGGCAACTTACCCTACATGAGCTTGATTCTGGATGTATTTATTGGTTGATATCTGAATAAATTTAACTGGACCAAGGCCTTGATTATGAATACACATGTCACAAGTGAAAGCCAAGTCCTGGACCTCCTACCTATAATCAAGGCCTGATCCCAAAATCATGTACCACCTTTCAGGACTCCATCCAGAGCCAATTTAACCATGGCTCAGACCTAGTCCTCTGGTCCTTAGCCATAGTCTGAAACTTGGTCCTTAGAACTTGAATCCCACACCTGAGCCAGTAGGCAATACAACCCCACAATCTTGATGCCACACTCTTGTTAGTAAAAGTCCTCCATTTTTCATATATTTTGACTATGTGGAGTCCCCTATGACCCCAGCCTGACCCCTGAGAGATAGAAGCCATAATCCCCTAGATGTGAAGTCATGTAAGCAAGTAAAGTTACAAAAGACCACTGGAACAGGCAGGTTATGGGAGTTGCCCTGGGGAATATCCCATTATGTTGGAAAAGATACCTAATAGTGTTTGTTTGTCTCAGCCTCACACAGTCTCAGTCTCAGACAGTGATTAGGTTTGATAGCATCTCCTTTCTCTAGCTTCCTTTCCTTGATTGCTTTGATACCAAATGCATTGTTTAGACTATGCCCAGACTTAAGTAAACAATGAAAAGCCCATCATGCCTTTGTCTAGCTATTGCCTGGCCCATGGCTAGAAGGCAGAATTTCCCTATAAAAACCCTTGGATTTTAGCAGACTTCGTGCTACCTTGGGAGTGCATGCTGAAACTCTGTCGGTCTGTGCTCTGAGATAGTTCCCGCGACCCCCTTTCTTGCCGGTCGTGCCCCTTCCACAAAACTCATCCTCATTCGCCGCCAGAAGCCCAGAGAAGTCCTCGGGTGTGAGTATATCTCCCTCTATCCTGGTTTCCCTCTGGCCTCCCCCGCTCTTGCTCTTCCCTGCTTATTCTTCTAGTGTGTGTGTGTGTGTGTGTGTGTGCCACATTTGGATGTTTGCTTATTTTGTTAATAAAAGAGTTCATACCTTAATTGGAGCTTGGTAAGTCTCAGTGTCTTTCCTAGCCAAAAACTCTTATATCTCCCGTAGACAATTGGATAAGATCTCAGAAGCGAAGTTGGGCGCTTCCCTCTCAGTTCAAATTCCCCAAAATTAGGTCTTGGTTTCCCAACACTCTCCAACTGTCCCAATTTAAGAGGGACAGTCTCAATCAATCCTCTGGCATTCCTCTTGTTCAGCTGCTTTTAAAATGTCCTAGTTGTAAAATATGTTATGATAGAAAAGTGAAGTAGGAGAATCTCTATTTAAGATGAACAATTACTGATTCAATAATATGATCAAATAGAAGTAGATATGATATGGATAAGATATTTATATGATATGCTATTCAAACGTAGAAATATCTATCCTATAAGATACACATTACTAGTGACTATAAAGAATATGTTTTTTGTTTAAGTGGAACGTACATTAAGTACTTATTCGGTTCATAGAAGAATTTATATTCATATAAGGGTTTTTTTCCAGGATGATGTCAATTATGCTTCTGTAAATATATCAAGGGGAAGGAGGGAAGAAGAGTTTATAATAAGCTGGAAAAAGGAACAAATTGTGAAATATAAAATGTCATGAAGAATGTTACTATGTTTTAAAAAATAACTAACAATAATCATAAAAGGGGGGGAAAGGGGAAAAAATATTCTCCTTCTTCACCCTTTTAGTCTCTGGCTTATTTCAATTGCAGTAAACTGAGTTCAAATTGCAAAAGCAGTTTGCACTCAACTCAGCAGCTGGGAGGGGAGAGGTGAGGCAGAGTGCTGCCCTTCCCTTTAGGCTCAGGCAAAAGCAAAGTGCTGCAGCCTCTCCTAGTTTGGGAGTTTTTCTTCATTAATAACTTTTGCTATCCTAACCACACTCTGATGTTGCTTGGATACATGTACCCTAGTTTATATCTGTGAAATGCCAGAGGGTATGTGATGCCAGCCTCTATCTTACCAGCAATAACAGGATCTAGTTAACCCATGGAGTAAAGTGGGACTTGGTAGAGTCGATTCCCTTTTATTTGTTGACTGAGATTGCATAAAAGAATCCATAAATGATGAGTACACTGCAAAGTGAAAATGTGTGTCTTGATTGAATATGGATGGAATGGGGATGGGTTAGGGGGAGTTCATTTTGTCTCTCCTCATGGAGGTAGTTGCCTCAGGAATGCAGCCCTAACTGGGAAAAGTCCACATTCATTATAAAGAATTATGAATGTCCTTGTGGTTGTTGCCAATAATCAGTACTTAACACAGGATGCATTTGCTTGTCCCTTAAATAATGTAGCAAGGAGTGTCAGGAAAATGGCATTTCTTGTCCTAGGTACCTTGTTCTTGGCATTAAACTATTCAGCTATGGCCCCTTATCACACAGCTTTCTGTTAGTAAAGGGAGGTGGGAAGCAAAAGAAAACTGATTGAACAATGAAGTAAGTAAACTAGAAAAGTTCAGGTGCAATGATAGGATAAGCAAAGGCAGGCCCCTTTTTGAAACATGCAAACCCAGTGGTTTCCAAACAGCCTTTCTTACCAGCAGCAAAATGACTCTTACATCATTGTAGATTAATTACTGAATTTGGCAGGGCTGATAAAAAACTGTTTGACTTGTTTCATGCAGTGAGGGCCTTTTCAGCTTTTCATGCTGTTATTAGTCAGGAAAGAAAGAATAGTTGCATTCACTTCTGTTTTTCTGCAATTTTTAAAGTACCTTTTGGGCTGATAAAAATGGGAGTTTCTGGAATTGCCTCCAATGTAACTGTGGGAGGGCTTCTGATACATATTTTTTGCCATTGGAAAATGCCCATGCATGCTTTTACCATCAATGCTAATGTCTGAATATTTCAGTCTTGAATTTCACAGGTAGAAATGCATAACCAAAACTATAAATATCACATCTCCCCCAAGGAGTCATTTGGAAAAAGTCCAAAATTGCCCAGAGGAGAGAGCAATTAAGTCCTTTTCAGCATGGTATATATGAAATAATTGAGGGAATTTAATAGATGGATAAGACATTCCATCCATTTTATTTCCCTCTCATTCTTGTAATTTTGCATTAAAAATACATGAATTTTCTTAGCATACACTGAAAGAATGGAAGCGTTGTCCTAATTATGGTTTTGTTAGGCTTGCCATGGACAGAGTTAGAGAAAGCTGCTTTATTGAATCAGCCCTCATGGGGGGCATTCACACTACAAAAATAACCTGGTGTGAAACTGGGTTATTTTGGTGGCATTCACACTCACCTTGGTGCAATTTGCAGGGGGAGCGCAGAAAAAAACCCCACTTAACCTGGTGCATTTGGCACCGGGTCCCTTACTGCATTTATTTATTGGTGCTGCAACAATCCAGATCTTCAGTAATGTGAATGCGCTACCAGATTGATCCGGATCACAAGAGATTGTTTCCAGAAATGGAGTGCCTCCATTTGGAAACGATCCAGCACCAGTGGGAATGCCGAACTGGGTTTAAATGCCACAGAGAGATCCGGGCATTTAAATCATAGTGTGAACAGCACCCCAGAGGCCCCTGGTATTGTATCACAGATCTCCTTGTGACAAAAAGGTAAGTGTGAATGACCCCTTAGACTCTCCTAGCCATCAAGGTAAGTGGCTGGCCATTTGAATTTGGGGAGCAATAATCTAAAAAGGTAATGTTTCCAAGTTCTGAACATGTGTGATACTCACAGCGTTTTAAGTAAAGTTTTGTAAAACAAATCAAATGGGAAAATGAGCAAAATGACATGTCGGCTCAAAGAAATTTGTAGGATAGCTTGATTTCCAGTTAAAAGTGAAAGGTTGCATGCTCTCTACCTCCTTCTATACTTCACAATGCCAGTTCTGCATCTTTGTTTCCATATACCTTTGTCTCACTGAATCAGACTAATGGTCTACAGTTGGCCCACCACATTTGCAGCCTTGGCTTTTGCAGATTTGATTATTCACAGATTTGATTTATATGTTATATCTAGGAATGTCTAGGTCAGGGGTAGGCAACCTTTCCCCTTTAAGGGTTGAGGGACTTCAGCTCCCAGAAGTCTCAGCCATGTTGGCCAATAGTCCCATGTTGGCCAATAGCTCCTGGGATTCTGGGAGCTGAAGTCCCTCGGCCCTTAAAGGGGAACGGTTGCCTACCCCTGGTCTAGGTCCTCTAGCATGACTCTGCCAGAGGCTGACCATAGACTCAAACTGGAGGACCTAGAGATTCCTAGAGAAAACACTTCTCTAGGCATTTGCAGGTCCTCCAGTACAATTCTATGGTCAACTTCTGCCAGAGGTTGGCCACAGAGTTGCTCTGGAGGACCTAGAAATTTCTAGAGAGGTGTTCTCTCAGTTAAAAAAAATAGAGTGAAGGGGAGTAGTGATTTTTTCACTTTCTCAGGGGTCCTATGCCCCTAACCCCAGTGAATGTGGAGGACCCACTGTATTCGGCCCAAAAGACAGCAACTTTACTAGGACTGGGGGGAGGGGTCTCTTTTAGTTCATGGAAGCCTGCAGTGAACTATACACCTCTGCTGTAGAAAGTGACCAATAACCAGAAGAGATCCTACCCTTAATTTCTAGTTGCAAAGTTGCATAGGCTCATGTGAGTCAATTATGCACAAAAAGAAGACACGTAGGGAGTAGCTGCCTTGTTTTAGAGGATATTCATACTTTCTGAAGGCTTCTTGGAAAGGCTATATGCTATGAAATGAGGTCTGAGATTCTTGTACATCTTAAGTTAGTGCAAAATGGATTTTTAAAAAATGCTCCATTGGACCACAAAAAGCCAGCAGTCCACCAATGTAATAACCCGTGGTGGTTGGTGCACTAGGAGCTACAGAAAGATATGAGCTAATATTCCTATATTATACTTGTGTAGTGTAAATCTACACTCACATAGTAACATAATGGTTATGGTATACCATCCTTCTGCTGAATATTGACATTGTGCTTTTGAATGGCAAGACCTCAGGGTGGGAGGATATGCAAGAAGGATTAGTGTCCATTTAATTAGTGGTCCACTGTCTGCTGGGAAAACCCCTGCCCCTGGATTGAGCCTCTAATCTGACTGTGTTTTTGAACCATCTGAATAACATTCACCTGAACATCCAATTCACAATGGAAAAAGAAAAGGAACGAACTTTGCCATTCTTGGATGTCCTGGTTATTTGCAAACCAAACCAACAATTGGGCCACACGGTATACAGAACCTACACACACAGACAGTTACCTACATAAGAACTCCAGTCATCACCCATGACAAAAAAGAAGCACAATAAAAAACACTGGTAGATCACGGAAAAAGGATCTGTGAACCCTACTTCCTGGAAGATGAAATGAAGCATCTAAACTGGGCTCTTCAGGCTAATGGTTACTCTAGCTCAGACATCAAAGGAGTGGCTAGACCAAAAACAAAAAACAAAAAAACCACAGGAGTGAAGAAAAACAACCATCCAAAAGGAAGGTATTTTTACAATAGATCAAAGGAGTCACAGGCAGAATAGGGAAACTAATGAGGAAACACAACCTCCAAATGGTCTACAGACCAACTAAGAAAATCCAGGAAATGCTGCTCTCAGTAAAGGACAGGAAAGACCCTCTCACAGACACAGGACTTTATCACATACCATGCAGCTGCGGACAAGTCTACACAGGGACCACAAAACGTAGTGTTCAAACACAAATGAAGGAACACGAGAGACACCGCAGACTGGGACAGCCAGAAAAATCAGCAGTAGCAGAACATGTTATAAATCAACCTGGACATAAAATACTATTTGAAAATACTGAAATTCTGGACCATGCCAAAAACTATCAGGTCAGAATGCACAGGGAAGTCATTGATGTCCACAAACACCTGGACAACTTCAACAGGAAAGAAGAAACCCTGAAAATAAAGAAAGTTTGGCTACCAGTCTGAAAAACACCAAAATCAAGACTCAACATATGCAAATGAACTTCACCCAACTTTGGGGGCTTTCCCAGCAGACAATGGACCACTAATTAAATAGACACTATCCTTCTCACATATCCTCCCACCCTGTGGCCTTGTCATTCAACAACAGAACAATACACAGATTAACATGCAAATCACATCCTCTTAACCAAGGGTCACACAGTAGATATATACCCCACTCACTTCCAAACCACCCCAAGAAAAGTAATAAATGATAGCTATGCTAGTATATTCTAAGATATTTCCTACCTGTTTTTACCCCCATTCATTTATTTTTCTCAGGAGGCAAACCATTTGTTTCAGTGCACTTATGTCACCAGCTGAAGGAGACAATGGCCCATACTCCACATCAGCTACCTAGCCTTACTGTTCTGCATTCAAAATCACTACTTAATCACGATTCTGACATTATTGTCATGACAGTAACTCCTCTCACCTACTTTACTGGGGAGCAGGGAGAAGTAGGTCCATTCTGCTGGTGATCAGAACACAGACATATGACATTTCTGTCAGGTTTGGGGGTGGGTGGGCCAGGATATGTTCCTTAGTTAAGTATACTAATAATAGCTATATTTAATATTAACTTAGGATGCTGCCACACTGCAGAAATAATGCAGTTTGGTACCATCTTAACTGTCATAGCTCCATCCTATGTAATCCTGGGATTTATAGTTTGTTGTGGAACCAGAGCTCTCTGAGAGAAGGCTAAATATCTTACAAAACACCAGATCCCAGAATTCTATAGCATTGAGCCTTAATTCTCAAACTGCCTTAATTCTACAGTGCAGATGCAGCCTAAGTAGCTGAATGCTGGCCTATGTTTCTAGCAAATGCATTCAAATTAAATATTTTTTAAAAAAAGAACCATCATAGACACCATCTGCTCCTTCTAGCTAGATGAATAACAAAATAATGGGGAACTGCAACCTGAACAGACACATGTGGATTTAAATATATATATATATATATATATATATATATATATATATATATATTTGGCTGTCTTTCAGACAAGTTTATTGAGCAGGCAATCTTCCTTGCTTCCTTCCTTCTTTTCTTTCAGTGAATGGTTTGCTCTTAGAAGACACAGAAGGAGGGTTGTTTTTTAAGGTCATGCTGCGATGCGTGTCACACGTCTGATGTGAAATGCTGGCACGAAAAGAGTCCTCTCTGTCGTGTTGGAAAGCATGCCTGCTCTGAGAGCTCCTTTTCTGCAAAAGACAAGAGAGAGATGGCTGTTTTTCATAGGCAGATAGAATGCTGGGAAGTGTTACAAGGAAGGGAGCATCAGTAAGTTGGAGTAGACTGTCAGGATTTGAGTGCAGCTTGTGATAGGACAATGTACGTTGCTGTATCTCCTAGGGTATAGAGAAGGGACTTTAGCAGAGGAAGAAAAATAATCTCCTGCCGAGAGGAGCTGGAGAGATGCATCAGGAAATCAATGACATCTGCTTTGCAGCACGCAGCGATTTTTCGCATGGAGAGGAACCTCACGAAAAATGTGCATGTTACACCGATGGGTGCCAGCCACATCCCCCTGTGCTGACCAGCTGCAGGTCACGCTATATCCAGTCACCGTCTGTAAGTTTCTCAAGTTTTGGTCTATTTAAAACCATCCCTTCCCTCACTCCTCCATCCCTCACTACAGTTTAAAAAAACTCCTGCAAACTTCACATTAAGAGTCAGCAGAAATTCTCAAAGTTATGATTTGTGGAAGGAGACATGGAACACTAACAGATGAGGAGAAAGAGGTCCTTGTGTGTGTCTTCTTTGTTTCTTGTCATGATTTCAGGCTCCAGGGAAACCAAAATGATTCCAATACTTTTAATAGCTTTCCATAGCAGAAAGAAACATTCTGCACAATTTCTCCTCTCTATGACACCGTGAAGCTTCTCTGCCATAACTATCGCAGAGTTTAGAAAATTTAGGTTTTTGGACTACAGCGACCAAAATCCCCAGATCACGATCTTCCTTTCCCTGCCACAAGAATCAGCATCCATGAGGACTAAGCACAATCATTCCTTCTAGGCCATGTGCCTACTGACAAGAAAACCTGTGCTACTGTAGGGGCTTCTGCATATGTGGGGAGGATGACATAACCAGCACCCACAATGAGCTAATACCAGCAGCACTGTCCGCACACTCCCCCTGTTCCTGTCCTGGGCCCTGACCCTTTATAATGCAGTATGCACTGAAGAAACTGCCCAGACTTGAAAATTACAGTGCTATGGTAGGAGCTGGAATTACTGAGTGGGAAGAGGTCAGTGGATCTCCCGGCCGAGGACACACCTACCCATGTGCCAGTACTCCTACCATGTCCCCGCACTGGCATGATCAGTCCACATGATCAGGGGACTCTCTGGAGTTTCCAGCCTGATTTGGAGCAAATGGTTATTCTTTTACTTCAGTGAATCACCGTGGAGTGTGGATTTGACCAGTGTTTTGCCCATTTTGGCCCTGTGCACCATCTAAGCAGGTCATTGTAGGAATAGGGTGGGAACGTTTATTTTCCTCCATGCAGACATGGCCCTAGATATGTTTCTGCAGTGGTGGTAGCATACAGGGGATGTTTTCCTAAATGTAGGAGTCTCCCAAATCTGCTGCCTTCAAGTACATTCCAACTTATGGTGACCCTTACAAGAATCTGTCCTGGTGTTTCTTGGCAAGCTTTCTTCAGAGAAAGTTTGCCTTTGCTTCCCTCTGAGGCTGAGAGTGTGTGATTTGCCCAGGATCAACCAGAGGGTTCCCATAGCTGAGCAAGGAGTTGAACTCAGTACCCCAGAGTCCTAGTCCAAAGTGCAAACCACTACTTCATATCATCTCTCTAATGCTTCCTTCTAATGGGTGGATGGCACTTTGAGTTTGGCTAGATAAGAAATGCTGCTCAATAAGAAATGCTGCAGACCTTTAGAACCAGTGATCCATGAATGTTATGCTCTTCAGGATTACACCCACTTCATTCCATCACCACAGCCCCCCTACCCCAATTGGCCCCCCTACCCCAATTTTCAGTTTTTAACTTGCAAGATTCCGTCAGCATCCCATGTCCATTGAGCATGTTCAATCCTCACTGGGTTATTTTTAGTAATCCTAATATTATTCCCCCACCCCCCAAAAGATATTTTTGACTTCATAGTTTCCCTGACATTGGAGTTTATCACATGGGACAGATCCCGTGCAGAGACTGGATTCAAAGTGAAAACAACCTGCAAAAAGTGGGTTGCTTTTTACATGACGTTCGGGATCAACCTGAACAGAAAGTAGAAATAATCCGTTGGAGTCAAGGAGAAATAACGCGTAATTAATCCGAACGGAAAGTCACCAAAACCTGCTCCTTTTTACTTTCAGGAACTTCCGAAAGTAAAAAGGAGCAGGTTTTGACCACTTTCCACTCGGGTTAATGTCACATTATTTCCCCTCTACACAAACACATTGGGTTTTTCAGATTTTTTAAATCCCGTTTCTGCACTGGATTTAAGCAATTTGCTTCTATGTGATAAGGTCCATTGTCAATACCTCCACCTTGTGAATGGATGGTGTCATTTTGTCTCTTAAAGAGTATCATAGCATGGGAATTGAGATCATTGTTAGCAGAGCATGGAAATACTACTTTGTAAAGACTCCAGAATCCCCACACATTTCCTAAAGACTGCACATCCCCAAATCCTTCAGTCAGCAGGACAGTTGTTCTCTGAGAAGATTCTGGGAGCTTTAGACCAAAAGAATAACTTTCCCCAACTATGGCTCTTGGTATGTATCATGATGGCCTTAGATTTAAAATGGACTTAAGTGTTATCAGCCTATTATGGAACAGCCTATGGCAGAGAAAAATGATAAATAGCTTTCCCATTTCCCAGGCTAACACCCTTACTGTGGACTCACCCTCCCTTTCACTTGACTCCTCCGGCTGTGTTTGTGATATATGAGAACCAACTTAGTCTGGGGGTGGAGAGGGGGTGGGTTGAAGAACTTAAGAGAAATAAATAAAACAATTCCACAATGAAGCCAGTCAAACCACTTTTCACTATAATTGTTCCCTGGCAGATTGCACATGATGCATTGTTTACTGGCCTATAAATAGTCTGCTGAATGTTGCTATGCACACAGCAAAACTGAAAGGGGATACAGTATTACCAAAGAGCTGTCACAACAATTCTGAAGTTGAGAGACATGCATAAGCATTATTTCTGATTAAATTACAGCCTGCACGCCAGCAATTTGGTGCTTAAATGGCCTGATCTATTTCTCTTTGCTATTGCTTGCCTTGCTTACGCTTGCTTGATGTTTTGTTCAGCTGCCACGATTTCCATTCTTAAAGCCCAGGAGAACAGCGTGAATCTTGCCATTAGATCTTCGGCTTCATTGCCTCTGTTCCAGGGCTTGGAAATGTTACTTTTTAGGGACTATAACTTCATGAATGCTGGTTGGAGCTATTCTGGCATTGTAGTCCAAAAAGTAATTTGTTCTAGCATTACTCCATTTGCATTGCTAACTCTGGAAAAGTTCTATGGAAGCCAAACAAGAGATTGGTGATAAGGAGGACAGGTGGGTAAGAATGGCTCAAAGATTACAACCATGATATGTCTGACTTGCCTCTGACGGCTAGGCCACCAGTCTAAAGACTTATTTCCACTTGTGGCCCAACAAAACTGGGATTCAAGGAGGCTTACAAATTAACATGAGTAAATTACAGGTTGCTGTTGTGTATTGTTGTTGTTTACTTTCAAGTCATTTCCATGGGGTTTTCTTGACAAGGTTTGTTTAGAGGGGCTATCGCTCCTCTAAACGGCTGAGAGAACGTGATTTTCATGCCAGGATTCAAACCCTGGTCTCTGTTGTCATTGTTCAACACTGAAGTCACCACACCACACTGGTGTAGTGGTATTACAGGTACACACATGTGAAGTGAAACAACCAGGTCAGGTAAGCCTTGCATAAGTAAACAAAACCACTTCTGGGGACCATTTGAAGGTTCCTTCCAAGATGCACTCAGGGATGACTTTTTAATTTTCTTATGATTTCCACTTTAAAGATGCTCTGGGAAGCTGATGAATAGGCTTATCTGTTGTTTGTGTGTCCCTTCAAATCATTCCTGATTTATGGGAACCTTAAGATGCAGTGCCGTCACTGAGGTTGGCATCACCTAGAGGAAAGGGATCAAATTGCCTTGTCCTGCCTTCCCCTGCAACCTGCCCAGATCACTGCTGAAGGGGGTGGCACTGTGGCCTCTGGAGGGCCCATTTAAGGTCCAAAGTAGCTGCTGGGCGAGTGGGGAAGGGAGGCGACACTCTTTTTCGCTCAACTAGTAGCCACATCCATCCCCCTATAGGTGTATCTTTTCTTTTTCTTTTCTTCAGCCGCCCTTAGACTGTGGAATGACCTGCCGAAAGAGGTTTGGCAGCTGAATCTATATTTAAATTTCAGAAGAGATTTGACAGCTAAATATGCTGTCTGAATTTAAAAGAGTATTAAAGACCAGTCACTTCCAGCAGGCTTACCCAGATGATTTTTAAATTGTGAATTTTAAATGATGGTTTTTAATTATGGATTGTTTTAATATGTGTATATCTTGTCTCTTTTGAATTGTATATGTTGTTGTTGTTGTTAACTGCTCTCAAGTCAATCCCAACTCATGGTGACCCTGTGGATAAGACAACTCCAATACTCCCTCTTTTCTACTCCTCTGCTTAGGATCCTATGAATTTATACCCATGACCTCTTTAATAGAATCCATCCATTAGCATGCGGTTTTCCTCTCTTTCTACATCCCTCCACCTTTCCTAGCATTATTGTCTTTTCCAATGAGTCATGACTTCTCATGATGTGACCAAAGTACAACAGCTTCAACTTTATCATCTTGGCTTCCAGGGAGATTTCAGGCTTGATCTCTTCTAGGACCCATTTGTTTGTCTTTTTGGATATCCATGTATCTTCAACACTCTTCTTTAGCACCACATCTCGGATTAACTGATTTTCCTCCTATCTGCCTTCCTCACTGTCCAGCTCTCACATCCATACATGGTAATAGGAAAAACAATGGCTTGTATGATACTAACTTTTGTGCTCAGTTGGATATCTTTACATTTTAGGATCTTTTCTAATTCTTTCATAGCTGCCCCCCATTGTATATATGCATGCCTTTTTAAACTGATGTGTATTTTACCTGATGTGTTTTAACTGATGTGCTGTATCTGCTAATTGCTGTTGTTCCTGTCTCAATCCATGGAGAGAGGTGGGTAAATAATAATAATAATAATAATAATAATAATAATAATAATAATAAACAACTACTACTACTACTACTCTCTGGGATGTCATTTGGTGCACTCCGCAGCCCCCACACCCTATGGTGACCCCTCTGCTAAGATGAATCTATCACAGGGTTTTTCTCGGCATGATTTTTTCAGAGGGAGGGTTGTTATGGCCTTTCTCTGAGGCTGAGAATATATGATTCCTGGAGTCCTAGTCCAACACACAAATTACTATACCATACTGGCTTTTTTGCTCTCCTCTTTTCTCTGTGCACACACTTTTTAAGGCAGTACTCTTGCCCTGAGATTTCTCATTCTTACTTTGAGTTCTGGAGAAAAGGGTCCAGGTCATCAGATCTGGGACTCCTCTACATGCCCTCCACAATATGGACCTCATCCTTATCCTTCCCCGCCCCCCGACCATGCCTACTACTTAAAAAAAAAACTGAAATTGTTATGCAATACAGTTGCCCCTCCCAATTCATGGGGGATCTGTTCTGATACACCCACTCACAAAAATGGTGGCTTGCAAATAGCCCCATTTAAACTAATGGCACACACGGCTGGCCTTTTACAGTATAGCCCTTGTCCCTCCCCATGAAGAGTGAGACTGTGGACTTGAAGTCCGTGAACGGGGATGAACAACTGTAATAATTTTTATTATGCAAGTATATGAAATAACAACTTACAAGAAATGTGATTATGCACTGAGAGTATCACCTATTGTGGCCTTTTTCAAGCTAGAGCAAAGCAAAGCAAAGCAGCTTCATTTATATACCGCTTCATACCACGCTATGGGATGTCTAAGCGGTTTACAACTGTAAGCTCATTGCCCCCCAACAGTTGGGTACTCATTTTAGCGACCTCGGAAGGATGCAGGCCTGAGTCTAGCCTGAGCCCTGGCTAGTACTGAACTTGCAACCTTGTGGTCTATGAGTGAGTGGCAGCAGTACAGGCTATTCAAAAAAGGCATAGGAGGTGAGGGAGAGACATAGGACCTTATCACATGGGGTCTAAAGCAGACCTAATCCAAAGGGTATCCGTAGCTAATACATATTATTTCCCCGTGTTTACACACGACGTTGCACCGAAACTCGGCAGAACCCGGAGCTAATCCGTAACGAATTGAGATCTTTTGACATTCGGTTTTTCGGGGAAGTACAACCGAGCTTTCGGAATCATTGCGCAATGGCCGCGCAGGCGAAATACATATGATCGCGCAATAAGTATTGTGAAGCATTTCCCCGCCCTGACCCATGGTTCCCCGCGCTACTTCCCATGGATCTGTGAGGAAGCATCTTATGACGTGTCCTTCCTGTTTGGATTGGGCAACAAATGGGACGGGTAAACATGGTCCTCTCTTTGTAATTTATGGGATTTTCTAACTTGTGTGTGCACGGAGAATACGTTTCCAGGATGCGTGTCCCGGGAAGCGCGATAAATGCACTATGGCGGTAATTGCGTGTGGTAGGCATTTACATATTGCGGGAGCTCTTTCAGTTCATTTCGGTATAGAACTGAATTTATTCTTATTTTGGTTACTTTTCGCTTCGTGGCCAGCGTGTGATAAGGTCCATAGTGGTGTAGTGATTTTAGTGTTGGACTACACCTCTGGAGACCAGGGTTCAATTCCAACCTTGGCCATGAAACCCATTGGAGTGACCTTGAGCAAGTCACGTGCTCTCAGCCTCAGGGGAAGGCAGTGGCAAACCTCCTCTGAACAAATCAAGAAAACCCCATGATAGATTCACGTTAGGGTCACTAAAATCACTACACCTAGGTCAGAAATGACTTCAGAACACACAACAATAACACAGGACGTGGGCTCATCAACAAGGATGGAGACTCAGAACTATTTAAGTGGTTCTGGGTGGGAGCCATCTTCCTGGGAGATGTGCTCCTTCTGCTCACCTGGCTACAGAAAAGACAGGCCTGTGAGAAGGATACAGAAGTCAGTGTTTCTCAACTACATGAAGTAACCCAACCATTTTGGTCATATTTATCTTCTAAAGGGCAAACAGCTGGCAATTCCTTAAATTAACAGGCCTTTAAAATGTAGGATATTCTTATCAAATGTATAGGGCCACAGTTACCCTTTCAAGGAGTGGCATTTAATAACCAGGAACATATGCTCCTAATGAGCTGTGATTATGATGGAGACGTACAACCTTTCCACAAAACCAGACACAGCTCAGTGTAAATAGCTCCTCTGTGGGTTGTATTACATCTTATGTCAGCTTGACCCAGGCTGAACAGGGAGGGTGTGTATGGCAAAATACCCCAAGGATGTGCCAAGCCTGCTCCCCCCCCAAAAAAACTGTTTTCTTTGGGAAAGGATGTTGCTTGCAAGGTAGATGTTCTTTCCAAGTGCTCACAACTTCCACGGTTCATGAGAGCAGTATTTCCCCTCTTTTCTGATTGCTATTAATAAGCAGTAAGGCTACTGCAAATCTGTGGCTATTTAATAAGCCCCCTCAAATAAATATAAATATATTTTACACTGAGGATTTTTCAAATCCTGTGGCTTAGGGTTGCCATTTATTTATTGGCTCAGCTCATATGTGGTGAGGAGCAGCTTGACATGTGGAGGCTTTTCCCTGCTAGCATTGTAGACTTTGGTCAGGAGTGAGGAGGAAGGAACTCATTATGGAGATAGACAAGATGGATGCCAGAGCCAGTAGTTACCTATAAAATCCTAAAAGGCCTTGAAGGGAAGGAGAACTTCTCTTTATATCAACACGCCTGTATATTAAGAGCCTCACAGATTTTCCTCTCCAAGTACGTTTGGTATGCTTTGTGCCAACAAGGCCTTTGCTATCATGGTATCCCTATCAGGAGCAACTCATGGAGACATTGCCCACACTTTCCAGCATTATAGTAAAACATTTTTGTGCATGTTTAAAGTTGGTCTGGTCCATGGCTCTCAACCTATTCTATGCCCCACACCCCTAGAAAATGTTTGATTAATGTCCATACCCTCTACAAAAGTAATATCACATTTGAAGATGAAGAAATCTTTCTAATTTTTGAACCACAAATGGAACCATCTACAAATGAACAAATCAAAGTAAAAAATAATCTTTTAACTCACTATATAAGATGCAAATCTAAATTGAGCAATTAGATTCTAATTTATTCAGAAAAAAAATGAGTGATGGCTTGTGATATGTCTCTCAAGGACACAAGCCACTCTTTGTCCCATCCCCTGAAATCTATCTTGCACTCCTTGGGGGTGTGGGCACTCCTGATTGGGAACCCCTGATCTGGTCTATCCCAACTTTTGGAGCAGTTACCTTTTGGACTTTGGTTTGTTGTTGTGTGCCTTAAAGTCATTTCCATCTTATGGCAAACCTAAGACTATCATGGGTTTTCTTGGCAAGATTTGTTCAGAGGAGGTGCTATTGCCTTCTCCTGAGGCTGAGAGCATGTGACTTGTCAAAGGTCAACCCCCCCAACTCCTCTAGCCGTTACTTTCTCAAATTCTGTTCATTCCTATTGTATTAAATTTGCTCTCATTCAGCTGCCACTGAAAGGATGTTTAATTTGTGGCTTGTGAGTAGGAAAAAACTGCTTCTCATCCAGGGCCAGCACATGTTTTGCTGCCTGAGCCAAAAGGAAAACAATTATACCTCCATTCCACATACAGAACTGACCAGAATGGCAGTTAAACGAGGGCTTGCATCCCATTAGTGACTTACACTTTCATAAGTATTTTTTTTTTAGGGAGGGCATTGCAGAGGTCAGAATTCTCTATTGATTTCACACAATGACCAAACTCTGTCACAACTCACCTGATTCCCTAGCACTGAGCCAGGACAGTTAAAGTGGACTCAATTTGCACTATTTCTGGCAGTGTGCAAAGGCCCTAAAGTTCGGCATCCTTTTTGGAGCGGCTTTTCTCGGCAAACGACGGCTAGAGGGCACTTTCCTGGAGACTTTTAGGTGTGCGTCGTCTAAAGGCCACACCTACAAGTCACCCTCAAAGCACCCCTTTTTGCCCATCTGCATAGCCCCTTAGTTTTCTTGCACTCTCCATTTTGAGTCCTCTTATGACAGAAAGTTAAAAACAAAGGAGCCACTGGAAGAGAAATAGCAAAATACAAGGAATGCAAACTGGAAATTCAGCTGGAAACAGAACCAAAATCAGGAAGAAGATGAATACACCCACATCTAAGCAGATGGTCATGAATAAACTAAAATGTGCCACTCTTATGAACTATATTAATTGATCAGCATCTGGAAAAGATCAATTTTTTTTCTTTTGAAAAAGTAATTTTTCAAGGAACAAAAAGATTAGGCAGAGGATAGAAATTGCTGCCAAAAAGCCTTCAATTATTGAAACATCAATTGGATTCCAGAAAGTAAAATGGCAAGTACAACTCAAAAGCCATTGGTAGAGTGATATAAATAGTATGTCTTAATGAATCCCCAAAGTTCAGTCCCTGGCAACCTCAGGTAGGACTGGCAAAGACACCTGTTTGAAACCCTGGACAACCACTGCTAGTCAGTGTAGACAAGAAAGATAGACCAATGAGCTACCTAGATCAATGCCCTAACTTGAATAAAAAGGAGTGGAATAGGTTACTCTGTCTGTAAATATATGCAAATTTGCAGAGATTTGAAACATGCAATGTACATTAAAAATATATGGCATAATAAACCCCATGGATGTGGTTCATTGTTTGGTTTACTGTAGGAATTACAGTATTATCCTACACGTTCTTTGTCCATATAAGTTAAAAGAAAAAATGGCAGAATTTATTCTGTTTACCAAAGAGGAACAAGGTGTGTGCTATGCAAAATAGGCTGCAGTGGATCTTGTTTCCTTGTTTTGTGAGCTTCTATTGCTCCCTTCCCCCCAAATATTTTTTTTTAATCATGCTGTATTTTGTGTCGCTGAAGCTCTTGTTGGTTGTGATGGTTCTGCTTTTTACATGTCTAATTTCAGACAGAAAGCATCTACCAGCCAACACATCTGGGAAGTCACATCAAGCCTGCCAGGGGTGCTGCTTCCAGCTGTGCTGTCCATGTTTGTCATCCATTTCTTCAGTGTTTTATTTATTTATTTCAAAAAGACATATTAATTTGTCACTCCAGTGTTACACGGAGTCTACTGGGATGAAATTAGTAGCAACCCTCACACAAAAAATAGAGCAATTTACACAAGACATGACAATGAAAAAGAGAGCGAGAAATAAAAAGTTAAAAAAATTATGTCCGTTTCCACAACTCTTCTGTGCCATTGGTCCCTCTGGCCCTTTGATCTAGATAAAATTGTTGTTGTTGTTAACTGCCGTCCACTCAGTGTCAGAAAGCTTGCAACATATATATTGTGCATTTTGGTTGGCCAATAAAGGTATCACTGTTTGGTGGATTTTTGATGGCATTTGCTAAATGGCCAACACGGCTACCCCGGATGTTTTATAGGATCATAGAATCATAGAGTTGGAAGAGATCACAAGGGCCATCCAGTCCAACCCCCTGCCATGCAGGAACTCACAATCAATGCATCCCTGACAGATGACCATCCAGCCTCTGTTTAAAAACCTCCAAAAAAATGAGACTCCATCACTCTCCAAGGCAGTGTGTTCTAGTCAAACAGCTTAGCATCAGGAAGCTTAGCATCAGGAAGTTCTTCCTAATGTTGAGGTGGAATCCTTTCTCTTATTGCTTGAATCCATTGCTCAATGACCTAGTCTCTGGAGCAGCAGACAATAAACTTGACCCATCCTCAATATGACATCCTTTCAAATAATAATAATAATAAAATTTATTTTTACCCTGCCCCTCTGTCAAGCAATCAAGAATTAAAAAATATTTAAACATAGTTATCATGTCACCTCTTAACCTTCTCTTCTCCAGGCTAAACATATCCAGCTCCCTTAGACACAGTGGTCTCACATCTCATGTTCAGAAGTTGATTGGACAAATGATAGAATTGTATTTCAACTCTGCTGGTGGAGCTGTGTCTTCCATCACAGCCAAATACAGTAGGGGTGTTGCAATGTATCCCATGTGGCACACACAGTTCTGTCCTCCATCAATTTCTATCCCATCATTCTTCAGCCCACAATGCCTGAGGTCATCACTTCACTCTGCTTGTATTCAGCAATTCTGTGATGGAGCCCTACCCAACAAGGAACCTTGACCCCTACACTCCTGTATTGGTAATATGTGTAAGGACTATTCACATGATGGTCAAATGCGCAAGTACTGTACCAGAGAGTAGAGCTAGCATGCCTGTTGTCACCAGGAAGGCAAGCCTAACAAGCATGATTTTGCACCCAGGCCATTCATGCTTTCAGAGTTTTTATTTTGTTGTTCAGAGAGTGGCTGGGGTGAGGAGCGGGGGCAGGAGCCATGGAAACTCCCATTTTAGTTTCCTCTTCCAGGATCTTTTTTTGACAACTGCTCTGTAAGCCACTGCTCTGTACTGCTGAAGTGAACAGCCATTCACACCTCAAAGACAGCAGTAACCCAGTAACCTTTTTTGGATGACAACTCCCAGAATTATTCTGCTAGCATGACCACGGGCTATGGCGGCTGAGGAAACCTAGAAGTCATAATGTTAGACAAGAACTTCTCTAATCTGTTTATATCCTCTGTTCCTTTATATCAGATTAGAAACGAATGCTATGTTGGGTCTCCTAGTAATTTTTTCTTTGACTAAAACAGCCCTCTCTGATCCGGCACTTTCCAGACATATAGGATTACTACAGCCAACACAACTACCAAATGTGCTGGTTGTTGATGTTAGAAGTTGTTCTCACGCATCTGCAGGATGATGTGTTGAGGAAGTCTAGTCTATAAGACTTTTGTCAGAGCAGCTATTGGTTGAGACTTAACAGATCAGGGTTCAAGTTGTTGATAGGAGTAGACAACCCACAAGATACTGCTATTTGTGAAATGGAAGATGGCGGGAGAGATAGAAGTATTGTTCCCCTGTTCTTTCCCTTTTGGGGAAGCAGAGTAGGGGATTCATATCCGTCAGTGTCACTGACTTGATCCGATCCCCACCCCATCTTTTGGGTCCACCCAGGAGTAGTTTTAGGTTCCTTACCTGTTCCACATCTCATTTGACTCCAATCTACGTAATCTAGCTTTTTTAAAAACTTCAGGTTCCCATCCACATACTTGCTTCTGTCTTTTCTCACAAAATAATTCTTTCTTACTCCACTTCCCCCTGTCTAGATAAATCTAGAAACTGGGCATTGCCAATATGCCTATTGGCCATGTTGGTTGGGAATTCTGGGAGGTGTAGTAACAAAGGCTTGAGAGCTCCAGATGTTGTTGGACTGCAACACTCATCAGCTCTAGCCAACAGAAGCACTGGTGAGAGTACAAGGAGAGCAGCAGCTCAGGAAGAACACACAAGAGTCCACGAGTTCTGCATTCTTGCTAACAGAAATGTCAGGGTAATGGACTGTATGACTGGACCTCTGTTCAGCAATAACTGCTGGAAAGAGGATAAACCCACTCCCCTCCAACTATTCAGCATTAATTCCTATTCATTGTTTTATTTGGAGCTCTGTGGCAACAACAGAAGCTGTTCTGTAGATGATGGAACCAGTTTGTTTCCTGCTGCCCCAGAGACTAGAACACAAACCAATGGTTTCAAATAATAAGCAATTTCATCTAAACATTAGGAAGATTTTTTTTTTTATTGTTAAGAACTGTCTGATGATGGAATAGGTTGCCTTGGAGCGTGGTGGACTCTCCACCTTTGAAGGTCTTTAAATAGAGTTTGGATGCTCATCTTTCAGGAGTGCTTGAGTTATGTATTCCTGCATGGCAAGGTATTGGACTAGATGACACTTGTGATTCCTTCCAACTTTATTCTATGTTCTTGTGCTACCTTCTCAAAATTATTGCCACCAAAGAAGTGTGGTGTTGATAACATGTTGCTACATGCAGATGAAACAAACTCAAGGTTTGTTCATTTGTTGGTTTTGTCTGGTGCAGATTTGAGACAAGGGTGGAAGAAGATCAGGGGATGCTTAACACTTCTCCATGCACTGTTTTGTCTTTTGCATGCCTTTTCCATCAACTAGGGAAAGATACAGATGTTCTTGCTTCACTTGTTCTTTCTTTCCTCAGTAGAAAAAAATGCAGGAGTGTTTTTGAGCAAAAAAATATAAGGTTGTGTCTGTGTGAGAGGGGAGAGTTAAGCCATCAGTAAGAACTGAGTATGGAAAGGGATTTTGTAGCATCTTTGAGACTACCTGAAAGAGAGAAGTTGATCACATGAGCTTTCGTAGACTTGAGTCTACTTTCTCAGACACATGTACTGAAGAAAGCATTTTAGTGCATTTTGAATAAAAGTCTAGGGGGAAAGGTTGAATGTTTATTTGGCGATGATAATACTGTGTTTTAAGAATGTATGGATTTTATCACACGGGGGCCAGTTTCATCTTTAAAAAAATAATAAAGCAGAAATAAATCATCCCGAAAATAAAGCAAAAATAGAGCTTGATTACGCAAATGAATTTCACATGTAATTAGAATAAATGCAAAATAACGCAAAAAGCGATAAAAAGGTGTTTTTATATTTCATACAGAAGTGAAAGAAATCCGTAAATGTACTAGAAATTGTATACTTGCACATGCGCAGAAAGAGAAAGCAGAGAGGTTCATGTCTGCCTGGTATGTTTGTCACCCAAGCAAAACAGGAAGTAAAAGGGTTATTGTGTGAATAAACCAAATTTGACTTTCACACTAGAGTAAATGCACAATTACAGTAATATAAAAAATGCATTTTCACTAAAATCCCCAAAGTAAAAAGATCTGGGATAACACCACTTTCTGACCACATTAATAGCAGTTTTTGTGCGATGTCGTGTTAAATCGTTGCGCGTAATTATGCGTGTTTTCCGTATAGATTTCCCCTGTGTGATAAAGTCCTATGAAGAGCCTTGTTGGATCAGACAAAGGCCTTTCTAGCCTTACTGCAACCAGTTAGGGGGGTTGCAGACTGCCAGAAATAGTGTGAATTCAGTCCACTTTTAGGGTTAGGGTTAGGGTTAGGGAACCATGGGAACTGTATTTTATTGTGGCATCAGAGTTGTCTGACAGAGAAGGCTCAATGTCTCAGAAAAATAACAGTTCCCATGATTCCCTAGCACTAACCCTAACCCTAAAAGTGGACTGAATTCACACTATTTCTGGCAGTCTGCAACCCCCCTTAGTTGCCTGGGAGAAGTCCACAAAAGCCATGTGTCTAGGAATGCAGCCCTTGAGTCCCTGCTTACAATTCACCATGAGATACTCTGTTCCCATTCAAATCCACAAACATTTCAGTCTCTTTTTGTAAACCAGCCTTTCTTAATTGTTACTCTTGTATGTCTGCTTTTGTGTACCCATCATGAAGTTTTCTTGGCAAAATTTATTCAGAGACTTTCCCTGAATAAATCAGGGAATAAATCATCTTCCCTGAGGTTGAGAAAGTGTGACTTGCCCAAAGCCACCCAGTGGGTTTCTGTGGCCCAGTGGGGATTTGCACCTGGTCCTAATCGGCTCTCTTGCCTTGATTAGCATCTAGTTAAACATAAACATTCATGAACATGAATTAAATCAAGAGGTTCATTGCTATCTCTTGTGGCTTGAATAAAGACAAAAATTTTATTAGTCATAGGTACAAATGAACTCATCTATGTAGAGATGTCTGAATTATTGTCCCAGCTTTGTTTGACAAACAATCACTATTGATAATTTTCATAGCATGTTTTGCATTTCAGCTGCATTTTTATTTTATTTTTATTTTTTGCATTTCAATTACAATCTTATACTAGGAAGTGTTCATACAGAACAGAGGTGGGAAAAAGGCAGCCCATGGACATGCAACCTCAAAACCATTAATGCTGGCCTGCATCTGTCCCTGTGATTCCCAACCATAAAACTATTGGGGGTCAAAACTTTCTCTCTCTGTGTGTGAACCCTTCCATGGTCCCACAGGGGGCCAGTGTCCATACAGCCCTCTAATACCTGGCATTTTCCCCTCCTAATACAGATGTTAAACTTTGTCTCTTATATTTGGATTGGAATTTTGTCATTGCCTTGTACATGTGCATCTGCTTTTCCATGCTAGTGTATTCTTGGGATTGGAGTTTTGTTGTTGCCATACATGTGTAAACCTGCTTTTCTTGTATGCTGGGATGTCTTTGTCTCAATGATCTCTCAATGAAGGTACAACTGTTAAGACAATTATCAATGTCTACCTTTTGCATTTCTACTTTACATTTCTAAATATCCTTCACACACAAGCATGTGTACACATTTCTGTCTACTCACATAACTCCCCATGCATCTGAAGTGGGCTGCTGTCTAAAAAAAGCTTATGGTAAGTAACACTTGCTGGTATGTAAGATATAGCATCATCCCCAGCAGATGGTTCCCCAGCCTGTATCTGAATGCATTTGCAGATCAAGTGAATTGACTTAATATAATTTAGACACAGAGTGTCTTGGGTTCTTAGGGAGTGGAGGTGGGGGACACTCTTATTGGGTCTTTCTCATGAAATTTGCATAGGAGAGTATTATTTCGGCTCACTTCCTTTCATTCATATTACTGCCAAGAAATATGCATCATTAATGGTAATTCATTCTCTTAGATATGCAGCTTACAATGATGTTATCAGCTGATGCTCTTTTGTTGCAAACAAAAGCTAGCACATTACATTGGGATGAGCCTATTAAAAAGAATTATTTGAAATGATGCTATCAAGAAAGAACAAACAGACTCTTTCACTACACAGATGAAGAGACAAATGATTCAACAAAGAAACTTACTCCAAAATAGCCAAAGGAACACATCTCCCCTCTCTGTTGCCAACATGAAATTATTTCCTCTTTCCTAGTACTTGAAATGCCTTCAGCCTCAGGGAAGGCAATGGCAAACCTCCTCTGAACAAATCTTGTCAAGAAAACCCCATGATAGGTTCATCTTAGGCTTGGGGAAATGACTTGAAGGCAGACAACCACAACAAGGAGAAGGAGAAGGAGAAGAAATATTTCTAGCCCATTTCTGCACTATGCAATTGTTATATGTACTTACTTGTAGAACCTATTGCAGTATGTCAATTCAGATGGGAAAGACTCATAGATCAGTGGTATACCATATGCTTTCAGATGCAGAAGGTCTCAGATTCAATTTCTGGCATCTTCCAGTAACGCTAGGAAAGCCCTCTTGCAGAAAGGACAGCGGCAGCCATTTAGTGTGGACAGAACCAAGCTGGATGCATCTGACAGTCTGAGTTGGTATAAAGCTATATAACTATATTTCTGTGTTTTACACCAATTTAACTGTCATGGTATCATACTGGCATGAAAAGCCCTTTTCCCTTCTCCAAAACATGCATATGGAGGAGGAGAATAACACACAAGGGCTATAAACACCCTTAGGTGGGAAACTGGACCTATATATCCCAGTCCATATTGTTTGCATTAATTGGCTGTGCACACTGAAAGGTGTACAGGTGGTTGGTGGCTTCAAAATAAATGCAGCAGTGAATCCTTTTGTATTTTTGTCCAAATTTTAAATGTGCTACCCAAGGTGCTAAACACTATTCCAAAACTTAGCACCTTGACTAGCTCCATTAAAATTCAGACTACAACCCAGAAAGGATTCCTGTCCTACTGATATGGAAGCCACTTTTGGGAAGGGGCATTGTTTGGAGACAGTGTTAGGATTCTAGTGGTCAGACACGCCTAGCACCCACCATTAAGAATGGTAGTTTCTGTCTCTCTCATGGCTAGCTAAATGGTTGAGCAACAGACAGATGTCAAACTGACTAGCAATGCATCCATCATATATGGTTTGTCACTTATGGCATACCAGGGATATCAATGCCTGTAAAAATAGGGTGCTCTCCCCACCTCCTCCTGCTTTCAGGGCTTGTGCTTCCCAATAAACCAAGGAAAGCTTGGGCTCTGTTTACAAAAATCCAGTCCTCCTGTTAACGGCTATCACGGAGCCCTAAAAATTCTCGACATAAGTTAATTAGGCATTGAACACAATCTGAACTCTCTTTTTCTTCTGCATGAGAGAAGCTGAACTCTTGAAGCTTTCTGATCAAATATAAATGCTGTAGAGAGAAATCAACTAGCTTGAATTCGCAGAGCAAAAGTAAAACAGGATTAATTTTTAAATTAGTTTTTCAGAAATGTGGCATGTAATGAATTAATCAGCATGACAAGCATGGTTAGTGTGTGTTCTTTTAAAACCCTTCTAAGCCAGGGTTGGGTAATTTGTACCCTCCAGATGTTGTTGAATTACAACTGCTCTCATCCCCAGAGCTTGGATGGAAGCAATCAATCAATCAACCAATCACTTTATTTATATCCCAACTTTCCCCCAAGACTAGGACTTACAGAATAAAAAGAGATACTAAGTAAAACAATATATAACTGAAAACATACACAAAGTTAGAATTAAAGTAATATTAAACTGTCTGTGGAATTCAGTCATATAAGCATATATTTAAAACAGTAAACTATTAAAACAGAAAACATTTTATATAGAACCATCTGTTCCCAAATGCCTGCTGGAATAGAAAGATCTTCAGTTGATGATGAAAGGATAGTAAGGAGAGAACTTGTTTAGTTTCCCTCAGAAGGGACTTCCAGAGTATGGGAGCAGCCATGGAGAAAGTCATAGACTCATAGAGTTGGAAGAGACCACAAAGGCCATCTAGCCCAACCCCCTGTCATGCAGGAACTCAAAAATCAAAGCATCCCAGACAGATGGCCATCTAGCCTCTGTTTAAAGACCTTCAAAGAAGGAGACTCTACCACACTCTAAGGGAGTGTGTTCCACTGTCAAACAGCTCTCACTCTCAGGAAATTCCTCCTAATGTTGAGGTGGAATCGCTTTTCCTGTAATTTGAATCCATTGTTCTGTGTTCTAGTCTCTGGAGCAGCAGAAAACAAGCATGCTCCATCCTCAAAATGATAAATATTTAAACAGGACGATCATATCACCTCTTAACCATCTCTTTTCCAGGCTAAACATACCCAGCTCCATAAGTTTCTCCTCATAAGGCATGGTTTCCAGGCCCTTCACCATTTTAGTTGCCCTCGTCTGGACATATTCCAGCTTGTCAACATCCTTTTTGAATTGTGGTGCCCAGAACTGGACACAATATTCCAGGTGAGGCCTGACCAAAGTAGAATAGAGTGGCACTATTACTTCCCTTGACCTAGACACTATACACTCATCCCTCCACATTTTGGCTTTGACTTTTGAGGATTTGATTATTCATGGATTTAATTAATATGTTCTCTCTAGGAATCTCTAGGTCCTCCAGCACAACTCTATGGTCAACTTCAACCAAGGCACTGAAGGTCCTAGAGATTCCTAGAGAAAACACTCCACTGGGCATGTGTAGGTCCTCCAGCACCATTCTATGGTCAATGCCCGGAAGATGTTGACCACAGAGTTGCACTGGAGGACCTAGAGATTCCTAGAGGGGTGTTCTCTCAGGTAAAAATGTAGTGTTTTGTTACTTGCAGTTTTTCTACATTCATGGGGGTCCTGTGCCCCTAACCCCAGATAATATGGAGAGATGAGTGTACTTCTATTGATGCAGCCTAGATTTGAATCCTGACTCAGCCATGGAAACCCACTGGGTGACCTTGGGCAAATCACACTCTCTCAGCCTAAGAGGATGGCAATGGCAAATCCCCTCTGAAGAAACTTGCCAAGAAAGCCCCACGACAGGTTTACGTTAGGGTCACCATAAGTTGGAAACAACTTGAAGGCACACAATAACAACAAAGTCTATTCACCTTCTGTATGTGAATTGGGGAGGGCTGCTATCTTGTCCTCTCATCTCAAGCAGCAAAATGGATTCAAATTCTCATCAGACCTAGCCAGCATGGCCAACAGTCAGGACATGGGAGTGGTCATCCCTTCCTGTTGTAAAGAAAGTCATATTTAGTCTTTAGGAATTGCTATGATTAAGTCAAGGTTTTCTACTGCTTTCACCTGAAGCCTAGATTCTGGTCATTTTTCTTTGCTGTTTGCACACTGTGTGGTAGGGAAAAGATAAGCAGCACTCCAAACAGGAGGTGCCCACTGACTCTTCAAGGAGAATAATTCACACGAGCCTTTAGTAAAAATTTTATTATGTTGTTGTCATGGTGATACCAAAGACAGGCCTATAAACATAGAATTAAATGTTGTTATTACAATGTTTTCTTAAATCAAACAAAAGAAAATCCAAGGGTTAACATTTATTTTAAAGGCCAATAAATTCACATAGAGGTGCTCCACTTTTGACCAATTTTGTCTCAACCGGCACGTTTAGTGAATGGACTTTTATTAGCCCTGGCTGTTTAATGAGCTGGATCAAAGTTCAGAAAGCAGGGTGTGTTGTTGTGCATGTGTTATGTATGCAAAACCTCACCAGGGAACCTGTCAGCTGTGAAACTGAAATGCTAGAGGGGGAGATTATTCTCCAGAGTTTCTTAGAAAGGGACATTAATAGATCCCCTCATTCATTTCCTTAGGAAGTATTAAAAACAGCTGTATTCCACCAAGTGGGCAGTGCTGGGAGGCTTTCAAAAATATCCACCATTTTTTAAAAAACAGGAAAAGTACCTATTGGAAGAACAGAATAGCTCCTATCATTTCTTACCTTAATGTATGTATTGTACTAAACCCAGAATGGGGAAACAAGGTTGTGCTTGGTGAACCCTAAAGCTTCCCTTTGCACACTCCTAGCCATTGAACTATACACTGAATAATGCATTCAGAAACTCAGTTTAACAGGTTGTTCAGTCCCATGCATGAGAAAAGCTTTCCCCCATCTGGCAGTTTCCAGATGTGTTCCATTACCACCCTACCACTCCAGCTATTTGTAGTCCACGACATCTGGAAAGTGCCTAGTTGGTGAAGGCAAACTGAAAAGGACCAAAAGAGCCATTTTGAAGGAGACAATAACAAAATGTGTCACTAGGGGTCAACACTGACAACCCTCATGCCATTCTCCATCAATCCCATGGTTTGTTTTGGGCATGAAAAACTATCCTGAAAAGTATTTCAGTTGTTAATGTATACAACCATGGGCCAATCCCTCCACTTTTTAACACCCAATATTAATGGATAAATTTTCAAATTTAACATTCCATACTCAGCTGCTTGGTCATGCTTACTGTGTAAAATTTATTTTCTTGATTTATTTGCAGTTACACACACACACCACTTTTCGGCCTGTGAGCTCAAAGTGGCAAACATGATCTTCCTTCCTCAGTTTATTCTTTATGACACCATGGAACAGAACAGGCTAGCTAGATTACCACACTACACTCTTATAGCACTGCTATTTCACTTTATCTGCTCTGACTGCTGCCTGTTGCATTCTGGGATTTGCAGTTTAAGGAGGGGCATTTAAAATGCTCAGCCAAAGAGCTCTTAGGCCTCACTGAACTACAAACCTCAGAATGCAACAGGAGGCAGCCAAAGCAGCGTTATAAAAGTATAGTGCGGGTGAGAGAGATCTACTGGTCCAAGATCACTTCTCTGTGGCATCAAATGGTGAAAGTGTCATCCACATATTGGAACCATGTTGTGGGCTTTTTTGGTGATGTTTGAACATTGCCTCACCACAAGCTACTTCCAGTGGGACAACGGATTCTACAAACAGAGAGATGGGGTAGCCATGGGAAGCCCTCTGAGCCCCGTGATAACAAACTTTTACATGGAACACTTTGAAAAGCAAGCTCTGGAAACAGCTTGGCCCCCTCGATGTGTCACAGAGCAAATCCCATCATCCAGGGACGTAATAGGCTGGTGAATTTTAAGGAGGGAAATGATAAGACTCACAGTGGTATCATATTTTCTCAGATCACGACCAAACTGATTAGAGTTGGTGGGAGTTGCAGTCCAACAGCAGTTGGAAAGCATCTGGTTGGGAAACTCTTACTATCAGGGACCTGAATGGCTCCACTGACAAGACAAGATTGTGTCTGTCATGCAAATATGCGCATAGAGCATTTGCAAATAACCCTGTTCTACTTGCTCTGCCTACCTTTCCTCACTTCCCTAGACTGTGCTTTCAAGTTACCTGACAACTTATGACAACCCTATGGATTTCATAGGGTTTTCTTAGGCAAGGAAGAGGTGGATGCTAAACAATTCAGTGTCACTGAAAGTAGTACAGACTAGGACAAGCATATCCTTCCTTTTTAATTACGTACTTTCCTTTGTCCTGGGATTTATTAATGGTCCAGAAGAAGCAGTCTGGAATGTGCATACAGATCCCATTGGATTAAATGAAAGGCAACCTTTACACTCTACCTTTCTTCCAGTGAGCTCAAGGCAACATATGTGACTCTTTCCCCAGTGGCAGTCTGTGCAATAGTGGGATGGTAGGCATCTGCTCCTGGTTTTAGTCCAGATTTTTAAAGGGGTTGTCCAAAGTGCTGAACTCTATCCTCAAATTAGGTTAAGCAGAATGAACAGATCCCTTAAGATTCAGGCTAAAATCCAGAGTATCTTTTCTGCCCCAGATAGCACAGGAATCATGGGTTGCCACTGACAGAGTGGGATTTCCTCTTTGGAAGGTGGTATGTAGTGTAGTCGTTTGAGCACTGGACTATGACTCTGGAAAGCAGGGTTCGAATTCCCACTTGGCCATGGTAACCCATTGGGTGACCTTGGGCAAGTCAACACTGTCTCAGCCTCAGAGAGTAGCAGTGGCAACAGCAAAATCCCAACGAAGAAACCTTCCAAGAGAACCCTGTGATAGATTCATCTGGGTTTGCTATTCACACTGTGGAACCACATTGATGCACATCTCTACAAGCATTCGAATAAAGATGGAGTCGACAATGTGAGTGCATTTGGAACACATTCAAGGCATGCAGTGTTTTATCCCAGGTCTATTTGGGTTTATTCTCATCGGTTATTCACACTGCTGACAATGCAGATCTTTTTTAAAAACTTAGAGGGGAAACCCGATATCAGTTATCCTGGTTAATTGTGTTTTTTGGCAGCCCCTCCCCAAAATTTAATCGGGTGCCTTTTGGATGTGTGTGAACAAGGGAGATTTAACCCGGATTCATCCTGGATTATTTTCACAGTGTGAATAACCCCTGAGATGCTTTGCAAAGGAAGAAGGAGGAGGTGGAGCAGCAGGAGTCCTCCAAGTCCCAAGCTTCTTGTGATTTTCCAAATACCTCCAGGCAATAAAACTTGAGCTCAGCATAACAGGAAACACAGCTTTCCCTTGTAAATACTTTCTTTGAAATGAGGCTGGGCAGAATGAACCTGTTCCGTCATGGGTGCTGCTGGTTGCATCCTGAGCTGTACTGCACCAGAGAGGAGGCAGGCAGGCAGGCAGGCAGGCAGGGTGAGAGCCAGGGCTGCCTGCCAGCTCAGTTTGATGAAAGGATAACTCTGTCCAGGCCTAGCCTGGAGGGAGGGGAGCATCAGCAGCTGAATGAGTCACTGTGGAGAAGTTGTCAGGAACAAAGCTACCTTGCGGTCAGGCTATCTGTGCCAACGGAGAGAAGAATGCCCTGGATCGTCTTGACCTATTCCCACAGTTTTGGGAAGCAGGGACAGAATGACACTTGGATTAAATCATCCACAGCCTGACTCAAACGAGAGCTTCTTGGCATATTAAATGTTTGATTTCGGCTGCCTGAACACTCATTTTCATTATGTAAAGACCAAGCAGCGCTCTTCGGAAAGTTCCAGGTGTAGATTTGTTTGGGGTCATGCTTGGACAAACTTCGGTGACATGCAATTAATTACCTCAGAACTAAAGAGTTAGAGGAGCTACGGTTCGGTTTTCAAGCCCTCTTTTCTACCCCACTCTGTTTGGGGACAGCGGAGGAGTCATTAAGTAGTGGAAGCAAAAGGAAAGAGGAAAAGAGAGGGATGCCAGGGGAGAGAGAAGGAGAAAAGTGGGGTTTAAAGGGGAATGGAAAGAGAGGGCCCAGTGTGGCATACTGGTTGAGTGCTGGACTACGACTCTGGAGACCACGGTTCAGATCCAGTTCAGCCATGTAAACCCACTGGGTGACCTTGGACAAGTCACTCTCTCTCAGTCTAAGAGGATAGCAATGGCAACCCCCCTCTGAAAAACTAGCCAAGAAAGCCCATAATAGGATTGCCTTAGGGTTGCCATAAGTCAAAAATGACTTGAAAAGGACACACAGTGGTGATAGAGAGAGGGATGGAGAAGAGGGGGAGAAAGAAAGGGGGAAAGAGGAGGGAAGGAAGGAGGGAGAAGAAAAGAGGGATGAAAAAGACAGAAGGTGAGAAAGAAGGGGAAGGGAAGAAAGAGAAAGGGTAAAAGTGTGTGCATATGGTTGTGTGTTGTAAAGAAGTGGTGGGGATAATCTCTCCCCTGCTTTCTTACAACACACAAATACACTCGTCCCTCCACATTCGCAGATTTGATTATTCACGGATTTTATTAATATATTCTCTCTAGGAATATCTAGTTCCTCCAGCACAAATCTATGGTCAACTTTAACCAAAAGTCGCACTGAAGAACCTAGAGATTCCTGGAGAGAATACTCCACTAGGCATTTATAGCTCCTCCAGCACAGTTCTATGGTCAATATCTGGCAGAAAGTGATCACAGAGTTGCAGAGGACCTAGAGATTCCTAGAGAAATGTTCTCTCAGGTAAAAACATAGTGTTTTTGTTATTTGCAGTTTTTTCCACATTCACTGGGGTCCTGTGCCCCTAACCCCCACGAATGTGGAGGTACAAGTGTATATGCGCGCACTTTTTCCCTTTCTCTAGCTCCATTCCTCCTTTGGGTCCAGCTTTACCCACTGCTGACATGCAGATCCCTAATAGCTTTTACCCAAGGAAAAACAGTGCCTGGGAAGGGGAAGGTTCCCATCTCATCTTGTTGTTCCTCACCCTCAAGTTGATTCAGAGTGATCACTATCAACTCCTATTTAATCACCCATGGCAGCTTTGTTTTTCTCCTTCTTATCTCAGTGTGGTGAATGGTTTTTATGAACTTTCTACCACACTTCTATTCAAACTGCCTGCGCAAACATGGCTGAAAGCCTGTTGGTCATCACAACTAGAGTTGACCCACTCAATTAATTGCTAAACAGTGAGGCAACACAAAGGTAAACCTGATTAATTCAATGATTCTGCGTTAGCCAGGAATAATAACTGGATTTAAGCCAAAGGTTTGTAGCAACATCCAGACTCTCTATTTGGCCTCATGGCAGAGTGTTGAGACAATAACTGTGGGCCCTTTCACACTGCACAGTTTATAGCATTATCATTCCACTCTAACTGCCATGGTGCCATCCCATGGAATCCTGGGACATTGGATAATTCTCTGGTTGAGAATTCTAAATGCCCTCCCCTAAAATGTAAATCCCAGGATGCTGTGGTAGGAGTTAAAGTGGGATCATAGTGCTATAAGCATATAGTGTGAGCAAACCCATGGTCATCGTTTCAGGGTGGAATTGCACAAAATGGGCAGCTCTATGATTTTATTTTATAGACTATGGACCTGTTGTGTGTTTTTTTTAAAGAGAACCTCTGGGCTGCACTGTCGAAGGAAAGATATCTGACTAGTCTGCAAGTTGCCTACTTTGACTGACAATCAGTTTCTAGCATTCCAGGCAGTGGCCTTCCCTATGACCTGTGTCTAATTCCTCTAACTAGCGATAACAGAAGCT